>CAJZBX010000049.1:0-1200000 GCA_914767735.1 Anoplius nigerrimus | reverse complement strand
GTTATAGTTGTTTATATCTGTCAGGCCATGAATCACCATTGACGGCCGGATTGCTTTCCACTCGAAACGATCGATGTTTGACAAAACTATACAAGTACGTCGCAGATCGGCATGAGGTGGGTCGATGTGTCGTGTTTTAAGCTACACATCGCTATGTCGCAAATTTGCATTCGACGAATAGAAGCTGAGTTATAGTTGTTTATATCTGTGAGGCCATGAATCACCATTGATGGCCGGATTGCTTACCACTCGAAACGATCGACGTTTGACGAAACTATGCAAGTTCGTCGCAGATCGGTAAAAGGTGTGTCGTTGGGCCGTGTTTTATGCTACAAATTGCTATGTCGCAGATTTGCATACGACGAATAGAAGCGGACTTATTGTTGTTTATATCTGTGAGGCCATGAATCACCATTGACGGCCGGATTGCCTACCACTCGAAACGATCGATGTTTGACGAAACTATGCAAGTTCGTCGCAGATCGGCACAAGGTGGGTCGATGTGTCGTGTTTTAAGCTACAAATTGCTATGTCGCAGATTTGCATACGACGAATAGAAGCGGACTTATTGTTGTTTATATCTGTGAGGCCATGAATCACCATTGACGGTCGGATTCCCTACCACTCGAAACGATCGACGTTTGACGAAACCATGCAAGTTCGTCGCAGATCGGCACAAGGTGGGTCGATGTGACGTGTTTTAAGCTACAAATTGCTATGTCGCAGATTCGCATACAATGAATAGGAGCGGAGTTATAGTTGTTTATATCTGTCAGGCCATGAATCGCCATTGACTACCGGATTGCCTACCACTCGAAACGATCGACGTTTGACGAAACTATACAAGTACGTCGCAGATCGGCATGAGGTGGGTCGATGTGTCGTGTTTTAAGCTACACATCGCTATGTCGCAAATTTGCATTCGACGAATAGAAGCTGAGTTATAGTTGTTTATATCTGTGAGGCCATGAATCACCATTGATGGCCGGATTGCTTACCACTCGAAACGATCGACGTTTGACGAAACTATACAAGTACGTCGCAGATCGGCATGAGGTGGGTCGATGTGTCGTGTTTTAAGCTACAAATTGCTATGTCGCAGATTTACATACGACGTATAGAAGCGGAGTTATTGTTGTTTATATCTGTGAGGCCATGAATCACCATTGACGGCCGGATTGCTTTCCACTAGAAACGATCGACGTTTGACGAAACTATACAAGTACGTCGCAGATCGGCATGAGGTGGGTCGATGTGTCGTGTTTTTAGCTACAAATTGCTATGTTGCAGATTTACATACGATGTATAGAAGCGGAGTTATTGTTGTTTATATCTGTGAGGCCATGAATCACCATTGACGGGCGGATTGCTTTCCACTAGAAACGATCGACGTTTGACGAAACTATACAAGCACGTCGTAGATCGGCATGAGGTGGTTCACGGGGGCGTGTTTTAAGCTACAAATTGCTAGGTCGCAGATTCGCATACGACGAATAGAAGCGGAGTTATAGTTGTTTATATCTGTGAGGCCATGAATCGCCATTGACTACCGGATTGCCTACCACTCGAAACGATCGACGTTTGACGAAACTATACAAGTACGTCGCAGATCGGCATGAGGTGGGTCGATGTGTCGTGTTTTAAGCTACACATAGCTATGTCGCAAATTTGCATTCGACGAATAGAAGCTGAGTTATAGTTGTTTATATCTGTGAGGCCATGAATCACCATTGATGGCCGGATTGCTTACCACTCGAAACGATCGACGTTTGACGAAACTATGCAAGTTCGTCGCAGATCGGTAAAAGGTGGGTCGTTGGGCCGTGTTTTATGCTACAAATTGCTATGTGGCAGATTTGCATACGACGAATAGAAGCGGACTTATTGTTGTTTATATCTGTGAGGCCATGAATCACCATTGACGGCCGGATTGCCTACCACTCGAAACGATCGATGTTTGACGAAACTATGCAAGTTCGTCGCAGATCGGCACAAGGTGGATCGATGTGTCGTGTTTTAAGCTATAAATTGCTATGTCGCAGATTTGCATTCGGCGAATAGAAGCGGAGTTATAGTTGTTTATATCTGTGAGGCCATGAATCACCAATGACGGCCGGATTGCTTACCACTCGAAACGATCGATGTTTGACAAAACTATGCAAGTTCGTCGCAGATCGGTATAAGGTGGTTCGTTTGGGCGTGTTTTAAGCTACAAATTGCTATGTCGCAGATTCGCATACGACGAATAGAAGCTGAGTTATAGTTGTTTATATCTGTGAGGCCATGAATCACCATTGACGGTCGGATTCCCTACCACTCGAAACGATCGACGTTTGACGAAACCATGCAAGTTCGTCGCAGATCGGCACAAGGTCGGTCGATGTGACGTGTTTTAAGCTACAAATTGCTATGTCGCAGATTCGCATACGATGCATAAGGGCGGAGTTATAGTTGTTTATATCTGTCAGGCCATGAATCACCATTGACGACCGGATTGCTTACCACTCGAAACGATCGACGTTTGACGAAACTATGCAAGTTCGTCGCAGATCGGTATAAGGTGGGTCTTTGGGCCATGTTTCAAGCTACAAATCGCTATGTCGCAGATTCGCATACGACGAATAGAAGCGTTGTTATCGATGTTTATATCTGTGAGGCCTATGAATCACCATTGACGGCCGGATTCCCTACCACTCGAAACGATCGTCGTTTGACGAAACCATGCAAGTTCGTCGCAGATCGGCATGAGATGGGTCTATGTGACGTGTTTTAAGCTACAAATTGCTATGTCGCATATCCGCATACGACGAATAGAAGCGGAGTTATTGTTGTTTATATCTGTGAGGCCATGAATCACCATTAACGGCCGGATTGCCTACCACTCGAAACGATCGACGTTTGACGAAACTATGCAAGTTCGTCGCAGATCGGTAAAAGGTGGGTCGGTGGGCCGTGTTTTATGCTACAAATTGCTATGTCGCAGATTTGCATACGACGAATAGAAGCGGACTTATTGTTGTTTATATCTGTGAGGCCATGAATCGCCATTGACTACCGGATTGCCTACCACTCGAAACGATCGACGTTTGACGAAACTATACAAGTACGTCGCAGATCGGCACAAGGTGGGTCGATGTGTCGTGTTTTAAGCTACAAATTGCTATGTCGCAGATTTGCATTCGACGAATAGAAGCGGAGTTATAGTTGTTTATATCTGTGAGGCCATGAATCACCATTGACGGCCGGATTGCTTACCACTCGAAACGATCGATGTTTGACAAAACTATGCAAGTTCGTCGCAGATCGGTATAAGGTGGTTCGTTGGGGCGTGTTTTAAGCTACAATATGCTATGTCGCAGATTCGCATACGACGAATAGAAGCTGAGTTATAGTTGTTTATATCTGTGAAGCCATGAATCACCATTGACGGCCGGATTCCCTACTACTCGAAACGATCGACGTTTGACGAAGCCATGCAAGTTCGTCGCAGATCGGCACAAGGTGGGTCGATGTGACGTGTTTTAAGCTACAAATTGCTATGTCGCAGATTCGCATACGATGAATAGGAGCGGAGTTATAGTTGTTTATGTCTGTCAGGCCATGAATCACCATTGACCACCGGATTGCTTTCCACTCAAAACGATCGATGTTTGACAAAACTATGCAAGTTCGTCGCAGACCGGTATAAGGTGGTTCGTTGGGGCGTGTTTTAAGCTACTAATTGCTACGTCGCAGATTCGCATACGACGAATAGAAGCGGAGTTATTGTTGTTTATATCTGTGAGGCCATGAATCACCATTGACTGCCGGATTGCTTTCCACTCGAAACGATCGACGTTTGACGAAACTATGCAAGTTCGTCGCAGATCGGTAAAAGGTGGGTCGTTGGGCCGTGTTTTATGCTACAAATTGCTATGTCGGAGATTTGCATACGACGAATAGAAGCGGACTTATTGTTGTTTATATCTGTGAGGCCATGAATCACCATTGACGGCCGGATTGCCTACCACTCGAAACGATCGATGTTTGACGAAACTATGCAAGTTCGTCGCAGATCGGCACAAGGTGGATCGATGTGTCGTGTTTTAAGCTACAAATTGCTATGCCGCAGATTTGCATTCGACGAATAGAAGCGGAGTTATAGTTGCTTATATCTGTGAGGCCATGAATCACCAATGACGGCCGGATTGCTTACCACTCGAAACGATCGATGTTTGACAAAACTATGCAAGTTCGTCGCAGATCGGTATAAGGTGGTTCGTTTGGGCGTGTTTTAAGCTACAAATTGCTATGTCGCAGATTCGCATACGACGAATAGAAGCTGAGTTATAGTTGTTTATATCTGTGAGGCCATGAATCACCATTGACCACCGGATTGCTTTCCACTCAAAACGATCGATGTTTGACAAAACTATGCAAGTTCGTCGCAGATCGGCATGAGGTGGGTCGATGTGTCGTGTTTTTAGCTACAAATTGCTATGTCGCAGATTTGCATACGACGTATAGAAGCGGAGTTATTGTTGTTTATATCTGTGAGGCCATGAATCACCATTGACGGCCGGATTGCTTTCCACTAGAAACGATCGATGTTTGACGAAATTATGCATGTTCGTCGCAGATCGGTATAAGGTGGTTCATTGGGGCGTGTTTAAGTTACAAATTGCTAGGTCGCAGATTCGCATACGACGAATAGAAGCGGAGTTAGAGTTGTTTATATCTGTGAGGCCATGAATTGCCATTGACTACCGGATTGCCTACCACTCGAAACGATCGACGTTTGACGAAACTATACAAGTACGTCGCAGATCGGCATGAGGTGGGTCGATGTGTCGTGTTTTAAGCTACAAATCGCTATGTCGCAAATTTGCATTCGAGGATTAGAAGCTGAGTTATAGTGGTTTATATCTGTCAGGCCATGAATCACCATTGACGGCCGGATTGCTTTCCACTCGAAACGATCGATGTTTGACAAAACTATGCAAGTTCGTCGCAGATCGGTATAAGGTGGTTCTTTGGGGCGTGTTTTATGCTACACATTGCCATGTCGCAGATTTGCATACGACGAATAGAAGCGGAGTTATTGTTGTTTATATCTGTGAGGCCATGAATCACCATTGACGGCCGGATTGCCTACCACTCGAAACGATCGATGTTTGACAAAACTATGCAAGTTCGTCGCAGATCGGTATAAGGTGGTTCGTTGGGGCGTGTTTTAAGCTACAAAATGCTATGTCGCAGATTCGCATACGACGAATAGAAGCTGAGTTATAGTTGTTTATATCTGTGAGGCCATGAATCACCATTGACGGCCGGATTTCCTACTACTCGAAACGATCGACGTTTGACGAAACCATGCAAGTTCGTCGCAGATCGGCACAAGGTGGGTCGATGTGACGTGTTTTAAGCTACAAATTGCTATGTCGCAGATTCGCATACGACGAATAGGAGCGGAGTTATAGTTGTTTATGTCTGTCAGGCCATGAATCACCATTGACCACCGGATTGCTCTCCACTCAAAATGATCGATGTTTGACAAAACTATGCAAGTTCGTCGCAGGCCGGTATAATGTGGTTCGTTGGGGCGTGTTTTAAGCTACTAATTGCTACGTCGCAGATTCGCATGCGACGAATAGAAGCGGAGTTATTGTTGTTTATATCTGTGAGACCATGAATCACCATTGACGGCCGGATTGCTGACCACTCGAAACGATCGATGTTTGACGAAACTATGCAAGTTCGTCGCAGATCGGTATAAGGTGGGTCGTTGGGCCATGTTTTAAGCTACAAATGGCTATGCCGCAGATTCGCATACGACGAATAGAAGCGGAGTTATCGATGTTTATATCTGTGAGGCCTATGAATCACCATCGACCGCCAGATTCTCTACCACTCGAAACGATCGTCGTTTGACGAAACCATGCAAGTTCGTCGCAGATCGGCATGAGATGGGTCGATGTGACGTGTTTTAAGCTACAAATTGCTATGTCGCATATTCGCATACGACGAATAGAAGCGGAGATATAGTTGTTTATATCTGTGAGGCCATGAATCACCATTGACGGCCGGATTGCTTACCACTCGAAACGATCGACGTTTGACGAAACTATACAAGTATGTCGCAGATCGGCATGAGGTGGGTCGATGTGTCGTGTTTTTAGCTACAAATTGCTATGTCGCAGATTTGCATACGACGTATAGAAGCGGAGTTATTGTTGTTTATATCTGTGAGGCCATGAATCACCATTGACGGCCGGATTGCTTTCCACTAGAAACGATCGATGTTTGACGAAATTATGCATGTTCGTCGCAGATCGGTATAAGGTGGTTCATTGGGGCGTGTTTTAAGTTACAAATTGCTAGGTCGCAGATTCGCATACGACGATTAGAAGCGGAGTTAGAGTTGTTTATATCTGTGAGGCCATGAATCGCCATTGACTACCGGATTGCCTACCACTCGAAACGATCGACGTTTGACGAAACTATACAAGTACGTCGCAGATCGGCATGAGGTGGGTCGATGTGTCGTGTTTTAAGCTACAAATCGCTATGTCGCAAATTTGCATTCGAGGATTAGAAGCTGAGTTATAGTGGTTTATATCTGTGAGGCCATGAATCACCATTGACGGCCGGATTGCTTTCCACTCGAAACGATCGATGTTTGACAAAACTATGCAAGTTCGTCGCAGACCGGTATAAGGTGGTTCGTTGGGGCGTGTTTTAAGCTACTAATTGCTACGTCGTAGATTCGCATACGACGAATAGGAGCGGAGTTATTGTTGTTTATATCTGTGAGGCCATGAATCGCCATTGACGACCGGATTGCATACCACTCGAAACGATCGACGTTTGACGAAACTATACAAGTATGTCGCAGATCGGCATGAGATGGGTCGATGTGACGTGTTTTAAGCTACAAATTGCTATGTCGCATATCCGCATACGACAAATAGAAGCGGAGTTATTGTTGTTTATATCTGTGAGGCCATGAATCACCATTAACGGCCGGATTGCCTACCACTCGAAACGATCGACGTTTGACGAAACTATGCAAGTTCGTCGCAGATCGGTAAAAGGTGGGTCGGTGGGCCGTGTTTTATGCTACAAATTGCTATGTCGCAAATTTGCATACGACGAATAGAAGCGGAGTTATAGTTGTTTATATCTGTGAGGCCATGAATCACCATTGACGGCCGGATTGCTTACCACTCGAAACGATCGACGTTTGACGAAACTATACAAGTATGTCGCAGATCGGCATGAGGTGGGTCGATGTGTCGTGTTTTTAGCTACAAATTGCTATGTCGCAGATTTGCATACGACGTATAGAAGCGGAGTTATTGTTGTTTATATCTGTGAGGCCATGAATCACCATTGACGGCCGGATTGCTTTCCACTAGAAACGATCGACGTTTGACGAAACTATACAAGTACGTCGCAGATCGGCATGAGGTGGTTCATTGGGGCGTGTTTTAAGCTACAAATTGCTAGGTCGCAGATTCGCAGACGACGAATAGAAGCGGAGTTATGGTTGTTTATATCCGTGAGGCCATGAATCGCCATTGACTACCGGATTGCCTACCACTCGAAACGATCGACGTTTGACGAAACTATACAAGTACGTCGCAGATCGGCATGAGGTGGGTCGAGGTGTCGTGTTTTAAGCTACACATCGCTATGTCGCAAATTTGCATTCGACGAATAGAAGCTGAGTTATAGTTGTTTATATCTGTGAGGCCATGAATCACCATTGATGGCCGGATTGCTTACCACTCGAAACGATCGACGTTTGACGAAACTATACAAGTTCGTCGCAGATCGGTAAAAGGTGGGTCGGTGGGCCGTGTTTTATGCTACAAATTGCTATGTCGCAGATTTGCATACGACGAATAGAAGCGGAGTTATAGTTGTTTATATCTGTGAGGCCATGAATCACCATTGACGGCCGGATTGCTTACCACTCGAAACGATCGATGTTTGACAAAACTATGCAAGTTCGTCGGAGATCGGTATAAGTTGGTTCGTTGGGGCGTGTTTTAAGCTACAAAATGCTATGTCGCAGATTCGCATACGACGAATAGAAGCTGAGTTATAGTTGTTTATATCTGTGAGGCCTATGAATCACCATTGACGGCTGGATTCCCTACCACTCGAAACGATCGTCGTTTGACGAAACCATGCAAGTTCGTCGCAGATCGGCATGAGATGGGTCGATGTGACGTGTTTTAAGCTACAAATTGCTATGTCGCATATTCGCATACGACGAATAGAAGCGGAGATATTGTTGTTTATATCTGTGAGGCCATGAATCACCATTGACGGCCGGATTCCCTACTACTCGAAACGATCGACGTTTGACGAAACCATGCAAGTTCGTCGCAGATCGGCACAAGGTGGGTCGATGTGACGTGTTTTAAGCTACAAATTGCTATGTCGCAGATTCGCATACGATGAATAGGAGCGGAGTTATAGTTGTTTATATCTGTCAGGCCATGAATCACCATTGACGACCGGATTGCTTTCCACTCAAACCGATCGATGTTTGACAAAACTATGCAAGTTCGTCGCAGACCGGTATAAGGTGGTTCGTTGGGGCGTGTTTTAAGCTACTAATTGCTACGTCGCAGATTCGCATGCGACGAATAGAAGCGGAGTTATTGTTGTTTATATCTGTGAGGCCATGAATCGTCATTGACGACCGGATTGCCTACCACTCGAAACGATCAATGTTTGACGAAACTATGCAAGTTCGTCGCAGATCGGTATAAGGTGGTTCATTGGGGCGTGTTTTAAGCTACAAATTGATACGTCGCAGATTCGCATACGACGAATAGAATCGGAGTTATAGTTGTTTATATCTGTGAGGCCATGAATCACCATTGACGGCCGGATTGCCTACCACTCGAAACGATCGATGTTTGACGAAACTATGCAAGTTCGTCGCAGATCGGCACAGGGTGGTTCGATGTGACGTGTTTTTAGCTACAAATTGCTATGTGTTAGATTTGCATTCGACGAATAGAAGCGGAGTTATAGTTGTTTATATCTGTCAGGCCATGAATCAGCATTGACTGCCGGATTGCTTTCCACTCGAAACGATCGATGTTTGACAAAACTATGCAAGTTCGTTGCAGATCGGTGTAAAGTGGTTCGTTGGGGCGTGTTTTAAGCTACACATTGCTACGTCGCAGATTCGCATACGACGAATAGAAGCGGAGTTATTGTTGTTTATATCTGTGAGGCCATGAATCACCATTGACTGCCGGATTGCTTTCCACTCGAAACGATCGATGTTTGACAAAACTATGAAAGTTCATCGCAGATCGGCAAAAGGTGGGTCGATGTGACGTGTTTTAAGCTACAAATTGCTATGTCGGATATTGGCATACGACGAATAGAAGCCAAGTTTTAGGTGCTTATATCTGTGAGACCATGAATCACCATTGACGGCCGGATTGCTTACCACTCGAAACGATCGACGTTTGACGAAACTATGCAAGTTCGTCGCAGATCGGTATAAGGTGGGTCTTTGGGCCATGTTTTAAGCTACAAATCGCTATGTCGCAGATTCGCATACGACGAATAGAAGCGGAGTTATCGATGTTTATATCTGTGAGGCCTATGAATCACCATTGACGGCCGGATTCCCTACCACTCGAAACGATCGTCGTTTGACGAAATCATGCAAGTTCGTCGCAGATCGGCATGAGATGGGTCGATGTGACGTGTTTTAAGCTACAAATTGCTATGTCGCATATCCGCATTTGACAAATAGAAGCGGAGTTATTGTTGTTTATATCTGTGAGGCCATGAATCACCATTAACGGCCGGATTGCCTACCACTCGAAACGATCGACGTTTGACGAAACTATGCAAGTTCGTCGCAGATCGGTAAAAGGTGGGTCGGTGGGCCGTGTTTTATGCTACAAATTGCTATGTCGCAGATTTGCATACGACGAATAGAAGCGGAGTTATAGTTGTTTATATCTGTGAGGCCATGAAACACCATTGGCGGCCGGATTGCTTACCACTCGAAACGATCGACGTTTGACGAAACTATACAAGTATGTCGCAGATCGGCATGAGGTGGGTCGATGTGTCGTGTTTTTAGCTACAAATTGCTATGTCGCAGATTTGCATACGACGTATAGAAGCGGAGTAATTGTTGTTTATATCTTTGAGGCCATGAATCACCATTGACGGCCGGATTGCTTTCCACTAGAAACGATCGATGTTTGACGAAACTATACAAGTACGTCGCAGATCGGCATGAGGTGGTTCATTGGGGCGTGTTTTAAGCTACAAATTGTTAGGTCGCAGATTCGCATACGACGAATAGAAGCGGAGTTATAGTTGTTTATATCTGTGAGGCCATGAATCGCCATTGACTACCGGATTGCCTACCACTCGAAACGATCGACGTTTGACGAAACTATACAAGTACGTCGCAGATCGGCATGAGGTGGGTCGATGTGTCGTGTTTTAAGCTACACATCGCTATGTCGCAAATTTGCATTCGACGAATAGAAGCTGAGTTATAGTTGTTTATATCTGTGAGGCCATGAATCACCATTGATGGCCGGATTGCTTACCACTCGAAACGATCGACGTTTGACGAAACTATGCAAGTTCGTCGCAGATCGGTAAAAGGTGGGTCGTTGGGACGTGTTTTATGCTACAAATTGCTATGTCGCAGATTTGCATACGACGAATAGAAGTGGACTTATTTTTGTTTATATCTGTGAGGCCATGAATCACCATTGACGGCCGGATTGCCTACCACTCGAAACGATCGATGTTTGACGAAACTATGCAAGTTCGTCGCAGATCGGCACAAGGTGGATCGATGTGTCGTGTTTTAAGCTACAAATTGCTATGTCGCAGATTTGCATTCGACGAATAGAAGCGGAGTTATAGTTGTTTATATCTGTGAGGCCATGAATCACCAATGACGGCCGGATTGCTTACCACTCGAAACGATCGACGTTTGACGAAACTATGCAAGTTCGTCGCAGATCGGTAAAAGGTGGGTCGTTGGGCCGTGTTTTATGCTACAAATTGCTATGTCGCAGATTTGCATACGACGAATAGAAGCGGACTTATTGTTGTTTATATCTGTGAGGCCATGAATCACCATTGACGGCCGGATTGCCTACCACTCGAAACGATCGTCGTTTGACGAAATCATGCAAGTTCGTCGCAGATCGGCATGAGATGGGTCGATGCGACGTGTTTTAAGCTACAAATTGCTATGTCGCATATCCGAATACGACAAATAGAAGCGGAGTTATTGTTGTTTATATCTGTGAGGCCATGAATCACCATTAACGGCCGGATTGCCTACCACTCAAAACGATCGACGTTTGACGAAACTATGCAAGTTCGTCGCAGATCGGTAAAAGGTGGGTCGGTGGGCCGTGTTTTATGCTACAAATTGCTATGTCGCAGATTTGCATACGACGAATAGAAGCGGAGTTATAGTTGTTTATATCTGTGAGGCCATGAATCACCATTGACGGCCGGATTGCTTACCACTCGAAACGATCGATGTTTGACAAAACTATGCAAGTTCGTCGCAGATCGGTATAAGGTGGTTCGTTGGGGCGTGTTTTAAGCTACAAAATGCTATGTCGCAGATTCGCATACGACGAATAGAAGCTGAGTTATATTTGTTTATATCTGTGAGGCCTATGAATCACCATTGACGGCTGGATTCCCTACCACTCGAAACGATCGTCGTTTGACGAAACCATGCAAGTTCGTCGCAGATCGGCATGAGATGGGTCGATGTGACGTGTTTTAAGCTACAAATTGCTATGTCGCATATTCGCATACGACGAATAGAAGCGGAGATATTGTTGTTTATATCTGTGAGGCCATGAATCACCATTGACGGCCGGATTCCCTACCACTCGAAACGATCGTCGTTTGACGAAATCATGCAAGTTCGTCGCAGATCGGCATGAGATGGGTCGATGTGACGTGTTTTAAGCTACAAATTGCTATGTCGCATATCCGCATTTGACAAACAGAAGCGGAGTTATTGTTGTTTATATCTGTGAGGCCATGAATCACCATTAACGGCCGGATTGCCTACCACTCGAAACGATCGACGTTTGACGAAACTATGCAAGTTCGTCGCAGATCGGTAAAAGGTGGGTCGGTGGGCCGTGTTTTATGCTACAAATTGCTATGTCGCAGATTTGCATACGACGAATAGAAGCGGAGTTATAGTTGTTTATATCTGTGAGGCCATGAAACACCATTGACGGCCGGATTGCTTACCACTCGAAACGATCGACGTTTGACGAAACTATACAAGTATGTCGCAGATCGGCATGAGGTGGGTCGATGTGTCGTGTTTTTAGCTACAAATTGCTATGTCGCAGATTTGCATACGACGTATAGAAGCGGAGTAATTGTTGTTTATATCTTTGAGGCCATGAATCACCATTGACGGCCGGATTGCTTTCCACTAGAAACGATCGATGTTTGACGAAACTATACAAGTACGTCGCAGATCGGCATGAGGTGGTTCATTGGGGCGTGTTTTAAGCTACAAATTGTTAGGTCGCAGATTCGCATACGACGAATAGAAGCGGAGTTATAGTTGTTTATATCTGTGAGGCCATGAATCGCCATTGACTACCGGATTGCCTACCACTCGAAACGATCGACGTTTGACGAAACTATACAAGTACGTCGCAGATCGGCATGAGGTGGGTCGATGTGTCGTGTTTTAAGCTACACATCGCTATGTCGCAAATTTGCATTCGACGAATAGAAGCTGAGTTATAGTTGTTTATATCTGTGAGGCCATGAATCACCATTGATGGCCGGATTGCTTACCACTCGAAACGATCGACGTTTGACGAAACTATGCAAGTTCGTCGCAGATCGGTAAAAGGTGGGTCGTTGGGACGTGTTTTATGCTACAAATTGCTATGTCGCAGATTTGCATACGACGAATAGAAGCGGACTTATTTTTGTTTATATCTGTGAGGCCATGAATCACCATTAACGGCCGGATTGCCTACCACTCAAAACGATCGACGTTTGACGAAACTATGCAAGTTCGTCGCAGATCGGTAAAAGGTGGGTCGGTGGGCCGTGTTTTGTGCTACAAATTTCTATGTCGCAGATTTGCATACGACGAATAGAAGCGGAGTTATAGTTGTTTATATCTGTGAGGCCATGAATCACCATTGACGGCCGGATTGCTTAGCACTCGAAACGATCGATGTTTGACAAAACTATGCAAGTTTGTCGCAGATCGGTATAAGGTGGTTCGTTGGGGCGTGTTTTAAGCTACAAAATGCTATGTCGCAGATTCGCATACGACGAATAGAAGCTGAGTTATATTTGTTTATATCTGTGAGGCCTATGAATCACCATTGACGGCTGGATTCCCTACCACTCGAAACGATCGTCGTTTGACGAAACCATGCAAGTTCGTCGCAGATCGGCATGAGATGGGTCGATGTGACGTGTTTTAAGCTACAAATTGCTATGTCGCAGATTCGCATACGATGAATAGGAGCGGAGTTATAATTGTTTATATCTGTCAGGCCATGAATCACCATTGACGACCGGATTGCTTTCCACTTAAAACGATCGATGTTTGACAAAACTATGCAAGTTCGTCGCAGACCGGTATAAGGTGGTTCGTTGGGGCGTGTTTTAAGCTACTAATTGCTACGTCGCAGATTCGCATGCGACGAATAGAAGCGGAGTTATTGTTGTTTATATCTGTGAGGCCATGAATCGTCATTGACGACCGGATTGCCTACCACTCGAAACGATCGATGTTTGACGAAACTATGCAAGTTCGTCGCAGATTGGTATAAGGTGGTTCATTGGGGCGTGTTTTAAGCTACAAATTGATACGTCGCAGATTCGCATACGACGAATATAATCGGAGTTATTGTTGTTTATATCTGTGAGGCCATGAATCACCATTGACGTCCGGATTGCTTTCCACTCGAAACGATCGATGTTTGACAAAACTATGCAAGTTCGTCGCAGATCAGTGTAAGGTGGTTCGTTGGGGCGTGTTTTAAGATACACATTGCTACGTTGCAGATTCGCATACGACGAATAGAAGCGGAGTTATTGTTGTTTATATCTGTGAGGCCATGAATCACCATTGACGTCCGGATTCCCTACCACTCGAAACGATCGATGTTTGACGAAACCATGCAAGTTCGTCGCAGATCGGCACAAGGTGGGTCGATGTGACGTGTTTTAAGCTACAAATTGCTATGTCGCAGATTTGCATTCGACGAATAGAAGCGGAGTTATTGTTGTTTATATCTGTGAGGCCATGAATCACCATTGACGTCCGGATTCCCTACCACTCGAAACGATCGACGTTTGACGAAACCATGCAAGTTCGTCGCAGATCGGCACAAGGTGGGTCGATGTGACGTGTTTTAAGCTACAAATTGCTATGTCGCAGATTTGCATTCGACGAATAGAAGCGGAGTTATAGATGTTTATATCTGTCTGGCCATGAATCACCATTGATGGCAGGATTGCCTACCGCTCGAAACGATCGATGTTTGACGAAACTATGCAAGTTCATCGCAGATCGGCAAAAGGTGGGTCGATGTGACGTGTTTTAAGCTACAAATTGCTATGTCGGATATTGGCATACGACGAATAGAAGCCAAGATTTAGGTGCTTATATCTGTGAGACCATGAATCACCATTGACGGCCGGATTGCTTACCACTCGAAACGATCGACGTTTGACGAAACTATGCAAGTTCGTCGCAGATCGGCATGAGATGGGTCGATGTGACGTGTTTTAAGCTACAAATTGCTATGTCGCATATCCGCATTCGACAAATAGAAGCGGAGTTATTGTTGTTTATATCTGTGAGGCCATGAATCACCATTAACGGCCGGATTGCCTACCACTCGAAACGATCGACGTTTGACGAAACTATGCAAGTTCGTCGCAGATCGGTAAAAGGTGGGTCGGTGGGCCGTGTTTTATGCTACAAATTGCTATGTCGCAGATTTGCATACGACGAATAGAAGCGGAGTTATAGTTGTTTATATCTGTGAGGCCATGAAACACCATTGACGGCCGGATTGCTTACCACTCGAAACGATCGACGTTTGACGAAACTATACAAGTATGTCGCAGATCGGCATGAGGTGGGTCGATGTGTCGTGTTTTTAGCTACAAATTGCTATGTCGCAGATTTGCATACGACGTATAGAAGCGGAGTTATTGTTGTTTATATCTTTGAGGCCATGAATCACCATTGACGGCCGGATTGCTTTCCACTAGAAACGATCGATGTTTGACGAAACTATACAAGTACGTCGCAGATCGGCATGAGGTGGTTCATTGGGGCGTGTTTTAAGCTACAAATTGCTAGGTCGCAGATTCGCATACGACGAATAGAAGCGGAGTTATAGTTGTTTATATCTGTGAGGCCATGAATCACCAATGACGGCCGGATTGCCTACCACTCGAAACGATCGACGTTTGACGAAACTATGCAAGTTCGTCGCAGATCGGTAAAAGGTGGGTCGGTGGGCCGTGTTTTATGCTACAAATTGCTATGTCGCAGATTTGCATACGACGAATAGAAGCGGAGTTATAGTTGTTTATATCTGTGAGGCCATGAAACACCATTGACGGCCGGATTGCTTACCACTCGAAACGATCGACGTTTGACGAAACTATACAAGTATGTCGCAGATCGGCATGAGGTGGATCGATGTGTCGTGTTTTTAGCTACAAATTGCTATGTCGCAGATTTGCATACGACGTATAGAAGCGGAGTAATTGTTGTTTATATCTTTGAGGCCATGAATCACCATTGACGGCCGGATTGCTTTCCACTAGAAACGATCGATGTTTGACGAAACTATACAAGTACGTCGCAGATCGGCATGAGGTGGTTCATTGGGGCGTGTTTTAAGCTACAAATTGTTAGGTCGCAGATTCGCATACGACGAATAGAAGCGGAGTTATAGTTGTTTATATCTGTGAGGCCATGAATCGCCATTGACTACCGGATTGCCTACCACTCGAAACGATCGACGTTTGACGAAACTATACAAGTACGTCGCAGATCGGCATGAGGTGGGTCGATGTGTCGTGTTTTAAGCTACACATCGCTATGTCGCAAATTTGCATTCGACGAATAGAAGCTGAGTTATAGTTGTTTATATCTGTGAGGCCATGAATCACCATTGATGGCCGGATTGCTTACCACTCGAAACGATCGACGTTTGACGAAACTATGCAAGTTCGTCGCAGATCGGTAAAAGGTGGGTCGTTGGGACGTGTTTTATGCTACAAATTGCTATGTCGCAGATTTGCATACGACGAATAGAAGCGGACTTATTTTTGTTTATATCTGTGAGGCCATGAATCACCATTAACGGCCGGATTGCCTACCACTCAAAACGATCGACGTTTGACGAAACTATGCAAGTTCGTCGCAGATCGGTAAAAGGTGGGTCGGTGGGCCGTGTTTTATGCTACAAATTGCTATGTCGCAGATTTGCATACGACGAATAGAAGCGGAGTTATAGTTGTTTATATCTGTGAGGCCATGAATCACCATTGACGGCCGGATTGCTTACCACTCGAAACGATCGATGTTTGACAAAACTATGCAAGTTCGTCGCAGATCGGTATAAGGTGGTTCGTTGGGGCGTGTTTTAAGCTACAAAATGCTATGTCGCAGATTCGCATACGACGAATAGAAGCTGAGTTATATTTGTTTATATCTGTGAGGCCTATGAATCACCATTGACGGCTGGATTCCCTACCACTCGAAACGATCGTCGTTTGACGAAACCATGCAAGTTCGTCGCAGATCGGCATGAGATGGGTCGATGTGACGTGTTTTAAGCTACAAATTGCTATGTCGCAGATTCGCATACGATGAATAGGAGCGGAGTTATAATTGTTTATATCTGTCAGGCCATGAATCACCATTGACGACCGGATTGCTTTCCACTTAAAACGATCGATGTTTGACAAAACTATGCAAGTTCGTCGCAGACCGGTATAAGGTGGTTCGTTGGGGCGTGTTTTAAGCTACTAATTGCTACGTCGCAGATTCGCATGCGACGAATAGAAGCGGAGTTATTGTTGTTTATATCTGTGAGGCCATGAATCGTCATTGACGACCGGATTGCCTACCACTCGAAACGATCGATGTTTGACGAAACTATGCAAGTTCGTCGCAGGTTGGTATAAGGTGGTTCATTGGGGCGTGTTTTAAGCTACAAATTGATACGTCGCAGATTCGCATACGACGAATATAATCGGAGTTATTGTTGTTTATATCTGTGAGGCCATGAATCACCATTGACGTCCGGATTGCTTTCCACTCGAAACGATCGATGTTTGACAAAACTATGCAAGTTCGTCGCAGATCAGTGTAAGGTGGTTCGTTGGGGCGTGTTTTAAGCTACAAATTGCTATGTCGCAGATTCGCATACGATGAATAGGAGCGGAGTTATAATTGTTTATATCTGTCAGGCCATGAATCACCATTGACGACCGGATTGCTTTCCACTTAAAACGATCGATGTTTGACAAAACTATGCAAGTTCGTCGCAGACCGGTATAAGGTGGTTCGTTGGGGCGTGTTTTAAGCTACTAATTGCTACGTCGCAGATTCGCATGCGACGAATAGAAGCGGAGTTATTGTTGTTTATATCTGTGAGGCCATGAATCGTCATTGACGACCGGATTGCCTACCACTCGAAACGATCGATGTTTGACGAAACTATGCAAGTTCGTCGCAGGTTGGTATAAGGTGGTTCATTGGGGCGTGTTTTAAGCTACAAATTGATACGTCGCAGATTCGCATACGACGAATATAATCGGAGTTATTGTTGTTTATATCTGTGAGGCCATGAATCACCATTGACGTCCGGATTGCTTTCCACTCGAAACGATCGATGTTTGACAAAACTATGCAAGTTCGTCGCAGATCAGTGTAAGGTGGTTCGTTGGGGCGTGTTTTAAGATACACATTGCTACGTTGCAGATTCGCATACGACGAATAGAAGCGGAGTTATTGTTGTTTATATCTGTGAGGCCATGAATCACCATTGACGTCCGGATTCCCTACCACTCGAAACGATCGATGTTTGACGAAACCATGCAAGTTCGTCGCAGATCGGCACAAGGTGGGTCGATGTGACGTGTTTTAAGCTACAAATTGCTATGTCGCAGATTTGCATTCGACGAATAGAAGCGGAGTTATTGTTGTTTATATCTGTGAGGCCATGAATCACCATTGACGTCCGGATTCCCTACCACTCGAAACGATCGACGTTTGACGAAACCATGCAAGTTCGTCGCAGATCGGCACAAGGTGGGTCGATGTGACGTGTTTTAAGCTACAAATTGCTATGTCGCAGATTTGCATTCGACGAATAGAAGCGGAGTTATAGATGTTTATATCTGTCTGGCCATGAATCACCATTGATGGCAGGATTGCCTACCGCTCGAAACGATCGATGTTTGACGAAACTATGCAAGTTCATCGCAGATCGGCAAAAGGTGGGTCGATGTGACGTGTTTTAAGCTACAAATTGCTATGTCGGATATTGGCATACGACGAATAGAAGCCAAGTTTTAGGTGCTTATATCTGTGAGACCATGAATCACCATTGACGGCCGGATTGCTTACCACTCGAAACGATCGACGTTTGACGAAACTATGCAAGTTCGTCGCAGATCGGTATAAGGTGGGTCTTTGGGCCATGTTTTAAGCTGCAAATCGCTATGTCGCAGATTCGCATACGACGAATAGAAGCGGAGTTATCGATGTTTATATCTGTGAGGCCTATGAATCACCATTGACGGCCGGATTCCCTACCACTCGAAACGATCGTCGTTCGACGAAATCATGCAAGTTCGTCGCAGATCGGCATGAGATGGGTCGATGTGACGTGTTTTAAGCTACAAATTGCTATGTCGCATATCCGCATTCGACAAATAGAAGCGGAGTTATTGTTGTTTATATCTGTGAGGCCATGAATCACCATTAACGGCCGGATTGCCTACCACTCGAAACGATCGACGTTTGACGAAACTATGCAAGTTCGTCGCAGATCGGTAAAAGGTGGGTCGGTGGGCCGTGTTTTATGCTACAAATTGCTATGTCGCAGATTTGCATACGACGAATAGAAGCGGAGTTATAGTTGTTTATATCTGTGAGGCCATGAAACACCATTGACGGCCGGATTGCTTACCACTCGAAACGATCGACGTTTGACGAAACTATACAAGTATGTCGCAGATCGGCATGAGGTGGGTCGATGTGTCGTGTTTTTAGCTACAAATTGCTATGTCGCAGATTTGCATACGACGTATAGAAGCGGAGTTATTGTTGTTTATATCTTTGAGGCCATGAATCACCATTGACGGCCGGATTGCTTTCCACTAGAAACGATCGATGTTTGACGAAACTATACAAGTACGTCGCAGATCGGCATGAGGTGGTTCATTGGGGCGTGTTTTAAGCTACAAATTGCTAGGTCGCAGATTCGCATACGACGAATATAATCGGAGTTATAGTTGTTTATATCTGTGAGGCCATGAATCACCATTGACGGCCGGATTGCCTACCACTCGAAACGATCGATGTTTGACGAAACTATGCAAGTTCGTCGCAGATCGGCACAGGGTGGGTCGATGTGACGTGTTTTTAGCTACAAATTGCTATGTCGCAGATTTGCATTCGACGAATAGAAGCGGAGTTATAGTTGTTTATATCTGTCAGGCCATGAATCACCATTGACTGCCGGATTGCTTTCCACTCGAAACGATCGATGTTTGACAAAACTATGCAAGTTCGTTGCAGATCGGTGTAAAGTGGTTCGTTGGGGCGTGTTTTAAGCTACACATTGCTACGTCGCAGATTCGCATACGACGAATAGAAGCGGAGTTATTGTTGTTTATATCTGTGAGGCCATGAATCACCATTGACTGCCGGATTGCTTTCCACTCGAAACGATCGATGTTAGACAAAACTATGCAAGTTCGTCGCAGATCAGTGTAAGGTGGTTCGTTGGGGCGTGTTTTAAGATACACATTGCTACGTTGCAGATTCGCATACGACGAATAGAAGCGGAGTTATTGTTGTTTATATCTGTGAGGCCATGAATCACCATTGACGTCCGGATTCCCTACCACTCGAAACGATCGACGTTTGACGAAACCATGCAAGTTCGTCGCAGATCGGCACAAGGTGGGTCGATGTGACGTGTTTTAAGCTACAAATTGCTATGTCGCAGATTTGCATTCGACGAATAGAAGCGGAGTTATAGATGTTTATATCTGTCTGGCCATGAATCACCATTGATGGCAGGATTGCCTACCGCTCGAAACGATCGATGTTTGACGAAACTATGCAAGTTCATCGCAGATCGGCAAAAGGTGGGTCGATGTGACGTGTTTTAAGCTACAAATTGCTATGTCGGATATTGGCATACGACGAATAGAAGCCAAGTTTTAGGTGCTTATATCTGTGAGACCATGAATCACCATTGACGGCCGGATTGCTTACCACTCGAAACGATCGACGTTTGACGAAACTATGCAAGTTCGTCGCAGATCGGTATAAGGTGGGTCTTTGGGCCATGTTTTAAGCTACAAATCGCTATATCGCAAATTCGCATACGACGAATAGAAGCGGAGTTATCGATGTTTATATCTGTGAGGCCTATGAATCACCATTGACGGCCGGATTCCCTACCACTCGAAACGATCGTCGTTTGACGAAACCATGCAAGTTCGTCGCAGATCGGCATGAGATGGGTCGATGTGACGTGTTTTAAGCTACAAATTGCTATGTCGCATATCCGCATACGACAAATAGAAGCGGAGTTATTGTTGTTTATATCTGTGAGGCCATGAATCACCATTAACGGCTGGATTGCCTACCACTCGAAACGATCGACGTTTGACGAAACTATGCAAGTTCGTCGCAGATCGGTAAAAGGTGGGTCGGTGGGCCGTGTTTTATGCTACAAATTGCTATGTCGCAGATTTGCATACGACGAATAGAAGCGGAGTTATAGTTGTTTATATCTGTGAGGCCATGAATCACCAATGACGGCCGGATTGCTTTCCACTCAAAACGATCGATGTGTGACAAAACTATGCAAGTTCGTCGCAGACCGGTATAAGGTGGTTCGTTGGGGCGTGTTTTAAGCTACCAATTGCTACGTCGCAGATTTGCATACGAAGAATAGAAGCGGAGTTATTGTTGTTTATATCTGTGAGGCCATGAATCGTCATTGACGACCGGATTGCCTACCACTCGAAACGATCGACGTTTGACGAAACTATACAAGTATATCGCAGATCGACATGAGGTGGGTCGATGTGTCGTGTTTTAAGCTACAAATTGCTATGTCGCAGATTTGCATACGACGTATAGAAGCGGAGTTATTGTTGTTTATATCTGTGTGGCCATGAATCACCATTGACGGCCGGATTGCTTTCCACTAGAAATGATCGATGTTTGACGAAACTATGCAAGTTCGTCGCAGATCGGTATAAGGTGGTTCATTGGGGCGTGTTTTAAGCTACAAATTGCTAGGTCGCAGATTCGCATACGACGAATAGAATCGGAGTTATAGTTGTTTATATCTGTGAGGCCATGAATCGCCATTGACGACCGGATTGCCTACCACTCGAAACGATCGACGTTTGACGAAACTATACAAGTATGTCGCAGATCGGCATGAGGTGGGTCGATGTGACGTGTTTTAAGCTACAAATTGCTATGTCGCATATCCGCATACGACAAATAGAAGCGGAGTTATTGTTGTTTATATCTGTGAGGCCATGAATCGCCATTGACGACCGGATTGCCTACCACTCGAAACGATCGACGTTTGACGAAACTATACAAGTACGTCGCAGATCGGCATGAGGTGGGTCGATGTGTCGTGTTTTATCTACAAATCGCTATGTCGCAAATTTGCATTCGAGGATTAGAAGCTGAGTTATAGTGGTTTATATCTGTGAGGCCATGAATCACCATTGACGGCCGGATTGCTTTCCACTCGAAACGATCGATGTTTGACAAAACTATGCAAGTTCGTCGCAGATCGGTATAAGGTGGTTCTTTGGGGCGTGTTTTATGCTACAAATTGCCATGTCGCAGATTTGCATACGACGAATAGAAGCGGAGTTATTGTTGTTTATATCTGTGAGGCCATGAATCACCATTGACGGCCGGATTGCCTACCAGTCGAAACGATCGATGTTTGACGAAACTATGCAAGTTCATCGCAGATCGGCACAAGGTGGGTCGATGTGACGTGTTTTTAGCTACAAATTGCTATGTCGCAGAATTGAATTCGACGAATAGAAGCGGAGTTATAGTTGTTTATATCTGTCAGGCCATGAATCACCATTGGCTGTCGGATTGCTTTCCACTCGAAACGATCGATGTTTGACAAAACTATGCAAGTTCGTCGCAGATCGGTGTAAGGTGGTTCGTTGGGGCGTGTTTTAAGCTACACATTGCTACGTCGCAGATTCGCATACGACGAATAGAAGCGGAGTTATTGTTGTTTATATCTGTGAGGCCATGAATCACCATTGACGCCCGGATTCCCTACCAATCGAAACGATCGACGTTTGACGAAACCATGCAAGTTCGTCGCAGATCGGCACAAGGTGGGTCGATGTGACGTGTTTTAAGCTACAAATTGCTATGTCGCAGATTTGCATTCGACGAATAGAAGCGGAGTTATAGATGTTTATATCTGTCTGGCCATGAATGACCATTGACGGCAGGATTGCCTACCGCTCGAAACGATCGATGTTTGACGAAACTATGCAAGTTCGTCGCAGATCGGTATAAGGTGGGTCTTTGGGCCATGTTTTAAGCTACAAATCGCTATGTCTCAGATTCGCATACGACGAATAGAAGCGGAGTTATCGATGTTTATATCTGTGAGGCCTATGAATCACCATTGACGGCCGGATTTCCTACCACTCGAAACGATCGTCGTTTGACGAAATCATGCAAGTTCGTCGCAGATCGGCATGAGATGGGTCGATGTGACGTGTTTTAAGCTACAAATTGCTATGTCGCATATCCGCATACGACAAATAGAAGCGGACTTATTGTTGTTTATATCTGTGAGGCCATGAATCACCATTGACGGCCGGATTGCCTACCACTCGAAACGATCGATGTTTGACGAAACTATGCAAGTTCGTCGCAGGTCGGCACAAGGTGGATCGATGTGTCGTGTTTTAAGCTACAAATTGCTATGTCGCAGATTTGCATTCGACGAATAGAAGCGGAGTTATAGTTGTTTATATCTGTGAGGCCATGAATCACCAATGACGGCCGGATTGCTTACCACTCGAAACGATCGATGTTTGACAAAACTATGCAAGTTCGTCGCAGATCGGTATAAGGTGGTTCGTTTGGGCGTGTTTTAAGCTACAAATTGCTATGTCGCAGATTCGCATACGACGAATAGAAGCTGAGTTATAGTTGTTTATATCTGTGAGGCCATGAATCACCATTGACGGTCGGATTCCCTACCACTCGAAACGATCGACGTTTGACGAAACCATGCAAGTTCGTCGCAGATCGGCACAAGGTGGGTCGATGTGACGTGTTTTAAGCTACAAATTGCTATGTCGCAGATTCGCATACGATGAATAGGAGCGGAGTTATAGTTGTTTATATCTGTCAGGCCATGAATCACCATTGACGACCGGATTGCTTTCCACTCAAAACGATCGATGTTTGACAAAACTATGCAAGTTCGTCGCAGACCGGTATAAGGTGGTTCGTTGGGGCGTGTTTTAAGCTACTAATTGCTACGTCGTAGATTCGCATACGACGAATAGAAGCGGAGTTATTGTTGTTTATATCTGTGAGGCCATGAATCGCCATTGACGACCGGATTGCCTACCACTCGAAACGATCGACGTTTGACGAAACTATACAAGTATGTCGCAGATCGGCATGAGGTGGGTCGATGTGTCGTGTTTTTAGCTACAAATTGCTATGTCGCATATCCGCATACGACAAATAGAAGCGGACTTATTGTTGTTTATATCTGTGAGGCCATGAATCACCATTGACGGCCGGATTGCCTACCACTCGAAACGATCGATGTTTGACGAAACTATGCAAGTTCGTCGCAGGTCGGCACAAGGTGGATCGATGTGTCGTGTTTTAAGCTACAAATTGCTATGTCGCAGATTTGCATTCGACGAATAGAAGCGGAGTTATAGTTGTTTATATCTGTGAGGCCATGAATCACCAATGACGGCCGGATTGCTTACCACTCGAAACGATCGATGTTTGACAAAACTATGCAAGTTCGTCGCAGATCGGTATAAGGTGGTTCGTTTGGGCGTGTTTTAAGCTACAAATTGCTATGTCGCAGATTCGCATACGACGAATAGAAGCTGAGTTATAGTTGTTTATATCTGTGAGGCCATGAATCACCATTGACGGCCGGATTGCTTTCCACTCGAAACGATCGATGTTTGACAAAACTATGCAAGTTCGTCGCAGATCGGTATAAGGTGGTTCTTTGGGGCGTGTTTTATGCTACAAATTGCCATGTCGCAGATTTGCATACGACGAATAGAAGCGGAGTTATTGTTGTTTATATCTGTGAGGCCATGAATCACCATTGACGGCCGGATTGCCTACCAGTCGAAACGATCGATGTTTGACGAAACTATGCAAGTTCATCGCAGATCGGCACAAGGTGGGTCGATGTGACGTGTTTTTAGCTACAAATTGCTATGTCGCAGAATTGAATTCGACGAATAGAAGCGGAGTTATAGTTGTTTATATCTGTCAGGCCATGAATCACCATTGGCTGTCGGATTGCTTTCCACTCGAAACGATCGATGTTTGACAAAACTATGCAAGTTCGTCGCAGATCGGTGTAAGGTGGTTCGTTGGGGCGTGTTTTAAGCTACACATTGCTACGTCGCAGATTCGCATACGACGAATAGAAGCGGAGTTATTGTTGTTTATATCTGTGAGGCCATGAATCACCATTGACGGCCGGATTGCTTTCCACTCGAAACGATCGATGTTTGACAAAACTATGCAAGTTCGTCGCAGATCGGTATAAGGTGGTTCTTTGGGGCGTGTTTTATGCTACAAATTGCCATGTCGCAGATTTGCATACGACGAATAGAAGCGGAGTTATTGTTGTTTATATCTGTGAGGCCATGAATCACCATTGACGGCCGGATTGCCTACCAGTCGAAACGATCGATGTTTGACGAAACTATGCAAGTTCATCGCAGATCGGCACAAGGTGGGTCGATGTGACGTGTTTTTAGCTACAAATTGCTATGTCGCAGAATTGAATTCGACGAATAGAAGCGGAGTTATAGTTGTTTATATCTGTCAGGCCATGAATCACCATTGGCTGTCGGATTGCTTTCCACTCGAAACGATCGATGTTTGACAAAACTATGCAAGTTCGTCGCAGATCGGTGTAAGGTGGTTCGTTGGGGCGTGTTTTAAGCTACACATTGCTACGTCGCAGATTCGCATACGACGAATAGAAGCGGAGTTATTGTTGTTTATATCTGTGAGGCCATGAATCACCATTGACGTCCGGATTATCTACCAATCGAAACGATCGACGTTTGACGAAATCATGCAAGTTCGTCGCAGATCGGCATGAGATGGGTCGATGTGACGTGTTTTAAGCTACAAATTGCTATGTCGCATATCCGCATACGACAAATAGAAGCGGACTTATTGTTGTTTATATCTGTGAGGCCATGAATCACCATTGACGGCCGGATTGCCTACCACTCGAAACGATCGATGTTTGACGAAACTATGCAAGTTCGTCGCAGGTCGGCACAAGGTGGATCGATGTGTCGTGTTTTAAGCTACAAATTGCTATGTCGCAGATTTGCATTCGACGAATAGAAGCGGAGTTATAGTTGTTTATATCTGTGAGGCCATGAATCACCAATGACGGCCGGATTGCTTACCACTCGAAACGATCGACGTTTGACGAAACTATGCAAGTTCGTCGCAGTTCGGTAAAAGGTGGGTCGTTAGGCCGTGTTTTATGCTACAAATTGCTATGTCGCAGATTTGCATACGACGAATAGAAGCGGACTTATTGTTGTTTATATCTGTGAGGCCATGAATCACCATTGACGGCCGGATTGCCTACCACTCGAAACGATCGATGTTTGACGAAACTATGCAAGTTCGTCGCAGATCGGCACAAGGTGGATCGATGTGTCGTGTTTTAAGCTACAAATTGCTATGTCGCAGATTTGCATTCGACGAATAGAAGCGGAGTTATAGTTGTTTATATCTGTGAGGCCATGAATCACCAATGACGGCCGGATTGCTTACCACTCGAAACGATCGACGTTTGACGAAACTATGCAAGTTCGTCGCAGATCGGTAAAAGGTGGGTCGTTGGGCCGTGTTTTATGCTACAAATTGCTATGTCGCAGATTTGCATACGACGAATAGAAGCGGACTTATTGTTGTTTATATCTGTGAGGCCATGAATCACCATTGACGGCCGGATTGCCTACCACTCGAAACGATCGTCGTTTGACGAAATCATGCAAGTTCGTCGCAGATCGGCATGAGATGGGTCGATGTGACGTGTTTTAAGCTACAAATTGCTATGTCGCATATCCGCATACGACAAATAGAAGCGGAGTTATTGTTGTTTATATCTGTGAGGCCATGAATCACCATTAACGGCCGGATTGCCTACCACTCGAAACGATCGACGTTTGACGAAACTATGCAAGTTCGTCGCAGATCGGTAAAAGGTGGGTCGGTGGGCCGTGTTTTATGCTACAAATTGCTATGTCGCAGATTTGCATACGACGAATAGAAGCGGAGTTATAGTTGTTTATATCTGTGAGGCCATGAATCACCATTGACGGCCGGATTCCCTACCACTCGAAACGATCGACGTTTGACGAAACCATGCAAGTTCGTCGCAGATCGGCACAAGGTGGGTCGATGTGACGTGTTTTAAGCTACAAATTGCTATGTCGCAGATTTGCATTCGACGAATAGACGCGGAGTTATAGATGTTTATATCTGTCTGGCCATGCATCACCATTGATGGCAGGATTGCCTACCGCTCGAAACGATCGATGTTTGACGAAACTATGCAAGTTCATCGCAGATCGGCAAAAGGTGGGTCGATGTGACGTGTTTTAAGCTACAAATTGCTATGTCGGATATTGGCATACGACGAATAGAAGCCAAGTTTTAGGTGCTTATATCTGTGAGACCATGAATCACCATTGACGGCCGGATTGCTTACCACTCGAAACGATCGACGTTTGACGAAACTATGCAAGTTCGTCGCAGATCGGTATAAGGTGGGTCTTTGGGCCATGTTTTAAGCTACAAATCGCTATGTCGCAGATTCGCATACGACGAATAGAAGCGGAGTTATCGATGTTTATATCTGTGAGGCCTATGAATCACCATTGACGGCCGGATTCCCTACCACTCGAAACGATCGTCGTTTGACGAAATCATGCAAGTTCGTCGCAGATCGGCATGAGATGGGTCGATGTGACGTGTTTTAAGCTACAAATTGCTATGTCGCATATTCGCATACGACGAATAGAAGCGGAGATATTGTTGTTTATATCTGTGAGGCCATGAATCACCATTGACGGCCGGATTCCCTACTACTCGAAACGATCGACGTTTGACGAAACCATGCAAGTTCGTCGCAGATCGGCACAAGGTGGGTCGATGTGACGTGTTTTATGCTACAAATTGCTATGTCGCAGATTCGCATACGATGAATAGGAGCGGAGTTATAGTTGTTTATATCTGTCAGGCCATGAATCACCATTGACGACCGGATTGCTTTCCACTTAAAACGATCGATGTTTGACAAAACTATGCAAGTTCATCGCAGACCGGTATAAGGTGGTTCGTTGGGGCGTGTTTTAAGCTACTAATTGCTACGTCGCAGATTCGCATGCGACGAATAGAAGCGGAGTTATTGTTGTTTATATCTGTGAGGCCATGAATCGTCATTGACGACCGGATTGCCTACCACTCGAAACGATCGATGTTTGACGAAACTATGCAAGTTCGTCGCAGATTGGTATAAGGTGGTTCATTGGGGCGTGTTTTAAGCTACAAATTGATACGTCGCAGATTCGCATACGACGAATATAATCGGAGTTATAGTTGTTTATATCTGTGAGGCCATGAATCACCATTGACGGCCGGATTGCCTACCACTCGAAACGATCGATGTTTGACGAAACTATGCAAGTTCGTCGCAGATCGGCACAGGGTGGGTCGATGTGACGTGTTTTTAGCTACAAATTGCTATGTCGCAGATTTGCATTCGACGAATAGAAGCGGAGTTATAGTTGTTTATATCTGTCAGGCCATGAATCACCATTGACTGCCGGATTGCTTTCCACTCGAAACGATCGATGTTTGACAAAACTATGCAAGTTCGTTGCAGATCGGTGTAAAGTGGTTCGTTGGGGCGTGTTTTAAGCTACACATTGCTACGTCGCAGATTCGCATACGACGAATAGAAGCGGAGTTATTGTTGTTTATATCTGTGAGGCCATGAATCACCATTGACTGCCGGATTGCTTTCCACTCGAAACGATCGATGTTTGACAAAACTATGCAAGTTCGTCGCAGATCAGTGTAAGGTGGTTCGTTGGGGCGTGTTTTAAGATACACATTGCTACGTTGCAGATTCGCATACGACGAATAGAAGCGGAGTTATTGTTGTTTATATCTGTGAGGCCATGAATCACCATTGACGTCCGGATTCCCTACCACTCGAAACGATCGATGTTTGACGAAACCATGCAAGTTCGTCGCAGACCGGCACAAGGTGGGTCGATGTGACGTGTTTTAAGCTACAAATTGCTATGTCGCAGATTTGCATTCGACGAATAGAAGCGGAGTTATAGATGTTTATATCTGTCTGGCCATGAATCACCATTGATGGCAGGATTGCCTACCGCTCGAAACGATCGATGTTTGACGAAACTATGCAAGTTCATCGCAGATCGGCACAAGGTGGGTCGATGTGACGTGTTTTAAGCTACAAATTGCTATGTCGGATATTGGCATACGACGAATAGAAGCGGAGTTATAGTTGTTTATATCTGTGAGGCCATGAATCACCATTGATGGCCGGATTGCTTACTACTCGAAACGATCGACGTTTGACGAAACTATGCAAGTTCGTCGCAGATCGGTAAAAGGTGGGTCGTTGGGACGTGTTTTATGCTACAAATTGCTATGTCGCAGATTTGCATACGACGAATAGAAGCGGAGTTATTGTTGTTTATATCTGTGAGGCCATGAATCACCATTGACGGCCGGATTGCCTACCACTCGAAACGATCGAGGTTTGACGAAACTATGCAAGTTCGTCGCAGATCGGCACAAGGTGGATCGATGTGTCGTGTTTTAAGCTACAAATTGCTATGTCGCAGATTTGCATTCGACGAATAGAAGCGGAGTTATAGTTGTTTATATCTGTGAGGCCATGAATCACCAATGACGGCCGGATTGCTTACCACTCGAAACGATCGACGTTTGACGAAACTATGCAAGTTCGTCGCAGATTGGTAAAAGGTGGGTCGTTGGGCCGTGTTTTATGCTACAAATTGCTATGTCGCAGATTTGCATACGACGAATAGAAGCGGACTTATTGTTGTTTATATCTGTGAGGCCATGAATCACCATTGACGGCCGGATTGCCTACCACTCGAAACGATCGTCGTTTGACGAAATCATGCAAGTTCGTCGCAGATCGGCATGAGATGGGTCGATGTGACGTGTTTTAAGCTACAAATTGCTATGTCGCATATCCGCATACGACAAATAGAAGCGGAGTTATTGTTGTTTATATCTGTGAGGCCATGAATCACCATTAACGGCCGGATTGCCTACCACTCGAAACGATCGACGTTTGACGAAACTATGCAAGTTCGTCGCAGATCGGTAAAAGGTGGGTCGGTGGGCCGTGTTTTATGCTACAAATTGCTATGTCGCAGATTTGCATACGACGAATAGAAGCGGAGTTATAGTTGTTTATATCTGTGAGGCCATGAATCACCAATGACGGCCGGATTGCTTACCACTCGAAACGATCGATGTTTGACAAAACTATGCAAGTTCGTCGCAGATCGGTATAGGGTGGTTCGTTTGGGCGTGTTTTAAGCTACAAATTGCTATGTCGCAGATTCGCATACGACGAATAGAAGCTGAGTTATAGTTGTTGATATCTGTGAGGCCATGAATCACCATTGACGGCCGGATTCCCTACCACTCGAAACGATCGACGTTTGACGAAACCATGCAAGTTCGTCGCAGATCGGCACAAGGTGGGTCGATGTGACGTGTTTTAAGCTACAAATTGCTATGTCGCAGATTTGCATACGACGTATAGAAGCGGAGTTATTGTTGTTTATATCTGTGAGGCCATGAATCACCATTGACGGCCGGATTGCTTTCCACTAGAAACGATCGATGTTTGACGAAACTATGCAAGTTCGTCGCAGATCGGTATAAGGTGGTTCATTTGGGCGTGTTTTAAGCTACAAATTGCTAGGTCGCAGATTCGCATACGACGAATAGAATCGGAGTTATAGTTGTTTATATCTGTGAGGCCATGAATCACCATTGACGGCCGGATTCCCTACCACTCGAAACGATCGACGATTGACGAAACTACACAAGTACGTCGCAGATCGGCATGAGGTGGGTCGATGTGTCGTGTTTTAAGCTACAAATTGCTATGTTGCACATTTGCATACGACGTATAGAAGCGGAGTTATTGTTGTTTATATCTGTGAGGCCATGAATCACCATTGACGGCCGGATTGCTTTCCACTAGAAACGATCGATGTTTGACGAAACTATGCAAGTTCGTCGCAGATCGGTATAAGGTGGATCATTGGGGCGTGTTTTAAGATACAAATTGCTAGGTCGCAGATTCGCATACGACGAATAGAATCGGAGTTATAGTTGTTTATATCTGTGAGGCCATGAATCACCATTGACGGCCGGATTCCCTACCACTCGAAACGATCGACGTTTGACGAAACTATACAAGTACGTCGCAGATCGGCATGAGGTGGGTCGATGTGTCGTGTTTTAAGCTACAAATCGCTATGTCGCAAATTTGCATTCGACGAATAGAAGCTGAGTTATAGTTGTTTATATCTGTGAGGGCTATGAATCACCATTGACGGCCGGATTCCCTACCACTCGAAACGATCGTCGTTTGACGAAACCATGCAAGTTCGTCGCAGATCGGCATGAGATGGGTCGATGTGACGTGTTTTAAGCTACAAATTGCTATGTCGCATATCCGCATACGACAAATAGAAGCGGAGTTATTGTTGTTTATATCTGTGAGGCCATGAATCACCATTAACGGCCGGATTGCCTACCACTCGAAACGATCGACGTTTGACGAAACTATGCAAGTTCGTCGCAGATCGGTAAAAGGTGGGTCGGTGGGCCGTGTTTTATGCTACAAATTGCTATGTCGCAGATTTGCATACGACGAATAGAAGCGGAGTTATAGTTGTTTATATCTGTGAGGCCATGAATCACCAATGACGGCCGGATTGCTTTCACTCGAAACGATCGACGTTTGACGAAACTATACAAGTACGTCGCAGATCGGCACAAGGTGGGTCGATGTGACGTGTTTTAAGCTACACATTGCTACGTCGCAGATTCGCATACGACGAATAGAAGCGGAGTTATTGTTGTTTATATCTGTGAGGCCATGAATCGTCATTGACGACCGGATTGCCTACCACTCGAAACGATCGATGTTTGACGAAACTATGCAAGTTCGTCGCAGATTGGTATAAGGTGGTTCATTGGGGCGTGTTTTAAGCTACAAATTGATACGTCGCAGATTCGCATACGACGAATATAATCGGAGTTATAGTTGTTTATATCTGTGAGGCCATGAATCACCATTGACGGCCGGATTGCCTACCACTCGAAACGATCGATGTTTGACGAAACTATGCAAGTTCGTCGCAGATCGGCACAGGGTGGGTCGATGTGACGTGTTTTTAGCTACAAATTGCTATGTCGCAGATTTGCATTCGACGAATAGAAGCGGAGTTATAGTTGTTTATATCTGTCAGGCCATGAATCACCATTGACTGCCGGATTGCTTTCCACTCGAAACGATCGATGTTTGACAAAACTATGCAAGTTCGTTGCAGATCGGTGTAAAGTGGTTCGTTGGGGCGTGTTTTAAGCTACACATTGCTACGTCGCAGATTCGCATACGACGAATAGAAGCGGAGTTATTGTTGTTTATATCTGTGAGGCCATGAATCACCATTGACTGCCGGATTGCTTTCCACTCGAAACGATCGATGTTTGACAAAACTATGCAAGTTCGTCGCAGATCAGTGTAAGGTGGTTCGTTGGGGCGTGTTATAAGATACACATTGCTACGTTGCAGATTCGCATACGACGAATAGAAGCGGAGTTATTGTTGTTTATATCTGTGAGGCCATGAATCACCATTGACGTCCGGATTCCCTACCACTCGAAACGATCGATGTTTGACGAAACCATGCAAGTTCGTCGCAGACCGGCACAAGGTGGGTCGATGTGACGTGTTTTAAGCTACAAATTGCTATGTCGCAGATTTGCATTCGACGAATAGAAGCGGAGTTATAGATGTTTATATCTGTCTGGCCATGAATCACCATTGATGGCAGGATTGCCTACCGCTCGAAACGATCGATGTTTGACGAAACTATGCAAGTTCATCGCAGATCGGCAAAAGGTGGGTCGATGTGACGTGTTTTAAGCTACAAATTGCTATGTCGGATATTGGCATACGACGAATAGAAGCGGAGTTATAGTTGTTTATATCTGTGAGGCCATGAATCACCATTGATGGCCGGATTGCTTACTACTCGAAACGATCGACGTTTGACGAAACTATGCAAGTTCGTCGCAGATCGGTAAAAGGTGGGTCGTTGGGACGTGTTTTATGCTACAAATTGCTATGTCGCAGATTTGCATACGACGAATAGAAGCGGACTTATTGTTGTTTATATCTGTGAGGCCATGAATCACCATTGACGGCCGGATTGCCTACCACTCGAAACGATCGATGTTTGACGAAACTATGCAAGTTCGTCGCAGATCGGCACAAGGTGGATCGATGTGTCGTGTTTTAAGCTACAAATTGCTATGTCGCAGATTTGCATTCGACGAATAGAAGCGGAGTTATAGTTGTTTATATCTGTGAGGCCATGAATCACCAATGACGGCCGGATTGCTTACCACTCGAAACGATCGACGTTTGACGAAACTATGCAAGTTCGTCGCAGATTGGTAAAAGGTGGGTCGTGGGGCCGTGTTTTATGCTACAAATTGCTATGTCGCAGATTTGCATACGACGAATAGAAGCGGACTTATTGTTGTTTATATCTGTGAGGCCATGAATCACCATTGACGGCCGGATTGCCTACCACTCGAAACGATCGTCGTTTGACGAAATCATGCAAGTTCGTCGCAGATCGGCATGAGATGGGTCGATGTGACGTGTTTTAAGCTACAAATTGCTATGTCGCACATCCGCATACGACAAATAGAAGCGGAGTTATTGTTGTTTATATCTGTGAGGCCATGAATCACCATTAACGGCCGGATTGCCTACCACTCGAAACGATCGACGTTTGACGAAACTATGCAAGTTCGTCGCAGATCGGTAAAAGGTGGGTCGGTGGGCCGTGTTTTATGCTACAAATTGCTATGTCGCAGATTTGCATACGACGAATAGAAGCGGAGTTATAGTTGTTTATATCTGTGAGGCCATGAATCACCAATGACGGCCGGATTGCTTACCACTCGAAACGATCGATGTTTGACTAAACTATGCAAGTTCGTCGCAGATCGGTATAGGGTGGTTCGTTTGGGCGTGTTTTAAGCTACAAATTGCTATGTCGCAGATTCGCATACGACGAATAGAAGCTGAGTTATAGTTGTTGATATCTGTGAGGCCATGAATCACCATTGACGGCCGGATTCCCTACCACTCGAAACGATCGACGTTTGACGAAACCATGCAAGTTCGTCGCAGATCGGCACAAGGTGGGTCGATGTGACGTGTTTTAAGCTACAAATTGCTATGTCGCAGATTTGCATACGACGTATAGAAGCGGAGTTATTGTTGTTTATATCTGTGAGGCCATGAATCACCATTGACGGCCGGATTGCTTTCCACTAGAAACGATCGATGTTTGACGAAACTATGCAAGTTCGTCGCAGATCGGTATAAGGTGGTTCATTGGGGCGTGTTTTAAGCTACAAATTGCTAGGTCGCAGATTCGCATACGACGAATAGAATCGGAGTTATAGTTGTTTATATCTGTGAGGCCATGAATCACCATTGACGGCCGGATTCCCTACCACTCGAAACGATCGACGATTGACGAAACTACACAAGTACGTCGCAGATCGGCATGAGGTGGGTCGATGTGTCGTGTTTTAAGCTACAAATTGCTATGTTGCAGATTTGCATACGACGTATAGAAGCGGAGTTATTGTTGTTTATATCTGTGAGGCCATGAATCACCATTGACGGCCGGATTGCTTTCCACTAGAAACGATCGATGTTTGACGAAACTATGCAAGTTCGTCGCAGATCGGTATAAGGTGGATCATTGGGGCGTGTTTTAAGATACAAATTGCTAGGCCGCAGATTCGCATACGACGAATAGAATCGGAGTTATAGTTGTTTATATCTGTGAGGCCATGAATCACCATTGACGGCCGGATTCCCTACCACTCGAAACGATCGACGTTTGACGAAACTATACAAGTACGTCGCAGATCGGCATGAGGTGGGTCGATGTGTCGTGTTTTAAGCTACAAATCGCTATGTCGCAAATTTGCATTCGACGAATAGAAGCTGAGTTATAGTTGTTTATATCTGTGAGGGCTATGAATCACCATTGACGGCCGGATTCCCTACCACTCGAAACGATCGTCGTTTGACGAAACCATGCAAGTTCGTCGCAGATCGGCATGAGATGGGTCGATGTGACGTGTTTTAAGCTACAAATTGCTATGTCGCATATCCGCATACGACAAATAGAAGCGGAGTTATTGTTGTTTATATCTGTGAGGCCATGAATCACCATTAACGGCCGGATTGCCTACCACTCGAAACGATCGACGTTTGACGAAACTATGCAAGTTCGTCGCAGATCGGTAAAAGGTGGGTCGGTGGGCCGTGTTTTATGCTACAAATTGCTATGTCGCAGATTTGCATACGACGAATAGAAGCGGAGTTATAGTTGTTTATATCTGTGAGGCCATGAATCACCAATGACGGCCGGATTGCTTACACTCGAAACGATCGACGTTTGACGAAACTATACAAGTACGTCGCAGATCGGCACAAGGTGGGTCGATGTGACGTGTTTTAAGCTACACATTGCTACGTCGCAGATTCGCATACGACGAATAGAAGCGGAGTTATTGTTGTTTATATCTGTGAGGCCATGAATCACCATTGACTGCCGGATTGCTTTCCACTCAAAACGATCGATGTGTGACAAAACTATGCAAGTTCGTCGCAGACCGGTATAAGGTGGTTCGTTGGGGCGTGTTTTAAGCTACCAATTGCTACGTCGCAGATTCGCATACGAAGAATAGAAGCGGAGTTATTGTTGTTTATATCTGTGAGGCCATGAATCGTCATTGACGACCGGATTGCCTACCACTCGAAACGATCGACGTTTGACGAAACTATACAAGTATATCGCAGATCGACATGAGGTGGGTCGATGTGTCGTGTTTTAAGCTACAAATTGCTATGTCGCAGATTTGCATTCGACGAATAGAAGCTGAGTTATAGTTGTTTATATCTGTGAGGGCTATGAATCACCATTGACGGCCGGATTCCCTACCACTCGAAACGATCGTCGTTTGACGAAACCATGCAAGTTCGTCGCAGATCGGCATGAGATGGGTCGATGTGACGTGTTTTAAGCTACAAATTGCTATGTCGTATATCCGCATACGACGAATAGAAGCGGAGTTATTGTTGTTTATATCTGTGAGGCCATGAATCACCATTGACGGCCGGATTGCTTACCACTCGAAACGATCGATGTTTGACAAAACTATGCAAGTTCGTCGCAGATCGGTATAAGGTGGTTCGTTTGGGCGTGTTTTAAGCTACAAATTGCTATGTCCCAGATTCGCATACGACGAATAGAAGCTGTGTTATAGTTGTTTATATCTGTGAGGCCATGAATCACCATTGACGGCCGGATTCCCTACCACTCGAAACGATCGACGTTTGACTAAATCATGCAAGTTCGTCGCAGATCGGCAAAAGGTGGGTCGATGTGACGTGTTTTAAGCTACAAATTGCTATGTCGGATATTGGCATACGACGAATAGAAGCCAAGTTATAGGTGCTTTAATCTGTGAGACCATGAATCACCATTGACGGCCGGATTGCTTACCACTCGAAACGATCGACGTTTGAAGAAACTATGCAAGTTCGTCGCAGATCGGTATAAGGTGGGTCTTTGGGCCATGTTTTAAGCTACAAATCGCTATATCGCAGATTCGCATACGATGAATAGAAGCGGAGTTATCGATGTTTATATCTGTGAGGCCTATGAATCACCATTGACGGCCGGATTCCCTACCACTAGAAACGATCGTCGTTTGACGAAACCATGCAAGTTCGTCGCAGATCGGCATGAGATGGGTCGATGTGACGTGTTTTAAGCTACAAATTGCTATGTCGCATATCCGCATACGACAAATAGAAGCGGAGTTATTGTTGTTTATATCTGTGAGGCCATGAATCACCATTAACGGCCGGATTGCCTACCACTCGAAACGATCGACGTTTGACGAAACTATGCAAGTTCGTCGCAGATCGGTAAAAGGTGGGTCGGTGGGCCGTGTTTTATGCTACAAATTGCTATGTCGCAGATTTGCATACGACGAATAGAAGCGGAGTTATAGTTGTTTATATCTGTGAGGCCATGAATCACCAATGACGGCCGGATTGCTTACCACTCGAAACGATCGATGTTTGACAAAACTATGCAAGTTCGTCGCAGATCGGTATAGGGTGGTTCGTTTGGGCGTGTTTTAAGCTACAAATTGCTATGTCGCAGATTCGCATACGTTGAATAGAAGCTGAGTTATAGTTGTTGATATCTGTCAGGCCATGAATCACCATTGACGGCCGGATTGCCTACCACTCGAAACGATCGACGTTTGACGAAACTATACAAGTATATCGCAGATCGACATGAGGTGGGTCAATGTGTCGTGTTTTAAGCTACAAATTGCTATGTCGCAGATTTGCATACGACGTATAGAAGCGGAGTTATTGTTGTTTATATCTGTGAGGCCATGAATCACCATTGACGGCCGGATTGCTTTCCACTAGAAACGATCGATGTTTGACGAAACTATGCAAGTTCGTCGCAGATCGGTATAAGGTGGTTCATTGGGGCGTGTTTTAAGCTACAAATTGCTAGGTCGCAGATTCGCATACGACGAATAGAATCGGAGTTATAGTTGTTTATATCTGTGAGGCCATGAATCACCATTGACGGCCGGATTCCCTACCACTCGAAACGATCGACGTTTGACGAAACTATACAAGTACGTCGCAGATCGGCATGAGGTGGGTCGATGTGTCGTGTTTTAAGCTACAAATTGCTATGTTGCAGATTTGCATACGACGTATAGAAGCAGAGTTATTGTTGTTTATATCTGTGAGGCCATGAATCACCATTGACGGCCGGATTGCTTACCACTCGAAACGATCGACGTTTGACGAAACTATGCAAATTCGTCGCAGATCGGTATAAGGTGGGTCTTTGGGCCATGTTTTAAGCTACAAATCGCTATATCGCAGATTCGCATACGACGAATAGAAGCGGAGTTATCGATGTTTATATCTGTGAGGCCTATGAATCACCATTGACGGCCGCATTCCCTACCACTCGAAACGATCGTCGTTTGACGAAACCATGCAAGTTCGTCGCAGATCGGCATGAGATGGGTCGATGTGACGTGTTTTAAGCTACAAATTGCTATGTCGCATATTCGCATACGACGAATAGAAGCGGAGATATTGTTGTTTATATCTGTGAGGCCATGAATCACCATTGACGGCCGGATTCCCTACTACTCGAAACGATCGACGTTTGACGAAACCATGCAAGTTCGTCGCAGATCGGCACAAGGTGGGTCGATGTGACGTGTTTTATGCTACAAATTGCTATGTCGCAGATTCGCATACGATGAATAGGAGCGGAGTTATAGTTGTTTATATCTGTCAGGCCATGAATCACCATTGACGACCGGATTGCTTTCCACTTAAAACGATCGATGTTTGACAAAACTATGCAAGTTCATCGCAGACCGGTATAAGGTGGTTCGTTGGGGCGTGTTTTAAGCTACTAATTGCTACGTCGCAGATTCGCATGCGACGAATAGAAGCGGAGTTATTGTTGTTTATATCTGTGAGGCCATGAATCGTCATTGACGACCGGATTGCCTACCACTCGAAACGATCGATGTTTGACGAAACTATGCAAGTTCGTCGCAGATTGGTATAAGGTGGTTCATTGGGGCGTGTTTTAAGCTACAAATTGATACGTCGCAGATTCGCATACGACGAATATAATCGGAGTTATAGTTGTTTATATCTGTGAGGCCATGAATCACCATTGACGGCCGGATTGCCTACCACTCGAAACGATCGATGTTTGACGAAACTATGCAAGTTCGTCGCAGATCGGCACAGGGTGGGTCGATGTGACGTGTTTTAAGCTACAAATTGCTATGTCGCAGATTTGCATTCGACGAATAGAAGCGGAGTTATAGTTGTTTATATCTGTCAGGCCATGAATCACCATTGACTGCCGGATTGCTTTCCACTCGAAACGATCGATGTTTGACAAAACTATGCAAGTTCGTTGCAGATCGGTGTAAAGTGGTTCGTTGGGGCGTGTTTTAAGCTACACATTGCTACGTCGCAGATTCGCATACGACGAATAGAAGCGGAGTTATTGTTGTTTATATCTGTGAGGCCATGAATCACCATTGACTGCCGGATTGCTTTCCACTCGAAACGATCGATGTTTGACAAAACTATGCAAGTTCGTCGCAGATCAGTGTAAGGTGGTTCGTTGGGGCGTGTTTTAAGATACACATTGCTACGTTGCAGATTCGCATACGACGAATAGAAGCGGAGTTATTGTTGTTTATATCTGTGAGGCCATGAATCACCATTGACGTCCGGATTCCCTACCACTCGAAACGATCGATGTTTGACGAAACCATGCAAGTTCGTCGCAGACCGGCACAAGGTGGGTCGATGTGACGTGTTTTAAGCTACAAATTGCTATGTCGCAGATTTGCATTCGACGAATAGAAGCGGAGTTATAGATGTTTATATCTGTCTGGCCATGAATCACCATTGATGGCAGGATTGCCTACCGCTCGAAACGATCGATGTTTGACGAAACTATGCAAGTTCATCGCAGATCGGCAAAAGGTGGGTCGATGTGACGTGTTTTAAGCTACAAATTGCTATGTCGGATATTGGCATACGACGAATAGAAGCGGAGTTATAGTTGTTTATATCTGTGAGGCCATGAATCACCATTGACGGCCGGATTGCTTACCACTCGAAACGATCGACGTTTGACGAAACTATGCAAGTTCGTCGCAGATCGGTAAAAGGTGGGTCGTTGGGACGTGTTTTATGCTACAAATTGCTATGTCGCAGATTTGCATACGACGAATAGAAGCGGACTTATTGTTGTTTATATCTGTGAGGCCATGAATCACCATTGACGGCCGGATTGCCTACCACTCGAAACGATCGATGTTTGACGAAACTATGCAAGTTCGTCGCAGATCGGCACAAGGTGGATCGATGTGTCGTGTTTTAAGCTACAAATTGCTATGTCGCAGATTCGCATACGACGAATAGAAGGGGAGTTATTGTTGTTTATATCTGTGAGGCCATGAATCACCAATGACGGCCGGATTGCTTACCACTCGAAACGATCGACGTTTGACGAAACTATGCAAGTTCGTCGCAGATTGGTAAAAGGTGGGTCGTTGGGCCGTGTTTTATGCTACAAATTGCTATGTCGCAGATTTGCATACGACGAATAGAAGCGGACTTATTGTTGTTTATATCTGTCAGGCCATGAATCACCATTGACGGCCGGATTGCCTACCACTCGAAACGATCGTCGTTTGACGAAATCATGCAAGTTCGTCGCAGATCGGCATGAGATGGGTCGATGTGACGTGTTTTAAGCTACAAATTGCTATGTCGCATATCCGCATACGACAAATAGAAGCGGAGTTATTGTTGTTTATATCTGTGAGGCCATGAATCACCATTAACGGCCGGATTGCCTACCACTCGAAACGATCGACGTTTGACGAAACTATGCAAGTTCGTCGCAGATCGGTAAAAGGTGGGTCGGTGGGCCGTGTTTTATGCTACAAATTGCTATGTCGCAGATTTGCATACGACGAATAGAAGCGGAGTTATAGTTGTTTATATCTGTGAGGCCATGAATCACCAATGACGGCCGGATTGCTTACCACTCGAAACGATCGATGTTTGACAAAACTATGCAAGTTCGTCGCAGATCGGTATAGGGTGGTTCGTTTGGGCGTGTTTTAAGCTACAAATTGCTATGTCGCAGATTCGCATACGACGAATAGAAGCTGAGTTATAGTTGTTGATATCTGTGAGGCCATGAATCACCATTGACGGCCGGATTCCCTACCACTCGAAACGATCGACGTTTGACGAAACCATGCAAGTTCGTCGCAGATCGGCACAAGGTGGGTCGATGTGACGTGTTTTAAGCTACAAATTGCTATGTCGCAGATTTGCATACGACGTATAGAAGCGGAGTTATTGTTGTTTATATCTGTGAGGCCATGAATCACCATTGACGGCCGGATTGCTTTCCACTAGAAACGATCGATGTTTGACGAAACTATGCAAGTTCGTCGCAGATCGGTATAAGGTGGTTCATTGGGGCGTGTTTTAAGCTACAAATTGCTAGGTCGCAGATTCGCATACGACGAATAGAATCGGAGTTATAGTTGTTTATATCTGTGAGGCCATGAATCACCATTGACGGCCGGATTCCCTACCACTCGAAACGATCGACGATTGACGAAACTACACAAGTACGTCGCAGATCGGCATGAGGTGGGTCGATGTGTCGTGTTTTAAGCTACAAATTGCTATGTTGCAGATTTGCATACGACGTATAGAAGCGGAGTTATTGTTGTTTATATCTGTGAGGCCATGAATCACCATTGACGGCCGGATTGCTTTCCACTAGAAACGATCGATGTTTGACGAAACTATGCAAGTTCGTCGCAGATCGGTATAAGGTGGATCATTGGGGCGTGTTTTAAGATACAAATTGCTAGGTCGCAGATTCGCATACGACGAATAGAATCGGAGTTATAGTTGTTTATATCTGTGAGGCCATGAATCACCATTGACGGCCGGATTCCCTACCACTCGAAACGATCGACGTTTGACGAAACTATACAAGTACGTCGCAGATCGGCATGAGGTGGGTCGATGTGTCGTGTTTTAAGCTACAAATCGCTATGTCGCAAATTTGCATTCGACGAATAGAAGCTGAGTTATAGTTGTTTATATCTGTGAGGGCTATGAATCACCATTGACGGCCGGATTCCCTACCACTCGAAACGATCGTCGTTTGACGAAACCATGCAAGTTCGTCGCAGATCGGCATGAGATGGGTCGATGTGACGTGTTTTAAGCTACAAATTGCTATGTCGCATATCCGCATACGACAAATAGAAGCGGAGTTATTGTTGTTTATATCTGTGAGGCCATGAATCACCATTAACGGCCGGATTGCCTACCACTCGAAACGATCGACGTTTGACGAAACTATGCAAGTTCGTCGCAGATCGGTAAAAGGTGGGTCGGTGGGCCGTGTTTTATGCTACAAATTGCTATGTCGCAGATTTGCATACGACGAATAGAAGCGGAGTTATAGTTGTTTATATCTGTGAGGCCATGAATCACCAATGACGGCCGGATTGCTTACACTCGAAACGATCGACGTTTGACGAAACTATACAAGTACGTCGCAGATCGGCACAAGGTGGGTCGATGTGACGTGTTTTAAGCTACACATTGCTACGTCGCAGATTCGCATACGACGAATAGAAGCGGAGTTATTGTTGTTTATATCTGTGAGGCCATGAATCACCATTGACTGCCGGATTGCTTTCCACTCAAAACGATCGATGTGTGACAAAACTATGCAAGTTCGTCGCAGACCGGTATAAGGTGGTTCGTTGGGGCGTGTTTTAAGCTACCAATTGCTACGTCGCAGATTCGCATACGAAGAATAGAAGCGGAGTTATTGTTGTTTATATCTGTGAGGCCATGAATCGTCATTGACGACCGGATTGCCTACCACTCGAAACGATCGACGTTTGACGAAACTATACAAGTATATCGCAGATCGACATGAGGTGGGTCGATGTGTCGTGTTTTAAGCTACAAATTGCTATGTCGCAGATTTGCATACGACGTATAGAAGCGGAGTTATTGTTGTTTATATCTGTGAGGCCATGAATCACCATTGACGGCCGGATTGCTTTCCACTAGAAACGATCGATGTTTGACGAAACTATGCAAGTTCGTCGCAGATCGGTATAAGGTGGTTCATTGGGGCGTGTTTTGCGCTACAAATTGCTAGGTCGCAGATTCGCATACGACGAATAGAATCGGAGTTATAGTTGTTTATATCTGTGAGGCCATGAATCACCATTGACGGCCGGATTCCCTACCACTCGAAACGATCGACGTTTGACGAAACTATACAAGTACGTCGCAGATCGGCATGAGGTGGGTCGATGTGTCGTGTTTTAAGCTACAAATTGCTATGTTGCAGATTTGCATACGACGTATAGAAGCGGAGTTATTGTTGTTTATATCTGTGAGGCCATGAATCACCATTGACGGCCGGATTGCTTTCCACTAGAAACGATCGATGTTTGACGAAACTATGCAAGTTCGTCGCAGATCGGTATAAGGTGGATCATTGGGGCGTGTTTTAAGCTACAAATTGCTAGGTCGCAGATTCGCATACGACGAATAGAATCGGAGTTATAGTTGTTTATATCTGTGAGGCCATGAATCACCATTGACGGCCGGATTCCCTACCACTCGAAACGATCGACGTTTGACGAAACTATACAAGTACGTCGCAGATCGGCATGAGGTGGGTCGATGTGTCGTGTTTTAAGCTACAAATCGCTATGTCGCAAATTTGCATTCGACGAATAGAAGCTGAGTTATAGTTGTTTATATCTGTGAGGGCTATGAATCACCATTGACGGCCGGATTCCCTACCACTCGAAACGATCGTCGTTTGACGAAACCATGCAAGTTCGTCGCAGATCGGCATGAGATGGGTCGATGTGACGTGTTTTAAGCTACAAATTGCTATGTCGTATATCCGCATACGACGAATAGAAGCGGAGTTATTGTTGTTTATATCTGTGAGGCCATGAATCACCATTGACGGCCGGATTGCTTACCACTCGAAACGATCGATGTTTGACAAAACTATGCAAGTTCGTCGCAGATCGGTATAAGGTGGTTCGTTTGGGCGTGTTTTAAGCTACAAATTGCTATGTCCCAGATTCGCATACGACGAATAGAAGCTGAGTTATAGTTGTTTATATCTGTGAGGCCATGAATCACCATTGACGGCCGGATTCCCTACCACTCGAAACGATCGACGTTTGACTAAATCATGCAAGTTCGTCGCAGATCGGCAAAAGGTGGGTCGATGTGACGTGTTTTAAGCTACAAATTGCTATGTCGGATATTGGCATACGACGAATAGAAGCCAAGTTATAGGTGCTTTAATCTGTGAGACCATGAATCACCATTGACGGCCGGATTGCTTACCACTCGAAACGATCGACGTTTGAAGAAACTATGCAAGTTCGTCGCAGATCGGTATAAGGTGGGTCTTTGGGCCATGTTTTAAGCTACAAATCGCTATATCGCAGATTCGCATACGATGAATAGAAGCGGAGTTATCGATGTTTATATCTGTGAGGCCTATGAATCACCATTGACGGCCGGATTCCCTACCACTAGAAACGATCGTCGTTTGACGAAACCATGCAAGTTCGTCGCAGATCGGCATGAGATGGGTCGATGTGACGTGTTTTAAGCTACAAATTGCTATGTCGCATATCCGCATACGACAAATAGAAGCGGAGTTATTGTTGTTTATATCTGTGAGGCCATGAATCACCATTAACGGCCGGATTGCCTACCACTCGAAACGATCGACGTTTGACGAAACTATGCAAGTTCGTCGCAGATCGGTAAAAGGTGGGTCGGTGGGCCGTGTTTTATGCTACAAATTGCTATGTCGCAGATTTGCATACGACGAATAGAAGCGGAGTTATAGTTGTTTATATCTGTGAGGCCATGAATCACCAATGACGGCCGGATTGCTTACCACTCGAAACGATCGATGTTTGACAAAACTATGCAAGTTCGTCGCAGATCGGTATAGGGTGGTTCGTTTGGGCGTGTTTTAAGCTACAAATTGCTATGTCGCAGATTCGCATACGTTGAATAGAAGCTGAGTTATAGTTGTTGATATCTGTGAGGCCATGAATCACCATTGACGGCCGGATTGCCTACCACTCGAAACGATCGACGTTTGACGAAACTATACAAGTATATCGCAGATCGACATGAGGTGGGTCAATGTGTCGTGTTTTAAGCTACAAATTGCTATGTCGCAGATTTGCATACGACGTATAGAAGCGGAGTTATTGTTGTTTATATCTGTGAGGCCATGAATCACCATTGACGGCCGGATTGCTTTCCACTAGAAACGATCGATGTTTGACGAAACTATGCAAGTTCGTCGCAGATCGGTATAAGGTGGTTCATTGGGGCGTGTTTTAAGCTACAAATTGCTAGGTCGCAGATTCGCATACGACGAATAGAATCGGAGTTATAGTTGTTTATATCTGTGAGGCCATGAATCACCATTGACGGCCGGATTCCCTACCACTCGAAACGATCGACGTTTGACGAAACTATACAAGTACGTCGCAGATCGGCATGAGGTGGGTCGATGTGTCGTGTTTTAAGCTACAAATTGCTATGTTGCAGATTTGCATACGACGTATAGAAGCAGAGTTATTGTTGTTTATATCTGTGAGGCCATGAATCACCATTGACGGCCGGATTGCTTACCACTCGAAACGATCGACGTTTGACGAAACTATGCAAATTCGTCGCAGATCGGTATAAGGTGGGTCTTTGGGCCATGTTTTAAGCTACAAATCGCTATATCGCAGATTCGCATACGACGAATAGAAGCGGAGTTATCGATGTTTATATCTGTGAGGCCTATGAATCACCATTGACGGCCGCATTCCCTACCACTCGAAACGATCGTCGTTTGACGAAACCATGCAAGTTCGTCGCAGATCGGCATGAGATGGGTCGATGTGACGTGTTTTAAGCTACAAATTGCTATGTCGCATATTCGCATACGACAAATAGAAGCGGAGTTATTGTTGTTTATATCTGTGAGGCCATGAATCACCATTAACGGCCGGATTGCCTACCACTCGAAACGATCGACGTTTGACGAAACTATGCAAGTTCGTCGCAGATCGGTAAAAGGTGGGTCGGTGGGGCGTGTTTTATGCTACAAATTGCTATGTCGCAGATTTGCATACGACGAATAGAAGCGGAGTTATAGTTGTTTATATCTGTGAGGCCATGAATCACCAATGACGGCCGGATTGCTTACCACTCGAAACGATCGATGTTTGACAAAACTATGCAAGTTCGTCGCAGATCGGTATAGGGTGGTTCGTTTGGGCGTGTTTTAAGCTACAAATTGCTATGTCGCAGATTCGCATACGACGAATAGAAGCTGAGTTATAGTTGTTGATATCTGTGAGGCCATGAATCACAATTGACGGCCGGATTGCCTACCACTCGAAACGATCGACGTTTGACGAAACTATACAAGTATATCGCAGATCGACATGAGGTGGGTCGATGTGTCGTGTTTTAAGCTACAAATTGCTATGTCGCAGATTTGCATACGACGTATAGAAGCGGAGTTATTGTTGTTTATATCTGTGAGGCCATGAATCACAATTGACGGCCGGATTGCTTTCCACTAGAAACGATCGATGTTTGACGAAACTATGCAAGTTCGTCGCAGATCGGTATAAGGTGGTTCATTGGGTCGTGTTTTAAGCTACAAATTGCTAGGTCGCAGATTCGCATACGAAGAATAGAATCGGAGTTATAGTTGTTTATATCTGTGAGGCCATGAATCACCATTGACGGCCGGATTCCCTACCACTCGAAACGATCGACGTTTGACGAAACTATACAAGTACGTCGCAGATCGGCACAAGGTGGGTCGATGTGACGTGTTTTAAGCTACACATTGCTACGTCGCAGATTCGCATACGACGAATAGAAGCGGAGTTATTGTTGTTTATATCTGTGAGGCCATGAATCACCATTGACTGCCGGATTGCTTTCCACTCAAAACGATCGATGTGTGACAAAACTATGCAAGTTCGTCGCAGACCGGTATAAGGTGGTTCGTTGGGGCGTGTTTTAAGCTACCAATTGCTACGACGCAGATTCGCATACGAAGAATAGAAGCGGAGTTATTGTTGTTTATATCTGTGAGGCCATGAATCGTCATTGACGACCGGATTGCCTAGCACTCGAAACGATCGACGTTTGACGAAACTATACAAGTATATCGCAGATCGACATGAGGTGGGTCGATGTGTCGTGTTTTAAGCTACAAATTGCTATGTCGCAGATTTGCATACGACGTATAGAAGCGGAGTTATTGTTGTTTATATCTGTGAGGCCATGAATCACCATTGACGGCCGGATTGCTTTCCACTAGAAACGATCGATGTTTGACGAAACTATGCAAGTTCGTAGCAGATCGGTATAAGGTGGTTCATTGGGGCGTGATTTAAGCTACAAATTGCTAGGTCGCAGATTCGCATACGATGAATAGAATCGGAGTTATAGTTGTTTATATCTGTGAGGCCATGAATAACCATTGACGGCCGGATTCCCTACCACTCGAAACGATCGACGTTTGACGAAACTATACAAGTACGTCGCAGATCGGCATGAGGTGGGTCGATGTGTCGTGTTTTAAGCTACAAATTGCTATGTTGCAGATTTGCATACGACGAATAGAATCGGAGTTATAGTTGTTTATATCTGTGAGGCCATGAATAACCATTGACGGCCGGATTCCCTACCACTCGAAACGATCGACGTTTGACGAAACTATACAAGTACGTCGCAGATCGGCATGAGGTGGGTCGATGTGTCGTGTTGTAAGCTACAAATTGCTATGTTGCAGATTTGCATACGACGTATAGAAGCGGAGTTATAGTTGTTTATATCTGTGAGGCCATGAATAACCATTGACGGCCGGATTCCCTACCACTCGAAACGATCGACGTTTGACGAAACTATGCAAGTTCGTCGCAGATCGGTATAAGGTGGGTCTTTGGGCCATGTTTTAAGCTACAAATCGCTATATCGCAGATTCGCATACGATGAATAGAAGCGGAGTTATCGATGTTTATATCTGTGAGGCCTATGAATCACCATTGACGGCCGGATTCCCTACCACTAGAAACGATCGTCGTTTGACGAAACCATGCAAGTTCGTCGCAGATCGGCATGAGATGGGTCGATGTGACGTGTTTTAAGCTACAAATTGCTATGTCGCATATCCGCATACGACAAATAGAAGCGGAGTTATTGTTGTTTATATCTGTGAGGCCATGAATCACCATTAACGGCCGGATTGCCTACCACTCGAAACGATCGACGTTTGACGAAACTATGCAAGTTCGTCGCAGATCGGTAAAAGGTGGGTCGGTGGGCCGTGTTTTATGCTACAAATTGCTATGTCGCAGATTTGCATACGACGAATAGAAGCGGAGTTATAGTTGTTTATATCTGTGAGGCCATGAATCACCAATGACGGCCGGATTGCTTACCACTCGAAACGATCGATGTTTGACAAAACTATGCAAGTTCGTCGCAGATCGGTATAGGGTGGTTCGTTTGGGCGTGTTTTAAGCTACAAATTGCTATGTCGCAGATTCGCATACGTTGAATAGAAGCTGAGTTATAGTTGTTGATATCTGTGAGGCCATGAATCACCATTGACGGCCGGATTGCCTACCACTCGAAACGATCGACGTTTGACGAAACTATACAAGTATATCGCAGATCGACATGAGGTGGGTCAATGTGTCGTGTTTTAAGCTACAAATTGCTATGTCGCAGATTTGCATACGACGTATAGAAGCGGAGTTATTGTTGTTTATATCTGTGAGGCCATGAATCACCATTGACGGCCGGATTGCTTTCCACTAGAAACGATCGATGTTTGACGAAACTATGCAAGTTCGTCGCAGATCGGTATAAGGTGGTTCATTGGGGCGTGTTTTAAGCTACAAATTGCTAGGTCGCAGATTCGCATACGACGAATAGAATCGGAGTTATAGTTGTTTATATCTGTGAGGCCATGAATCACCATTGACGGCCGGATTCCCTACCACTCGAAACGATCGACGTTTGACGAAACTATACAAGTACGTCGCAGATCGGCATGAGGTGGGTCGATGTGTCGTGTTTTAAGCTACAAATTGCTATGTTGCAGATTTGCATACGACGTATAGAAGCAGAGTTATTGTTGTTTATATCTGTGAGGCCATGAATCACCATTGACGGCCGGATTGCTTACCACTCGAAACGATCGACGTTTGACGAAACTATGCAAATTCGTCGCAGATCGGTATAAGGTGGGTCTTTGGGCCATGTTTTAAGCTACAAATCGCTATATCGCAGATTCGCATACGACGAATAGAAGCGGAGTTATCGATGTTTATATCTGTGAGGCCTATGAATCACCATTGACGGCCGCATTCCCTACCACTCGAAACGATCGTCGTTTGACGAAACCATGCAAGTTCGTCGCAGATCGGCATGAGATGGGTCGATGTGACGTGTTTTAAGCTACAAATTGCTATGTCGCATATTCGCATACGACAAATAGAAGCGGAGTTATTGTTGTTTATATCTGTGAGGCCATGAATCACCATTAACGGCCGGATTGCCTACCACTCGAAACGATCGACGTTTGACGAAACTATGCAAGTTCGTCGCAGATCGGTAAAAGGTGGGTCGGTGGGCCGTGTTTTATGCTACAAATTGCTATGTCGCAGATTTGCATACGACGAATAGAAGCGGAGTTATAGTTGTTTATATCTGTGAGGCCATGAATCACCAATGACGGCCGGATTGCTTACCACTCGAAACGATCGATGTTTGACAAAACTATGCAAGTTCGTCGCAGATCGGTATAGGGTGGTTCGTTTGGGCGTGTTTTAAGCTACAAATTGCTATGTCGCAGATTCGCATACGACGAATAGAAGCTGAGTTATAGTTGTTGATATCTGTGAGGCCATGAATCACAATTGACGGCCGGATTGCCTACCACTCGAAACGATCGACGTTTGACGAAACTATACAAGTATATCGCAGATCGACATGAGGTGGGTCGATGTGTCGTGTTTTAAGCTACAAATTGCTATGTCGCAGATTTGCATACGACGTATAGAAGCGGAGTTATTGTTGTTTATATCTGTGAGGCCATGAATCACAATTGACGGCCGGATTGCTTTCCACTAGAAACGATCGATGTTTGACGAAACTATGCAAGTTCGTCGCAGATCGGTATAAGGTGGTTCATTGGGTCGTGTTTTAAGCTACAAATTGCTAGGTCGCAGATTCGCATACGAAGAATAGAATCGGAGTTATAGTTGTTTATATCTGTGAGGCCATGAATCACCATTGACGGCCGGATTCCCTACCACTCGAAACGATCGACGTTTGACGAAACTATACAAGTACGTCGCAGATCGGCACAAGGTGGGTCGATGTGACGTGTTTTAAGCTACACATTGCTACGTCGCAGATTCGCATACGACGAATAGAAGCGGAGTTATTGTTGTTTATATCTGTGAGGCCATGAATCACCATTGACTGCCGGATTGCTTTCCACTCAAAACGATCGATGTGTGACAAAACTATGCAAGTTCGTAGCAGATCGGTATAAGGTGGTTCATTGGGGCGTGATTTAAGCTACAAATTGCTAGGTCGCAGATTCGCATACGATGAATAGAATCGGAGTTATAGTTGTTTATATCTGTGAGGCCATGAATAACCATTGACGGCCGGATTCCCTACCACTCGAAACGATCGACGTTTGACGAAACTATACAAGTACGTCGCAGATCGGCATGAGGTGGGTCGATGTGTCGTGTTTTAAGCTACAAATTGCTATGTTGCAGATTTGCATACGACGAATAGAATCGGAGTTATAGTTGTTTATATCTGTGAGGCCATGAATAACCATTGACGGCCGGATTCCCTACCACTCGAAACGATCGACGTTTGACGAAACTATACAAGTACGTCGCAGATCGGCATGAGGTGGGTCGATGTGTCGTGTTGTAAGCTACAAATTGCTATGTTGCAGATTTGCATACGACGTATAGAAGCGGAGTTATAGTTGTTTATATCTGTGAGGCCATGAATAACCATTGACGGCCGGATTCCCTACCACTCGAAACGATCGACGTTTGACGAAACTATGCAAGTTCGTCGCAGATCGGTATAAGGTGGGTCTTTGGGCCATGTTTTAAGCTACAAATCGCTATATCGCAGATTCGCATACGATGAATAGAAGCGGAGTTATCGATGTTTATATCTGTGAGGCCTATGAATCACCATTGACGGCCGGATTCCCTACCACTCGAAACGATCGTCGTTTGACGAAACCATGCAAGTTCGTCGCAGATCGGCATGAGATGGGTCGATGTGACGTGTTTTAAGCTACAAATTGCTATGTCGCATATCCGCATACGACAAATAGAAGCGGAGTTATTGTTGTCTATATCTGTGAGGCCATGAATCACCATTAACGGCCGGATTGCCTACCACTCGAAACGATCGACGTTTGACGAAACTATGCAAGTTCGTCGCAGATCGGTAAAAGGTGGGTCGGTGGGCCGTGTTTTATGCTACAAATTGCTATGTCGCAGATTTGCATACGACGAATAGAACCGGAGTTATAGTTGTTTATATCTGTGAGGCCATGAATCACCAATGACGGCCGGATTGCTTACCACTCGAAACGATCGATGTTTGACAAAACTATGCAAGTTCGTCGCAGATCGGTATAAGGTGGTTCATTGGGGCGTGTTTTAAGCTACAAATTGCTAGGTCGCAGATTCGCATACGACGAATAGAATCGGAGTTATAGTTGTTACATCTGTGAGGCCATGAATCACCATTGACGGCCGGATTCCCTACCACTCGAAACGATCGACGTTTGACGAAACTATACAAGTACGTCGCAGATCGGCATGAGGTGGGTCGATGTGTCGTGTTTTAAGCTACAAATTGCTATGTTGCAGATTTGCATACGACGTATAGAAGCGGAGTTATTGTTTTTTATATCTGTGAGGCCATGAATCACCATTGACGGCCGGATTGCTTTCCACTAGAAACAATCGATGTTTGACGAAACTATGCAAGTTCGTCGCAGATCGGTATAAGGTGGATCATTGGGGCGTGTTTTAAGCTACAAATTGCCAGGTCGCAGATTCGCATACGACGAATAGAATCGGAGTTATAGTTGTTTATATCTGTGAGGCCATGAATCACCATTGACGGCCGGATTCCCTACCACTCGAAACGATCGACGTTTGACGAAACTATACAAGTACGTCGCAGATCGGCATGAGGTGGGTCGATGTGTCGTGTTTTAAGCTACAAATCGCTATGTCGCAAATTTGCATTCGACGAATAGAAGCTGAGTTATAGTTGTTTATATCTGTGAGGGCTATGAATCACCATTGACGGCCGGATTCCCTACCACTCGAAACGATCGTCGTTTGACGAAACCATGCAAGTTCGTCGCAGATCGGCATGAGATGGGTCGATGTGACGTGTTTTAAGCTACAAATTGCTATGTCGTATATCCGCATACGACGAATAGAAGCGGAGTTATTGTTGTTTATATCTGTGAGGCCATGAATCACCATTGACGGCCGGATTGCTTACCACTCGAAACGATCGATGTTTGACAAAACTATGCAAGTTCGTCGCAGATCGGTATAAGGTGGTTCGTTTGGGCGTGTTTTAAGCTACAAATTGCTATGTCCCAGATTCGCATACGACGAATAGAAGCTGAGTTATAGTTGTTTATATCTGTGAGGCCATGAATCACCATTGACGGCCGGATTTCCTACCACTCGAAACGATCGACGTTTGACTAAATCATGCAAGTTCGTCGCAGATCGGCAAAAGGTGGGTCGATGTGACGTGTTTTAAGCTACAAATTGCTATGTCGGATATTGGCATACGACGAATAGAAGCCAAGTTTTAGGTGCTTATATCTGTGAGACCATGAATCACCATTGACGGCCGGATTGCTTACCACTCGAAACGATCGACGTTTGACGAAACTATGCAAGTTCGTCGCAGATCGGTATAAGGTGGGTCTTTGGACCATGTTTTAAGCTACAAATCGCTATATCGCAGATTCGCATACGACGAATAGAAGCGGAGTTATCGATGTTTATATCTGTGAGGCCTATGAATCACCATTGACGGCCGGATTCCCTACCACTCGAAACGATCGTCGTTTGACGAAAACATGCAAGTTCGTCGCAGATCGGCATGAGATGGGTCGATGTGACGTGTTTTAAGCTACAAATTGCTATGTCGCATATCCGCATACGACAAATAGAAGCGGAGTTATTGTTGTTTATATCTGTGAGGCCATGAATCACCATTAACGGCCGGATTGCCTACCACTCGAAACGATCGACGTTTGACGAAACTATGCAAGTTCGTCGCAGATCGGTAAAAGGTGGGTCGGTGGGCCGTGTTTATGCTACAAATTGCTATGTCGCAGATTTGCATACGACGAATAGAAGCGGAGTTATAGTTGTTTATATCTGTGAGGCCATGAATCACCAATGACGGCCGGATTGCTTACCACTCGAAACGATCGATGTTTGACAAAACTATGCAAGTTCGTCTCAGATCGGTATAGGGTGGTTCGTTTGGGCGTGTTTTAAGCTACAAATTGCTATGTCGCAGATTCGCATACGACGAATAGAAGCTGAGTTATAGTTGTTGATATCTGTGAGGCCATGAATCACCATTGTCGGCCGGATTCCCTACCACTCGAAACGATCGACGTTTGACGAAACCATGCAAGTTCGTCGCAGATCGGCACATGGTGGGTCGATGTGACGTGTTTTAAGCTACAAGTTGCTATGTCGCAGATTCGCATACGATGAATAGGAGCGGAGTTATAGTTGTTTATATCTGTGAGGCCATGAATCACCATTGACTGCCGGATTGCTTTCCACTCGAAACAATCGATGTTTGACAAAACTATGCAAGTTCGTCGCAGATCGGTGTAAGGTGGTTCGTTGGGGCGTGTTTTAAGCTACACATTGCTACGTCGCAGATTCGCATACGACGAATAGAAGCGGAGTAATCGTTGTTTATATCTGTGAGGCCATGAATGACCATTGACGTCCGGATTCCCTACCACTCGAAACGATCGACGTTTGACGAAACCATGCAAGTTCGTCGCAGATCGGCACAAGGTGGGTCGATGTGACGTGTTTTAAGCTACACATTGCTACGTCGCAGATTCGCATACGACGAATAGAAGCGGAGTTATTGTTGTTTATATCTGTGAGGCCATGAATCACCATTGACTGCCGGATTGCTTTCCACTCAAAACGATCGATGTGTGACAAAACTATGCAAGTTCGTCGCAGACCGGTATAAGGTGGTTCGTTGGGGCGTGTTTTAAGCTACCAATTGCTACGTCGCAGATTCGCATACGAAGAATAGAAGCGGAGTTATTGTTGTTTATATCTGTGAGGCCATGAATCGTCATTGACGACCGGATTGCCTACCACTCGAAACGATCGACGTTTGACGAAACTATACAAGTATATCGCAGATCGACATGAGGTGGGTCGATGTGTCGTGTTTTAAGCTACAAATTGCTATGTCGCAGATTTGCATACGACGTATAGAAGCGGAGTTATTGTTGTTTATATCTGTGAGGCCATGAATCACCATTGACGGCCGGATTGCTTTCCACTCGAAACGATCGATGTTTGACAAAACTATGCAAGTTCGTCGCAGATCGGTATAAGGTGGTTCGTTTGGGCGTGTTTTAAGCTACAAATTGCTATGTCCCAGATTCGCATACGACGAATAGAAGCTGAGTTATAGTTGTTTATATCTGTGAGGCCATGAATCACCATTGACGGCCGGATTCCCTACCACTCGAAACGATCGACGTTTGACTAAATCATGCAAGTTCGTCGCAGATCGGCAAAAGGTGGGTCGATGTGACGTGTTTTAAGCTACAAATTGCTATGTCGGATATTGGCATACGACGAATAGAAGCCAAGTTTTAGGTGCTTATATCTGTGAGACCATGAATCACCATTGACGGCCGGATTGCTTACCACTCGAAACGATCGACGTTTGACGAAACTATGCAAGTTCGTCGCAGATCGGTATAAGGTGGGTCTTTGGGCCATGTTTTAAGCTACAAATCGCTATATCGCAGATTCGCATACGACGAATAGAAGCGGAGTTATCGATGTTTATATCTGTGAGGCCTATGAATCACCATTGACGGCCGGATTCCCTACCACTCGAAACGATCGTCGTTTGACGAAACCATGCAAGTTCGTCGCAGATCGGCAAAAGGTGGGTTGATGTGACGTGTTTTAAGCTACAAATTGCTATGTCGGATATTGGCATACGACGAATAGAAGCCAAGTTTTAGGTGCTTATATCTGTGAGACCATGAATCACCATTGACGGCCGGATTGCTTACCACTCGAAACGATCGACGTTTGACGAAACTATGCAAGTTCGTCGCAGATCGGTATAAGGTGGGTCTTTGGGCCATGTTTTAAGCTACAAATCGCTATATCGCAGATTCGCATACGACGAATAGAAGCGGAGTTATCGATGTTTATATCTGTGAGGCCTATGAATCACCATTGACGGCCGGATTCCCTACCACTCGAAACGATCGTCGTTTGACGAAACCATGCAAGTTCGTCGCAGATCGGCATGAGATGGGTCGATGTGACGTGTTTTAAGCTACAAATTGCTATGTCGCATATCCGCATACGACAAATAGAAGCGGAGTTATTGTTGTTTATATCTGTGAGGCCATGAATCACCATTAACGGCCGGATTGCCTACCACTCGAAACGATCGACGTTTGACGAAACCATGCAAGTTCGTCGCAGATCGGCACAAGGTGGGTCGATGTGACGTGTTTTAAGCTACAAATTGCTATGTCGCAGATTCGCATACGATGAATAGGAGCGGAGTTATAGTTGTTTATATCTGTGAGGCCATGAATCACCATTGACTGCCGGATTGCTTTCCACTCGAAACAATCGATGTTTGACAAAACTATGCAAGTTCGTCGCAGATCGGTGTAAGGTGGTTCGTTGGGGCGTGTTTTAAGCTACACATTGCTACGTCGCAGATTCACATACGACGAATAGAAGCGGAGTTATCGTTGTTTATATCTGTGAGGCCATGAATCACCATTGACGTCCGGATTCCCTACCACTCGAAACGATCGACGTTTGACGAAACCATGCAAGTTCGTCGCAGATCGGCACAAGGTGGGTCGATGTGTCGTGTTTTAAGCTACAAATTGCTATGTCGCAGATTTGCATACGACGTATAGAAGCGGAGTTATTGTTGTTTATATCTGTGAGGCCATGAATCACCATTGACGGCCGGATTGCTTTCCACTAGAAACGATCGATGTTTGACGAAACTATGCAAGTTCGTCGCAGATCGGTATAAGGTGGTTCGTTTGGGCGTGTTTTAAGCTACAAATTGCTATGTCCCAGATTCGCATACGACGAATAGAAGCTGAGTTATAGTTGTTTATATCTGTGAGGCCATGAATCACCATTGACGGCCGGATTCCCTACCACTCGAAACGATCGACGTTTGACTAAATCGTGCAAGTTCGTCGCAGATCGGCACAAGGTGGGTCGATGTGACGTGTTTTAAGCTACAAATTGCTATGTCGCAGATTCGCATACGATGAATAGGAGCGGAGTTATAGTTGTTTATATCTGTCAGGCCATGAATCACCATTGACGACCGGATTGCTTTCCATTCAAAACGATCGATGTTTGACAAAACTATGCAAGTTCGTCGCAGACCGGTATAAAATGGTTCGTTGGGGCGTGTTTTAAGCTACTAATTGCTACGTCGCAGATTCGCATACGACGAATAGAAGCGGAGTTATTGTTGTGTATATCTGTGAGGCCATGAATCGTCATTGACGACCGGATTGCCTACCACTCGAAACGATCGACGTTTGACGAAACTATACAAGTATGTCGCAGATCGACATGAGGTGGGTCGATGTGTCGTGTTTTAAGTTACAAATTGCTATGTCGCAAATTTGCATATGACGTATAGAAGCGGAGTTATTGTTGTTTATATCTGTGAGGCCATGAATCACCATTGACGGCCGGATTGCTTTCCACTAGAAACGATCGACGTTTGACGAAACTATACAAGTACGTCGCAGATCGGCATGAGGTGGGTCGATGTGTCGTGTTTTAAGCTACAAATCGCTATGTCGCAAATTTGCATTCGACGAATAGAAGCTGAGTTATAGTTGTTTATATCTGTCAGGCCATGAATCACCATTGACGGCCGGATTGCTTTCCACTCGAAACGATCGATGTTTGACAAAACTATGCAAGTTGGTCGCAGATCGGTATAAGGTGGTTCTTTGGGGCGTGTTTTATGCTACAAATTGCCATGTCGCAGATTTGCATACGACGAATAGAAGCGGAGTTATTGTTGTTCATATATGTGAGGCCATGAATCACGATTGACGGCCGGATTGCCTACCACTCGAAACGATCGATGTTTGACGAAACTATGCAAGTTCGTCGCAGATCGGCACAAGGTGGGTCGATGTGACGTGTTTTTAGCTACAAATTGCTATGTCGCAGATTTGCATTCGACGAATAGAAGCGGAGTTTTAGTTGTTTTATATCAGTCAGGCCATGAATCACCATTGACTGCCGGATTGCTTTCCACTCGAAACGATCGATGTTTGACAAAACTATGCAAGTTCGTCGCAGATCGGTGTAAGGTGGTTCGTTGGGGCGTGTTTTAAGCTACACATTGCTACGTCGCAGATTCGCATACGACGAATAGAAGCGGAGTTATTGTTGTTTATATCTGTGAGGCCATGAATCACCATTTACTGCCGGATTGCTTCACACTCGAAACGATCGATGTTTGACAAAACTATGCAAGTTCGTCGCAGATCGGTGTAAGGTGGTTCGTTTGGGCGTGTTTTAAGCTACAAATTGCTATGTCCCAGATTCGCATACGACGAATAGAAGCTGAGTTATAGTTGTTTATATCTGTGAGGCCATGAATCACCATTGACGGCCGGATTCCCTACCACTCGAAACGATCGACGTTTGACTAAATCATGCAAGTTCGTCGCAGATCGGCACAAGGTGGGTCGATGTGACGTGTTTTAAGCTACAAATTGCTATGTCGCAGATTCGCATACGATGAATAGGAGCGGAGTTATAGTTGTTTATATCTGTCAGGCCGTGAATCACCATTGACGACCGGATTGCTTTCCACTCAAAACGATCGATGTTTGACAAAACTATGCAAGTTCGTCGCAGACCGGTATAAAATGGTTCGTTGGGGCGTGTTTTAAGCTACTAATTGCTACGTCGCAGATTCGCATACGACGAATAGAAGCGGAGTTATTGTTGTTTATATCTGTGAGGCCATGAATCACCATTGACTGCCGGATTGCTTTCCACTCAAAACGATCGATGTGTGACAAAACTATGCAAGTTCGTCGCAGACCGGTATAAGGTGGTTCGTTGGGGCGTGTTTTAAGCTACCAATTGCTACGTCGCAGATTCGCATACGAAGAATAGAAGCGGAGTTATTGTTGTTTATATCTGTGAGGCCATGAATCGTCATTGACGACCGGATTGCCTACCACTCGAAACGATCGACGTTTGACGAAACTATACAAGTATATCGCAGATCGACATGAGGTGGGTCGATGTGTCGTGTTTTAAGCTACAAATTGCTATGTCGCAGATTTGCATACGACGTATAGAAGCGGAGTTATTGTTGTTTATATCTGTGAGGCCATGAATCACCATTGACGGCCGGATTGCTTTCCACTAGAAACGATCGATGTTTGACGAAACTATGCAAGTTCGTCGCAGATCGGTATAAGGTGGTTCATTGGGGCGTGTTTTAAGCTACAAATTGCTAGGTCGCAGATTCGCATACGACGAATAGAATCGGAGTTATAGTTGTTTATATCTGTGAGGCCATGAATCACCATTGACGGCCGGATTCCCTACTACTCGAAACGATCGACGTTTGACGAAACTATACAAGTACGTCGCAGATCGGCATGAGGTGGGTCGATGTGTCGTGTTTTAAGCTACAAATTGCTATGTTGCAGATTTGCATACGACGTATAGAAGCGGAGTTATTGTTGTTTATATCTGTGAGGCCATGAATCACCATTGACGGCCGGATTGCTTTCCACTAGAAACGATCGATGTTTGACGAAACTATGCAAGTTCGTCGCAGATCGGTATAAGGTGGATCATTGGGGCGTGTTTTAAGCTACAAATTGCTAGGTCGCAGATTCGCATACGACGAATAGAATCGGAGTTATAGTTGTTTATATCTGTGAGGCCATGAATCACCATTGACGGCCGGATTCCCTACCACTCGAAACGATCGACGTTTGACGAAACTATACAAGTACGTCGCAGATCGGCATGAGGTGGGTCGATGTGTCGTGTTTTAAGCTACAAATCGCTATGTCGCAAATTTGCATTCGACGAATAGATGCTGAGTTATAGTTGTTTATATCTGTGAGGGCTATGAATCACCATTGACGGCCGGATTCCCTACCACTCGAAACGATCGTCGTTTGACGAAACCATGCAAGTTCGTCGCAGATCGGCATGAGATGGGTCGATGTGACGTGTTTTAAGTTACAAATTGCTATGTCGTATATCCGCATACGACGAATAGAAGCGGAGTTATTGTTGTTTATATCTGTGAGGCCATGAATCACCATTGACGGCCGGATTGCTTACCACTCGAAACGATCGATGTTTGACAAAACTATGCAAGTTCGTCGCAGATCGGTATAAGGTGGTTCGTTTGGGCGTGTTTTAAGCTACAAATTGCTAGGTCGCAGATTCGCATACGACGAATAGAATCGGAGTTATAGTTGTTTATATCTGTGAGGCCATGAATCACCATTGACGGCCGGATTCCCTACCACTCGAAACGATCGACGTTTGACGAAACTATACAAGTACGTCGCAGATCGGCATGAGGTGGGTCGATGTGTCGTGTTTTAAGCTACAAATTGCTATGTTGCAGATTTGCATACGACGTATAGAAGCGGAGTTATTGTTGTTTACATCTGTGAGGCCATGAATCACCATTGACGGCCGGATTGCTTTCCACTAGAAACGATCGATGTTTGACGAAACTATGCAGGTTCGTCGCAGATCGGTATAAGGTGGATCATTGGGGCGTGTTTTAAGCTACAAATTGCTAGGTCGCAGATTCGCATACGACGAATAGAATCGGAGTTATAGTTGTTTATATCTGTGAGGCCATGAATCACCATTGACGGCCGGATTCCCTACCACTCGAAACGATCGACGTTTGACGAAACTATACAAGTACGTCGCAGATCGGCATGAGGTGGGTCGATGTGTCGTGTTTTAAGCTACAAATCGCTATGTCGCAAATTTGCATTCGACGAATAGAAGCTGAGTTATAGTTGTTTATATCTGTGAGGGCTATGAATCACCATTGACGGCCGGATTCCCTACCACTCGAAACGATCGTCGTTTGACGAAACCATGCAAGTTCGTCGCAGATCGGCATGAGATGGGTCGATGTGACGTGTTTTAAGCTACAAATTGCTATGTCGTATATCCGCATACGACGAATAGAAGCGGAGTTATTGTTGTTTATATCTGTGAGGCCATGAATCACCATTGACGGCCGGATTGCTTACCACTCGAAACGATCGATGTTTGACAAAACTATGCAAGTTCGTCGCAGATCGGTATAAGGTGGTTCGTTTGGGCGTGTTTTAAGCTACAAATTGCTATGTCCCAGATTCGCATACGACGAATAGAAGCTGAGTTATAGTTGTTTATATCTGTGAGGCCATGAATCACCATTGACGGCCGGATTCCCTACCACTCGAAACGATCGACGTTTGACTAAATCATGCAAGTTCGTCGCAGATCGGCACAAGGTGGGTCGATGTGACGTGTTTTAAGCTACAAATTGCAATGTCGCAGATTCGCATACGATGAATAGGAGCGGAGTTATAGTTGTTTATATCTGTCAGGCCATGAATCACCATTGACGACCGGATTGCTTTCCACTCAAAACGATCGATGTTTGACGAAACTATGCAAGTTCGTCGCAGACCGGTATAAAATGGTTCGTTGGGGCGTGTTTTAAGCCACTAATTGCTACGTCGCAGATTCGCATACGACGAATAGAAGCGGAGTTATTGTTGTTTATATCTGTGAGGCCATGAATCACCATTTACTGCCGGATTGCTTCACACTCGAAACGATCGATGTTTGACAAAACTATGCAAGTACGTCGCAGATCGGCATGAGGTGGGTCGATGTGTCGTGTTTTAAGCTACAAATCGCTATGTCGCAAATTTGCATTCGACGAATAGAAGCTGAGTTATAGTTGTTTATATCTGTGAGGGCTATGAATCACCATTGACGGCCGGATTCCCTACCACTCGAAACGATCGTCGTTTGACGAAACCATGCAAGTTCGTCGCAGATCGGCATGAGATGGGTCGATGTGACGTGTTTTAAGCTACAAATTGCTATGTCGTATATCCGCATACGACGAATAGAAGCGGAGTTATTGTTGTTTATATCTGTGAGGCCATGAATCACCATTGACGGCCGGATTGCTTTCCACTCAAAACGATCGATGTGTGACAAAACTATGCAAGTTCGTCGCAGACCGGTATAAGGTGGTTCGTTGGGGCGTGTTTTAAGCTACCAATTGCTACGTCGCAGATTCGCATACGAAGAATAGAAGTGGAGTTATTGTTGTTTATATCTGTGAGGCCATGAATCGTCATTGACGACCGGATTGCCTACCACTCGAAACGATCGACGTTTGACGAAACTATACAAGTATATCGCAGATCGACATGAGGTGGGTCGATGTGTCGTGTTTTAAGCTACAAATTGCTATGTCGCAGATTTGCATACGACGTATAGAAGCGGAGTTATTGTTGTTTATATCTGTGAGGCCATGAATCACCATTGACGGCCGGATTCCCTACCACTCGAAACGATCGACGTTTGACGAAACTATACAAGTACGTCGCAGATCGGCATGAGGTGGGTCGATGTGTCGTGTTTTAAGCTACAAATTGCTATGTTGCAGATTTGCATACGACGTATAGAAGCGGAGTTATTGTTGTTTATATCTGTGAGGCCATGAATCACCATTGACGGCCGGATTGCTTTCCACTAGAAACGATCGATGTTTGACGAAACTATGCAAGTTCGTCGCAGATCGGTATAAGGTGGATCATTGGGGCGTGTTTTAAGCTACAAATTGCTAGGTCGCAGATTCGCATACGACGAATAGAATCGGAGTTATAGTTGTTTATATCTGTGAGGCCATGAATCACCATTGACGGCCGGATTCCCTACCACTCGAAACGATCGACGTTTGACGAAACTATACAAGTACGTCGCAGATCGGCATGAGGTGGGTCGATGTGTCGTGTTTTAAGCTACAAATCGCTATGTCGCAAATTTGCATTCGACGAATAGAAGCTGAGTTATAGTTGTTTATATCTGTGAGGGCTATGAATCACCATTGACGGCCGGATTCCCTACCACTCGAAACGATCGTCGTTTGACGAAACCATGCAAGTTCGTCGCAGATCGGCATGAGATGGGTCGATGTGACGTGTTTTAAGCTACAAATTGCTATGTCGTATATCCGCATACGACGAATAGAAGCGGAGTTATTGTTGTTTATATCTGTGAGACCATGAATCACCATTGACGGCCGGATTGCTTACCACTCGAAACGATCGACGTTTGACTAAATCATGCAAGTTCGTCGCAGATCGGCACAAGGTGGGTCGATGTGACGTGTTTTAAGCTACAAATTGCTATGTCGCAGATTCGCATACGATGAATAGGAGCGGAGTTATAGTTGTTTATATCTGTCAGGCCATGAATCACCATTGACGACCGGATTGCTTTCCACTCAAAACGATCGATGTTTGACAAAACTATGCAAGTTCGTCGCAGACCGGTATAAAATGGTTCGTTGGGGCGTGTTTTAAGCTACTAATTGCTACGTCGCAGATTCGCATACGACGAATAGAAGCGGAGTTATTGTTGTTTATATCTGTGAGGCCATGAATCACCATTGACTGCCGGATTGCTTTCCACTCAAAACGATCGATGTGTGACAAAACTATGCAAGTTCGTCGCAGACCGGTATAAGGTGGTTCGTTGGGGCGTGTTTTAAGCTACCAATTGCTACGTCGCAGATTCGCATACGAAGAATAGAAGCGGAGTTATTGTTGTTTATATCTGTGAGGCCATGAATCGTCATTGACGACCGGATTGCCTACCACTCGAAACGATCGACGTTTGACGAAACTATACAAGTATATCGCAGATCGACATGAGGTGGGTCGATGTGTCGTGTTTTAAGCTACAAATTGCTATGTCGCAGATTTGCATACGACGTATAGAAGCGGAGTTATTGTTGTTTATATCTGTAAGGCCATGAATCACCATTGACGGCCGGATTGCTTTCCACTAGAAACGATCGATGTTTGACGAAACTATGCAAGTTCGTCGCAGATCGGTATAAGGTGGTTCATTGGGGCGTGTTTTAAGCTACAAATTGCTAGGTCGCAGATTCGCATACGACGAATAGAATCGGAGTTATAGTTGTTTATATCTGTGAGGCCATGAATCACCATTGACGGCCGGATTCCCTACCACTCGAAACGATCGACGTTTGACGAAACTATACAAGTACGTCGCAGATAGGCATGAGGTGGGTCGATGTGTCGTGTTTTAAGCTACAAATTGCTATGTTGCAGATTTGCATACGACGTATAGAAGCGGAGTTATTGTTGTTTATATCTGTGAGGCCATGAATCACCATTGACGGCCGGATTGCTTTCCACTAGAAACGATCGATGTTTGACGAAACTATGCAAGTTCGTCGCAGATCGGTATAAGGTGGATCATTGGGGCGTGTTTTAAGCTACAAATTGCTAGGTCGCAGATTCGCATACGACGAATAGAATCGGAGTTATAGTTGTTTATATCTGTGAGGCCATGAATCACCATTGACGGCCGGATTCCCTACCACTCGAAACGATCGACGTTTGACGAAACTATACAAGTACGTCGCAGATCGGCATGAGGTGGGTCGATGTGTCGTGTTTTAAGCTACAAATCGCTATGTCGCAAATTTGCATTCGACGAATAGAAGCTGAGTTATAGTTGTTTATATCTGTGAGGGCTATGAATCACCATTGACGGCCGGATTCCCTACCACTCGAAACGATCGTCGTTTGACGAAACCATGCAAGTTCGTCGCAGATCGGCATGAGATGGGTCGATGTGACGTGTTTTAAGCTACAAATTGCTATGTCGTATATCCGCATACGACGAATAGAAGCGGAGTTATTGTTGTTTATATCTGTGAGGCCATGAATCACCATTGACGGCCGGATTGCTTACCACTCGAAACGATCGATGTTTGACAAAACTATGCAAGTTCGTCGCAGATCGGTGTAAGGTGGTTCGTTTGGGCGTGTTTTAAGCTACAAATTGCTATGTCCCAGATTCGCATACGACGAATAGAAGCTGAGTTATAGTTGTTTATATCTGTGAGGCCATGAATCACCATTGACGGCCGGATTCCCTACCACTCGAAACGATCGACGTTTGACTAAATCATGCAAGTTCGTCGCAGATCGGCACAAGGTGGGTCGATGTGACGTGTTTTAAGCTACAAATTGCTATGTCGCAGATTCGCATACGATGAATAGGAGCGGAGTTATAGTTGTTTATATCTGTCAGGCCATGAATCACCATTGAAGACCGGATTGCTTTCCACTCAAAACGATCGATGTTTGACAAAACTATGCAAGTTCGTCGCAGACCGGTATAAAATGGTTCGTTGGGGCGTGTTTTAAGCCACTAATTGCTACGTCGCAGATTCGCATACGACGAATAGAAGCGGAGTTATTGTTGTGTATATCTGTGAGGCCATGAATCGTCATTGACGACCGGATTGCCTACCACTCGAAACGATCGACGTTTGACGAAACTATACAAGTATGTCGCAGATCGACATGAGGTGGGTCGATGTGTCGTGTTTTAAGTTACAAATTGCTATGTCGCAAATTTGCATATGACGTATAGAAGCGGAGTTATTGTTGTTTATATCTGTGAGGCCATGAATCACCATTGACGGCCGGATTGCTTTCCACTAGAAACGATCGACGTTTGACGAAACTATACAAGTACGTCGCAGATCGGCATGAGGTGGGTCGATGTGTCGTGTTTTAAGCTACAAATCGCTATGTCGCAAATTTGCATTCGACGAATAGAAGCTGAGTTATAGTTGTTTATATCTGTCAGGCCATGAATCACCATTGACGGCCGGATTGCTTTCCACTCGAAACGATCGATGTTTGACAAAACTATGCAAGTTCGTCGCAGATCGGTATAAGGTGGTTCTTTGGGGCGTGTTTTATGCTACAAATTGCCATGTCGCAGATTTGCATACGACGAATAGAAGCGGAGTTATTGTTGTTCATATATGTGAGGCCATGAATCACGATTGACGGCCGGATTGCCTACCACTCGAAACGATCGATGTTTGACGAAACTATGCAAGTTCGTCGCAGATCGGCACAAGGTGGGTCGATGTGACGTGTTTTTAGCTACAAATTGCTATGTCGCAGATTTGCATTCGACGAATAGAAGCGGAGTTATAGTTGTTTTATATCTGTCAGGCCATGAATCACCATTGACTGCCGGATTGCTTTCCACTCGAAACGATCGATGTTTGACAAAACTATGCAAGTTCGTCGCAGATCGGTGTAAGGTGGTTCGTTGGGGCGTGTTTTAAGCTACACATTGCTACGTCGCAGATTCGCATACGACGAATAGAAGCGGAGTTATTGTTGTTTATATCTGTGAGGCCATGAATCACCATTTACTGCCGGATTGCTTCACACTCGAAACGATCGATGTTTGACAAAACTATGCAAGTTCGTCGCAGATCGGTGTAAGGTGGTTCGTTTGGGCGTGTTTTAAGCTACAAATTGCTATGTCCCAGATTCGCATACGACGAATAGAAGCTGAGTTATAGTTGTTTATATCTGTGAGGCCATGAATCACCATTGACGGCCGGATTCCCTACCACTCGAAACGATCGACGTTTGACTAAATCATGCAAGTTCGTCGCAGATCGGCACAAGGTGGGTCGATGTGACGTGTTTTAAGCTACAAATTGCTATGTCGCAGATTCGCATACGATGAATAGGAGCGGAGTTATAGTTGTTTATATCTGTCAGGCCATGAATCACCATTGACGACCGGATTGCTTTCCACTCAAAACGATCGATGTTTGACAAAACTATGCAAGTTCGTCGCAGACCGGTATAAAATGGTTCGTTGGGGCGTGTTTTAAGCTACTAATTGCTACGTCGCAGATTCGCATACGACGAATAGAAGCGGAGTTATTGTTGTGTATATCTGTGAGGCCATGAATCGTCATTGACGACCGGATTGCCTACCACTCGAAACGATCGACGTTTGACGAAACTATACAAGTATGTCGCAGATCGACATGAGGTGGGTCGATGTGTCGTGTTTTAAGTTACAAATTGCTATGTCGCAAATTTGCATATGACGTATAGAAGCGGAGTTATTGTTGTTTATATCTGTGAGGCCATGAATCACCATTGACGGCCGGATTGCTTTCCACTAGAAACGATCGACGTTTGACGAAACTATACAAGTACGTCGCAGATCGGCATGAGGTGGGTCGATGTGTCGTGTTTTAAGCTACAAATCGCTATGTCGCAAATTTGCATTCGACGAATAGAAGCTGAGTTATAGTTGTTTATATCTGTCAGGCCATGAATCACCATTGACGGCCGGATTGCTTTCCACTCGAAACGATCGATGTTTGACAAAACTATGCAAGTTCGTCGCAGATCGGTATAAGGTGGTTCTTTGGGGCGTGTTTTATGCTACAAATTGCCATGTCGCAGATTTGCATACGACGAATAGAAGCGGAGTTATTGTTGTTCATATATGTGAGGCCATGAATCACGATTGACGGCCGGATTGCCTACCACTCGAAACGATCGATGTTTGACGAAACTATGCAAGTTCGTCGCAGATCGGCACAAGGTGGGTCGATGTGACGTGTTTTTAGCTACAAATTGCTATGTCGCAGATTTGCATTCGACGAATAGAAGCGGAGTTATAGTTGTTTTATATCTGTCAGGCCATGAATCACCATTGACTGCCGGATTGCTTTCCACTCGAAACGATCGATGTTTGACAAAACTATGCAAGTTCGTCGCAGATCGGTGTAAGGTGGTTCGTTGGGGCGTGTTTTAAGCTACACATTGCTACGTCGCAGATTCGCATACGACGAATAGAAGCGGAGTTATTGTTGTTTATATCTGTGAGGCCATGAATCACCATTTACTGCCGGATTGCTTCACACTCGAAACGATCGATGTTTGACAAAACTATGCAAGTTCGTCGCAGATCGGTGTAAGGTGGTTCGTTGGGGCGTGTTTTAAGCTACACATTGCTACGTCGCAGATTCGCATACGACGAATAGAAGCGGCGTTATTGTTGTTTATATCTGTGAGGCCATGAATCACCATTGACGTCCGGATTCCCTACCACTCGAAACGATCGACGTTTGACGAAACCATGCAAGTTCGTCGCAGATCGGCACAAGGTGGGTCGATGTGACGTGTTTTAAGCTACAAATTGCTATGTCGCAGATTTGCATTCGACGAATAGAAGCGGAGTTATAGATGTTTATATCTGTCTGGCCATGAATCACCGTTGTCGGCAGGATTGCCTACCGCTCGAAACGATCGATGTTTGACGAAACTATGCAAGTTCATCGCAGATCGGCAAAAGGTGGGTCGATGTGACGTGTTTTAAGCTACAAATTGCTATGTCGGATATTGGCATACGACGAATAGAAGCCAAGTTTTAGGTGCTTATATCTGTGAGACCATGAATCACCATTGACGGCCGGATTGCTTACCACTCGAAACGATCGACGTTTGACGAAACTATGCAAGTTCGTCGCAGATCGGTATAAGGTGGGTCGTTGGGCCATGTTTTAAGCTACAAATCGCTATGTCGCAGATTCGCATACGACGAATAGAAGCGGAGTTATCGATGTTTATATCTGAGAGGCCTATGAATCACCATTGACGGCCGGATTCCCTACCACTCGAAACGATCGTCGTTTGACGAAACCATGCAAGTTCGTCGCAGATCGGCATGAGATGGGTCGATGTGACGTGTTTTAAGCTACAAATTGCTATGTCGCATATCCGCATACGACGAATAGAAGCGGAGTTATTGTTGTTTATATCTGTGAGGCCATGAATCACCATTAACGGCCGGATTGCCTACCACTCGAAACGATCGACGTTTGACGAAACTATGCAAGTTCGTCGCAGATCGGTAAAAGGTGGGTGGTGGGCCGTGTTTTATGCTACAAATTGCTATGTCGCAGATTTGCATACGACGAATAGATGCGGACTTATTGTTGTTTATATCTGTGAGGCCATGGATCACCATTGACGGCCGGATTGCCTACCACTCGAAACGATCGATGTTTGACGAAACTATGCAAGTTCGTCGCAGATCGGCACAAGGTGGGTCGATGTGTCGTGTTTTAAGCTACAAATTGCTATGTCGCAGATTTGCATTCGACGAATAGAAGCGGAGTTATAGTTGTTTATATCTGTGAGGCCATGAATCACCATTGACGGCCGGATTGCTTACCACTCGAAACGATCGATGTTTGACAAAACTATATAATTTCGTCGCAGATCGGCACATGGTGGGTCGATGTGACGTGTTTTAAGCTACAAAATGCTATATCGCAGATTTGCATTTGACGAATAGAAGCGGAGTTAAAGATGTTTATATCTGTCTGGCCATGAATCACCATTGACGGCAGGATTGCCTACCGCTCGAAACGATCGATGTTTGACGAAACTATGCAAGTTCATCGCAGATCGGCACAAGGTGGGTCGATGTGACGTGTTTTAAGCTACAAATTGCTATGTCGGATATTGGCATACGACGAATAGAAGCCAAGTTTTAGGTGCTTATATCTGTGAGATCATGAATCACCATTGACGGCCGGATTGCTTGCCACTCGAAACGATCGACGTTTGACGAAACTATGCAAGTTCGTCGCAGATCGGCACAAGGTGGGTCGATGTGTCGTGTTTTAAGCTACAAATCGCTATGTCGCAGATTTGCATTCGACGAATAGAAGCGGAGTTATGGTTGTTTATATCTGTGAGGCCATGAATCACCATTGACGGCCGGATTGCTTACCACTCGAAACGATCGATGTTTGACAAAACTATGCAAGTTCGTCGCAGGTCGGTATAAGGTGGTTCATTGGGGCGTGTTTTAAGCTACAAATTGCTAGGCCGCAGATTCGCATACGACGAATAGAAGCGGAGTTATAGTTGTTTATATCTGTGAGGCCATGAATCACCATTGACGGCCGGATTGCCTACTACTCGAAACGATCGATGTTTGACGAAACTATGCAAGTTCGTCGCAGATCGGCACAAGGCGGGTCGATGTGACGTGTTTTTAGCTACAAATTGCTATGTCGCAGATTTGCATTCGACGAATAGAAGCTGAGTTATAGTTGTTTATATCTGTCAGGCCATGAATCACCATTGACGGCCGGATTGTTTTCCACTCGAAACGATCGATGTTTGACAAATCTATGCAAGTTCGTCGCAGGCCGGTATAAGGTGGTTCGTTGGGGCGTGTTTTAAGCTACAAATTGCTACGTCGCAGATTCGCATACGACGAATAGAAGCGAAGTTATTGTTGTTTATATCTGTGAGGCCATGAATCACCATTGACGGCCGGATTGCCTACCACTCGAAACGATCGATGTTTGAGAAAACTATGCAATTTCGTCGCAGATCGGCACATGGTGGGTCGATGTGACGTGTTTTAAGCTACAAATTGCTATGTCGGATATTGGCATACGACGAATAGAAGCGGACTTATTGTTGTTTATATCTGTGAGGCCATGAATCACCATTGACGGCCGGATTGCCTACCACTCGAAACGTTCGATGTTTGACGAAACTATGCAAGTTCGTCGCAGATCGGCACAAGGTGGGTCGATGTGTCGTGTTTTAAGCTACAAATTGCTATGTCGCAAATTTGCATTCGACGAATAGAAGCTGAGTTATAGTTGTTTATATCTGTCAGGCCATGAATCACCATTGACGGCCGGATTGCTTACCACTCGAAACGATCGATGTGTGACAAAACTATGCAAGTTCGTCGCAGATCGGTATAAAGTGGTTCTTTGGGGCGTGTTTTATGCTACAAATTGCTATGTCGCAGATTTGCATACGACGAATAGAAGCGGAGTTATTGTTGTTGTTTAGGATTAAGCATTTGCGCAGCAACCGAGCTGTTTTGTTTTCTTTGTCGTTTGCGACAGCGCCTCGCGCTGTGACTTATGTATGTATTTCTCAGAACACCTGTTCGGGGATGCTGGTGTGACTTCGGTAATTTCCGCAATTTTGGCGACGCACGAGGCCGGCTCAGCCACTTTCTCTTTCTCTTTCCGCTTCGAGCCTACCGAGGAGTCACACGCACATCCTTTGTATCCCGAGCGCTTTGTACGCAATGCAAAAGATTTGTATCACCGTAATCATGTAAGCATCTCATTCTTGTATTTCTCATTGTAGCGAATTGGTGTGTAGCCGGCACCAATTCTGCATAGTTAATATTTATAAACTCTTTGTGTTATATTCATGGCTACGGGTGGGCAACCACGTGCTCGGACACAAGGGTCCACTAATAATGTTGTTAATGTAAAGTTTTAATCATTGCACATTGTCATTGTAGAATACCATAATACATCATTCACGATCGAAAAGATCTGGCTATTAATTCCCCCGTTAATTCCCCGTTGGTCTTGTCTCTTCAATTTCACCTCCCAATCATCCCGCCTTCTTATATTCTCTACTGCAATAAATTCTCTCTCTCAGTTTTAACTTCGTTAACCATGATTACTCTCATCTCCCTCCCTCACCTCATTTTCATTAATTCAAGTTTTTCCCATTCCCCAACAGTTGTTTATATTTGTGAGGCCATGAATCGCCATTGACTACCGGATTGCCTACCACTCGAAACGATCGACGTTTGACGAAACTATACAAGTACGTCGCAGATCGGCATGAGGTGGGTCGATGTGTCGTGTTTTAAGCTACAAATCGCTATGTCGCAAATTTGCATTCGACGAATAGAAGCTGAGTTATAGTTGTTTATATCTGTCAGGCCATGAATCACCATTGACGGCCGGATTGCATTCCACTCGAAACGATCGATGTTTGACAAAACTATGCAAGTTCGTCGCAGATCGGTATAAGGTGGTTCTTTGGGGCGTGTTTTATGCTACAAATTGCTATGTCGCAGATTTGCATACGACGAATAGAAGCGGAGTTATCGATGTTTATATCTGTGAGGCCTATGAATCACCATTGACGGCCGGATTCCCTACCACTCGAAACGATCGTCGTTTGACGAAACCATGCAAGTTTGTCGCAGATCGGCATGAGATGGGTCGATGTGACGTGTTTTAAGCTACAAATTGCTACGTCGCATATCCGCATACGACGAATAGAAGCGGAGTTATTGTTGTTTATATCTGTGAGGCCATGAATCACCATTGACGGCCGGATTGCCTACCACTCGAAACGATCGACGTTTGACGAAACTATGCAAGTTCGTCGCAGATCGGTAAACGGTGGGTCGGTGGACCGTGTTTTATGCTACAAATTGCTATGTCGCAGATTTGCATACGACGAATAGAAGCGGACTTATTGTTGTTTATATCTGTGAGGCCATGAATCACCATTGACGGCCAGATTGCCTACCACTCGAAACGATCGATGTTTGACGAAACTATGCAAGTTTGTCGCAGATCGGCACAAGGTGGGTCGATGTGTCGTGTTTTAAGCTACAAATTGCTATGTCGCAGATTTGCATTCGACGAATAGAAGCGGAGTTATAGTTGTTTATATCTGTGAGGCCATGAATCACCATTGACGGCCGGATTGCTTACCACTCGAAACGATCGATGTTTGACAAAACTATGCAAGTTCGTCGCAGATCGGTGTAAGGTGGTTCGTTGGGGCGTGTTTTAAGCTACAAATTGCTATGTCGCAGATTCGCATACGACGAATAGAAGCGGAGTTATTGTTGTTGATATCTGTGAGGCCATGAATCACCATTGACGGCCGGATACCCTACCACTCGAAACGATCGACGTTTGACGAAACCATGCAAGTTCGTCGCAGATCGGCACAAGGTGGGTCGATGTGACGTGTTTTAAGCTACAAATTGCTATGTCGCAGAATCGCATACGATGAATAGGAGCGGAGTTATCGTTGTTTATATCTGTCAGGCCATGAATCACCATTGACGGCCGGATTGCCTACCACTCGAAACGTTCGATGTTTGACGAAACTATGCAAGTTCGTCGCAGATCGGCACAAGATGGGTCGATGTGTCGTGTTTTAAGCTACAAATTGCTATGTCGCAAATTTGCATTCGACGAATAGAAGCTGAGTTATAGTTGTTTATATCTGTCAGGCCATGAATCACCATTGACGGCCGGATTGCTTACCACTCGAAACAATCGATGTTTGACAAAACTATGCAATTTCGTCGCAGATCGGCACACGGTGGGTCGATGTGACGTGTTTTAAGCTACAAATTGCTATGTCGGATATTGGCATACGACGAATAGAAGCCAAGTTTTAGGTGCTTATATCTGTGAGACCATGAATCACCATTGGCGGCCGGATTGCTTACCACTCGAAACGATCGACGTTTGACGAAACTATGCAAGTTCGTCGCAGATCGGTATAAGGTGGGTCGTTGGGCCATGTTTTGAACTACAAATTTCTATGTCGCAGATTCGCATACGACGAATACAAGCGGAGTTATCGATGTTTATATCTGTGAGGCCATGAATCACCATTGACGACCGGATTGCCTACCACTCGAAACGATCGACGTTTGACGAAACTATACAAGTACGTCGCAGATCGGCATGAGGTGGGTCGATGTGTCGTGTTTTAAGCAACAAATCGCTATGTCGCAAATTTGCACTCGACGAATAGAAGCTGAGTTATAGTTGTTTATATCTGTCAGGCCATGAATCACCATTGACGGCCGGATTGCTTTCCACTCGAAACGATCGATGTTTGACAAAACTATGCAAGTTCGTCGCAGATCGGTATAAGGTGGTTCTTTGGGCCGTGTTTTATGCTACAAATTGCTATGTCGCAGATTTGCATACGACGAATAGAACCGGAGTTATCGATGTTTATATCTGTGAGGCCTATGAATCACCATTGACGGCCGGATTCCCTACCACTCGAAACGATCGTCGTTTGACGAAACCATGCAAGTTCGTCGCAGATCGGCACAAGGTGGGTCGATGTGTCGTGTTTTAAGCTACAAATTGCTATGTCGCAGATTTGCATTCGACGAATAGAAGCGGAGTTATTGTTGTTTATATCTGTGAGGCCATGAATCGCCATTGACGACCGGATTGCCTACCACTCGAAACGATCGACGTTTGACGAAACTATACAAGTATGTCGCAGATCGGCATGAGGTGGGTCGATGTGTCGTGTTTTAAGCTACAAATTGCTATGTCGCAGATTTGCATACGACATATATAAGCGGAGTTATTGTTGTTTATATCTGTGAGGCCATGAATCACCATTGACGGCCGGATTGCTTTCCACTAGAAACTATCGATGTTTGACGAAACTATGCAAGTTCGTCGCAGGTCGGTATAAGGTGGTTCATTGGGGCGTGTTTTAAGCTACAAATTGCTAGGGCGCAGATTCGCATACGACGAATAGAAGCGGAGTTATAGTTGTTTATATCTGTGAGGCCATGAATCACCATTGACGGCCGGATTGCCTACTACTCGAAACGATCGATGTTTGACGAAACTATGCAAGTTCGTCGCAGATCGGCACAAGGCGGGTCGATGTGACGTATTTTAGCTACAAATTGCTATGTCGCAAATTTGCATATGACGTATAGAAGCGGAGTTATTGTTGTTTATATCTGTGAGGCCATGAATCACCATTGACGGCCGGATTGCTTTCCACTAGAAACGATGGACGTTTGACGAAACTATACAAGTACGTCGCAGATCGGCATGAGGTGGGTCGATGTGTCGTGTTTTAAGCTACAAATCGCTATGTCGCAAATTTGCATTCGACGAATAGAAGCTGAGTTATAGTTGTTTATATCTGTCAGGCCATGAATCACCATTGACGGCCGGATTGCTTTCCACTCGAAACGATCGATGTTTGACAAAACTATGCAAGTTCGTCGCAGATCGGTATAAGGTGGTTCTTTGGGGCGTGTTTTATGCTACAAATTGCCATGTCGCAGATTTGCATACGACGAATAGAAGCGGAGTTATTGTTGTTCATATATGTGAGGCCATGAATCACGATTGACGGCCGGATTGCCTACCACTCGAAACGATCGATGTTTGACGAAACTATGCAAGTTCGTCGCAGATCGGCACAAGGTGGGTCGATGTGTCGTGTTTTTAGCTACAAATTGCTATGTCGCAGATTTGCATTCGACGAATAGAAGCGGAGTTATAGTTGTTTTATATCTGTCAGGCCATGAATCACCATTGACTGCCGGATTGCTTTCCACTCGAAACGATCGATGTTTGACAAAACTATGCAAGTTCGTCGCAGATCGGTGTAAGGTGGTTCGTTGGGGCGTGTTTTAAGCTACACATTGCTACGTCGCAGATTCGCATACGACGAATAGAAGCGGAGTTATTGTTGTTTATATCTGTGAGGCCATGAATCACCATTTACTGCCGGATTGCTTCACACTCGAAACGATCGATGTTTGACAAAACTATGCAAGTTCGTCGCAGATCGGTGTAAGGTGGTTCGTTGGGGCGTGTTTTAAGCTACACATTGCTACGTCGCAGATTCGCATACGACGAATAGAAGCGGCGTTATTGTTGTTTATATCTGTGAGGCCATGAATCACCATTGACGTCCGGATTCCCTACCACTCGAAACGATCGACGTTTGACGAAACCATGCAAGTTCGTCGCAGATCGGCACAAGGTGGGTCGATGTGACGTGTTTTAAGCTACAAATTGCTATGTCGCAGATTTGCATTCGACGAATAGAAGCGGAGTTATAGATGTTTATATCTGTCTGGCCATGAATCACCGTTGTCGGCAGGATTGCCTACCGCTCGAAACGATCGATGTTTGACGAAACTATGCAAGTTCATCGCAGATCGGCAAAAGGTGGGTCGATGTGACGTGTTTTAAGCTACAAATTGCTATGTCGGATATTGGCATACGACGAATAGAAGCCAAGTTTTAGGTGCTTATATCTGTGAGACCATGAATCACCATTGACGGCCGGATTGCTTACCACTCGAAACGATCGACGTTTGACGAAACTATGCAAGTTCGTCGCAGATCGGTATAAGGTGGGTCGTTGGGCCATGTTTTAAGCTACAAATCGCTATGTCGCAGATTCGCATACGACGAATAGAAGCGGAGTTATCGATGTTTATATCTGAGAGGCCTATGAATCACCATTGACGGCCGGATTCCCTACCACTCGAAACGATCGTCGTTTGACGAAACCATGCAAGTTCGTCGCAGATCGGCATGAGATGGGTCGATGTGACGTGTTTTAAGCTACAAATTGCTATGTCGCATATCCGCATACGACGAATAGAAGCGGAGTTATTGTTGTTTATATCTGTGAGGCCATGAATCACCATTAACGGCCGGATTGCCTACCACTCGAAACGATCGACGTTTGACGAAACTATGCAAGTTCGTCGCAGATCGGTAAAAGGTGGGTCGGTGGGCCGTGTTTTATGCTACAAATTGCTATGTCGCAGATTTGCATACGACGAATAGATGCGGACTTATTGTTGTTTATATCTGTGAGGCCATGGATCACCATTGACGGCCGGATTGCCTACCACTCGAAACGATCGATGTTTGACGAAACTATGCAAGTTCGTCGCAGATCGGCACAAGGTGGGTCGATGTGTCGTGTTTTAAGCTACAAATTGCTATGTCGCAGATTTGCATTCGACGAATAGAAGCGGAGTTATAGTTGTTTATATCTGTGAGGCCATGAATCACCATTGACGGCCGGATTGCTTACCACTCGAAACGATCGATGTTTGACAAAACTATGCAATTTCGTCGCAGATCGGCACATGGTGGGTCGATGTGACGTGTTTTAAGCTACAAAATGCTATATCGCAGATTTGCATTTGACGAATAGAAGCGGAGTTTTAGGTGCTTATATCTGTGAGATCATGAATCACCATTGACGGCCGGATTGCTTGCCACTCGAAACGATCGACGTTTGACGAAACTATGCAAGTTCGTCGCAGATCGGCACAAGGTGGGTCGATGTGTCGTGTTTTAAGCTACAAATCGCTATGTCGCAGATTTGCATTCGACGAATAGAAGCGGAGTTATGGTTGTTTATATCTGTGAGGCCATGAATCACCATTGACGGCCGGATTGCTTACCACTCGAAACGATCGATGTTTGACAAAACTATGCAAGTTCGTCGCAGGTCGGTATAAGGTGGTTCATTGGGGCGTGTTTTAAGCTACAAATTGCTAGGCCGCAGATTCGAATACGACGAATAGAAGCGGAGTTATAGTTGTTTATATCTGTGAGGCCATGAATCACCATTGACGGCCGGATTGCCTACTACTCGAAACGATCGATGTTTGACGAAACTATGCAAGTTCGTCGCAGATCGGCACAAGGCGGGTCGATGTGACGTGTTTTTAGCTACAAATTGCTATGTCGCAGATTTGCATACGACGAATAGAAGCTGAGTTATAGTTGTTTATATCTGTCAGGCCATGAATCACCATTGACGGCCGGATTGTTTTCCACTCGAAACGATCGATGTTTGACAAATCTATGCAAGTTCGTCGCAGGCCGGTATAAGGTGGTTCGTTGGGGCGTGTTTTAAGCTACAAATTGCTACGTCGCAGATTCGCATACGACGAATAGAAGCGAAGTTATTGTTGTTTATATCTGTGAGGCCATGAATCACCATTGACGGCCGGATTGCCTACCACTCGAAACGATCGATGTTTGACAAAACTATGCAATTTCGTCGCAGATCGGCACATGGTGGGTCGATGTGACGTGTTTTAAGCAACAAATTGCTATGTCGGATATTGGCATACGACGAATAGAAGCGGACTTATTGTTGTTTATATCTGTGAGGCCATGAATCACCATTGACGGCCGGATTGCCTACCACTCGAAACGTTCGATGTTTGACGAAACTATGCAAGTTCGTCGCAGATCGGCACAAGGTGGGTCGATGTGTCGTGTTTTAAGCTACAAATTGCTATGTCGCAAATTTGCATTCGACGAATAGAAGCCAAGTTTTAGGTGCTTATATCTGTGAGACCATGAATCACCATTGGCGGTCGGATTGCTTACCACTCGAAACGATCGACGTTTGACGAAACTATGCAAGTTCGTCGCAGATCGGTATAAGGTGGGTCGTTGGGCCATGTTTTGAACTACAAATTTCTATGTCGCAGATTCGCATACGACGAATACAAGCGGAGTTATCGATGTTTATATCTGTGAGGCCATGAATCACCATTGACGACCGGATTGCCTACCACTCGAAACGATCGACGTTTGACGAAACTATACAAGTACGTCGCAGATCGGCATGAGGTGGGTCGATGTGTCGTGTTTTAAGCTACAAATCGCTATGTCGCAAATTTGCATTCGACGAATAGAAGCTGAGTTATAGTTGTTTATATCTGTCAGGCCATGAATCACCATTGACGGCCGGATTGCTTTCCACTCGAAACGATCGATGTTTGACAAAACTATGCAAGTTCGTCGCAGATCGGTATAAGGTGGTTCTTTGGGCCGTGTTTTATGCTACAAATTGCTATGTCGCAGATTTGCATACGACGAATAGAACCGGAGTTATCGATGTTTATATCTGTGAGGCCTATGAATCACCATTGACGGCCGGATTCCCTACCACTCGAAACGATCGTCGTTTGACGAAACCATGCAAGTTCGTCGCAGATCGGCACAAGGTGGGTCGATGTGTCGTGTTTTAAGCTACAAATTGCTATGTCGCAGATTTGCATTCGACGAATAGAAGCGGAGTTATAGTTGTTTATATCTGTGAGGCCATGAATCACCATTGACGGCCGGATTGCTTACCACTCGAAACGATCGATGTTTGACAAAACTATGCAAGTTTGTCGCAGATCGGCACAAGGTGGGTCGATGTGTCGTGTTTTAAGCTACAAATTGCTATGTCACAGATTTGCATTCGACGAATAGAAGCTGAGTTATAGTTGTTTATATCTGTGAGGCCATGAATCACCATTGACGGCCGGATTGCTTACCACTCGAAACGATCGATGTTTGACAAAACTATGCAAGTTCGTCGCAGATCGGTGTAAGGTGGTTCGTTGGGGCGTGTTTTAAGCTACAAATTGCTATGTCGCAGATTCGCATACGACGAATAGAAGCGGAGTTATTGTTGTTGATATCTGTGAGGCCATGAATCACCATTGACGGCCGGATACCCTACCACTCGAAACGATCGACGTTTGACGAAACCATGCAAGTTCGTCGCAGATCGGCACAAGGTGGGTCGATGTGACGTGTTTTAAGCTACAAATTGCTATGTCGCAGAATCGCATACGATGAATAGGAGCGGAGTTATCGTTGTTTATATCTGTCAGGCCATGAATCACCATTGACGGCCGGATTGCCTACCACTCGAAACGTTCGATGTTTGACGAAACTATGCAAGTTCGTCGCAGATCGGCACAAGGTGGGTCGATGTGTCGTGTTTTAAGCTACAAATTGCTATGTCGCAAATTTGCATTCGACGAATAGAAGCTGAGTTATAGTTGTTTATATCTGTCAGGCCATGAATCACCATTGACGGCCGGATTGCTTACCACTCGAAACAATCGATGTTTGACAAAACTATGCAATTTCGTCGCAGATCGGCACACGGTGGGTCGATGTGACGTGTTTTAAGCTACAAATTGCTATGTCGGATATTGGCATACGACGAATAGAAGCTGAGTTATAGTTGTTTATATCTGTCAGGCCATGAATCACCATTGACGGCCGGATTGCTTTCCACTCGAAACGATCGATGTTTGACAAAACTATGCAAGTTCGTCGCAGATCGGTATAAGGTGGTTCTTTGGGCCGTGTTTTATGCTACAAATTGCTATGTCGCAGATTTGCATACGACGAATAGAACCGGAGTTATCGATGTTTATATCTGTGAGGCCTATGAATCACCATTGACGGCCGGATTCCCTACCACTCGAAACGATCGTCGTTTGACGAAACCATGCAAGTTCGTCGCAGATCGGCACAAGGTGGGTCGATGTGTCGTGTTTTAAGCTACAAATTGCTATGTCGCAGATTTGCATTCGACGCATAGAATCGGAGTTATAGTTGTTTATATCTGTGAGGCCATGAATCACCATTGACGGCCGGATTGCTTACCACTCGAAACGATCGATGTTTGACAAAACTATGCAAGTTCGTCGCAGATCGGTATAAGGTGGTTCGTTGGGGCGTGTTTTAAGCTACAAATTGCTATGTCGCAGATTCGCATACGACGAATAGAAGCTGAGTTATAGTTGTTTATATCTGTGAGGCCATGAATCACCATTGACGGCCGGATTGCTTACCACTCGAAACGATCGACGATTGACAAAACTATGGAAGTTCGTCGCAGATCGGTATAAGGTGGTTCGTTGGGACGTGTTATAAGCTACACATTGCTACGTCGCAGATTCGCATACGACGAATAGAAGCGGAGTTATTGTTGTTTATATCTGTGAGGCCATGAATGACCAAAGACGGCCGGATTGCCTACCACTCGAAACGATCGATGTTTGACGAATCAATGCAAGTTCGTCGCAGATCGGCACAAGGTGGGTCGATGTGACGTGTTTTAAGCTACAAATTGCTATGTCGCAGATTCGCATACGATGAATAGGAGCGGAGTTATAGTTGTTTATATCTGTGAGGCCATGAATCACCAAAGACGGCCAGATTGCCTACCACTCGAAACGATCGACGTTTGACGAAACAATGCAAGTTCGTTGCAGATCGGCACAACGTGGGTCGATGTGTCGTGTTTTAAGCTACAAATTGCTATGTCGCAGATTTGCATTCGACGAATAGAAGCGGAGTTATAGTTGTTTATATCTGTGAGGCCATGAATCACCAATGACGGCCGGATTGCTTACCACTCGAAACGATCGATGTTTGACAAAACTATGCAAGTTCGTCGCAGATCGGTATAAGGTGGTTCGTTTGGGCGTGTTTTAAGCTACAAATTGCTATGTCGCAGATTCGCATACGACGAATAGAAGCTGAGTTATAGTTGTTTATATCTGTGAGGCCATGAATCACCATTGACGGCCGGATTCCCTACCACTCGAAACGATCGACGTTTGACGAAACCATGCAAGTTCGTCGCAGATCGGCACAAAGTGGGTCGATGTGACGTGTTTTAAGCTACAAATTGCTATGTCGCAGATTCGCATACGATGAATGGGAGCGGAGTTATAGTTGTTTATATCTGTCAGGCCATGAATCACCATTGACGACCGGATTGCTTTCCACTCAAAACGATCGATGTTTGACGAATCAATGCAAGTTCGTCGCAGATCGGCACAAGGTGGGTCGATGTGTCGTGTTTTAAGCTACAAATTGCTATGTCGCAGATTTGCATTCGACGAATAGAAGCGGAGTTATAGTTGTTTATATCTGTCAGGCCATGAATCACCATTGACGACCGGATTGCTTTCCACTCAAAACGATCGATGTTTGACAAAACTATGCAAGTTCGTCGCAGACCGGTATAAGGTGGTTCGTTGGGGCGTGTTTTAAGCTACTAATTGCTACGTCGCAGATTCGCATACGACGAATAGAAGCGGAGTTATTGTCGTTTATATCTGTGAGGCCATGAATCGTCATTGACGACCGGATTGCCTACCACTCGAAACGATCGACGTTTGACGAAACTATACAAGTATGACGCAGATCGGCATGAGGTGGGTCGATGTGTCGTGTTTTTAGCTACAAATTGCTATGTCGCAGATTTGCATACGACGTATAGAAGCGGAGTTATTGTTGTTTATATCTGTGAGGCCATGAATCACCATTGACGGCCGGATTGCTTTCCACTAGAAACGATCGACGTTTGACGAAACTATACAAGTACGTCGCAGATCGGCATGAAGTGGGTCGATGTGTCGTGTTTTAAGCTACAAATCGCTATGTCGCAAATTTGCATTCGACGAATAGAAGCTGAGTTATAGTTGTTTATATCTGTCAGGCCATGAATCACCATTGACGGCCGGATTGCTTTCCACTCGAAACGATCGAAGTTTGACAAAACTATGCAAGTTCGTCGCAGATCGGTATAAGGTGGTTCGTTTGGGCGTGTTTTAAGCTACAAATTGCTATGTCGCAGATTCGCATACGACGAATAGAAGCTGAGTTATAGTTGTTTATATCTGTGAGGCCATGAATCACCATTGACGGCCGGATTCCCTACCACTCGAAACACAAGGTGGGTCGATGTGATGTGTTTTTAGCTACAAATTGCTATGTCGCAGATTTGCATTCGACGAATAGAAGCGGAGTTATAGTTGTTTATATCTGTCAGGCCATGAATCACCATTGACTGCCGGATTGCTTTCCACTCGTTACGATCGATGTTTGACAAAACTATGCAAGTTCGTCGCAGACCGGTATAAGGTGGTTCGTTGGGGCGTGTTTTAAGCTACTAATTGCTACGTCGCAGATTCGCATACGACGAATAGAAGCGGAGTTATTGTTGTTTATATCTGTGAGGCCATGAATCGTCATTGACGATCGGATTGCCTACCACTCGAAACGATCGACGTTTGACGAAACTATACAAGTATGACGCAGATCGGCATGAGGTGGGTCGATGTGTCGTGTTTTTAGCTACAAATTGCTATGTCGCAGATTTGCATACGACGTATAGAAGCGGAGTTATTGTTGTTTATATCTGTGAGGCCATGAATCACCATTGACGGCCGGATTGCTTTCCACTAGAAACGATCGACGTTTGACGAAACTATACAAGTACGTCGCAGATCGGCATGAAGAGGGTCGATGTGTCGTGTCTTAAGCTACAAATCGCTATGTCGCAAATTTGCATTCGACGAATAGAAGCTGAGTTATAGTTGTTTATATCTGTGAGGCCATGAATCACCATTGACGGCCGGATTGCTTTCCACTCGAAACGATCGATGTTTGACAAAACTATGCAAGTTCGTCGCAGATCGGTATAAGGTGGTTCGTTTGGGCGTGTTTTAAGCTACAAATTGCTATGTCGCAGATTCGCAGACGACGAATAGAAGCTGAGTTATAGTTGTTTATATCTGTCAGGCCATGATACACCATTGACGGCCGGATTGCTTTCCACTCGAAACGATCGATGTTTGACAAAACTATGCAAGCTCGTCGCAGATCGGTATAAGGTGGTTCGTTGGGGCGTGTTTTAAGCTACAAATTGCTATGTCGCAGATTTGCATTCGACGAATAGAAGCGGAGTTATAGTTGCTTATATCTGTGAGGCCATGAATCACCAATGACGGCCGGATTGCTTACCACTCGAAACGATCGATGTTTGACAAAACTATGCATGTTCGTCCCAGATCGGTATAAGGTGGTTCGTTTGGGCGTGTTTTAAGCTACAAATTGCTATGTCACAGATTCGCATACGACGAATAGAAGCTGAGTTATAGTTGTTTATATCTGTGAGGCCATGAATCACCATTGACGGCCGGATTCCCTACCACTCGAAACGATCGACGTTTGACGAAACCATGCAAGTTCGTCGCAGATCGGCACAAGGTGGGTCGATGTGACGAGTTTTAAGCTACAAATTGCTATGTCGCAGATTCGCATACGATGAATGGGAGCGGAGTTATAGTTGTTTATATCTGTCAGGCCATGAATCACCATTGACGACCGGATTGCTTTCCACTCAAAACGATCGATGTTTGACGAATCAATGCAAGTTCGTCGCAGATCGGCACAAGGTGGGTCGATGTGTCGTGTTTTAAGCTACAAATTGCTATGTCGCAGATTTGCATTCGACGAATAGAAGCGGAGTTATAGTTGTTTATATCTGTCAGGCCATGAATCACCATTGACGACCGGATTGCTTTCCACTCAAAACGATCGATGTTTAACAAAACTATGCAAGTTCGTCGCAGACCGGTATAAGGTGGTTCGTTGGGGCGTGTTTTAAGCTACTAATTGCTACGTCGCAGATTCGCATACGACGAATAGAAGCGGAGATATTGTCGTTTATATCTGTGAGGCCATGAATCGTCATTGACGACCGGATTGCCTACCACTCGAAACGATCGACGTTTGACGAAACTATACAAGTATGACGCAGATCGGCATGAGGTGGGTCGATGTGTCGTGTTTTTAGCTACAAATTGCTATGTCGCAGATTTGCATACGACGAATAGAAGCTGAGTTATAGTTGTTTATATCTGTCAGGCCATGAATCACCATTGACGGCCGGATTGCTTTCCACTCGAAACGATCGATGTTTGACAAAACTATGCAAGTTCGTCGCAGATCGGTATAAGGTGGTTCGTTTGGGCGTGTTTTAAGCTACAAATTGCTATGTCGCAGATTCGCATACGACGAATAGAAGCTGAGTTATAGTTGTTTATATCTGTGAGGCCATGAATCACCATTGACGGCCGGATTCCGTACCACTCGAAACGATCGACGTTTGACGAAACCATGCAAGTTCGTCGCAGATCGGCACAAGGTGGGTCGATGTGATGTGTTTTTAGCTACAAATTGCTATGTCGCAGATTTGCATTCGACGAATAGAAGCGGAGTTATAGTTGTTTATATCTGTCAGGCCGGACTTCCGCTTCCGGGGCTAGACAGTGTGGACGGGTGTGACAAGTGTGCGAGGGAAAGGAGATCAAAAGAGGGGTGTAGTGAATAGGGAGGGCGAAAGAGAGGGGTGGAGAGTAGAGGATAAGGAGAGGGTGCGGTGGAAGCGTGGGCGGAACGGGAGAGGAAGAGGAGAAGACGTGGGAGAAGTGAGAAGTGAGAAGCGGAAAGCGAGGTTAGGAGGAAGCGTGGAGTTGAGCAAGAGAGGGAACGGAGGAAGCGACATCTGGAGGGAAGAGAAAGAGCGGTGAGAGAGTCGGTAAAGAAGAGAGAAGAAGGCAGGTTAAGGCGGAGAGAGTGTGGAAGATGGGGAGGACAAAAAAGGGAAAGGAGGGAAAAGTGGAGGAGTTATGGAGAAGGAAGGAAGAGGAAGGGGGGAAATGTGGGGGAGGAGAAGAGGCGGAAACAGGAAAAGTAGAGAATAGGGATAAGAAGTCACAAGGGGGGGGCGAGGGAGTAAGAGGAAGAGTTGAACTGTCAAAGGAAGAGGAAGCAGAAGGGGCTGAGGAGAGGATGGAAAAGTATGGAGAAATGGCAGAGACGATTATGAGGCTCCTGTGGGAGAGGTTGGACAGGAAGATGGACAGGGAGGTAAAGCGGTGGGAAAGGATGACGGAAACGGATTTTGAGAAGATGGAGAAAGCTGTTAAGGAGAATGTGAGGGAGTGGATGAAGGAGTTAATGAAGGAGGTGGGAAGAAAGGAGCGGGAGGTTGAGGTGATAAGAGGATTACTGGAGAGAGAGAGGAAAGAGAGAGAGAGGATGGAGGAGAGGTTAAGGAGAATTGAAGGGAGAACAAGGAAGATGGAGTCTGAGGAGAAGAGTGGAGAAGGGAGGATCGAGGAGAGGTCAGAGCAAGGCAAAGGAGGAAAAGGGAAACGGGAGACAGAGGAGAGGAGAGGAGAAGGGAGGTTGGAGGAGAGGTCAGAGAGAAGTGAAGGAAGTAAAGGGAAGATGGTGACAGAAGGGAAGAAAGGAGAAGGGAGAGTAGAGGAGAGGACGGAGCAAGGCAAAGTAGGAAAACAGAAGCTGGAGACAGAGGAGGAGAAGAAAGGAGAACGCAGGATGGAGGAGGGAACGGAGCGAGGTGAACAAGGAAAAGGGAAGCTGGAGACAGAGGAGAGGAAAGGAGAAGGGAGGAGGGAGAAGAGGACAGAGAGAGGTGAGGAAAGAAAAGGAAAGCTGGAGAAAGGGAAGAGGAATGGAGAGAAGAGGTTGGAAGAAGAGATGGCAGAGAGGTTGAGGAAGATAGAAATATGGAAGGAGCAGAAGGAGAGAGAAGGAAGAAGGAGGAACATGATTGTGAAGGGGCTGAGGAGTGGAGCAGAGAAGAGGAGGGAGGAGATATGGGAATTGATGAGAGAATTGGGGGTGGAAGGGGAGGTGGAGGAAATCAGGGAACTGGGAAGAAGAGGAAGGGAAGGGGGAGAGGAAAGGGGCATGGTGGTGGTAAGGATGAAGAGTGTGGCGGGTAAAGTAGTAGTGATGGAGAGGAGATGGAAAGTGAGAGGGAGAGGAGTAAGGATAGAAGAGGATCGTACATGGGAAGAAAGAAGGATGAGGTGGAGGGTAGTGGAAAAGGTGTGGGAGGAAAGGAGGAAGGGGAAGAGGGTGTGGATGGGAGAGGGAAGGATCAAGATAGAGGGGACATGGTGGAGGTGGGAGGAAGAGAGGAGGGAGTGGCGGGAGGAGGAAAGGGGTGATAAGGGGGAGGAGAGAGAGGAGAAGAAGGGGCCTGGGGAGAGAGAGGAGTAGGGGAAGGGGAAGATGGGGGGGGGGCGAATTGGCGAGAGGGAAGGAAGTGGAGGAAGAAGAGCAGGCAGGGGGGAAGTGGGATTCCGGGGGGAGCCGGAGGACAGTGGGACGCAGGTGTTGGAGTGTTGTTGTTGTTAGATTTGTAAGTTAGGATAAGAGAGAGAGGAGGTGTATAAGTATGTAACCCGTAAGGGAATCATAAATAAAGATATACAATATATCTGTCAGGCCATGAATCACCATTGACTGCCGGATTGCTTTCCACTCGTTACGATCGATGTTTGACAAAACTATGCAAGTTCGTCGCAGACCGGTATAAGGTGGTTTGTTTGGGCGTGTTTTAAGCTACAAATTGCTATGTCGCAGATTCGCATACGACGAATAGAAGCTGAGTTATAGTTGTTTATATCTGTCAGGCCATGATACACCATTGACGGCCGGATTGCTTTCCACTCGAAACGATCGATGTTTGACAAAACTATGCAAGCTCGTCGCAGATCGGTATAAGGTGGTTCGTTGGGGCGTGTTTTAAGCTACAAATTGCTAGGTCGCAGATTCGCAAACGACGAATAGAATCGGAGTTATAGTTGTTTATATCTGTGAGGCCATGAATCACCATTGACGGTCGGATTGCTTTCCACTCGAAACGATCGATGTTTGACAAAACTATGCAAGTTCGTCGCAGATCGGTATAAGGTGGTTCGCTGGGGCGTGTTTTAAGCTACAAATTGCTATTTTGCAGATTTGCATTCGACGAAAAGAAGCGGAGTTATAGTTGTTTATATCTGTCAGGCCATGAATCACCATTGATGGCCGGATTGCTTTCCACTCGAAACGATCGATGTTTGACAAAACTATGCAAGTTCGTCGCAGATCGGTATAAGGTGGTTCGTTGGGGCGTGTTTTATGCATCAAATTGCTACGTCGCAGATTCGCATACGACGAATAGAAGCGGAGGTATTGTTGTTTATATCTGTGAGGCCATGAATCGTCATTGACGACCGGATTGCCTACCACTCGAAACGATCGACGTTTGACGAAACTATGCAAGTTCGTCGCAGATCGGCACAAGGTGGGTCGATGTGACGTGTTTTTAGCTACAAATTGCTATGTCGCAGATTTGCATTCGACGAATAGAAGCGGAGTTATAGTTGTTTTATATCTGTCAGGCCATGAATCACCATTGACTGCCGGATTGCTTTCCACTCGAAACGATCGATGTTTGACAAAACTATGCAAGTTCGTCGCAGATCGGTATAAGGTGGTTCATTGGGGCGTGTTTTAAGCTACAAATTGCTAGGTCGCAGATTCGCATACGACGAATAGAATCGGAGTTATAGTTGTTTATATCTGTGAGGCCATGAATCACCATTGACGGCCGGATTGCTTTCCACTCGAAACGATCGATGTTTGACAAAACTATGCAAGTTCGTCGCAGATCGGTATAAGGTGGTTCGTTGGGGCGTGTTTTAAGCTACAAATTGCTATGTCGCAGATTCGCATACGACGAATAGAAGCTGAGTTATAGTTGTTTATATCTGTCAGGCCATGTTACACCATTGACGGCCGGATTGCTTTCCACTCGAAACGATCGATGTTTGACAAAACTATGCAAGCTCGTCGCAGATCAGTATACGGTGGTTCGTTGGGGCGTGTTTTAAGCTACAAATTGCTATGTCGCAGATTAGCATTCGACGAATAGAAGCTGAGTTATAGTTGTTTATATCTGTCAGGCCATGAATCACCATTGACGGCCGGATTGCTTTCCACTCGAAACGATCGATGTTTGACAAAACTATGCAAGTTCGTCGCAGATCGGTATAAGGTGGTTCGTTTGGGCGTGTTTTAAGCTACAAATTGCTATGTCGCAGATTCGCATACGACGAATAGAAGCTGAGTTATAGTTGTTTATATCTGTGAGGCCATGAATCACCATTGACGGCCGGATTCCGTACCACTCGAAACGATCGACGTTTGACGAAACCATGCAAGTTCGTCGCAGATCGGCACAAGGTGGGTCGATGTGATGTGTTTTTAGCTACAAATTGCTATGTCGCAGATTTGCATTCGACGAATAGAAGCGGAGTTATAGTTGTTTATATCTGTCAGGCCGGACTTCCGCTTCCGGGGCTAGACAGTGTGGACGGGTGTGACAAGTGTGCGAGGGAAAGGAGATCAAAAGAGGGGTGTAGTGAATAGGGAGGGCGAAAGAGAGGGGTGGAGAGTAGAGGATAAGGAGAGGGTGCGGTGGAAGCGTGGGCGGAACGGGAGAGGAAGAGGAGAAGACGTGGGAGAAGTGAGAAGTGAGAAGCGGAAAGCGAGGTTAGGAGGAAGCGTGGAGTTGAGCAAGAGAGGGAACGGAGGAAGCGACATCTGGAGGGAAGAGAAAGAGCGGTGAGAGAGTCGGTAAAGAAGAGAGAAGAAGGCAGGTTAAGGCGGAGAGAGTGTGGAAGATGGGGAGGACAAAAAAGGGAAAGGAGGGAAAAGTGGAGGAGTTATGGAGAAGGAAGGAAGAGGAAGGGGGGAAATGTGGGGGAGGAGAAGAGGCGGAAACAGGAAAAGTAGAGAATAGGGATAAGAAGTCACAAGGGGGGGGCGAGGGAGTAAGAGGAAGAGTTGAACTGTCAAAGGAAGAGGAAGCAGAAGGGGCTGAGGAGAGGATGGAAAAGTATGGAGAAATGGCAGAGACGATTATGAGGCTCCTGTGGGAGAGGTTGGACAGGAAGATGGACAGGGAGGTAAAGCGGTGGGAAAGGATGACGGAAACGGATTTTGAGAAGATGGAGAAAGCTGTTAAGGAGAATGTGAGGGAGTGGATGAAGGAGTTAATGAAGGAGGTGGGAAGAAAGGAGCGGGAGGTTGAGGTGATAAGAGGATTACTGGAGAGAGAGAGGAAAGAGAGAGAGAGGATGGAGGAGAGGTTAAGGAGAATTGAAGGGAGAACAAGGAAGATGGAGTCTGAGGAGAAGAGTGGAGAAGGGAGGATCGAGGAGAGGTCAGAGCAAGGCAAAGGAGGAAAAGGGAAACGGGAGACAGAGGAGAGGAGAGGAGAAGGGAGGTTGGAGGAGAGGTCAGAGAGAAGTGAAGGAAGTAAAGGGAAGATGGTGACAGAAGGGAAGAAAGGAGAAGGGAGAGTAGAGGAGAGGACGGAGCAAGGCAAAGTAGGAAAACAGAAGCTGGAGACAGAGGAGGAGAAGAAAGGAGAACGCAGGATGGAGGAGGGAACGGAGCGAGGTGAACAAGGAAAAGGGAAGCTGGAGACAGAGGAGAGGAAAGGAGAAGGGAGGAGGGAGAAGAGGACAGAGAGAGGTGAGGAAAGAAAAGGAAAGCTGGAGAAAGGGAAGAGGAATGGAGAGAAGAGGTTGGAAGAAGAGATGGCAGAGAGGTTGAGGAAGATAGAAATATGGAAGGAGCAGAAGGAGAGAGAAGGAAGAAGGAGGAACATGATTGTGAAGGGGCTGAGGAGTGGAGCAGAGAAGAGGAGGGAGGAGATATGGGAATTGATGAGAGAATTGGGGGTGGAAGGGGAGGTGGAGGAAATCAGGGAACTGGGAAGAAGAGGAAGGGAAGGGGGAGAGGAAAGGGGCATGGTGGTGGTAAGGATGAAGAGTGTGGCGGGTAAAGTAGTAGTGATGGAGAGGAGATGGAAAGTGAGAGGGAGAGGAGTAAGGATAGAAGAGGATCGTACATGGGAAGAAAGAAGGATGAGGTGGAGGGTAGTGGAAAAGGTGTGGGAGGAAAGGAGGAAGGGGAAGAGGGTGTGGATGGGAGAGGGAAGGATCAAGATAGAGGGGACATGGTGGAGGTGGGAGGAAGAGAGGAGGGAGTGGCGGGAGGAGGAAAGGGGTGATAAGGGGGAGGAGAGAGAGGAGAAGAAGGGGCCTGGGGAGAGAGAGGAGTAGGGGAAGGGGAAGATGGGGGGGGGGCGAATTGGCGAGAGGGAAGGAAGTGGAGGAAGAAGAGCAGGCAGGGGGGAAGTGGGATTCCGGGGGGAGCCGGAGGACAGTGGGACGCAGGTGTTGGAGTGTTGTTGTTGTTAGATTTGTAAGTTAGGATAAGAGAGAGAGGAGGTGTATAAGTATGTAACCCGTAAGGGAATCATAAATAAAGATATACAATATATCTGTCAGGCCATGAATCACCATTGACTGCCGGATTGCTTTCCACTCGTTACGATCGATGTTTGACAAAACTATGCAAGTTCGTCGCAGACCGGTATAAGGTGGTTTGTTTGGGCGTGTTTTAAGCTACAAATTGCTATGTCGCAGATTCGCATACGACGAATAGAAGCTGAGTTATAGTTGTTTATATCTGTCAGGCCATGATACACCATTGACGGCCGGATTGCTTTCCACTCGAAACGATCGATGTTTGACAAAACTATGCAAGCTCGTCGCAGATCGGTATAAGGTGGTTCGTTGGGGCGTGTTTTAAGCTACAAATTGCTAGGTCGCAGATTCGCAAACGACGAATAGAATCGGAGTTATAGTTGTTTATATCTGTGAGGCCATGAATCACCATTGACGGTCGGATTGCTTTCCACTCGAAACGATCGATGTTTGACAAAACTATGCAAGTTCGTCGCAGATCGGTATAAGGTGGTTCGCTGGGGCGTGTTTTAAGCTACAAATTGCTATTTTGCAGATTTGCATTCGACGAAAAGAAGCGGAGTTATAGTTGTTTATATCTGTCAGGCCATGAATCACCATTGATGGCCGGATTGCTTTCCACTCGAAACGATCGATGTTTGACAAAACTATGCAAGTTCGTCGCAGATCGGTATAAGGTGGTTCGTTGGGGCGTGTTTTATGCAACAAATTGCTACGTCGCAGATTCGCATACGACGAATAGAAGCGGAGGTATTGTTGTTTATATCTGTGAGGCCATGAATCGTCATTGACGACCGGATTGCCTACCACTCGAAACGATCGACGTTTGACGAAACTATGCAAGTTCGTCGCAGATCGGCACAAGGTGGGTCGATGTGACGTGTTTTTAGCTACAAATTGCTATGTCGCAGATTTGCATTCGACGAATAGAAGCGGAGTTATAGTTGTTTTATATCTGTCAGGCCATGAATCACCATTGACTGCCGGATTGCTTTCCACTCGAAACGATCGATGTTTGACAAAACTATGCAAGTTCGTCGCAGATCGGTATAAGGTGGTTCATTGGGGCGTGTTTTAAGCTACAAATTGCTAGGTCGCAGATTCGCATACGACGAATAGAATCGGAGTTATAGTTGTTTATATCTGTGAGGCCATGAATCACCATTGACGGCCGGATTGCTTTCCACTCGAAACGATCGATGTTTGACAAAACTATGCAAGTTCGTCGCAGATCGGTATAAGGTGGTTCGTTGGGGCGTGTTTTAAGCTACAAATTGCTATGTCGCAGATTCGCATACGACGAATAGAAGCTGAGTTATAGTTGTTTATATCTGTCAGGCCATGTTACACCATTGACGGCCGGATTGCTTTCCACTCGAAACGATCGATGTTTGACAAAACTATGCAAGCTCGTCGCAGATCAGTATACGGTGGTTCGTTGGGGCGTGTTTTAAGCTACAAATTGCTATGTCGCAGATTAGCATTCGACGAATAGAAGCGGAGTTATAGTTGTTTATATCTGTGAGGCCATGAATGACCAAAGACGGCCGGATTGCCTACCACTCGAAACGATCGATGTTTGACGAATCAATGCAAGTTCGTCGCAGATCGGCACAAGGTGGGTCGATGTGTCGTGTTTTAAGCTACAAATTGCTATGTCGCAGATTTGCATTCGACGAATAGAAGCGGAGTTATAGTTGTTTATATCTGTGAGGCCATGAATCACCAATGACGGCCGGATTGCTTACCACTCGAAACGATCGATGTTTGACAAAACTATGCAAGTTCGTCGCAGATCGGTATAAGGTGGTTCGTTTGGGCGTGTTTTAAGCTACAAATTGCTATGTCGCAGATTTGCATACGACGTATAGAAGCGGAGTTATTGTTGTTTATATCTGTGAGGCCATGAATCACCATTGACGGCCGGATTGCTTTCCACTAGAAACGATCGATGTTTGACGAAACTATGCAAGTTCGTCGCAGATCGGTATAAGGTGGTTCATTGGGGCGTGTTTTAAGCTACAAATTGCTAGGTCGCAGATTCGCATACGACGAATAGAATCGGAGTTATAGTTGTTTATATCTGTGAGGCCATGAATCACCATTGACGGCCGGATTGCTTTCCACTCGAAACGATCGATGTTTGACAAAACTATGCAAGTTCGTCGCAGATCGGTATAAGGTGGTTCGTTGGGGCGTGTTTTAAGCTACAAATTGCTATGTCGCAGATTCGCATACGACGAATAGAAGCTGAGTTATAGTTGTTTATATCTGTCAGGCCATGTTACACCATTGACGGCCGGATTGCTTTCCACACGAAACGATCGATGTTTGACAAAACTATGCAAGTTCGTCGCAGATCGGTATAAGGTGGTTCGTTTGGGCGTGTTTTAAGCTACAAATTGCTATGTCGCAGATTTGCATACGACGTATAGAAGCGGAGTTATTGTTGTTTATATCTGTGAGGCCATGAATCACCATTGACGGCCGGATTGCTTTCCACTAGAAACGATCGATGTTTGACGAAACTATGCAAGTTCGTCGCAGATCGGTATAAGGTGGTTCATTGGGGCGTGTTTTAAGCTACAAATTGCTATGTCGCAGATTTGCATTCGACGAATAGAAGCGGAGTTATAGTTGCTTATATCTGTGAGGCCATGAATCACCAATGACGGCCGGATTGCTTACCACTCGAAACGATCGATGTTTGACAAAACTATGCATGTTCGTCCCAGATCGGTATAAGGTGGTTCGTTTGGGCGTGTTTTAAGCTACAAATTGCTATGTCACAGATTCGCATACGACGAATAGAAGCTGAGTTATAGTTGTTTATATCTGTGAGGCCATGAATCACCATTGACGGCCGGATTCCCTACCACTCGAAACGATCGACGTTTGACGAAACCATGCAAGTTCGTCGCAGATCGGCACAAGGTGGGTCGATGTGACGAGTTTTAATCTACAAATTGCTATGTCGCAGATTCGCATACGATGAATGGGAGCGGAGTTATAGTTGTTTATATCTGTCAGGCCATGAATCACCATTGACGACCGGATTGCTTTCCACTCAAAACGATCGATGTTTGACGAATCAATGCAAGTTCGTCGCAGATCGGCACAAGGTGGGTCGATGTGTCGTGTTTTAAGCTACAAATTGCTATGTCGCAGATTTGCATTCGACGAATAGAAGCGGAGTTATAGTTGTTTATATCTGTCAGGCCATGAATCACCATTGACGACCGGATTGCTTTCCACTCAAAACGATCGATGTTTAACAAAACTATGCAAGTTCGTCGCAGACCGGTATAAGGTGGTTCGTTGGGGCGTGTTTTAAGCTACTAATTGCTACGTCGCAGATTCGCATACGACGAATAGAAGCGGAGATATTGTCGTTTATATCTGTGAGGCCATGAATCGTCATTGACGACCGGATAGCCTACCACTCGAAACGATCGACGTTTGACGAAACTATACAAGTATGACGCAGATCGGCATGAGGTGGGTCGATGTGTCGTGTTTTTAGCTACAAATTGCTATGTCGCAGATTTGCATACGACGAATAGAAGCTGAGTTATAGTTGTTTATATCTGTCAGGCCATGAATCACCATTGACGGCCGGATTGCTTTCCACTCGAAACGATCGATGTTTGACAAAACTATGCAAGTTCGTCGCAGATCGGTATAAGGTGGTTCGTTTGGGCGTGTTTTAAGCTACAAATTGCTATGTCGCAGATTCGCATACGACGAATAGAAGCTGAGTTATAGTTGTTTATATCTGTGAGGCCATGAATCACCATTGACGGCCGGATTCCGTACCACTCGAAACGATCGACGTTTGACGAAACCATGCAAGTTCGTCGCAGATCGGCACAAGGTGGGTCGATGTGATGTGTTTTTAGCTACAAATTGCTATGTCGCAGATTTGCATTCGACGAATAGAAGCGGAGTTATAGTTGTTTATATCTGTCAGGCCATGATACACCATTGACGGCCGGATTGCTTTCCACTCGAAACGATCGATGTTTGACAAAACTATGCAAGCTCGTCGCAGATCGGTATAAGGTGGTTCGTTGGGGCGTGTTTTAAGCTACAAATTGCTAGGTCGCAGATTCGCAAACGACGAATAGAATCGGAGTTATAGTTGTTTATATCTGTGAGGCCATGAATCACCATTGACGGTCGGATTGCTTTCCACTCGAAACGATCGATGTTTGACAAAACTATGCAAGTTCGTCGCAGATCGGTATAAGGTGGTTCGCTGGGGCGTGTTTTAAGCTACAAATTGCTATTTTGCAGATTTGCATTCGACGAAAAGAAGCGGAGTTATAGTTGTTTATATCTGTCAGGCCATGAATCACCATTGATGGCCGGATTGCTTTCCACTCGAAACGATCGATGTTTGACAAAACTATGCAAGTTCGTCGCAGATCGGTATAAGGTGGTTCGTTGGGGCGTGTTTTATGCAACAAATTGCTACGTCGCAGATTCGCATACGACGAATAGAAGCGGAGGTATTGTTGTTTATATCTGTGAGGCCATGAATCGTCATTGACGACCGGATTGCCTACCACTCGAAACGATCGACGTTTGACGAAACTATGCAAGTTCGTCGCAGATCGGCACAAGGTGGGTCGATGTGACGTGTTTTTTGCTACAAATTGCTATGTCGCAGATTTGCATTCGACGAATAGAAGCGGAGTTATAGTTGTTTTATATCTGTCAGGCCATGAATCACCATTGACTGCCGGATTGCTTTCCACTCGAAACGATCGATGTTTGACAAAACTATGCAAGTTCGTCGCAGATCGGTATAAGGTGGGTCATTGGGGCGTGTTTTAAGCTACAAATTGCTAGGTCGCAGATTCGCATACGACGAATAGAATCGGAGTTATAGTTGTTTATATCTGTGAGGCCATGAATCACCATTGACGGCCGGATTGCTTTCCACTCGAAACGATCGATGTTTGACAAAACTATGCAAGTTCGTCGCAGATCGGTATAAGGTGGTTCGTTGGGGCGTGTTTTAAGCTACAAATTGCTATGTCGCAGATTCGCATACGACGAATAGAAGCTGAGTTATAGTTGTTTATATCTGTCAGGCCATGTTACACCATTGACGGCCGGATTGCTTTCCACTCGAAACGATCGATGTTTGACAAAACTATGCAAGCTCGTCGCAGATCAGTATACGGTGGTTCGTTGGGGCGTGTTTTAAGCTACAAATTGCTATGTCGCAGATTTGCATTCGACGAATAGAAGCGGAGTTATAGTTGTTTATATCTGTGAGGCCATGAATGACAAAGACGGCCGGATTGCCTACCACTCGAAACGATCGATGTTTGACGAATCAATGCAAGTTCGTCGCAGATCGGCACAAGGTGGGTCGATGTGTCGTGTTTTAAGCTACAAATTGCTATGTCGCAGATTTGCATTCGACGAATAGAAGCGGAGTTATAGTTGTTTATATCTGTGAGGCCATGAATCACCAATGACGGCCGGATTGCTTACCACTCGAAACGATCGATGTTTGACAAAACTATGCAAGTTCGTCGCAGATCGGTATAAGGTGGTTCGTTTGGGCGTGTTTTAAGCTACAAATTGCTATGTCGCAGATTTGCATACGACGTATAGAAGCGGAGTTATTGTTGTTTATATCTGTGAGGCCATGAATCACCATTGACGGCCGGATTGCTTTCCACTAGAAACGATCGATGTTTGACGAAACTATGCAAGTTCGTCGCAGATCGGTATAAGGTGGTTCGTTGGGGCGTGTTTTAAGCTACAAATTGCTAGGTCGCAGATTCGCATACGACGAATAGAATCGGAGTTATAGTTGTTTATATCTGTGAGGCCATGAATCACCATTGACGGCCGGATTGCTTTCCACTCGAAACGATCGATGTTTGACAAAACTATGCAAGTTCGTCGCAGATCGGTATAAGGTGGTTCGTTGGGGCGTGTTTTAAGCTACAAATTGCTATGTCGCAGATTCGCATACGACGAATAGAAGCTGAGTTATAGTTGTTTATATCTGTCAGGCCATGTTACACCATTGACGGCCGGATTGCTTTCCACTCGAAACGATCGATGTTTGACAAAACTATGCAAGATCGTCGCAGATCGGTATAAGGTGGTTCGTTGGGGCGTGTTTTAAGCTACAAATTGCTATGTCGCAGATTTGCATACGACGAATAGAAGCTGAGTTATAGTTGTTTATATCTGTCAGGCCATGATACACCATTGACGGCCGGATTGCTTTCCACTCGAAACGATCGATGTTTGACAAAACTATGCAAGCTCGTCGCAGATCGGTATAAGGTGGTTCGTTGGGGCGTGTTTTAAGCTACAAATAGCTATGTCGCAGATTTGCATTCGACGAATAGAAGCGGAGTTATAGTTGTTTATATCTGTGAGGCCATAAATCACCAATGACGGCCGGATTGCTTACCACTCGAAACGATCGATGTTTGACAAAACTATGCAAGTTCGTCGCAGATCGGTATAAGGTGGTTCGTTTGGGCGTGTTTTAAGCTACAAATTGCTATGTCACAGATTCGCATACGACGAATATCAGCTGAGTTATAGTTGTTTATATCTGTGAGGCCATGAATCACCATTGACGGCCGGATTCCCTACCACTCGAAACGATCGACGTTTGACGAAACCATGCAAGTTCGTCGAAGATCGGCACAAGGTGGGTCGATGTGACGTGTTTTAAGCTACAAATTGCTATGTCGCAGATTCGCATACGACGAATAGAAGCGGAGGTATTGTTGTTTATATCTGTCAGGCCATGAATCGTCATTGACGACCGGATTGCTTTCCACTCAAAACGATCGATGTTTGACAAAACTATGCAAGTTCGTCGCAGACCGGTATAAGGTGGTTCGTTGGGGCGTGTTTTAAGCTACTAATTGCTACGTCGCATATTCGCATACGACGAATAGAAGCGGAGGTATTGTTGTTTATATCTGTGAGGCCATGAATCGTCATTGACGACCGGATTGCCTACCACTCGAAACGATCGACGTTTGACGAAACCATACAAGTATATCGCAGATCGACATGAGGTGGGTCGATGTGTCGTGTTTTAAGCTACAAATTGCTATGTCGCAGAATTGCATACGACGTATAGAAGCGGAGTTATTGTTGTTTATATCTGTGAGGTCATGAATCACCATTGACGGCCGGATTGCTTTCCACTAGAAACGATCGATGTTTGACGAAACTATGCAAGTTCGTCGCAGATCGGTATAAGGTGGTTCATTGGGGCGTGTTTTAAGCTACAAATTGCTAGGTCGCAGATTCGCAAACGACGAATAGAATCGGAGTTATAGTTGTTTATATCTGTGAGGCCATGAATCACCATTGACGGCCGGATTGCTTTTCACTCGAAACGATCGATGTTTGACAAAACTATGCAAGTTCGTCGCAGATCGGTATAAGGTGGTTCGCTGGGGCGTGTTTTAAGCTACAAATTGCTATGTCGCAGATTCGCATACGACGAATAGAAGCTGAGTTATAGTTGTTTATATCTGTCAGGCCATGAATCACCATTGACGGCCGGATTGCCTACCACTCGAAACGATCGATCTTTGACGAAACTATGGAAGTTCGTCGCAAATCGGCACAAGGTGGGTCGATGTGACGTGTTTTAAGCTACAAATTGCTATGTCGCATATCCGCATACGACGAATAGAAGCGGAGTTATTGTTGTTTATATCTGTGAGGCCATGAATCACCATTAACGGCCGGATTGCCTACCACTCGAAACGATCGACGTTTGACGAAACTATGCAAGTTCGTCGCAGATCGGTAAAAGGTGGGTCGGTGGGCCGTGTTTTATGCTACAAATTGCTATGTCGCAGATTTGCATACGACGAATAGATGCGGACTTATTGTTGTTTATATCTGTGAGGCCATGGATCACCATTGACGGCCGGATTGCCTACCACTCGAAACGATCGATGTTTGACGAAACTATGCAAGTTCGTCGCAGATCGGCACAAGGTGGGTCGATGTGTCGTGTTTTAAGCTACAAATTGCTATGTCGCAGATTTGCATTCGACGAATAGAAGCGGAGTTATAGTTGTTTATATCTGTGAGGCCATGAATCACCATTGACGGCCGGATTGCTTACCACTCGAAACGATCGATGTTTGACAAAACTATGCAATTTCGTCGCAGATCGGCACATGGTGGGTCGATGTGACGTGTTTTAAGCTACAAAATGCTATATCGCAGATTTGCATTTGACGAATAGAAGCGGAGTTTTAGGTGCTTATATCTGTGAGATCATGAATCACCATTGACGGCCGGATTGCTTGCCACTCGAAACGATCGACGTTTGACGAAACTATGCAAGTTCGTCGCAGATCGGCACAATGTGGGTCGATGTGTCGTGTTTTAAGCTACAAATCGCTATGTCGCAGATTTGCATTCGACGAATAGAAGCGGAGTTATGGTTGTTTATATCTGTGAGGCCATGAATCACCATTGACGGCCGGATTGCTTACCACTCGAAACGATCGATGTTTGACAAAACTATGCAAGTTCGTCGCAGGTCGGTATAAGGTGGTTCATTGGGGCGTGTTTTAAGCTACAAATTGCTAGGCCGCAGATTCGAATACGACGAATAGAAGCGGAGTTATAGTTGTTTATATCTGTGAGGCCATGAATCACCATTGACGGCCGGATTGCCTACTACTCGAAACGATCGATGTTTGACGAAACTATGCAAGTTCGTCGCAGATCGGCACAAGGTGGGTCGATGTGTCGTGTTTTAAGCTACAAATTGCTATGTCGCAGATTTGCATTCGACGAATAGAAGCGGAGTTATAGTTGTTTATATCTGTCAGGCCATGAATCACCATTGACGACCGGATTGCTTTCCACTCAAAACGATCGATGTTTAACAAAACTATGCAAGTTCGTCGCAGACCGGTATAAGGTGGTTCGTTGGGGCGTGTTTTAAGCTACTAATTGCTACGTCGCAGATTCGCATACGACGAATAGAAGCGGAGATATTGTCGTTTATATCTGTGAGGCCATGAATCGTCATTGACGACCGGATTGCCTACCACTCGAAACGATCGACGTTTGACGAAACTATACAAGTATGACGCAGATCGGCATGAGGTGGGTCGATGTGTCGTGTTTTTAGCTACAAATTGCTATGTCGCAGATTTGCATACGACGAATAGAAGCTGAGTTATAGTTGTTTATATCTGTCAGGCCATGAATCACCATTGACGGCCGGATTGCTTTCCACTCGAAACGATCGATGTTTGACAAAACTATGCAAGTTCGTCGCAGATCGGTATAAGGTGGTTCGTTTGGGCGTGTTTTAAGCTACAAATTGCTATGTCGCAGATTCGCATACGACGAATAGAAGCTGAGTTATAGTTGTTTATATCTGTGAGGCCATGAATCACCATTGACGGCCGGATTCCGTACCACTCGAAACGATCGACGTTTGACGAAACCATGCAAGTTCGTCGCAGATCGGCACAAGGTGGGTCGATGTGATGTGTTTTTAGCTACAAATTGCTATGTCGCAGATTTGCATTCGACGAATAGAAGCGGAGTTATAGTTGTTTATATCTGTCAGGCCGGACTTCCGCTTCCGGGGCTAGACAGTGTGGACGGGTGTGACAAGTGTGCGAGGGAAAGGAGATGAAAAGAGGGGTGTAGTGAATAGGGAGGGCGAAAGAGAGGGGTGGAGAGTAGAGGATAAGGAGAGGGTGCGGTGGAAGCGTGGGCGGAACGGGAGAGGAAGAGGAGAAGACGTGGGAGAAGTGAGAAGTGAGAAGCGGAAAGCGAGGTTTGGAGGAAGCGTGGAGTTGAGCAAGAGAGGGAACGGAGGAAGCGACATCTGGAGGGAAGAGAAAGAGCGGTGAGAGAGTCGGTAAAGAAGAGAGAAGAAGGCAGGTTAAGGCGGAGAGAGTGTGGAAGATGGGGAGGACAAAAAAGGGAAAGGAGGGAAAAGTGGAGGAGTTATGGAGAAGGAAGGAAGAGGAAGGGGGGAAATGTGGGGGAGGAGAAGAGGCGGAAACAGGAAAAGTAGAGAATAGGGATAAGAAGTCACAAGGGGGGGGCGAGGGAGTAAGAGGAAGAGTTGAACTGTCAAAGGAAGAGGAAGCAGAAGGGGCTGAGGAGAGGATGGAAAAGTATGGAGAAATGGCAGAGACGATTATGAGGCTCCTGTGGGAGAGGTTGGACAGGAAGATGGACAGGGAGGTAAAGCGGTGGGAAAGGATGACGGAAACGGATTTTGAGAAGATGGAGAAAGCTGTTAAGGAGAATGTGAGGGAGTGGATGAAGGAGTTAATGAAGGAGGTGGGAAGAAAGGAGCGGGAGGTTGAGGTGATAAGAGGATTACTGGAGAGAGAGAGGAAAGAGAGAGAGAGGATGGAGGAGAGGTTAAGGAGAATTGAAGGGAGAACAAGGAAGATGGAGTCTGAGGAGAAGAGTGGAGAAGGGAGGATCGAGGAGAGGTCAGAGCAAGGCAAAGGAGGAAAAGGGAAACGGGAGACAGAGGAGAGGAGAGGAGAAGGGAGGTTGGAGGAGAGGTCAGAGAGAAGTGAAGGAAGTAAAGGGAAGATGGTGACAGAAGGGAAGAAAGGAGAAGGGAGAGTAGAGGAGAGGACGGAGCAAGGCAAAGTAGGAAAACAGAAGCTGGAGACAGAGGAGGAGAAGAAAGGAGAACGCAGGATGGAGGAGGGAACGGAGCGAGGTGAACAAGGAAAAGGGAAGCTGGAGACAGAGGAGAGGAAAGGAGAAGGGAGGAGGGAGAAGAGGACAGAGAGAGGTGAGGAAAGAAAAGGAAAGCTGGAGAAAGGGAAGAGGAATGGAGAGAAGAGGTTGGAAGAAGAGATGGCAGAGAGGTTGAGGAAGATAGAAATATGGAAGGAGCAGAAGGAGAGAGAAGGAAGAAGGAGGAACATGATTGTGAAGGGGCTGAGGAGTGGAGCAGAGAAGAGGAGGGAGGAGATATGGGAATTGATGAGAGAATTGGGGGTGGAAGGGGAGGTGGAGGAAATCAGGGAACTGGGAAGAAGAGGAAGGGAAGGGGGAGAGGAAAGGGGCATGGTGGTGGTAAGGATGAAGAGTGTGGCGGGTAAAGTAGTAGTGATGGAGAGGAGATGGAAAGTGAGAGGGAGAGGAGTAAGGATAGAAGAGGATCGTACATGGGAAGAAAGAAGGATGAGGTGGAGGGTAGTGGAAAAGGTGTGGGAGGAAAGGAGGAAGGGGAAGAGGGTGTGGATGGGAGAGGGAAGGATCAAGATAGAGGGGACATGGTGGAGGTGGGAGGAAGAGAGGAGGGAGTGGCGGGAGGAGGAAAGGGGTGATAAGGGGGAGGAGAGAGAGGAGAAGAAGGGGCCTGGGGAGAGAGAGGAGTAGGGGAAGGGGAAGATGGGGGGGGGGCGAATTGGCGAGAGGGAAGGAAGTGGAGGAAGAAGAGCAGGCAGGGGGGAAGTGGGATTCCGGGGGGAGCCGGAGGACAGTGGGACGCAGGTGTTGGAGTGTTGTTGTTGTTAGATTTGTAAGTTAGGATAAGAGAGAGAGGAGGTGTATAAGTATGTAACCCGTAAGGGAATCATAAATAAAGATATACAATATATCTGTCAGGCCATGAATCACCATTGACTGCCGGATTGCTTTCCACTCGTTACGATCGATGTTTGACAAAACTATGCAAGTTCGTCGCAGACCGGTATAAGGTGGTTTGTTTGGGCGTGTTTTAAGCTACAAATTGCTATGTCGCAGATTCGCATACGACGAATAGAAGCTGAGTTATAGTTGTTTATATCTGTCAGGCCATGATACACCATTGACGGCCGGATTGCTTTCCACTCGAAACGATCGATGTTTGACAAAACTATGCAAGTTCGTCGCAGATCGGTATAAGGTGGTTCGTTGGGGCGTGTTTTAAGCTACAAATTGCTAGGTCGCAGATTCGCAAACGACGAATAGAATCGGAGTTATAGTTGTTTATATCTGTGAGGCCATGAATCACCATTGACGGTCGGATTGCTTTCCACTCGAAACGATCGATGTTTGACAAAACTATGCAAGTTCGTCGCAGATCGGTATAAGGTGGTTCGCTGGGGCGTGTTTTAAGCTACAAATTGCTATTTTGCAGATTTGCATTCGACGAAAAGAAGCGGAGTTATAGTTGTTTATATCTGTCAGGCCATGAATCACCATTGATGGCCGGATTGCTTTCCACTCGAAACGATCGATGTTTGACAAAACTATGCAAGTTCGTCGCAGATCGGTATAAGGTGGTTCGTTGGGGCGTGTTTTATGCAACAAATTGCTACGTCGCAGATTCGCATACGACGAATAGAAGCGGAGGTATTGTTGTTTATATCTGTGAGGCCATGAATCGTCATTGACGACCGGATTGCCTACCACTCGAAACGATCGACGTTTGACGAAACTATGCAAGTTCGTCGCAGATCGGCACAAGGTGGGTCGATGTGACGTGTTTTTAGCTACAAATTGCTATGTCGCAGATTTGCATTCGACGAATAGAAGCGGAGTTATAGTTGTTTTATATCTGTCAGGCCATGAATCACCATTGACTGCCGGATTGCTTTCCACTCGAAACGATCGATGTTTGACAAAACTATGCAAGTTCGTCGCAGATCGGTATAAGGTGGTTCATTGGGGCGTGTTTTAAGCTACAAATTGCTAGGTCGCAGATTCGCATACGACGAATAGAATCGGAGTTATAGTTGTTTATATCTGTGAGGCCATGAATCACCATTGACGGCCGGATTGCTTTCCACTCGAAACGATCGATGTTTGACAAAACTATGCAAGTTCGTCGCAGATCGGTATAAGGTGGTTCGTTGGGGCGTGTTTTAAGCTACAAATTGCTATGTCGCAGATTCGCATACGACGAATAGAAGCTGAGTTATAGTTGTTTATATCTGTCAGGCCATGTTACACCATTGACGGCCGGATTGCTTTCCACTCGAAACGATCGATGTTTGACAAAACTATGCAAGTTCGTCGCAGATCGGTATACGGTGGTTCGTTGGGGCGTGTTTTAAGCTACAAATTGCTATGTCGCAGATTAGCATTCGACGAATAGAAGCGGAGTTATAGTTGTTTATATCTGTGAGGCCATGAATGACCAAAGACGGCCGGATTGCCTACCACTCGAAACGATCGATGTTTGACGAATCAATGCAAGTTCGTCGCAGATCGGCACAAGGTGGGTCGATGTGTCGTGTTTTAAGCTACAAATTGCTATGTCGCAGATTTGCATTCGACGAATAGAAGCGGAGTTATAGTTGTTTATATCTGTGAGGCCATGAATCACCAATGACGGCCGGATTGCTTACCACTCGAAACGATCGATGTTTGACAAAACTATGCAAGTTCGTCGCAGATCGGTATAAGGTGGTTCGTTTGGGCGTGTTTTAAGCTACAAATTGCTATGTCGCAGATTTGCATACGACGTATAGAAGCGGAGTTATTGTTGTTTATATCTGTGAGGCCATGAATCACCATTGACGGCCGGATTGCTTTCCACTAGAAACGATCGATGTTTGACGAAACTATGCAAGTTCGTCGCAGATCGGTATAAGGTGGTTCATTGGGGCGTGTTTTAAGCTACAAATTGCTAGGTCGCAGATTCGCATACGACGAATAGAATCGGAGTTATAGTTGTTTATATCTGTGAGGCCATGAATCACCATTGACGGCCGGATTGCTTTCCACTCGAAACGATCGATGTTTGACAAAACTATGCAAGTTCGTCGCAGATCGGTATAAGGTGGTTCGTTGGGGCGTGTTTTAAGCTACAAATTGCTATGTCGCAGATTCGCATACGACGAATAGAAGCTGAGTTATAGTTGTTTATATCTGTCAGGCCATGTTACACCATTGACGGCCGGATTGCTTTCCACACGAAACGATCGATGTTTGACAAAACTATGCAAGCTCGTCGCAGATCAGTATACGGTGGTTCGTTGGGGCGTGTTTTAAGCTACAAATTGCTATGTCGCAGATTTGCATTCGACGAATAGAAGCGGAGTTATAGTTGTTTATATCTGTGAGGCCATGAATGACCAAAGACGGCCGGATTGCCTACCACTCGAAACGATCGATGTTTGACGAATCAATGCAAGTTCGTCGCAGATCGGCACAAGGTGGGTCGATGTGTCGTGTTTTAAGCTACAAATTGCTATGTCGCAGATTTGCATTCGACGAATAGAAGCGGAGTTATAGTTGTTTATATCTGTGAGGCCATGAATCACCAATGACGGCCGGATTGCTTACCACTCGAAACGATCGATGTTTGACAAAACTATGCAAGTTCGTCGCAGATCGGTATAAGGTGGTTCGTTTGGGCGTGTTTTAAGCTACAAATTGCTATGTCGCAGATTTGCATACGACGTATAGAAGCGGAGTTATTGTTGTTTATATCTGTGAGGCCATGAATCACCATTGACGGCCGGATTGCTTTCCACTAGAAACGATCGATGTTTGACGAAACTATGCAAGTTCGTCGCAGATCGGTATAAGGTGGTTCATTGGGGCGTGTTTTAAGCTACAAATTGCTATGTCGCAGATTTGCATTCGACGAATAGAAGCGGAGTTATAGTTGCTTATATCTGTGAGGCCATGAATCACCAATGACGGCCGGATTGCTTACCACTCGAAACGATCGATGTTTGACAAAACTATGCATGTTCGTCCCAGATCGGTATAAGGTGGTTCGTTTGGGCGTGTTTTAAGCTACAAATTGCTATGTCACAGATTCGCATACGACGAATAGAAGCTGAGTTATAGTTGTTTATATCTGTGAGGCCATGAATCACCATTGACGGCCGGATTCCCTACCACTCGAAACGATCGACGTTTGACGAAACCATGCAAGTTCGTCGCAGATCGGCACAAGGTGGGTCGATGTGACGAGTTTTAAGCTACAAATTGCTATGTCGCAGATTCGCATACGATGAATGGGAGCGGAGTTATAGTTGTTTATATCTGTCAGGCCATGAATCACCATTGACGACCGGATTGCTTTCCACTCAAAACGATCGATGTTTGACGAATCAATGCAAGTTCGTCGCAGATCGGCACAAGGTGGGTCGATGTGTCGTGTTTTAAGCTACAAATTGCTATGTCGCAGATTTGCATTCGACGAATAGAAGCGGAGTTATAGTTGTTTATATCTGTCAGGCCATGAATCACCATTGACGACCGGATTGCTTTCCACTCAAAACGATCGATGTTTAACAAAACTACGCAAGTTCGTCGCAGACCGGTATAAGGTGGTTCGTTGGGGCGTGTTTTAAGCTACTAATTGCTACGTCGCAGATTCGCATACGACGAATAGAAGCGGAGATATTGTCGTTTATATCTGTGAGGCCATGAATCGTCATTGACGACCGGATAGCCTACCACTCGAAACGATCGACGTTTGACGAAACTATACAAGTATGACGCAGATCGGCATGAGGTGGGTCGATGTGTCGTGTTTTTAGCTACAAATTGCTATGTCGCAGATTTGCATACGACGAATAGAAGCTGAGTTATAGTTGTTTATATCTGTCAGGCCATGAATCACCATTGACGGCCGGATTGCTTTCCACTCGAAACGATCGATGTTTGACAAAACTATGCAAGTTCGTCGCAGATCGGTATAAGGTGGTTCGTTGGGGCGTGTTTTAAGCTACAAATTGCTATGTCGCAGATTCGCATACGACGAATAGAAGCTGAGTTATAGTTGTTTATATCTGTGAGGCCATGAATCACCATTGACGGCCGGATTCCGTACCACTCGAAACGATCGACGTTTGACGAAACCATGCAAGTTCGTCGCAGATCGGCACAAGGTGGGTCGATGTGATGTGTTTTTAGCTACAAATTGCTATGTCGCAGATTTGCATTCGACGAATAGAAGCGGAGTTATAGTTGTTTATATCTGTCAGGCCATGAATCACCATTGACTGCCGGATTGCTTTCCACTCGTTACGATCGATGTTTGACAAAACTATGCAAGTTCGTCGCAGACCGGTATAAGGTGGTTCGTTTGGGCGTGTTTTAAGCTACAAATTGCTATGTCGCAGATTCGCATACGACGAATAGAAGCTGAGTTATAGTTGTTTATATCTGTCAGGCCATGATACACCATTGACGGCCGGATTGCTTTCCACTCGAAACGATCGATGTTTGACAAAACTATGCAAGCTCGTCGCAGATCGGTATAAGGTGGTTCGTTGGGGCGTGTTTTAAGCTACAAATTGCTAGGTCGCAGATTCGCAAACGACGAATAGAATCGGAGTTATAGTTGTTTATATCTGTGAGGCCATGAATCACCATTGACGGTCGGATTGCTTTCCACTCGAAACGATCGATGTTTGACAAAACTATGCAAGTTCGTCGCAGATCGGTATAAGGTGGTTCGCTGGGGCGTGTTTTAAGCTACAAATTGCTATTTTGCAGATTTGCATTCGACGAAAAGAAGCGGAGTTATAGTTGTTTATATCTGTCAGGCCATGAATCACCATTGATGGCCGGATTGCTTTCCACTCGAAACGATCGATGTTTGACAAAACTATGCAAGTTCGTCGCAGATCGGTATAAGGTGGTTCGTTGGGGCGTGTTTTATGCAACAAATTGCTACGTCGCAGATTCGCATACGACGAATAGAAGCGGAGGTATTGTTGTTTATATCTGTGAGGCCATGAATCGTCATTGACGACCGGATTGCCTACCACTCGAAACGATCGACGTTTGACGAAACTATGCAAGTTCGTCGCAGATCGGCACAAGGTGGGTCGATGTGACGTGTTTTTAGCTACAAATTGCTATGTCGCAGATTTGCATTCGACGAATAGAAGCGGAGTTATAGTTGTTTTATATCTGTCAGGCCATGAATCACCATTGACTGCCGGATTGCTTTCCACTCGAAACGATCGATGTTTGACAAAACTATGCAAGTTCGTCGCAGATCGGTATAAGGTGGTTCATTGGGGCGTGTTTTAAGCTACAAATTGCTAGGTCGCAGATTCGCATACGACGAATAGAATCGGAGTTATAGTTGTTTATATCTGTGAGGCCATGAATCACCATTGACGGCCGGATTGCTTTCCACTCGAAACGATCGATGTTTGACAAAACTATGCAAGTTCGTCGCAGATCGGTATAAGGTGGTTCGTTGGGGCGTGTTTTAAGCTACAAATTGCTATGTCGCAGATTTGCATACGACGAATAGAAGCTGAGTTATAGTTGTTTATATCTGTCAGGCCATGATACACCATTGACGGCCGGATTGCTTTCCACTCGAAACGATCGATGTTTGACAAAACTATGCAAGCTCGTCGCAGATCAGTATACGGTGGTTCGTTGGGGCGTGTTTTAAGCTACAAATTGCTATGTCGCAGATTTGCATTCGACGAATAGAAGCGGAGTTATAGTTGTTTATATCTGTGAGGCCATGAATGACAAAGACGGCCGGATTGCCTACCACTCGAAACGATCGATGTTTGACGAATCAATGCAAGTTCGTCGCAGATCGGCACAAGGTGGGTCGATGTGTCGTGTTTTAAGCTACAAATTGCTATGTCGCAGATTTGCATTCGACGAATAGAAGCGGAGTTATAGTTGTTTATATCTGTGAGGCCATGAATCACCAATGACGGCCGGATTGCTTACCACTCGAAACGATCGATGTTTGACAAAACTATGCAAGTTCGTCGCAGATCGGTATAAGGTGGTTCGTTTGGGCGTGTTTTAAGCTACAAATTGCTATGTCGCAGATTTGCATACGACGTATAGAAGCGGAGTTATTGTTGTTTATATCTGTGAGGCCATGAATCACCATTGACGGCCGGATTGCTTTCCACTAGAAACGATCGATGTTTGACGAAACTATGCAAGTTCGTCGCAGATCGGTATAAGGTGGTTCATTGGGGCGTGTTTTAAGCTACAAATTGCTAGGTCGCAGATTCGCATACGACGAATAGAATCGGAGTTATAGTTGTTTATATCTGTGAGGCCATGAATCACCATTGACGGCCGGATTGCTTTCCACTCGAAACGATCGATGTTTGACAAAACTATGCAAGTTCGTCGCAGATCGGTATAAGGTGGTTCGTTGGGGCGTGTTTTAAGCTACAAATTGCTATGTCGCAGATTCGCATACGACGAATAGAAGCTGAGTTATAGTTGTTTATATCTGTCAGGCCATGTTACACCATTGACGGCCGGATTGCTTTCCACTCGAAACGATCGATGTTTGACAAAACTATGCAAGATCGTCGCAGATCGGTATAAGGTGGTTCGTTGGGGCGTGTTTTAAGCTACAAATTGCTATGTCGCAGATTTGCATACGACGAATAGAAGCTGAGTTATAGTTGTTTATATCTGTCAGGCCATGATACACCATTGACGGCCGGATTGCTTTCCACTCGAAACGATCGATGTTTGACAAAACTATGCAAGCTCGTCGCAGATCGGTATAAGGTGGTTCGTTGGGGCGTGTTTTAAGCTACAAATTGCTATGTCGCAGATTTGCATTCGACGAATAGAAGCGGAGTTATAGTTGTTTATATCTGTGAGGCCATAAATCACCAATGACGGCCGGATTGCTTACCACTCGAAACGATCGATGTTTGACAAAACTATGCAAGTTCGTCGCAGATCGGTATAAGGTGGTTCGTTTGGGCGTGTTTTAAGCTACAAATTGCTATGTCACAGATTCGCATACGACGAATATCAGCTGAGTTATAGTTGTTTATATCTGTGAGGCCATGAATCACCATTGACGGCCGGATTCCCTACCACTCGAAACGATCGACGTTTGACGAAACCATGCAAGTTCGTCGAAGATCGGCACAAGGTGGGTCGATGTGACGTGTTTTAAGCTACAAATTGCTATGTCGCAGATTCGCATACGACGAATAGAAGCGGAGGTATTGTTGTTTATATCTGTCAGGCCATGAATCGTCATTGACGACCGGATTGCTTTCCACTCAAAACGATCGATGTTTGACAAAACTATGCAAGTTCGTCGCAGACCGGTATAAGGTGGTTCGTTGGGGCGTGTTTTAAGCTACTAATTGCTACGTCGCATATTCGCATACGACGAATAGAAGCGGAGGTATTGTTGTTTATATCTGTGAGGCCATGAATCGTCATTGACGACCGGATTGCCTACCACTCGAAACGATCGACGTTTGACGAAACCATACAAGTATATCGCAGATCGACATGAGGTGGGTCGATGTGTCGTGTTTTAAGCTACAAATTGCTATGTCGCAGAATTGCATACGACGTATAGAAGCGGAGTTATTGTTGTTTATATCTGTGAGGTCATGAATCACCATTGACGGCCGGATTGCTTTCCACTAGAAACGATCGATGTTTGACGAAACTATGCAAGTTCGTCGCAGATCGGTATAAGGTGGTTCATTGGGGCGTGTTTTAAGCTACAAATTGCTAGGTCGCAGATTCGCAAACGACGAATAGAATCGGAGTTATAGTTGTTTATATCTGTGAGGCCATGAATCACCATTGACGGCCGGATTGCTTTTCACTCGAAACGATCGATGTTTGACAAAACTATGCAAGTTCGTCGCAGATCGGTATAAGGTGGTTCGCTGGGGCGTGTTTTAAGCTACAAATTGCTATGTCGCAGATTCGCATATGACGAATAGAAGCTGAGTTATAGTTGTTTATATCTGTCAGGCCATGAATCACCATTGACGGCCGGATTGCCTACCACTCGAAACGATCGATCTTTGACGAAACTATGGAAGTTCGTCGCAAATCGGCACAAGGTGGGTCGATGTGACGTGTTTTAAGCTACAAATTGCTATGTCGCATATCCGCATACGACGAATAGAAGCGGAGTTATTGTTGTTTATATCTGTGAGGCCATGAATCACCATTAACGGCCGGATTGCCTACCACTCGAAACGATCGACGTTTGACGAAACTATGCAAGTTCGTCGCAGATCGGTAAAAGGTGGGTCGGTGGGCCGTGTTTTATGCTACAAATTGCTATGTCGCAGATTTGCATACGACGAATAGATGCGGAGTTATTGTTGTTTATATCTGTGAGGCCATGGATCACCATTGACGGCCGGATTGCCTACCACTCGAAACGATCGATGTTTGACGAAACTATGCAAGTTCGTCGCAGATCGGCACAAGGTGGGTCGATGTGTCGTGTTTTAAGCTACAAATTGCTATGTCGCAGATTTGCATTCGACGAATAGAAGCGGAGTTATAGTTGTTTATATCTGTGAGGCCATGAATCACCATTGACGGCCGGATTGCTTACCACTCGAAACGATCGATGTTTGACAAAACTATGCAATTTCGTCGCAGATCGGCACATGGTGGGTCGATGTGACGTGTTTTAAGCTACAAAATGCTATATCGCAGATTTGCATTTGACGAATAGAAGCGGAGTTTTAGGTGCTTATATCTGTGAGATCATGAATCACCATTGACGGCCGGATTGCTTGCCACTCGAAACGATCGACGTTTGACGAAACTATGCAAGTTCGTCGCAGATCGGCACAATGTGGGTCGATGTGTCGTGTTTTAAGCTACAAATCGCTATGTCGCAGATTTGCATTCGACGAATAGAAGCGGAGTTATGGTTGTTTATATCTGTGAGGCCATGAATCACCATTGACGGCCGGATTGCTTACCACTCGAAACGATCGATGTTTGACAAAACTATGCAAGTTCGTCGCAGGTCGGTATAAGGTGGTTCATTGGGGCGTGTTTTAAGCTACAAATTGCTAGGCCGCAGATTCGAATACGACGAATAGAAGCGGAGTTATAGTTGTTTATATCTGTGAGGCCATGAATCACCATTGACGGCCGGATTGCCTACTACTCGAAACGATCGATGTTTGACGAAACTATGCAAGTTCGTCGCAGATCGGCACAAGGCGGGTCGATGTGACGTGTTTTTAGCTACAAATTGCTATGTCGCAGATTTGCATTCGACGAATAGAAGCTGAGTTATAGTTGTTTATATCTGTCAGGCCATGAATCACCATTGACGGCCGGATTGTTTTCCACTCGAAACGATCGATGTTTGACAAATCTATGCAAGTTCGTCGCAGGCCGGTATAAGGTGGTTCGTTGGGGCGTGTTTTAAGCTACAAATTGCTACGTCGCAGATTCGCATACGACGAATAGAAGCGAAGTTATTGTTGTTTATATCTGTGAGGCCATGAATCACCATTGACGGCCGGATTGCCTACCACTCGAAACGATCGATGTTTGACAAAACTATGCAATTTCGTCGCAGATCGGCACATGGTGGGTCGATGTGACGTGTTTTAAGCTACAAATTGCTATGTCGGATATTGGCATCCGACGAATAGAAGCGGAGTTATTGTTGTTGATATCTGTGAGGCCATGAATCACCATTGACGGCCGGATACCCTACCACTCGAAACGATCGACGTTTGACGAAACCATGCAAGTTCGTCGCAGATCGGCACAAGGTGGGTCGATGTGACGTGTTTTAAGCTACAAATTGCTATGTCGCAGAATCGCATACGATGAATAGGAGCGGAGTTATCGTTGTTTATATCTGTCAGGCCATGAATCACCATTGACGGCCGGATTGCCTACCACTCGAAACGTTCGATGTTTGACGAAACTATGCAAGTTCGTCGCAGATCGGCACAAGGTGGGTCGATGTGTCGTGTTTTAAGCTACAAATTGCTATGTCGCAAATTTGCATTCGACGAATAGAAGCTGAGTTATAGTTGTTTATATCTGTCAGGCCATGAATCACCATTGACGGCCGGATTGCTTACCACTCGAAACAATCGATGTTTGACAAAACTATGCAATTTCGTCGCAGATCGGCACACGGTGGGTCGATGTGACGTGTTTTAAGCTACAAATTGCTATGTCGGATATTGGCATACGACGAATAGAAGCCAAGTTTTAGGTGCTTATATCTGTGAGACCATGAATCACCATTGGCGGCCGGATTGCTTACCACTCGAAACGATCGATGTTTGACAAAACTATGCAAGTTCGTCGCAGATCGGTATAAGGTGGTTCGTTTGGGCGTGTTTTAAGCTACAAATTGCTATGTCGCAGATTCGCATACGACGAATAGAAGCTGAGTTATAGTTGTTTATATCTGTGAGGCCATGAATCACCATTGACGGCCGGATTCCCTACCACTCGAAACGATCGACGTTTGACGAAACCATGCAAGTTCGTCGCAGATCGGCACAAAGTGGGTCGACGTGACGTGTTTTAAGCTACAAATTGCTATGTCGCAGATTCGCATACGATGAATGGGAGCGGAGTTATAGTTGTTTATATCTGTCAGGCCATGAATCACCATTGACGACCGGATTGCTTTCCACTCAAAACGATCGATGTTTGACGAATCAATGCAAGTTCGTCGCAGATCGGCACAAGGTGGGTCGATGTGTCGTGTTTTAAGCTACAAATTGCTATGTCGCAGATTTGCATTCGACGAATAGAAGCGGAGTTATAGTTGTTTATATCTGTCAGGCCATGAATCACCATTGACGACCGGATTGCTTTCCACTCAAAACGATCGATGTTTGACAAAACTATGCAAGTTCGTCGCAGACCGGTATAAGGTGGTTCGTTGGGGCGTGTTTTAAGCTACTAATTGCTACGTCGCAGATTCGCATACGACGAATAGAAGCGGAGTTATTGTCGTTTATATCTGTGAGGCCATGAATCGTCATTGACGACCGGATTGCCTACCACTCGAAACGATCGACGTTTGACGAAACTATACAAGTATGACGCAGATCGGCATGAGGTGGGTCGATGTGTCGTGTTTTTAGCTACAAATTGCTATGTCGCAGATTTGCATACGACGTATAGAAGCGGAGTTATTGTTGTTTATATCTGTGAGGCCATGAATCACCATTGACGGCCGGATTGCTTTCCACTAGAAACGATCGACGTTTGACGAAACTATACAAGTACGTCGCAGATCGGCATGAAGTGGGTCGATGTGTCGTGTTTTAAGCTACAAATCGCTATGTCGCAAATTTGCATTCGACGAATAGAAGCTGAGTTATAGTTGTTTTTATCTGTCAGGCCATGAATCACCATTGACGGCCGGATTGCTTTCCACTCGAAACGATCGAAGTTTGACAAAACTATGCAAGTTCGTCGCAGATCGGTATAAGGTGGTTCGTTTGGGCGTGTTTTAAGCTACAAATTGCTATGTCGCAGATTCGCATACGACGAATAGAAGCTGAGTTATAGTTGTTTATATCTGTGAGGCCATGAATCACCATTGACGGCCGGATTCCCTACCACTCGAAACACAAGGTGGGTCGATGTGATGTGTTTTTAGCTACAAATTGCTATGTCGCAGATTTGCATTCGACGAATAGAAGCTGAGTTATAGTTGTTTATATCTGTCAGGCCATGATACACCATTGACGGCCGGATTGCTTTCCACTCGAAACGATCGATGTTTGACAAAACTATGCAAGCTCGTCGCAGATCGGTATAAGGTGGTTCGTTGGGGCGTGTTTTAAGCTACAAATTGCTATGTCGCAGATTTGCATTCGACGAATAGAAGCGGAGTTATAGTTGCTTATATCTGTGAGGCCATGAATCACCAATGACGGCCGGATTGCTTACCACTCGAAACGATCGATGTTTGACAAAACTATGCATGTTCGTCCCAGATCGGTATAAGGTGGTTCGTTTGGGCGTGTTTTAAGCTACAAATTGCTATGTCACAGATTCGCATACGACGAATAGAAGCTGAGTTATAGTTGTTTATATCTGTGAGGCCATGAATCACCATTGACGGCCGGATTCCCTACCACTCGAAACGATCGACGTTTGACGAAACCATGCAAGTTCGTCGCAGATCGGCACAAGGTGGGTCGATGTGACGAGTTTTAAGCTACAAATTGCTATGTCGCAGATTCGCATACGATGAATGGGAGCGGAGTTATAGTTGTTTATATCTGTCAGGCCATGAATCACCATTGACGACCGGATTGCTTTCCACTCAAAACGATCGATGTTTGACGAATCAATGCAAGTTCGTCGCAGATCGGCACAAGGTGGGTCGATGTGTCGTGTTTTAAGCTACAAATTGCTATGTCGCAGATTTGCATTCGACGAATAGAAGCGGAGTTATAGTTGTTTATATCTGTCAGGCCATGAATCACCATTGACGACCGGATTGCTTTCCACTCAAAACGATCGATGTTTAACAAAACTATGCAAGTTCGTCGCAGACCGGTATAAGGTGGTTCGTTGGGGCGTGTTTTAAGCTACTAATTGCTACGTCGCAGATTCGCATACGACGAATAGAAGCGGAGATATTGTCGTTTATATCTGTGAGGCCATGAATCGTCATTGACGACCGGATTGCCTACCACTCGAAACGATCGACGTTTGACGAAACTATACAAGTATGACGCAGATCGGCATGAGGTGGGTCGATGTGTCGTGTTTTTAGCTACAAATTGCTATGTCGCAGAATTGCATACGACGTATAGAAGCAGAGTTATTGTTGTTTATATCTGTGAGGCCATGAATCACCATTGACGGCCGGATTGCTTTCCACTAGAAACGATCGACGTTTGACGAAACTATACAAGTACGTCGCAGATCGGCATGAAGTGGGTCGATGTGTCGTGTTTTAAGCTACAAATCGCTATGTCGCAAATTTGCATTCGACGAATAGAAGCTGAGTTATAGTTGTTTATATCTGTCAGGCCATGAATCACCATTGACGGCCGGATTGCTTTCCACTCGAAACGATCGATGTTTGACAAAACTATGCAAGTTCGTCGCAGATCGGTATAAGGTGGTTCGTTTGGGCGTGTTTTAAGCTACAAATTGCTATGTCGCAGATTCGCATACGACGAATAGAAGCTGAGTTATAGTTGTTTATATCTGTGAGGCCATGAATCACCATTGACGGCCGGATTCCCTACCACTCGAAACGATCGACGTTTGACGAAACCATGCAAGTTCGTCGCAGATCGGCACAAGGTGGGTCGATGTGATGTGTTTTTAGCTACAAATTGCTATGTCGCAGATTTGCATTCGACGAATAGAAGCGGAGTTATAGTTGTTTATATCTGTCAGGCCATGAATCACCATTGACTGCCGGATTGCTTTCCACTCGTTACGATCGATGTTTGACAAAACTATGCAAGTTCGTCGCAGACCGGTATAAGGTGGTTCGTTGGGGCGTGTTTTAAGCTACTAATTGCTACGTCGCAGATTCGCATACGACGAATAGAAGCGGAGTTATTGTTGTTTATATCTGTGAGGCCATGAATCGTCATTGACGACCGGATTGCCTACCACTCGAAACGATCGACGTTTGACGAAACTATACAAGTATGACGCAGATCGGCATGAGGTGGGTCGATGTGTCGTGTTTTTAGCTACAAATTGCTATGTCGCAGATTTGCATACGACGTATAGAAGCGGAGTTATTGTTGTTTATATCTGTGAGGCCATGAATCACCATTGACGGCCGGATTGCTTTCCACTAGAAACGATCGACGTTTGACGAAACTATACAAGTACGTCGCAGATCGGCATGAGGTGGGTCGATGTGTCGTGTTTTAAGCTACAAATCGCTATGTCGCAAATTTGCATTCGACGAATAGAAGCTGAGTTATAGTTGTTTATATCTGTGAGGCCATGAATCACCATTGACGGCCGGATTGCTTTCCACTCGAAACGATCGATGTTTGACAAAACTATGCAAGTTCGTCGCAGATCGGTATAAGGTGGTTCGTTTGGGCGTGTTTTAAGCTACAAATTGCTATGTCGCAGATTCGCATACGACGAATAGAAGCTGAGTTATAGTTGTTTATATCTGTCAGGCCATGATACACCATTGACGGCCGGATTGCTTTCCACTCGAAACGATCGATGTTTGACAAAACTATGCAAGCTCGTCGCAGATCGGTATAAGGTGGTTCGTTGGGGCGTGTTTTAAGCTACAAATTGCTAGGTCGCAGATTCGCAAACGACGAATAGAATCGGAGTTATAGTTGTTTATATCTGTGAGGCCATGAATCACCATTGACGGTCGGATTGCTTTCCACTCGAAACGATCGATGTTTGACAAAACTATGCAAGTTCGTCGCAGATCGGTATAAGGTGGTTCGCTGGGGCGTGTTTTAAGCTACAAATTGCTATTTTGCAGATTTGCATTCGACGAAAAGAAGCGGAGTTATAGTTGTTTATATCTGTCAGACCATGAATCACCATTGATGGCCGGATTGCTTTCCACTCGAAACGATCGATGTTTGACAAAACTATGCAAGTTCGTCGCAGATCGGTATAAGGTGGTTCGTTGGGGCGTGTTTTATGCAACAAATTGCTACGTCGCAGATTCGCATACGACGAATAGAAGCGGAGGTATTGTTGTTTATATCTGTGAGGCCATGAATCGTCATTGACGACCGGATTGCCTACCACTCGAAACGATCGACGTTTGACGAAACTATACAAGTATATCGAAGATCGACATGAGGTGGGTCGATGTGTCGTGTTTTAAGCTACAAATTGCTATGTCGCAGATTTGCATACGACGTATAGAAGCGGAGTTATTGTTGTTTATATATGTGAGGCCATGAATCACCATTGACGGCCGGATTGCTTTCCACTAGAAACGATCGATGTTTGACGAAACTATGCAAGTTCGTCGCAGATCGGTATAAGGTGGTTCATTGGGGCGTGTTTTAAGCTACAAATTGCTAGGTCGCAGATTCGCATACGACGAATAGAATCGGAGTTATAGTTGTTTATATCTGTGAGGCCATGAATCACCATTGACGGCCGGATTGCTTTCCACTCGAAACGATCGATGTTTGACAAAACTATGCAAGTTCGTCGCAGATCGGTATAAGGTGGTTCGTTGGGGCGTGTTTTAAGCTACAAATTGCTATGTCGCAGATTCGCATACGACGAATAGAAGCTGAGTTATAGTTGTTTATATCTGTCAGGCCATGTTACACCATTGACGGCCGGATTGCTTTCCACTCGAAACGATCGATGTTTGACAAAACTATGCAAGCTCGTCGCAGATCAGTATACGGTGGTTCGTTGGGGCGTGTTTTAAGCTACAAATTGCTATGTCGCAGATTTGCATTCGACGAATAGAAGCGGAGTTATAGTTGTTTATATCTGTGAGGCCATGAATGACCAAAGACGGCCGGATTGCCTACCACTCGAAACGATCGAAGTTTGACGAATCAATGCAAGTTCGTCGCAGATCGGCACAAGGTGGTTCGTTGTGTCGTGTTTTAAGCTACAAATTGCTATGTCGCAGATTTGCATTCGACGAATAGAAGCGGAGTTATAGTTGTTTATATCTGTGAGGCCATGAATCACCAATGACGGCCGGATTGCTTACCACTCGAAACGATCGATGTTTGACAAAACTATGCAAGTTCGTCGCAGATCGGTATAAGGTGGTTCATTGGGGCGTGTTTTAAGCTACAAATTGCTATGTCGCAGATTTGCATACGACGTATAGAAGCGGAGTTATTGTTGTTTATATCTGTGAGGCCATGAATCACCATTGACGGCCGGATTGCTTTCCACTAGAAACGATCGATGTTTGACGAAACTATGCAAGTTCGTCGCAGATCGGTATAAGGTGGTTCATTGGGGCGTGTTTTAAGCTACAAATTGCTAGGTCGCAGATTCGCATACGACGAATAGAATCGGAGTTATAGTTGTTTATATCTGTGAGGCCATGAATCACCATTGACGGCCGGATTGCTTTCCACTCGAAACGATCGATGTTTGACAAAACTATGCAAGTTCGTCGCAGATCGGTATAAGGTGGTTCGTTGGGGCGTGTTTTAAGCTACAAATTGCTATGTCGCAGATTCGCATACGACGAATAGAAGCTGAGTTATAGTTGTTTATATCTGTCAGGCCATGTTACACCATTGACGGCCGGATTGCTTTCCACTCGAAACGATCGATGTTTGACAAAACTATGCAAGCTCGTCGCAGATCAGTATACGGTGGTTCGTTGGGGCGTGTTTTAAGCTACAAATTGCTATGTCGCAGATTTGCATTCGACGAATAGAAGCGGAGTTATAGTTGTTTATATCTGTGAGGCCATGAATGACCAAAGACGGCCGGATTGCCTACCACTCGAAACGATCGATGTTTGACGAAACAATGCAAGTTCGTCGCAGATCGGCACAAGGTGGGTCGATGTGTCGTGTTTTAAGCTACAAATTGCTATGTCGCAGATTTGCATTCGACGAATAGAAGCGGAGTTATAGTTGTTTATATCTGTGAGGCCATGAATCACCAATGACGGCCGGATTGCTTACCACTCGAAACGATCGATGTTTGACAAAACTATGCAAGTTCGTCGCAGATCGGTATAAGGTGGTTCGTTTGGGCGTGTTTTAAGCTACAAATTGCTATGTCGCAGATTTGCATACGACGTATAGAAGCGGAGTTATTGTTGTTTATATCTGTGAGGCCATGAATCACCATTGACGGCCGGATTGCTTTCCACTAGAAACGATCGATGTTTGACGAAACTATGCAAGTTCGTCGCAGATCGGTATAAGGTGGTTCATTGGGGCGTGTTTTAAGCTACAAATTGCTAGGTCGCAGATTCGCATACGACGAATAGAATCGGAGTTATAGTTGTTTATATCTGTGAGGCCATGAATCACCATTGACGGCCGGATTGCTTTCCACTCGAAACGATCGATGTTTGACAAAACTATGCAAGATCGTCGCAGATCGGTATAAGGTGGTTCGTTGGGGCGTGTTTTAAGCTACAAATTGCTGTGTCGCAGATTTGCATACGACGAATAGAAGCTGAGTTATAGTTGTTTATATCTGTCAGGCCATGATACACCATTGACGGCCGGATTGCTTTCCACTCGAAACGATCGATGTTTGACAAAACTATGCAAGCTCGTCGCAGATCGGTATAAGGTGGTTCGTTGGGGCGTGTTTTAAGCTACAAATTGCTATGTCGCAGATTTGCATTCGACGAATAGAAGCGGAGTTATAGTTGTTTATATCTGTGAGGCCATAAATCACCAATGACGGCCGGATTGCTTACCACTCGAAACGATCGATGTTTGACAAAACTATGCAAGTTCGTCGCAGATCGGTATAAGGTGGTTCGTTTGGGCGTGTTTTAAGCTACAAATTGCTATGTCACAGATTCGCATACGACGAATAGAAGCTGAGTTATAGTTGTTTATATCTGTGAGGCCATGAATCACCATTGACGGCCGGATTCCCTACCACTCGAAACGATCGACGTTTGACGAAACCATGCAAGTTCGTCGCAGATCGGCACAAGGTGGGTCGATGTGACGAGTTTTAAGCTACAAATTGCTATGTCGCAGATTCGCATACGATGAATGGGAGCGGAGTTATAGTTGTTTATATCTGTCAGGCCATGAATCACCATTGACGACCGGATTGCTTTCCACTCAAAACGATCGATGTTTGACGAATCAATGCAAGTTCGTCGCAGATCGGCACAAGGTGGGTCGATGTGTCGTGTTTTAAGCTACAAATTGCTATGTCGCAGATTTGCATTCGACGAATAGAAGCGGAGTTATAGTTGTTTATATCTGTCAGGCCATGAATCACCATTGACGACCGGATTGCTTTCCACTCAAAACGATCGATGTTTAACAAAACTATGCAAGTTCGTCGCAGACCGGTATAAGGTGGTTCGTTGGGGCGTGTTTTAAGCTACTAATTGCTACGTCGCAGATTCGCATACGACGAATAGAAGCGGAGATATTGTCGTTTATATCTGTGAGGCCATGAATCGTCATTGACGACCGGATTGCCTACCACTCGAAACGATCGACGTTTGACGAAACTATACAAGTATGACGCAGATCGGCATGAGGTGGGTCGATGTGTCGTGTTTTTAGCTACAAATTGCTATGTCGCAGAATTGCATACGACGTATAGAAGCAGAGTTATTGTTGTTTATATCTGTGAGGCCATGAATCACCATTGACGGCCGGATTGCTTTCCACTAGAAACGATCGACGTTTGACGAAACTATACAAGTACGTCGCAGATCGGCATGAAGTGGGTCGATGTGTCGTGTTTTAAGCTACAAATCGCTATGTCGCAAATTTGCATTCGACGAATAGAAGCTGAGTTATAGTTGTTTATATCTGTCAGGCCATGAATCACCATTGACGGCCGGATTGCTTTCCACTCGAAACGATCGATGTTTGACAAAACTATGCAAGTTCGTCGCAGATCGGTATAAGGTGGTTCGTTTGGGCGTGTTTTAAGCTACAAATTGCTATGTCGCAGATTCGCATACGACGAATAGAAGCTGAGTTATAGTTGTTTATATCTGTGAGGCCATGAATCACCATTGACGGCCGGATTCCCTACCATTTGAAACGATCGACGTTTGACGAAACCATGCAAGTTTGTCGCAGATCGGCACAAGGTGGGTCGATGTGATGTGTTTTTAGCTACAAATTGCTATGTCGCAGATTTGCATTCGACGAATAGAAGCGGAGTTATAGTTGTTTATATCTGTCAGGCCATGAATCACCATTGACTGCCGGATTGCTTTCCACTCGTTACGATCGATGTTTGACAAAACTATGCAAGTTCGTCGCAGACCGGTATAAGGTGGTTCGTTGGGGCGTGTTTTAAGCTACTAATTGCTACGTCGCAGATTCGCATACGACGAATAGAAGCGGAGTTATTGTTGTTTATATCTGTGAGGCCATGAATCGTCATTGACGACCGGATTGCCTACCACTCGAAACGATCGACGTTTGACGAAACTATACAAGTATGACGCAGATCGGCATGAGGTGGGTCGATGTGTCGTGTTTTTAGCTACAAATTGCTATGTCGCAGATTTGCATACGACGTATAGAAGCGGAGTTATTGTTGTTTATATCTGTGAGGCCATGAATCACCATTGACGGCCGGATTGCTTTCCACTAGAAACGATCGACGTTTGACGAAACTATACAAGTACGTCGCAGATCGGCATGAAGTGGGTCGATGTGTCGTGTTTTAAGCTACAAATCGCTATGTCGCAAATTTGCATTCGACGAATAGAAGCTGAGTTATAGTTGTTTATATCTGTGAGGCCATGAATCACCATTGACGGCCGGATTGCTTTCCACTCGAAACGATCGATGTTTGACAAAACTATGCAAGTTCGTCGCAGATCGGTATAAGGTGGTTCGTTTGGGCGTGTTTTAAGCTACAAATTGCTATGTCGCAGATTCGCATACGACGAATAGAAGCTGAGTTATAGTTGTTTATATCTGTCAGGCCATGATACACCATTGACGGCCGGATTGCTTTCCACTCGAAACGATCGATGTTTGACAAAACTATGCAAGTTCGTCGCAGATCGGTATAAGGTGGTTCGTTGGGGCGTGTTTTAAGCTACAAATTGCTAGGTCGCAGATTCGCAAACGACGAATAGAATCGGAGTTATAGTTGTTTATATCTGTGAGGCCATGAATCACCATTGACGGTCGGATTGCTTTCCACTCGAAACGATCGATGTTTGACAAAACTATGCAAGTTCGTCGCAGATCGGTATAAGGTGGTTCGCTGGGGCGTGTTTTAAGCTACAAATTGCTATTTTGCAGATTTGCATTCGACGAAAAGAAGCGGAGTTATAGTTGTTTATATCTGTCAGACCATGAATCACCATTGATGGCCGGATTGCTTTCCACTCGAAACGATCGATGTTTGACAAAACTATGCAAGTTCGTCGCAGATCGGTATAAGGTGGTTCGTTGGGGCGTGTTTTATGCAACAAATTGCTACGTCGCAGATTCGCATACGACGAATAGAAGCGGAGGTATTGTTGTTTATATCTGTGAGGCCATGAATCGTCATTGACGACCGGATTGCCTACCACTCGAAACGATCGACGTTTGACGAAACTATACAAGTATATCGCAGATCGACATGAGGTGGGTCGATGTGTCGTGTTTTAAGCTACAAATTGCTATGTCGCAGATTTGCATACGACGTATAGAAGCGGAGTTATTGTTGTTTATATATGTGAGGCCATGAATCACCATTGACGGCCGGATTGCTTTCCACTAGAAACGATCGATGTTTGACGAAACTATGCAAGTTCGTCGCAGATCGGTATAAGGTGGTTCATTGGGGCGTGTTTTAAGCTACAAATTGCTAGGTCGCAGATTCGCATACGACGAATAGAATCGGAGTTATAGTTGTTTATATCTGTGAGGCCATGAATCACCATTGACGGCCGGATTGCTTTCCACTCGAAACGATCGATGTTTGACAAAACTATGCAAGTTCGTCGCAGATCGGTATAAGGTGGTTCGTTGGGGCGTGTTTTAAGCTACAAATTGCTATGTCGCCGATTCGCATACGACGAATAGAAGCTGAGTTATAGTTGTTTATATCTGTCAGGCCATGTTACACCATTGACGGCCGGATTGCTTTCCACTCGAAACGATCGATGTTTGACAAAACTATGCAAGCTCGTCGCAGATCAGTATACGGTGGTTCGTTGGGGCGTGTTTTAAGCTACAAATTGCTATGTCGCAGATTTGCATTCGACGAATAGAAGCGGAGTTATAGTTGTTTATATCTGTGAGGCCATGAATGACCAAAGACGGCCGGATTGCCTACCACTCGAAACGATCGATGTTTGACGAATCAATGCAAGTTCGTCGCAGATCGGCACAAGGTGGGTCGATGTGTCGTGTTTTAAGCTACAAATTGCTATGTCGCAGATTTGCATTCGACGAATAGAAGCGGAGTTATAGTTGTTTATATCTGTGAGGCCATGAATCACCAATGACGGCCGGATTGCTTACCACTCGAAACGATCGATGTTTGACAAAACTATGCAAGTTCGTCGCAGATCGGTATAAGGTGGTTCGTTTGGGCGTGTTTTAAGCTACAAATTGCTATGTCGCAGATTTGCATACGACGTATAGAAGCGGAGTTATTGTTGTTTATATCTGTGAGGCCATGAATCACCATTGACGGCCGGATTGCTTTCCACTAGAAACGATCGATGTTTGACGAAACTATGCAAGTTCGTCGCAGATCGGTATAAGGTGGTTCATTGGGGCGTGTTTTAAGCTACAAATTGCTAGGTCGCAGATTCGCATACGACGAATAGAATCGGAGTTATAGTTGTTTATATCTGTGAGGCCATGAATCACCATTGACGGCCGGATTGCTTTCCACTCGAAACGATCGATGTTTGACAAAACTATGCAAGTTCGTCGCAGATCGGTATAAGGTGGTTCGTTGGGGCGTGTTTTAAGCTACAAATTGCTATGTCGCAGATTCGCATACGACGAATAGAAGCTGAGTTATAGTTGTTTATATCTGTCAGGCCATGTTACACCATTGACGGCCGGATTGCTTTCCACTCGAAACGATCGATGTTTGACAAAACTATGCAAGCTCGTCGCAGATCAGTATACGGTGGTTCGTTGGGGCGTGTTTTAAGCTACAAATTGCTATGTCGCAGATTTGCATTCGACGAATAGAAGCGGAGTTATTGTTGTTTATATCTGTGAGGCCATGAATGACCAAAGACGGCCGGATTGCCTACCACTCGAAACGATCGATGTTTGACGAATCAATGCAAGTTCGTCGCAGATCGGCACAAGGTGGGTCGATGTGTCGTGTTTTAAGCTACAAATTGCTATGTCGCAGATTTGCATTCGACGAATAGAAGCGGAGTTATAGTTGTTTATATCTGTGAGGCCATGAATCACCAATGACGGCCGGATTGCTTACCACTCGAAACGATCGATGTTTGACAAAACTATGCAAGTTCGTCGCAGATCGGTATAAGGTGGTTCGTTTGGGCGTGTTTTAAGCTACAAATTGCTATGTCGCAGATTTGCATACGACGTATAGAAGCGGAGTTATTGTTGTTTATATCTGTGAGGCCATGAATCACCATTGACGGCCGGATTGCTTTCCACTAGAAACGATCGATGTTTGACGAAACTATGCAAGTTCGTCGCAGATCGGTATAAGGTGGTTCATTGGGGCGTGTTTTAAGCTACAAATTGCTAGGTCGCAGATTCGCATACGACGAATAGAATCGGAGTTATAGTTGTTTATATCTGTGAGGCCATGAATCACCATTGACGGCCGGATTGCTTTCCACTCGAAACGATCGATGTTTGACAAAACTATGCAAGATCGTCGCAGATCGGTATAAGGTGGTTCGTTGGGGCGTGTTTTAAGCTACAAATTGCTGTGTCGCAGATTTGCATACGACGAATAGAAGCTGAGTTATAGTTGTTTATATCTGTCAGGCCATGATACACCATTGACGGCCGGATTGCTTTCCACTCGAAACGATCGATGTTTGACAAAACTATGCAAGCTCGTCGCAGATCGGTATAAGGTGGTTCGTTGGGGCGTGTTTTAAGCTACAAATTGCTATGTCGCAGATTTGCATTCGACGAATAGAAGCGGAGTTATAGTTGTTTATATCTGTGAGGCCATAAATCACCAATGACGGCCGGATTGCTTACCACTCGAAACGATCGATGTTTGACAAAACTATGCAAGTTCGTCGCAGATCGGTATAAGGTGGTTCGTTTGGGCGTGTTTTAAGCTACAAATTGCTATGTCACAGATTCGCATACGACGAATAGAAGCTGAGTTATAGTTGTTTATATCTGTGAGGCCATGAATCACCATTGACGGCCGGATTCCCTACCACTCGAAACGATCGACGTTTGACGAAACCATGCAAGTTCGTCGAAGATCGGCACAAGGTGGGTCGATGTGACGTGTTTTAAGCTACAAATTGCTATGTCGCAGATTCGCATACGATGAATAGGAGCGGAGTAATAGTTGTTTATATCTGTCAGGCCATGAATCACCATTGACGACCGGATTGCTTTCCACTCAAAACGATCGATGTTTGACAAAACTATGCAAGTTCGTCGCAGACCGGTATAAGGTGGTTCGTTGGGGCGTGTTTTAAGCTACTAATTGCTACGTCGCAGATTCGCATACGACGAATAGAAGCGGAGGTATTGTTGTTTATATCTGTGAGGCCATGAATCGTCATTGACGACCGGATTGCCTACCACTCGAAACGATCGACGTTTGACGAAACCATACAAGTATATCGCAGATCGACATGAGGTGGGTCGATGTGTCGTGTTTTAAGCTACAAATTGCTATGTCGCAGAATTGCATACGACGTATAGAAGCGGAGTTATTGTTGTCTATATCTGTGAGGTCATGAATCACCATTGACGGCCGGATTGCTTTCCACTAGAAACGATCGATGTTTGACGAAACTATGCAAGTTCGTCGCAGATCGGTATAAGGTGGTTCATTGGGGCGTGTTTTAAGCTACAAATTGCTAGGTCGCAGATTCGCAAACGACGAATAGAATCGGAGTTATAGTTGTTTATATCTGTGAGGCCATGAATCACCATTGACGGCCGGATTGCTTTTCACTCGAAACGATCGATGTTTGACAAAACTATGCAAGTTCGTCGCAGATCGGTATAAGGTGGTTCGCTGGGGCGTGTTTTAAGCTACAAATTGCTATGTCGCAGATTCGCATACGACGAATAGAAGCTGAGTTATAGTTGTTTATATCTGTCAGGCCATGAATCACCATTGACGGCCGGATTGCCTACCACTCGAAACGATCGATCTTTGACGAAACTATGGAAGTTCGTCGCAAATCGGCACAAGGTGGGTCGATGTGACGTGTTTTAAGCTACAAATCGCTATGTCGCAGATTTGCATTCGACGAAAAGAAGCGGAGTTATAGTTGTTTATATCTGTCAGGCCATGAATCACCATTGATGGCCGGATTGCTTTCCACTCGAAACGATCGATGTTTGACAAAACTATGCAAGTTCGTCGCAGATCGGTATAAGGTGGTTCGTTGGGGCGTGTTTTATGCTACAAATTGCTATGTCGCAGATTTGCATACGACGAATACAAGCGGAGTTATTGTTGTTTATATCTGTGAGGCCATGAATCACCATTGACGGCCGGATTGCCTACCACTCAAAACGATCGATGTTTGACGAAACTATGCAAGTTCGTCGCAGATCGGCACAAGGTGGGTCGATGTGACGTGTTTTAAGCTACAAATTGCTATGTCGCAGATTTGCATTCGACGAATAGAAGCGGAGTTATAGTTGTTTATATCTGTCAGGCCATGAAACACCATTGACGGCCGGATTGCTTTCCATTCGAAACGATCGATGTTTGACAAAACTATGCAAGTTCGTCGCAGATCGGTATAAGGTGGGTGGTTGGGCCGTGTTTTATGCTACAAATTGCTACGTCGCAGATTTGCATACGGTGAATAGAAGCGGAGTTATAGTTGTTTATATCTGTGAGGCCATGAATCACCATTGACGGCCGGATTGCCTACCACTCGAAACGATCGATGTTTGACGAAACTATGCAAGTTCGTCGCAGATCGGCACAAGGTGGGTCGATGTGACGTGTTTTAAGCTACAAATTGCTATGTCGCAGATTTGCATTCGACGAATAGAAGCGGAGTTATAGTTGTTTATATCTGTCAGGCCATGATACACCATTGATGGCCGGATTGCTTTCCACTAGAAACGATCGATGTTTGACGAAACTATGCAAGTTCGTCGCAGATCGGTATAAGTTGGTTCATTGGGGCGTGTTTTAAGCTACAAATTGCTAGGTCGCAGATTCGCATACGACGAATAGAAGCGGAGTTATAGTTGTTTATATCTGTGAGGCCATGAATCACCATTGACGGCCGGATTCCCTACCACTCGAAACGATCGATGTTTGACGAAACTATGCAAGTTCGTCGCAGATCGGTAAAAGGTGGGTCGTTGGGCCATGTTTTAAGCTACAAATCGCTATGTCGCAAATTTGCATTCGACCAATAGAAGCTGAGTTATAGTTGTTTATATCTGTCAGGCCATGAATCACCATTGACGGCCGGATCGCTTTCCACTCGAAACGATCGATGTTTGACAAAACTATGCAAGTCCGTCGCAGATCGGTATAAGGTGGTTCGTTGGGGCGTGTTTTATGCTACAAATTGCTATGTCGCAGATTTGCATACGACGAATAGAAGCGGAGTTATTGTTGTATATATCTGTGAGGCCATGAATCACCATTGACGGCCGGATTGCTTTCCACTCGAAACGATCGATGTTTGACAAAACTATGCAAGTTCGTCGCAGATCGGCATGAGGTGGGTCGTTGGGCCGTGTTTTATGCTACAAATTGCTATGTCGCAGATTTGCATACGACGAATAGAAGCGGACTTATTGTTGTTTATATCTGTGAGGCCATGAATCACCATTGACGGCCGGATTGCCTACCACTCGAAACGATCGATGTTTGACGAAACTATGCAAGTTCGTCGCAGATCGGTAAAAGGTGGGTCGTTGGGCCATGTTTTAAGCTACAAATCGCTATGTCGCAAATTTGCATTCGACGAATAGAAGCTGAGTTATAGTTGTTTATATCTGTCAGGCCATGAATCACCATTGACGGCCGGATTGCTGTCCACTCGAAACGATCGATGTTTGACAAAACTATGCAAGTCCGTCGCAGATCGGTATAAGGTGGTTCGTTGGGGCGTGTTTTATGCTACAAATTGCTATGTCGCAGATTTGCATACGACGAATAGAAGCGGAGTTATTGTTGTTTATATCTGTGAGGCCATGAATCACCATTGACGGCCGGATTGCTTTCCACTCGAAACGATCGATGTTTGACAAAACTATGCAAGTTCGTCGCAGATCGGTATAGGGTGGTTCGTTGGGGCGTGTTTTAAGCTACAAATTACTATGTCGCAGATTCGCATTCGACGAATAGAAGCGGAGTTATAGTTGTTTATATCTGTCAGGCCATGATACACCATTGACGGCCGGATTGCTTTCCACTCGAAACGATCGATGTTTGACAAAACTATGCAAGTTCGTCGCAGATCGGTATAAGGTGGTTCGTTGGGGGGTGTTTTTAGCTACAAACTGCTATGTCGCAGATTCGCATTCGACGAATAGAAGCTGAGTTATAGTTGTTTATATCTGTCAGGCCATGAATCACCATTGACGGCCGGATTGCTGTCCACTCGAAGCGATCGATGTTTGACAAAACTATGCAAGTCCGTCGCAGATCGGTATAAGGTGGTTCGTTGGGGCGTGTTTTATGCTACAAATTGCTATGTCGCAGATTTGCATACGACGAATAGAAGCGGAGTTATTGTTGTTTATATCTGTGAGGCCATGAATCACCATTGACGGCCGGATTGCTTTCCACTCGAAACGATCGATGTTTGACAAAACTATGCAAGTTCGTCGCAGATCGGTATAAGGTGGTTCGTTGGGGCGTGTTTTAAGCTACAAATTACTATGTCGCAGATTCGCATACGACGAATAGAAGCTGAGTTATAGTTGTTTATATCTGTCAGGCCATGATACACCATTGACGGCCGGATTGCTTTCCACTCGAAACGATCGATGTTTGACAAAACTATGCAAGTTCGTCGCAGATCGGTATAAGGTGGTTCGTTGGGGCGTGTTTTAAGCTACAAATTGCTATGTCGCAGATTCGTATTCGACGAATAGAAGCGGAGTTATAGTTGTTTATATCTGTCAGGCCATGATACACCATTGACGGCCGGATTGCTTTCCACTCGAAACGATCGATGTTTGACAAAACTATGCAAGTTCGTCGCAGATCGGTATAAGGTGATTCGTTGGGGCGTGTTTTAAGCTACAAAATTCTATGTCGCAGATTCACATACGACGAATAGAAGCGGAGTTATTGTGGTGTATATCTGTGAGGCCATGAATCACCATTGACGGCCGGATTGCCTACCACTCGAAACGATCGATGTTTGACGAAACTATGCAAGTTCGTCGTAGATCGGTATAAGGTGATTCGTTGGGGCGTGTTTTAAGCTACATATTGCTATGTCGCAGATTCGCATACGACGAATAGAAGCGGAGTTATTGTGGTGTATATCTGTGAGTCCATGAATTGCCATTGACTACCGGATTCCCTACCACTCGATACGATCGATGTTTGACGAAACTATGCAAGTTCGTCGCAGATCGGTAAAAGGTGGGTCGTTGGGCCATGTTTTAAGCTACAAATCGCTATGTCGCAAATTTGCATTCGACGAATTGAAGCTGAGTTATAGTTGTTTATATCTGTCAGGCCATGAATCACCATTGACGGCCGGATTGCTGTCCACTCGAAACGATCGATGTTTGACAAAACTATGCAAGTCCGTCGCAGATCGGTATAAGGTGGTTCGTTGGGGCGTGTTTTATGCTACAAATTGCTATGTCGCAGATTTGCATACGACGAATAGAAGCGGAGTTATTGTTGTTTATATCTGTGAGGCCATGAATCACCATTGACGGCCGGATTGCTTTCCACTCGAAACGATCGATGTTTGACAAAACTATGCAAGTTCGTCGCAGATCGGTATAAGGTGGTTCGTTGGGGCGTGTTTTAAGCTACAAATTACTATGTCGCAGATTCGCATACGACGAATAGAAGCTGAGTTATAGTTGTTTATATCTGTCAGGCCATGATACACCATTGACGGCCGGATTGCTTTCCACTCGAGACGATCGATGTTTGACAAAACAATGCAAGTTCGTCGCAGATCGGTATAAGGTGGTTCGTTGGGGCGTGTTTTAAGCTACAAATTGCTATGTCGCAGATTCGCATTCGACGAATAGAAGCGGAGTTATAGTTGTTTATATCTGTCAGGCCATGATACACCATTGACGGCCGGATTGCTTTCCACTCGAAACGATCGATGTTTGACAATACTATGCAAGTCCGTCGCAGATCGGTATAAGGTGGTTTGCTGGGGCGTGTTTTATGCTACAAATTGCTATGTCGCAGATTTGCATACGACGAATAGAAGCGGAGTTATTGTGGTGTATATCTGTGAGGCCATGAATCACCATTGACGGCCGGATTGCCTACCACTCGAAATTATCGATGTTTGACGAAACTATGCAAGTTCGTCGTAGATCGGTATAAGATGATTCGTTAGGGCGTGTTTTAAGCTACAAATTGCTATGTCGCAGATTCGCATACGACGAATAGAAGCGGAGTTATTGTGGTGTATATCTGTGAGGCCATGAATCACCATTGACTACCGGATTCCCTACCACTCGAAACGATCGACGTTTGACGAAACCATGCAAGTTCGTCGAAGATCGGCACAAGGTGGGTCGATGTGACGTGTTTTAAGCTACAAATTGCTATGTCGCAGATTCGCATACGATGAATAGGAGCGGAGTAATAGTTGTTTATATCTGTCAGGCCATGAATCACCATTGACGGCCGGATTGCTTTCCACTCGAAACGATCGATGTTTGACAAAACTATGCAAGTTCGTCGCAGATCGGTATAAGGTGGTTCGTTGGGGCGTGTTTTAAGCTACAAATTACTATGTCGCAGATTCGCATACGACGAATAGAAGCTGAGTTATAGTTGTTTATATCTGTCAGGCCATGATACACCATTGACGGCCGGATTGCTTTCCACTCGAAACGATCGATGTTTGACAAAACTATGCAAGTTCGTCGCAGATCGGTATAAGGTGGTTCGTTGGGGCGTGTTTTAAGCTACAAATTGCTATGTCGCAGATTCGCATTCGACGAATAGAAGCGGAGTTATAGTTGTTTATATCTGTCAGGCCATGATACACCATTGACGGCCGGATTGCTTTCCACTCGAAACGATCGATGTTTGACAAAACTATGCAAGTTCGTCGCAGATCGGTATAAGGTGATTCGTTGGGGCGTGTTTTAAGCTACAAAATTCTATGTCGCAGATTCACATACGACGAATAGAAGCGGAGTTATTGTGGTGTATATCTGTGAGGCCATGAATCACCATTGACGGCCGGATTGCCTACCACTCGAAACGATCGATGTTTGACAAAACTATGCAAGTTCGTCGCAGATCGGTATAGGGTGGTTCGTTGGGGCGTGTTTTAAGCTACAAATTACTATGTCGCAGATTCGCATTCGACGAATAGAAGCGGAGTTATAGTTGTTTATATCTGTCAGGCCATGATACACCATTGACGGCCGGATTGCTTTCCACTCGAAACGATCGATGTTTGACAAAACTATGCAAGTTCGTCGCAGATCGGTATAAGGTGGTTCGTTGGGGGGTGTTTTTAGCTACAAATTGCTACGTCGCAGATTCGCATTCGACGAATAGAAGCTGAGTTATAGTTGTTTATATCTGTCAGGCCATGAATCACCATTGACGGCCGGATTGCTGTCCACTCGAAGCGATCGATGTTTGACAAAACTATGCAAGTCCGTCGCAGATCGGTATAAGGTGGTTCGTTGGGGCGTGTTTTATGCTACAAATTGCTATGTCGCAGATTTGCATACGACGAATAGGAGCGGAGTTATTGTTGTTTATATCTGTGAGGCCATGAATCACCATTGACGGCCGGATTGCTTTCCACTCGAAACGATCGATGTTTGACAAAACTATGCAAGTTCGTCGCAGATCGGTATAAGGTGGTTCGTTGGGGCGTGTTTTAAGCTACAAATTACTATGTCGCAGATTCGCATACGACGAATAGAAGCTGAGTTATAGTTGTTTATATCTGTCAGGCCATGATACACCATTGACGGCCGGATTGCTTTCCACTCGAAACGATCGATGTTTGACAAAACTATGCAAGTTCGGCGCAGATCGGTATAAGGTGGTTCGTTGGGGCGTGTTTTAAGCTACAAATTGCTATGTCGCAGATTCGCATTCGACGAATAGAAGCGGAGTTATAGTTGTTTATATCTGTCAGGCCATGATACACCATTGACGGCCGGATTGCTTTCCACTCGAAACGATCGATGTTTGACAAAACTATGCAAGTTCGTCGCAGATCGGTATAAGGTGATTCGTTGGGGCGTGTTTTAAGCTACAAATTGCTATGTCGCAGATTCACATACGACGAATAGAAGCGGAGTTATTGTGGTGTATATCTGTGAGGCCATGAATCACCATTGACGGCCGGATTGCCTACCACTCGAAACGATCGATGTTTGACGAAACTATGCAAGTCCGTCGCAGATCGGTATAAGGTGCTTCGTTGGGGCGTGTTTTATGCTACAAATTGCTATGTCGCAGATTTGCATACGACGAATAGAAGCGGAGTTATTGTTGTTTATATCTGTGAGGCCATGAATCACCATTGACGGCCGGATTGCTTTCCACTCGAAACGATCGATGTTTGACAAAACTATGCAAGTTCGTCGCAGATCGGTATAAGGTGGTTCGTTGGGGCGTGTTTTAAGCTACAAATTACTATGTCGCAGATTCGCATACGACGAATAGAAGCTGAGTTATAGTTGTTTATATCTGTCAGGCCATGATACACCATTGACAGCCGGATTGCTTTCCACTCGAGACGATCGATGTTTGACAAAACAATGCAAGTTCGTCGCAGATCGGTATAAGGTGGTTCGTTGGGGCGTGTTTTAAGCTACAAATTGCTATGTCGCAGATTCGCATTCGACGAATAGAAGCGGAGTTATAGTTGTTTATATCTGTCAGGCCATGATACACCATTGACGGCCGGATTGCTTTCCACTCGAAACGATTGATGTTTGACAAAACTATGCAAGTCCGTCGCAGATCGGTATAAGGTGGTTTGCTGGGGCGTGTTTTATGCTACAAATTGCTATGTCGCAGATTTGCATACGACGAATAGAAGCGGAGTTATTGTGGTGTATATCTGTGAGGCCATGAATCACCATTGACGGCCGGATTGCCTACCACTCGAAACGATCGATGTTTGACGAAACTATGCAAGTTCGTCGTAGATCGGTATAAGATGATTCGTTAGGGCGTGTTTTAAGCTACAAATTGCTATGTCGCAGATTCGCATACGACGAAAAGAAGCGGAGTTATTTTGGTGTATATCTGTGAGTCCATGAATTGCCATTGACTACCGGATTCCCTACCACTCGAAACGATCGACGTTTGACGAAACTATACAAGTATGTCGCAGATCGGCATGAGGTGGGTTGATGTGTCGTGTTTTAAGCTACAAATTGCTATGTCGCAGATTCGCATACGACGAATAGAAGCGGAGTTATACTTGTTTATATCTGTGAGGCCATGAATTGCCATTGACTACCGGATTGCCTACCACTCGAAACGATCGACGTTTGTCGAAACTATACAAGTACGTCGCAAATCGGCATGAGGTGGGTCGATGTGCCGTGTTTTAAGCTACAAATCGCTATGTCGCAAATTTGCATTCGACGAATAGAAGCTGAGTTATAGTTGTTTATATCTGTGAGGCCATGAATTGCCATTGACTACCGGATTGCTTTCCACTCGAAACGATCGATGTTTGACAAAACTATGCAAGTCCGTCGCAGATCGGTATAAGGTGGTTCGTTGGGGCGTGTTTTAAGCTACAAATTACTATGTCGCAGATTCGCATACGACGAATAGAAGCTGAGTTATAGTTGTTTATATCTGTCAGGCCATGATACACCATTGACGGCCGGATTGCTTTCCACTCGAAACGATCGATGTTTGACAAAACTATGCAAGTTCGTCGCAGATCGGTATAAGGTGGTTCGTTGGGGCGTGTTTTAAGCTACAAATTGCTATGTCGCAGATTCGCATTCGACGAATAGAATCGGATTTATAGTTGTTTATATCTGTCAGGCCATGATACACCATTGACGGCCGGATTGCTTTCCACTCGAAACGATCGATGTTTGACAAAACTATGCAAGTTCGTCGCAGATCGGTATAAGGTGGTTCGTTGGGGCGCGTTTTAAGCTACAAATTGCTATGTCGCAGATTCGCATTCGACGAATAGAAGCGGAGTTATAGTTGTTTATATCTGTCAGGCCATGATACACCATTGACGGCCGGATTGCTTTCCACTCGAAACGATCGATGTTTGACAAAACTATGCAAGTTCGTCGCAGATCGGTATAAGGTGGTTCGTTGGGGCGTGTTTTAAGCTACAAATTGCTATGTCGCAGATTCGCATTCGACGAATAGAAGCGGAGTTATAGTTGTTTATATCTGTCAGGCCATGATACACCATTGACGGCCGGATTGCTTTCCACTCGAAACGATCGATGTTTGACAAAACTATGCAAGTTCGTCGCAGATCGGTATAAGGTGGTTCGTTGGGGCGTGTTTTAAGCTACAAAATTCTATGTCGCAGATTCACATACGACGAATAGAAGCGGAGTTATTGTGGTGTATATCTGTGAGGCCATGAATCACCATTGACGGCCGGATTGCCTACCACTCGAAACGATCGATGTTTGACGAAACTATGCAAGTTCGTCGTAGATCGGTATAAGGTGATTCGTTGGGGCGTGTTTTAAGCTACAAATTGCTATGTCGCAGATTCGCATACGACGAATAGAAGCGGAGTTATTGTGGTGTATATCTGTGAGTCCATGAATTGCCATTGACTACCGGATTCCCTACCACTCGATACGATCGATGTTTGACGAAACTATGCAAGTTCGTCGCAGATCGGTAAAAGGTGGGTCGTTGGGCCATGTTTTAAGCTACAAATCGCTATGTCGCAAATTTGCATTCGACGAATTGAAGCTGAGTTATAGTTGTTTATATCTGTCAGGCCATGAATCACCATTGACGGCCGGATTGCTGTCCACTCGAAACGATCGATGTTTGACAAAACTATGCAAGTCCGTCGCAGATCGGTATAAGGTGGTTCGTTGGGGCGTGTTTTATGCTACAAATTGCTATGTCGCAGATTTGCATACGACGAATAGAAGCGGAGTTATTGTTGTTTATATCTGTGAGGCCATGAATCACCATTGACGGCCGGATTGCTTTCCACTCGAAACGATCGATGTTTGACAAAACTATGCAAGTTCGTCGCAGATCGGTATAAGGTGGTTCGTTGGGGCGTGTTTTAAGCTACAAATTACTATGTCGCAGATTCGCATACGACGAATAGAAGCTGAGTTATAGTTGTTTATATCTGTCAGGCCATGATACACCATTGACGGCCGGATTGCTTTCCACTCGAGACGATCGATGTTTGACAAAACAATGCAAGTTCGTCGCAGATCGGTATAAGGTGGTTCGTTGGGGCGTGTTTTAAGCTACAAATTGCTATGTCGCAGATTCGCATTCGACGAATAGAAGCGGAGTTATAGTTGTTTATATCTGTCAGGCCATGATACACCATTGACGGCCGGATTGCTTTCCACTCGAAACGATCGATGTTTGACAAAACTATGCAAGTCCGTCGCAGATCGGTATAAGGTGGTTTGCTGGGGCGTGTTTTATGCTACAAATTGCTATGTCGCAGATTTGCATACGACGAATAGAAGCGGAGTTATTGTGGTGTATATCTGTGAGGCCATGAATCACCATTGACGGCCGGATTGCCTACCACTCGAAACGATCGATGTTTGACGAAACTATGCAAGTTCGTCGTAGATCGGTATAAGATGATTCGTTAGGGCGTGTTTTAAGCTACAAATTGCTATGTCGCAGATTCGCATACGACGAATAGAAGCGGAGTTATTGTGGTGTATATCTGTGAGGCCATGAATCACCATTGACTACCGGATTCCCTACCACTCGAAACGATCGACGTTTGACGAAACCATGCAAGTTCGTCGAAGATCGGCACAAGGTGGGTCGATGTGACGTGTTTTAAGCTACAAATTGCTATGTCGCAGATTCGCATACGATGAATAGGAGCGGAGTAATAGTTGTTTATATCTGTCAGGCCATGAATCACCATTGACGACCGGATTGCTTTCCACTCAAAACGATCGATGTTTGACAACACTATGCAAGTTCGTCGCAGACCGGTATAAGGTGGTTCGTTGGGGCGTGTTTTAAACTACTAATTGCTACGTCGCAGATTCGCATACGACGAATAGAAGCGGAGTTATAGTTGTTTATATCTGTCAGGACATGATACACCATTGACGGCCGGATTCCCTACCACTCGAAACGATCGACGTTTGACGAAACCATACAAGTATATCGCAGATCGACATGAGGTGGGTCGATGTGTCGTGTTTTAAGCTACAAATTGCTATGTCGCAGAATTGCATACGACGTATAGAAGCGGAGTTATTGTTGTTTATATCTGTGAGGTCATGAATCACCATTGACGGCCGGATTGCTTTCCACTAGAAACGATCGATGTTTGACGAAACTATGCAAGTTCGTCGCAGATCGGTATAAGGTGGTTCATTGGGGCGTGTTTTAAGCTACAAATTGCTAGGTCGCAGATTCGCAAACGACGAATAGAATCGGAGTTAGAGTTGTTTATATCTGTGAGGCCATGAATCACCATTGACGGCCGGATTGCTTTTCACTCGAAACGATCGATGTTTGACAAAACTATGCAAGTTCGTCGCAGATCGGTATAAGGTGGTTCGTTGGGGCGTGTTTTAAGCTACAAATTGCTATGTCGCAGATTCGCATACGACGAATAGAAGCTGAGTTACAGTTGTTTATATCTGTCAGGCCATGATACACCATTGACGGCCGGATTGCTTTCCACTCGAAACGATCGATGTTTGACAAAACTATGCAAGCTCGTCGCAGATCGGTATAAGGTGGTTCGTTGGGGCGTGTTTTAAGCTACAAATTGCTATGTCGCAGATTCGCATACGACGAATAGAAGCTGAGTTATAGTTGTTTATATCTGTCAGGCCATGAATCACCATTGACGGCCGGATTGCCTACCACTCGAAACGATCGATCTTTGACGAAACTATGGAAGTTCGTCGCAGATCGGCACAAGGTGGGTCGATGTGACGTGTTTTAAGCTACAAATCGCTATGTCGCAGATTTGCATTCGACGAAAAGAAGCGGAGTTATAGTTGTTTATATCTGTCAGGCCATGAATCACCATTGATGGCCGGATTGCATTCCACTCGAAACGATCGATGTTTGACAAAACTATGCAAGTTCGTCGCAGATCGGTATAAGGTGGTTCGTTGGGGCGTGTTTTATGCTACAAATTGCTATGTCGCAGATTTGCATACGACGAATACAAGCGGAGTTATTGTTGTTTATATCTGTGAGGCCATGAATCACCATTGACGGCCGGATTGCCTACCACTCAAAACGATCGATGTTTGACGAAACTATGCAAGTTCGTCGCAGATCGGCACAAGGTGGGTCGATGTGACGTGTTTTAAGCTACAAATTGCTATGTCGCGGATTTGCATTCGACGAATAGAAGCGGAGTTATAGTTGTTTATATCTGTGAGGCCATGAATCACCATTGACGGCCGGATTGCCTACCACTCGAAACGATCGATGTTTGACGAAACTATGCAAGTTCGTCGCAGATCGGTAAAAGGTGGGTCGTTGGGCCATGTTTTAAGCTACAAATCGCTATGTCGCAAATTTGCATTCGACGAATAGAAGCTGAGTTATAGTTGTTTATATCTGTCAGGCCATGAATCACCATTGACGGCCGGATTGCTGTCCACTCGAAACGATCGATGTTTGACAAAACTATGCAAGTTCGTCGCAGATCGGTATAAGGTGGTTTGCTGGGGCGTGTTTTAAGCTACAAATTACTATGTCGCAGATTCGCATACGACGAATAGAAGCTGAGTTATAGTTGTTTATATCTGTCAGGCCATGATACACCATTGACGGCCGGATTGCTTTCCACTCGAGACGATCGATGTTTGACAAAACAATGCAAGTTCGTCGCAGATCGGTATAAGGTGGTTCGTTGGGGCGTGTTTTAAGCTACAAATTGCTATGTCGCAGATTCGCATTCGACGAATAGAAGCGGAGTTATAGTTGTTTATATCTGTCAGGCCATGATACACCATTGACGGCCGGATTGCTTTCCACTCGAAACGATCGATGTTTGACAAAACTATGCAAGTCCGTCGCAGATCGGTATAAGGTGGTTTGCTGGGGCGTGTTTTATGCTACAAATTGCTATGTCGCAGATTTGCATACGACGAATAGAAGCGGAGTTATTGTGGTGTATATCTGTGAGGCCATGAATCACCATTGACGGCCGGATTGCCTACCACTCGAAACGATCGATGTTTGACGAAACTATGCAAGTTCGTCGTAGATCGGTATAAGATGATTCGTTAGGGCGTGTTTTAAGCTACAAATTGCTATGTCGCAGATTCGCATACGACGAATAGAAGCGGAGTTATTGTGGTGTATATCTGTGAGGCCATGAATCACCATTGACTACCGGATTCCCTACCACTCGAAACGATCGACGTTTGACGAAACCATGCAAGTTCGTCGAAGATCGGCACAAGGTGGGTCGATGTGACGTGTTTTAAGCTACAAATTGCTATGTCGCAGATTCGCATACGATGAATAGGAGCGGAGTAATAGTTGTTTATATCTGTCAGGCCATGAATCACCATTGACGACCGGATTGCTTTCCACTCAAAACGATCGATGTTTGACAACACTATGCAAGTTCGTCGCAGACCGGTATAAGGTGGTTCGTTGGGGCGTGTTTTAAACTACTAATTGCTACGTCGCAGATTCGCATACGACGAATAGAAGCGGAGTTATAGTTGTTTATATCTGTCAGGACATGATACACCATTGACGGCCGGATTCCCTACCACTCGAAACGATCGACGTTTGACGAAACCATACAAGTATATCGCAGATCGACATGAGGTGGGTCGATGTGTCGTGTTTTAAGCTACAAATTGCTATGTCGCAGAATTGCATACGACGTATAGAAGCGGAGTTATTGTTGTTTATATCTGTGAGGTCATGAATCACCATTGACGGCCGGATTGCTTTCCACTAGAAACGATCGATGTTTGACGAAACTATGCAAGTTCGTCGCAGATCGGTATAAGGTGGTTCATTGGGGCGTGTTTTAAGCTACAAATTGCTAGGTCGCAGATTCGCAAACGACGAATAGAATCGGAGTTAGAGTTGTTTATATCTGTGAGGCCATGAATCACCATTGACGGCCGGATTGCTTTTCACTCGAAACGATCGATGTTTGACAAAACTATGCAAGTTCGTCGCAGATCGGTATAAGGTGGTTCGCTGGGGCGTGTTTTAAGCTACAAATTGCTATGTCGCAGATTCGCATACGACGAATAGAAGCTGAGTTACAGTTGTTTATATCTGTCAGGCCATGATACACCATTGACGGCCGGATTGCTTTCCACTCGAAACGATCGATGTTTGACAAAACTATGCAAGCTCGTCGCAGATCGGTATAAGGTGGTTCGTTGGGGCGTGTTTTAAGCTACAAATTGCTATGTCGCAGATTCGCATACGACGAATAGATGCTGAGTTATAGTTGTTTATATCTGTCAGGCCATGAATCACCATTGACGGCCGGATTGCCTACCACTCGAAACGATCGATCTTTGACGAAACTATGGAAGTTCGTCGCAGATCGGCACAAGGTGGGTCGATGTGACGTGTTTTAAGCTACAAATCGCTATGTCGCAGATTTGCATTCGACGAAAAGAAGCGGAGTTATAGTTGTTTATATCTGTCAGGCCATGAATCACCATTGATGGCCGGATTGCTTTCCACTCGAAACGATCGATGTTTGACAAAACTATGCAAGTTCGTCGCAGATCGGTATAAGGTGGTTCGTTGGGGCGTGTTTTATGCTACAAATTGCTATGTCGCAGATTTGCATACGACGAATACAAGCGGAGTTATTGTTGTTTATATCTGTGAGGCCATGAATCACCATTGACGGCCGGATTGCCTACCACTCAAAACGATCGATGTTTGACGAAACTATGCAAGTTCGTCGCAGATCGGCACAAGGTGGGTCGATGTGACGTGTTTTAAGCTACAAATTGCTATGTCGCGGATTTGCATTCGACGAATAGAAGCGGAGTTATAGTTGTTTATATCTGTGAGGCCATGAATCACCATTGACGGCCGGATTGCCTACCACTCGAAACGATCGATGTTTGACGAAACAATGCAAGTTCGTCGCAGATCGGTAAAAGGTGGGTCGTTGGGCCATGTTTTAAGCTACAAATCGCTATGTCGCAAATTTGCATTCGACGAATAGAAGCTGAGTTATAGTTGTTTATATCTGTCAGGCCATGAATCACCATTGACGGCCGGATTGCTGTCCACTCGAAACGATCGATGTTTGACAAAACTATGCAAGTCCGTCGCAGATCGGTATAAGGTGGTTCGTTGGGGCGCGTTTTAAGCTACAAATTGCTATGTCGCAGATTCGCATTCGACGAATAGAAGCGGAGTTATAGTTGTTTATATCTGTCAGGCCATGATACACCATTGACGGCCGGATTGCTTTCCACTCGAAACGATCGATGTTTGACAAAACTATGCAAGTTCGTCGCAGATCGGTATAAGGTGGTTCGTTGGGGCGTGTTTTAAGCTACAAATTGCTATGTCGCAGATTCGCATTCGACGAATAGAAGCGGAGTTATAGTTGTTTATATCTGTCAGGCCATGATACACCATTGACGGCCGGATTGCTTTCCACTCGAAACGATCGATGTTTGACAAAACTATGCAAGTTCGTCGCAGATCGGTATAAGGTGATTCGTTGGGGCGTGTTTTAAGCTACAAAATTCTATGTCGCAGATTCACATACGACGAATAGAAGCGGAGTTATTGTGGTGTATATCTGTGAGGCCATGAATCACCATTGACGGCCGGATTGCCTACCACTCGAAACGATCGATGTTTGACGAAACTATGCAAGTTCGTCGTAGATCGGTATAAGGTGATTCGTTGGGGCGTGTTTTAAGCTACAAATTGCTATGTCGCAGATTCGCATACGACGAATAGAAGCGGAGTTATTGTGGTGTATATCTGTGAGTCCATGAATTGCCATTGACTACCGGATTCCCTACCACTCGATACGATCGATGTTTGACGAAACTATGCAAGTTCGTCGCAGATCGGTAAAAGGTGGTCGTTGGGCCATGTTTTAAGCTACAAATCGCTATGTCGCAAATTTGCATTCGACGAATTGAAGCTGAGTTATAGTTGTTTATATCTGTCAGGCCATGAATCACCATTGACGGCCGGATTGCTGTCCACTCGAAACGATCGATGTTTGACAAAACTATGCAAGTCCGTCGCAGATCGGTATAAGGTGGTTCGTTGGGGCGTGTTTTATGCTACAAATTGCTATGTCGCAGATTTGCATACGACGAATAGAAGCGGAGTTATTGTTGTTTATATCTGTGAGGCCATGAATCACCATTGACGGCCGGATTGCTTTCCACTCGAAACGATCGATGTTTGACAAAACTATGCAAGTTCGTCGCAGATCGGTATAAGGTGGTTCGTTGGGGCGTGTTTTAAGCTACAAATTACTATGTCGCAGATTCGCATACGACGAATAGAAGCTGAGTTATAGTTGTTTATATCTGTCAGGCCATGATACACCATTGACAGCCGGATTGCTTTCCACTCGAGACGATCGATGTTTGACAAAACAATGCAAGTTCGTCGCAGATCGGTATAAGGTGGTTCGTTGGGGCGTGTTTTAAGCTACAAATTGCTATGTCGCAGATTCGCATTCGACGAATAGAAGCGGAGTTATAGTTGTTTATATCTGTCAGGCCATGATACACCATTGACGGCCGGATTGCTTTCCACTCGAAACGATCGATGATTGACAAAACTATGCAAGTCCGTCGCAGATCGGTATAAGGTGGTTTGCTGGGGCGTGTTTTATGCTACAAATTGCTATGTCGCAGATTTGCATACGACGAATAGAAGCGGAGTTATTGTGGTGTATATCTGTGAGGCCATGAATCACCATTGACGGCCGGATTGCCTACCACTCGAAACGATCGATGTTTGACGAAACTATGCAAGTTCGTCGTAGATCGGTATAAGATGATTCGTTAGGGCGTGTTTTAAGCTACAAATTGCTATGTCGCAGATTCGCATACGACGAATAGAAGCGGAGTTATTGTGGTGTATATCTGTGAGGCCATGAATCACCATTGACTACCGGATTCCCTACCACTCGAAACGATCGACGTTTGACGAAACCATGCAAGTTCGTCGAAGATCGGCACAAGGTGGGTCGATGTGACGTGTTTTAAGCTACAAATTGCTATGTCGCAGATTCGCATACGATGAATAGGAGCGGAATAATAGTTGTTTATATCTGTCAGGCCATGAATCACCATTGACGACCGGATTGCTTTCCACTCAAAACGATCGATGTTTGACAAAACTATGCAAGTTCGTCGCAGACCGGTATAAGGTGGTTCGTTGGGGCGTGTTTTAAGCTACTAATTGCTACGTCGCAGATTCGCATACGACGAATAGAAGCGGAGTTATAGTTGTTTATATCTGTCAGGACATGATACACCATTGACGGCCGGATTCCCTACCACTCGAAACGATCGACGTTTGACGAAACCATACAAGTATATCGCAGATCGACATGAGGTGGGTCGATGTGTCGTGTTTTAAGCTACAAATTGCTATGTCGCAGAATTGCATACGACGTATAGAAGCGGAGTTATTGTTGTTTATATCTGTGAGGTCATGAATCACCATTGACGGCCGGATTGCTTTCCACTAGAAACGATCGATGTTTGACGAAACTATGCAAGTTCGTCGCAGATCGGTATAAGGTGGTTCATTGGGGCGTGTTTTAAGCTACAAATTGCTAGGTCGCAGATTCGCAAACGACGAATAGAATCGGAGTTAGAGTTGTTTATATCTGTGAGGCCATGAATCACCATTGACGGCCGGATTGCTTTTCACTCGAAACGATCGATGTTTGACAAAACTATGCAAGTTCGTCGCAGATCGGTATTAGGTGGTTCGCTGGGGCGTGTTTTAAGCTACAAATTGCTATGTCGCAGATTCGCATACGACGAATAGAAGCTGAGTTACAGTTGTTTATATCTGTCAGGCCATGATACACCATTGACGGCCGGATTGCTTTCCACTCGAAACGATCGATGTTTGACAAAACTATGCAAGCTCGTCGCAGATCGGTATAAGGTGGTTCGTTGGGGCGTGTTTTAAGCTACAAATTGCTATGTCGCAGATTCGCATACGACGAATAGAAGCTGAGTTATAGTTGTTTATATCTGTCAGGCCATGAATCACCATTGACGGCCGGATTGCCTACCACTCGAAACGATCGATCTTTGACGAAACTATGGAAGTTCGTCGCAGATCGGCACAAGGTGGGTCGATGTGACGTGTTTTAAGCTACAAATCGCTATGTCGCAGATTTGCATTCGACGAAAAGAAGCGGAGTTATAGTTGTTTATATCTGTGAGGCCATGAATTGCCATTGACTACCGGATTGCTTTCCACTCGAAACGATCGATGTTTGACAAAACTATGCAAGTCCGTCGCAGATCGGTATAAGGTGGTTCGTTGGGGCGTGTTTTAAGCTACAAATTACTATGTCGCAGATTCGCATACGACGAATAGAAGCTGAGTTATAGTTGTTTATATCTGTCAGGCCATGATACACCATTGACGGCCGGATTGCTTTCCACTCGAAACGATCGATGTTTGACAAAACTATGCAAGTTCGTCGCAGATCGGTATAAGGTGGTTCGTTGGGGCGTGTTTTAAGCTACAAATTGCTATGTCGCAGATTCGCATTCGACGAATAGAATCGGAGTTATAGTTGTTTATATCTGTCAGGCCATGATACACCATTGACGGCCGGATTGCTTTCCACTCGAAACGATCGATGTTTGACAAAACTATGCAAGTTCGTCGCAGATCGGTATAAGGTGGTTCGTTGGGGCGCGTTTTAAGCTACAAATTGCTATGTCGCAGATTCGCATTCGACGAATAGAAGCGGAGTTATAGTTGTTTATATCTGTCAGGCCATGATACACCATTGACGGCCGGATTGCTTTCCACTCGAAACGATCGATGTTTGACAAAACTATGCAAGCTCGTCGCAGATCGGTATAAGGTGGTTCGTTGGGGCGTGTTTTAAGCTACAAATTGCTATGTCGCAGATTCGCATACGACGAATAGAAGCTGAGTTATAGTTGTTTATATCTGTCAGGCCATGAATCACCATTGACGGCCGGATTGCCTACCACTCGAAACGATCGATCTTTGACGAAACTATGGAAGTTCGTCGCAGATCGGCACAAGGTGGGTCGATGTGACGTGTTTTAAGCTACAAATCGCTATGTCGCAGATTTGCATTCGACGAAAAGAAGCGGAGTTATAGTTGTTTATATCTGTGAGGCCATGAATTGCCATTGACTACCGGATTGCTTTCCACTCGAAACGATCGATGTTTGACAAAACTATGCAAGTCCGTCGCAGATCGGTATAAGGTGGTTCGTTGGGGCGTGTTTTAAGCTACAAATTGCTATGTCGCAGATTCGCATACGACGAATAGAAGCTGAGTTATAGTTGTTTATATCTGTCAGGCCATGATACACCATTGACGGCCGGATTGCTTTCCACTCGAAACGATCGATGTTTGACAAAACTATGCAAGTTCGTCGCAGATCGGTATAAGGTGGTTCGTTGGGGCGTGTTTTAAGCTACAAATTGCTATGTCGCAGATTCGCATTCGACGAATAGAATCGGAGTTATAGTTGTTTATATCTGTCAGGCCATGATACACCATTGACGGCCGGATTGCTTTCCACTCGAAACGATCGATGTTTGACAAAACTATGCAAGTTCGTCGCAGATCGGTATAAGGTGGTTCGTTGGGGCGCTTTTTAAGCTACAAATTGCTATGTCGCAGATTCGCATTCGACGAATAGAAGCGGAGTTATAGTTGTTTATATCTGTCAGGCCATGATACACCATTGACGGCCGGATTGCTTTCCACTCGAAACGATCGATGTTTGACAAAACTATGCAAGTTCGTCGCAGATCGGTATAAGGTGGTTCGTTGGGGCGTGTTTTAAGCTACAAATTGCTATGTCGCAGATTCGCATTCGACGAATAGAAGCGGAGTTATAGTTGTTTATATCTGTCAGGCCATGATACACCATTGACGGCCGGATTGCTTTCCACTCGAAACGATCGATGTTTGACAAAACTATGCAAGTTCGTCGCAGATCGGTATAAGGTGGTTCGTTGGGGCGTGTTTTAAGCTACAAAATTCTATGTCGCAGATTCACATACGACGAATAGAAGCGGAGTTATTGTGGTGTATATCTGTGAGGCCATGAATCACCATTGACGGCCGGATTGCCTACCACTCGAAACGATCGATGTTTGACGAAACTATGCAAGTTCGTCGTAGATCGGTATAAGGTGATTCGTTGGGGCGTGTTTTAAGCTACAAATTGCTATGTCGCAGATTCGCATACGACGAATAGAAGCGGAGTTATTGTGGTGTATATCTGTGAGTCCATGAATTGCCATTGACTACCGGATTCCCTACCACTCGATACGATCGATGTTTGACGAAACTATGCAAGTTCGTCGCAGATCGGTAAAAGGTGGGTCGTTGGGCCATGTTTTAAGCTACAAATCGCTATGTCGCAAATTTGCATTCGACGAATTGAAGCTGAGTTATAGTTGTTTATATCTGTCAGGCCATGAATCACCATTGACGGCCGGATTGCTGTCCACTCGAAACGATCGATGTTTGACAAAACTATGCAAGTCCGTCGCAGATCGGTATAAGGTGGTTCGTTGGGGCGTGTTTTATGCTACAAATTGCTATGTCGCAGATTTGCATACGACGAATAGAAGCGGAGTTATTGTTGTTTATATCTGTGAGGCCATGAATCACCATTGACGGCCGGATTGCTTTCCACTCGAAACGATCGATGTTTGACAAAACTATGCAAGTTCGTCGCAGATCGGTATAAGGTGGTTCGTTGGGGCGTGTTTTAAGCTACAAATTACTATGTCGCAGATTCGCATACGACGAATAGAAGCTGAGTTATAGTTGTTTATATCTGTCAGGCCATGATACACCATTGACGGCCGGATTGCTTTCCACTCGAGACGATCGATGTTTGACAAAACAATGCAAGTTCGTCGCAGATCGGTATAAGGTGGTTCGTTGGGGCGTGTTTTAAGCTACAAATTGCTATGTCGCAGATTCGCATTCGACGAATAGAAGCGGAGTTATAGTTGTTTATATCTGTCAGGCCATGATACACCATTGACGGCCGGATTGCTTTCCACTCGAAACGATCGATGTTTGACAAAACTATGCAAGTCCGTCGCAGATCGGTATAAGGTGGTTTGCTGGGGCGTGTTTTATGCTACAAATTGCTATGTCGCAGATTTGCATACGACGAATAGAAGCGGAGTTATTGTGGTGTATATCTGTGAGGCCATGAATCACCATTGACGGCCGGATTGCCTACCACTCGAAACGATCGATGTTTGACGAAACTATGCAAGTTCGTCGTAGATCGGTATAAGATGATTCGTTAGGGCGTGTTTTAAGCTACAAATTGCTATGTCGCAGATTCGCATACGACGAATAGAAGCGGAGTTATTGTGGTGTATATCTGTGAGGCCATGAATCACCATTGACTACCGGATTCCCTACCACTCGAAACGATCGACGTTTGACGAAACCATGCAAGTTCGTCGAAGATCGGCACAAGGTGGGTCGATGTGACGTGTTTTAAGCTACAAATTGCTGTGTCGCAGATTCGCATACGATGAATAGGAGCGGAATAATAGTTGTTTATATCTGTCAGGCCATGAATCACCATTGACGACCGGATTGCTTTCCACTCAAAACGATCGATGTTTGACAAAACTATGCAAGTTCGTCGCAGACCGGTATAAGGTGGTTCGTTGGGGCGTGTTTTAAGCTACTAATTGCTACGTCGCAGATTCGCATACGACGAATAGAAGCGGAGTTATAGTTGTTTATATCTGTCAGGACATGATACACCATTGACGGCCGGATTCCCTACCACTCGAAACGATCGACGTTTGACGAAACCATACAAGTATATCGCAGATCGACATGAGGTGGGTCGATGTGTCGTGTTTTAAGCTACAAATTGCTATGTCGCAGAATTGCATACGACGTATAGAAGCGGAGTTATTGTTGTTTATATCTGTGAGGTCATGAATCACCATTGACGGCCGGATTGCTTTCCACTAGAAACGATCGATGTTTGACGAAACTATGCAAGTTCGTCGCAGATCGGTATAAGGTGGTTCATTGGGGCGTGTTTTAAGCTACAAATTGCTAGGTCGCAGATTCGCAAACGACGAATAGAATCGGAGTTAGAGTTGTTTATATCTGTGAGGCCATGAATCACCATTGACGGCCGGATTGCTTTTCACTCGAAACGATCGATGTTTGACAAAACTATGCAAGTTCGTCGCAGATCGGTATAAGGTGGTTCGCTGGGGCGTGTTTTAAGCTACAAATTGCTATGTCGCAGATTCGCATACGACGAATAGAAGCTGAGTTACAGTTGTTTATATCTGTCAGGCCATGATACACCATTGACGGCCGGATTGCTTTCCACTCGAAACGATCGATGTTTGACAAAACTATGCAAGCTCGTCGCAGATCGGTATAAGGTGGTTCGTTGGGGCGTGTTTTAAGCTACAAATTGCTATGTCGCAGATTCGCATACGACGAATAGAAGCTGAGTTATAGTTGTTTATATCTGTCAGGCCATGAATCACCATTGACGGCCGGATTGCCTACCACTCGAAACGATCGATCTTTGACGAAACTATGGAAGTTCGTCGCAGATCGGCACAAGGTGGGTCGATGTGACGTGTTTTAAGCTACAAATCGCTATGTCGCAGATTTGCATTCGACGAAAAGAAGCGGAGTTATAGTTGTTTATATCTGTCAGGCCATGAATCACCATTGATGGCCGGATTGCTTTCCACTAGAAACGATCGATGTTTGACAAAACTATGCAAGTTCGTCGCAGATCGGTATAAGGTGGTTCGTTGGGGCGTGTTTTATGCTACAAATTGCTATGTCGCAGATTTGCATACGACGAATACAAGCGGAGTTATTGTTGTTTATATCTGTGAGGCCATGAATCACCATTGACGGCCGGATTGCCTACCACTCAAAACGATCGATGTTTGACGAAACTATGCAAGTTCGTCGCAGATCGGCACAAGGTGGGTCGATGTGACGTGTTTTAAGCTACAAATTGCTATGTCGCGGATTTGCATTCGACGAATAGAAGCGGAGTTATAGTTGTTTATATCTGTGAGGCCATGAATCACCATTGACGGCCGGATTGCCTACCACTCGAAACGATCGATGTTTGACGAAACTATGCAAGTTCGTCGCAGATCGGTAAAAGGTGGGTTGTTGGGCCATGTTTTAAGCTACAAATCGCTATGTCGCAAATTTGCATTCGACGAATAGAAGCTGAGTTATAGTTGTTTATATCTGTCAGGCCATGAATCACCATTGACGGCCGGATTGCTGTCCACTCGAAACGATCGATGTTTGACAAAACTATGCAAGTCCGTCGCAGATCGGTATAAGGTGGTTCGTTGGGGCGTGTTTTATGCTACAAATTGCTATGTCGCAGATTTGCATACGACGAATAGAAGCGGAGTTATTGTTGTTTATATCTGTGAGGCCATGAATCACCATTGACGGCCGGATTGCTTTCCACTCGAAACGATCGATGTTTGACAAAACTATGCAAGTTCGTCGCAGATCGGTATAGGGTGGTTCGTTGGGGCGTGTTTTAAGCTACAAATTACTATGTCGCAGATTCGCATTCGACGAATAGAAGCGGAGTTATAGTTGTTTATATCTGTCAGGCCATGATACACCATTGACGGCCGGATTGCTTTCCACTCGAAACGATCGATGTTTGACAAAACTATGCAAGTTCGTCGCAGATCGGTATAAGGTGGTTCGTTGGGGGGTGTTTTTAGCTACAAATTGCTACGTCGCAGATTCGCATTCGACGAATAGAAGCTGAGTTATAGTTGTTTATATCTGTCAGGCCATGAATCACCATTGACGGCCGGATTGCTGTCCACTCGAAGCGATCGATGTTTGACAAAACTATGCAAGTCCGTCGCAGATCGGTATAAGGTGGTTCGTTGGGGCGTGTTTTATGCTACAAATTGCTATGTCGCAGATTTGCATACGACGAATAGAAGCGGAGTTATTGTTGTTTATATCTGTGAGGCCATGAATCACCATTGACGGCCGGATTGCTTTCCACTCGAAACGATCGATGTTTGACAAAACTATGCAAGTTCGTCGCAGATCGGTATAAGGTGGTTCGTTGGGGCGTGTTTTAAGCTACAAATTACTATGTCGCAGATTCGCATACGACGAATAGAAGCTGAGTTATAGTTGTTTATATCTGTCAGGCCATGATACACCATTGACGGCCGGATTGCTTTCCACTCGAAACGATCGATGTTTGACAAAACTATGCAAGTTCGGCGCAGATCGGTATAAGGTGGTTCGTTGGGGCGTGTTTTAAGCTACAAATTGCTATGTCGCAGATTCGCATTCGACGAATAGAAGCGGAGTTATAGTTGTTTATATCTGTCAGGCCATGATAAACCATTGACGGCCGGATTGCTTTCCACTCGAAACGATCGATGTTTGACAAAACTATGCAAGTTCGTCGCAGATCGGTATAAGGTGATTCGTTGGGGCGTGTTTTAAGCTACAAATTGCTATGTCGCAGATTCACATACGACGAATAGAAGCGGAGTTATTGTGGTGTATATCTGTGAGGCCATGAATCACCATTGACGGCCGGATTGCCTACCACTCGAAACGATCGATGTTTGACGAAACTATGCAAGTCCGTCGCAGATCGGTATAAGGTGGTTCGTTGGGGCGTGTTTTATGCTACAAATTGCTATGTCGCAGATTTGCATACGACGAATAGAAGCGGAGTTATTGTTGTTTATATCTGTGAGGCCATGAATCACCATTGACGGCCGGATTGCTTTCCACTCGAAACGATCGATGTTTGACAAAACTATGCAAGTTCGTCGCAGATCGGTATAAGGTGGTTCGTTGGGGCGTGTTTTAAGCTACAAATTACTATGTCGCAGATTCGCATACGACGAATAGAAGCTGAGTTATAGTTGTTTATATCTGTCAGGCCATGATACACCATTGACAGCCGGATTGCTTTCCACTCGAGACGATCGATGTTTGACAAAACAATGCAAGTTCGTCGCAGATCGGTATAAGGTGGTTCGTTGGGGCGTGTTTTAAGCTACAAATTGCTATGTCGCAGATTCGCATTCGACGAATAGAAGCGGAGTTATAGTTGTTTATATCTGTCAGGCCATGATACACCATTGACGGCCGGATTGCTTTCCACTCGAAACGATCGATGTTTGACAAAACTATGCAAGTCCGTCGCAGATCGGTATAAGGTGGTTTGCTGGGGCGTGTTTTATGCTACAAATTGCTATGTCGCAGATTTGCATACGACGAATAGAAGCGGAGTTATTGTGGTGTATATCTGTGAGGCCATGAATCACCATTGACGGCCGGATTGCCTACCACTCGAAACGATCGATGTTTGACGAAACTATGCAAGTTCGTCGTAGATCGGTATAAGATGATTCGTTAGGGCGTGTTTTAAGCTACAAATTGCTATGTCGCAGATTCGCATACGACGAAAAGAAGCGGAGTTATTGTGGTGTATATCTGTGAGTCCATGAATTGCCATTGACTACCGGATTCCCTACCACTCGAAACGATCGACGTTTGACGAAACTATACAAGTATGTCGCAGATCGGCATGAGGTGGGTTGATGTGTCGTGTTTTAAGCTACAAATTGCTATGTCGCAGATTCGCATACGACGAATAGAAGCGGAGTTATACTTGTTTATATCTGTGAGGCCATGAATTGCCATTGACTACCGGATTGCCTACCACTCGAAACGATCGACGTTTGTCGAAACTATACAAGTACGTCGCAAATCGGCATGAGGTGGGTCGATTTGCCGTGTTTTAAGCTACAAATCGCTATGTCGCAAATTTGCATTCGACGAATAGAAGCTGAGTTATAGTTGTTTATATCTGTGAGGCCATGAATTGCCATTGACTACCGGATTGCTTTCCACTCGAAACGATCGATGTTTGACAAAACTATGCAAGTCCGTCGCAGATCGGTATAAGGTGGTTCGTTGGGGCGTGTTTTAAGCTACAAATTACTATGTCGCAGATTCGCATACGACGAATAGAAGCTGAGTTATAGTTGTTTATATCTGTCAGGCCATGATACACCATTGACGGCCGGATTGCTTTCCACTCGAAACGATCGATGTTTGACAAAACTATGCAAGTTCGTCGCAGATCGGTATAAGGTGGTTCGTTGGGGCGTGTTTTAAGCTACAAATTGCTATGTCGCAGATTCGCATTCGACGAATAGAATCGGAGTTATAGTTGTTTATATCTGTCAGGCCATGATACACCATTGACGGCCGGATTGCTTTCCACTCGAAACGATCGATGTTTGACAAAACTATGCAAGTTCGTCGCAGATCGGTATAAGGTAATTCGTTGGGGCGTGTTTTAAGCTACAAATTGCTATGTCGCAGATTCGCATACGACGAATAGAAGCGGAGTTATTGTGGTGTATATCTGTGAGGCCATGAATCACCATTGACGGCCGGATTGCCTACCACTCGAAACGATCGATGTTTGACGAAACTATGCAAGTTCGTCGCAGATCGGTAAAAGGTGGGTCGTTGGGCCATGTTTTAAGCTACAAATCGCTATGTCGCAAATTTGCATTCGACGAATAGAAGCTGAGTTATAGTTGTTTATATCTGTCAGGCCATGAATCACCATTGACGGCCGGATTGCTGTCCACTCGAAACGATCGATGTTTGACAAAACTATGCAAGTCCGTCGCAGATCGGTATAAGGTGGTTCGTTGGGGCGTGTTTTATGCTACAAATTGCTATGTCGCAGATTTGCATACGACGAATAGAAGCGGAGTTATTGTTGTTTATATCTGTGAGGCCATGAATCACCATTGACGGCCGGATTGCTTTCCACTCGAAACGATCGATGTTTGACAAAACTATGCAAGTTCGTCGCAGATCGGTATAAGGTGGTTCGTTGGGGCGTGTTTTAAGCTACAAATTACTATGTCGCAGATTCGCATACGACGAATAGAAGCTGAGTTATAGTTGTTTATATCTGTCAGGCCATGATACACCATTGACGGCCGGATTGCTTTCCACTCGAAACGATCGATGTTTGACAAAACTATGCAAGTTCGTCGCAGATCGGTATAAGGTGATTCGTTGGGGCGTGTTTTAAGCTACAAATTGCTATGTCGCAGATTCGCATACGACGAATAGAAGCGGAGTTATTGTGGCGTATATCTGTGAGGCCATGAATCACCATTGACGGCCGGATTGCCTACCACTCGAAACGATCGATGTTTGACGAAACTATGCAAGTTCGTCGTAGATCGGTATAAGGTGATTCGTTGGGGCGTGTTTTAAGCTACAAATTGCTATGTCGCAGATTCGCACACGACGAATAGAAGCGGAGTTATTGTGGTGTATATCTGTGAGTCCATGAATTGCCATTGACTACCGGATTCCCTACCACTCGAAACGATCGATGTTTGACGAAACTATGCAAGTTCGTCGCAGATCGGTATAAGGTGATTCGTTGGGGCGTGTTTTAAGCTACAAATTGCTATGTCGCAGATTCGCATACGACGAATAGAAGCGAAATTATTGTGGTGTATATCTGTGAGGCCATGAATCACCATTGACGGCCGGATTGCCTACCACTCGAAACGATCGATGTTTGACGAAACTATGCAAGTTCGTCGTAGATCGGTATAAGGTGATTCGTTGGGGCGTGTTTTAAGCTACAAATTGCTATGTCGCAGATTCGCATGCGACGAATAGAAGCTGAGTTATAGTTGTTTATATCTGTCAGGCCATGATACACCATTGACGGCCGGATTGCTTTCCACTCGAAACGATCGATGTTTGACAAAACTATGCAAGTTCGTCGCAGATCGGTATAAGGTGATTCGTTGGGGCGTGTTTTAAGCTACAAATTGCTATGTCGCAGATTCGCATACGACGAATAGAAGCGGAGTTATTGTGGTGTATATCTGTGAGGCCATGAATCACCATTGACGGCCGGATTGCCTACCACTCGAAACGATCGATGTTTGACGAAACTATGCAAGTTCGTCGTAGATCGGTATAAGGTGATTCGTTGGGGCGTGTTTTAAGCTACAAATTGCTATGTCGCAGATTCGCATACGACGAATAGAAGCGGAGTCATTGTGGTGTATATCTGTGAGTCCATGAATTGCCATTGACTACCGGATTCCCTACCACTCGAAACGATCGATGTTTGACGAAACTATGCAAGTTCGTCGCAGATCGGTAAAAGGTGGGTCGTTGGGCCATGTTTTAAGCTACAAATCGCTATGTCGCAAATTTGCATTCGACGAATAGAAGCTGAGTTATAGTTGTTTATATCTGTCAGGCCATGAATCACCATTGACGGCCGGATTGCTGTCCACTCGAAACGATCGATGTTTGACAAAACTATGCAAGTCCGTCTCAGATCGGTATAAGGTGGTTCGTTGGGGCGTGTTTTATGCTACAAATTGCTATGTCGCAGATTTGCATACGACGAATAGAGGCGGAGATATTGTTGTTTATATCTGTGAGGCCATGAATCACCATTGACGGCCGGATTGCCTACCACTCGAAACGATCGATGTTTGACGAAACTATGCAAGTTCGTCGCAGATCGGCACAAGGTGGGTCGATGTGACGTGTTTTAAGCTACAAATTGCTATGTCGCAGATTTGCATTCGACGAATAGAAGCGGAGTTATAGTTGTTTATATCTGTCAGGCCATGATACACCATTGACGGCCGGATTGCTTTCCACTAGAAACGATCGATGTTTGACGAAACTATGCAAGTTCGTCGCAGATCGGTATAAGTTGGTTCATTGGGGCGTGTTTTAAGCTACAAATTGCTAGGTCGCAGATTCGCATACGACGAATAGAAGCGGAGTTATAGTTGTTTATATCTGTGAGGCCATGAATTGCCATTGACTACTGGATTGCCTACCACTCGAACGATCGACGTTTGACGAAACTCTACAAGTACGTCGCAGATCGGCATGAGGTGGGTCGATGTGCCGTGTTTTAAGCTACAAATCGCTATGTCGCAAATTTGCATTCGACGAATAGAAGGTGAGTTATAGTTGTTTATATCTGTGAGGCCATGAATCACCATTGACGGCCGGATTGCTTACCACTCGAAACGATCGTCGTTTGACGAAACTATGCAAGTTCGTCGCAGATCGGTAAAAGGTGGGTCGTTGGGCCGTGTTTTATGCTACAAATTGCTATGTCGCAGATTTGCATACGACGAATAGAAGCGGACTTATTGTTGTTTATATCTGTGAGGCCATGAATCACCATTGACGGCCGGATTCCCTACCAATCGAAACGATCGACGTTTGACGAAACCATGCAAGTTCGTCGCAGATCGGTATAAGGTGGGTCGTTGGGCCATGTTTTAAGATACAAATCGCTATGTCGCAAATTTGCATTCGACGAATAGAAGCTGAGTTATAGTTGTTTATATCTGTCAGGCCATGAATCACCATTGACGGCCGGATTGCTTTCCACTCGAAACGATCAATGTTTGACAAAACTATGCAAGTCCGTCGCAGATCGGTATAAGATGGTTCGTTGGGCCGTGTTTTATGCTACAAATTGCTATGTCGCAGATTTGCATACGACGAATAGAAGCGGACTTATTGTTGTTTATATCTGTGAGGCCATGAATCACCATTGACGGCCGGATTGCCTACCACTCGAAACGATCGATGTTTGACAAAACTATGCAAGTCCGTCGCAGATCGGTATAAGGTGGTTCGTTGGGGCGTGTTTTATGCTACAAATTGCTATGTCGCAGATTTGCATACGACGAATAGAAGCGGAGTTATTGTTGTTTATATCTGTGAGGCCATGAATCACCATTGATGGCCGGATTGCCTACCACTCGAAACGATCGATGTTTGACGAAACTATGCAAGTTCGTCGCAGATCGGCACAAGGTGGGTCGATGTGACGTGTTTTAAGCTACAAATTGCTATGTCGCAGATTTGCATTCGACGAATAGAAGCGAAGTTATAGTTGTTTATATCTGTCAGGCCATGAAACACCATTGACGGCCGGATTGCCTACCACTCGAACGATCGACGTTTGACGAAACTCTACAAGTACGTCGCAGATCGGCATGAGGTGGGTCGATGTGCCGTGTTTTAAGCTACAAATCGCTATGTCGCAAATTTGCATTCGACGAATAGAAGCTGAGTTATAGTTGTTTATATCTGTCAGGCCATGAATCACCATTGACGGCCGGATTGCTTACCACTCGAAACAATCGATGTTTGACAAAACTATGCAATTTCGTCGCAGATCGGCACACGGTGGGTCGATGTGACGTGTTTTAAGCTACAAATTGCTATGTCGGATATTGGCATACGACGAATAGAAGCCAAGTTTTAGGTGCTTATATCTGTGAGACCATGAATCACCATTGGCGGCCGGATTGCTTACCACTCGAAACGATCGACGTTTGACGAAACTATGCAAGTTCGTCGCAGATCGGTATAAGGTGGGTCGTTGGGCCATGTTTTGAACTACAAATTTCTATGTCGCAGATTCGCATACGACGAATACAAGCGGAGTTATCGATGTTTATATCTGTGAGGCCATGAATCACCATTGACGACCGGATTGCCTACCACTCGAAACGATCGACGTTTGACGAAACTATACAAGTACGTCGCAGATCGGCATGAGGTGGGTCGATGTGTCGTGTTTTAAGCTACAAATCGCTATGTCGCAAATTTGCATTCGACGAATAGAAGCTGAGTTATAGTTGTTTATATCTGTCAGGCCATGAATCACCATTGACGGCCGGATTGCTTTCCACTCGAAACGATCGATGTTTGACAAAACTATGCAAGTTCGTCGCAGATCGGTATAAGGTGGTTCTTTGGGCCGTGTTTTATGCTACAAATTGCTATGTCGCAGATTTGCATACGACGAATAGAACCGGAGTTATCGATGTTTATATCTGTGAGGCCTATGAATCACCATTGACGGCCGGATTCCCTACCACTCGAAACGATCGTCGTTTGACGAAACCATGCAAGTTCGTCGCAGATCGGCACAAGGTGGGTCGATGTGTCGTGTTTTAAGCTACAAATTGCTATGTCGCAGATTTGCATTCGACGAATAGAAGCGGAGTTATAGTTGTTTATATCTGTGAGGCCATGAATCACCATTGACGGCCGGATTGCTTACCACTCGAAACGATCGATGTTTGACAAAACTATGCAAGTTCGTCGCAGATCGGTATAAGGTGGTTCGTTGGGGCGTGTTTTAAGCTACAAATTGCTATGTCGCAGATTCGCATACGACGAATAGAAGCTGAGTTATAGTTGTTTATATCTGTGAGGCCATGAATCACCATTGATGGCTGGATTCCCTACTACTCGAAACGATCGACGTTTGACGAAACCATGCAAGTTCGTCGCAGATGGGCACAAGGTGGGTCGATGTGACGTGTTTTAAGCTACAAATTGCTATGTCGCAGATTCGCATACGATGAATAGGAGCGGAGTTATAGTTGTTTATATCTGTCAGGCCATGAATCACCATTGACGACCGGATTGCTTTCCACTCAAAACGATCGATGTTTGACAAAACTATGCAAGTTCGTCGCAGACCGGTATAAGGTGGTTCGTTGGGGCGTGTTTTAAGCTACTAATTGCTACGTCGCAGATTCGCATACGACGAATAGAAGCGGAGTTATTGTTGTTTATATCTGTGAGGCCATGAATCGCCATTGACGACCGGATTGCCTACCACTCGAAACGATCGACGTTTGACGAAACTATACAAGTATGTCGCAGATCGGCATGAGGTGGGTCGATGTGTCGTGTTTTAAGCTACAAATTGCTATGTCGCAGATTTGCATACGACATATATAAGCGGAGTTATTGTTGTTTATATCTGTGAGGCCATGAATCACCATTGACGGCCGGATTGCTTTCCACTAGAAACTATCGATGTTTGACGAAACTATGCAAGTTCGTCGCAGGTCGGTATAAGGTGGTTCATTGGGGCGTGTTTTAAGCTACAAATTGCTAGGGCGCAGATTCGCATACGACGAATAGAAGCGGAGTTATAGTTGTTTATATCTGTGAGGCCATGAATCACCATTGACGGCCGGATTGCCTACTACTCGAAACGATCGATGTTTGACGAAACTATGCAAGTTCGTCGCAGATCGGCACAAGGCGGGTCGATGTGACGTATTTTAGCTACAAATTGCTATGTCGCAGATTTGCATTCGACGAATAGAAGCGGAGTTATAGTTGTTTATATCTGTCAGGCCATGAATCACCATTGACTGCCGGATTGCTTTCCACTCGAAACGATCGATGTTTGACAAAACTATGCAAGTTCGTCGCAGATCGGTGTAAGGTGGTTCGTTGGGGCGTGTTTTAAGCTACAAATTGCTATGTCGCAGATTTTCATATGACGAATAGAAGCGGAGTTATAGTTGTTTATATCTGTGAGGCCATGAATCACCATTGACGGCCGGATTGCCTACCACTCGAAACGATCGACCTTTGACGAAACTATGCAAGTTCGTCGCAGATCGGTAAAAGGTGGGTCGTCGGGCCGTGTTTTGTGCTACAAATTGCTATGTCGCAGATTTGCATTCGACGAACAGAAGCTGAGGTATAGTTGTTTATATCTGTGGGGCCATGAATCACCATTGACGGCCGGATTGCTTACCACTCGAAACGATCGACGATTGACAAAACTATGGAAGTTCGTCGCAGATCGGTATAAGGTGGTTCGTTGGGACGTGTTATAAGCTACACATTGCTACGTCGCAGATTCGCATACGACGAATAGAAGCGGAGTTATTGTTGTTTATATCTGTGAGGCCATGAATGACCAAAGACGGCCGGATTGCCTACCACTCGAAACGATCGATGTTTGACGAATCAATGCAAGTTCGTCGCAGATCGGCACAAGGTGGTTCGTTGGGGCGTGTTTTAAGCTACTAATTGCTACGTCGCAGATTCGCATACGACGAATAGAAGCGGAGTTATTGTTGTTTATATCTGTGAGGCCATGAATCGCCATTGACGACCGGATTGCCTACCACTCGAAACGATCGACGTTTGACGAAACTATACAAGTATGTCGCAGATCGGCATGAGGTGGGTCGATGTGTCGTGTTTTAAGCTACAAATTGCTATGTCGCAGATTTGCATACGACATATATAAGCGGAGTTATTGTTGTTTATATCTGTGAGGCCATGAATCACCATTGACGGCCGGATTGCTTTCCACTAGAAACTATCGATGTTTGACGAAACTATGCAAGTTCGTCGCAGGTCGGTATAAGGTGGTTCATTGGGGCGTGTTTTAAGCTACAAATTGCTAGGGCGCAGATTCGCATACGACGAATAGAAGCGGAGTTATAGTTGTTTATATCTGTGAGGCCATGAATCACCATTGACGGCCGGATTGCCTACTACTCGAAACGATCGATGTTTGACGAAACTATGCAAGTTCGTCGCAGATCGGCACAAGGCGGGTCGATGTGACGTATTTTAGCTACAAATTGCTATGTCGCAGATTTGCATTCGACGAATAGAAGCGGAGTTATAGTTGTTTATATCTGTCAGGCCATGAATCACCATTGACTGCCGGATTGCTTTCCACTCGAAACGATCGATGTTTGACAAAACTATGCAAGTTCGTCGCAGATCGGTGTAAGGTGGTTCGTTGGGGCGTGTTTTAAGCTACAAATTGCTATGTCGCAGATTTTCATATGACGAATAGAAGCGGAGTTATAGTTGTTTATATCTGTGAGGCCATGAATCACCATTGACGGCCGGATTGCCTACCACTCGAAACGATCGACCTTTGACGAAACTATGCAAGTTCGTCGCAGATCGGTAAAAGGTGGGTCGTCGGGCCGTGTTTTGTGCTACAAATTGCTATGTCGCAGATTTGCATTCGACGAACAGAAGCTGAGGTATAGTTGTTTATATCTGTGGGGCCATGAATCACCATTGACGGCCGGATTGCTTACCACTCGAAACGATCGACGATTGACAAAACTATGGAAGTTCGTCGCAGATCGGTATAAGGTGGTTCGTTGGGACGTGTTATAAGCTACACATTGCTACGTCGCAGATTCGCATACGACGAATAGAAGCGGAGTTATTGTTGTTTATATCTGTGAGGCCATGAATGACCAAAGACGGCCGGATTGCCTACCACTCGAAACGATCGATGTTTGACGAATCAATGCAAGTTCGTCGCAGATCGGCACAAGGTGGGTCGATGTGACGTGTTTTAAGCTACAAATTGCTATGTCGCAGATTCGCATACGATGAATAGGAGCGGAGTTATAGTTGTTTATATCTGTGAGGCCATGAATCACCAAAGACGGCCAGATTGCCTACCACTCGAAACGATCGACGTTTGACGAAACAATGCAAGTTCGTCGCAGATCGGCACAACGTGGGTCGATGTGTCGTGTTTTAAGCTACAAATTGCTATGTCGCAGATTTGCATTCGACGAATAGAAGCGGAGTTATAGTTGTTTATATCTGTGAGGCCATGAATCACCAATGACGGCCGGATTGCTTACCACTCGAAACGATCGATGTTTGACAAAACTATGCAAGTTCGTCGCAGATCGGTATAAGGTGGTTCGTTTGGGCGTGTTTTAAGCTACAAATTGCTATGTCGCAGATTCGCATACGACGAATAGAAGCTGAGTTATAGTTGTTTATATCTGTGAGGCCATGAATCACCATTGACGGCCGGATTCCCTACCACTCGAAACGATCGACGTTTGACGAAACCATGCAAGTTCGTCGCAGATCGGCACAAAGTGGGTCGATGTGACGTGTTTTAAGCTACAAATTGCTATGTCGCAGATTCGCATACGATGAATGGGAGCGGAGTTATAGTTGTTTATATCTGTCAGGCCATGAATCACCATTGACGACCGGATTGCTTTCCACTCAAAACGATCGATGTTTGACGAATCAATGCAAGTTCGTCGCAGATCGGCACAAGGTGGGTCGATGTGTCGTGTTTTAAGCTACAAATTGCTATGTCGCAGATTTGCATTCGACGAATAGAAGCGGAGTTATAGTTGTTTATATCTGTCAGGCCATGAATCACCATTGACGACCGGATTGCTTTCCACTCAAAACGATCGATGTTTGACAAAACTATGCAAGTTCGTCGCAGACCGGTATAAGGTGGTTCGTTGGGGCGTGTTTTAAGCTACTAATTGCTACGTCGCAGATTCGCATACGACGAATAGAAGCAGAGTTATTGTCGTTTATATCTGTGAGGCCATGAATCGTCATTGACGACCGGATTGCCTACCACTCGAAACGATCGACGTTTGACGAAACTATACAAGTATGACGCAGATCGGCATGAGGTGGGTCGATGTGTCGTGTTTTTAGCTACAAATTGCTATGTCGCAGATTTGCATACGACGTATAGAAGCGGAGTTATTGTTGTTTATATCTGTGAGGCCATGAATCACCATTGACGGCCGGATTGCTTTCCACTAGAAACGATCGACGTTTGACGAAACTATACAAGTACGTCGCAGATCGGCATGAAGTGGGTCGATGTGTCGTGTTTTAAGCTACAAATCGCTATGTCGCAAATTTGCATTCGACGAATAGAAGCTGAGTTATAGTTGTTTATATCTGTCAGGCCATGAATCACCATTGACGGCCGGATTGCTTTCCACTCTAAACGATCGATGTTTGACAAAACTATGCAAGTTCGTCGCAGATCGGTATAAGGTGGTTCGTTTGGGCGTGTTTTAAGCTACAAATTGCTATGTCGCAGATTCGCATACGACGAATAGAAGCTGAGTTATAGTTGTTTATATCTGTGAGGCCATGAATCACCATTGACGGCCGGATTCCCTACCACTCGAAACGATCGACGTTTGACGAAACCATGCAAGTTCGTCGCAGATCGGCACAAGGTGGGTCGATGTGATGTGTTTTTAGCTACAAATTGCTATGTCGCAGATTTGCATTCGACGAATAGAAGCGGAGTTATAGTTGTTTATATCTGTCAGGCCATGAATCACCATTGACTGCCGGATTGCTTTCCACTCGTTACGATCGATGTTTGACAAAACTATGCAAGTTCGTCGCAGACCGGTATAAGGTGGTTCGTTGGGGCGTGTTTTAAGCTACTAATTGCTACGTCGCAGATTCGCATACGACGAATAGAAGCGGAGTTATAGTTGTTTATATCTGTGAGGCCATGAATCGTCATTGACGACCGGATTGCCTACCACTCGAAACGATCGACGTTTGACGAAACTATACAAGTATGACGCAGATCGGCATGAGGTGGGTCGATGTGTCGTGTTTTTAGCTACAAATTGCTATGTCGCAGATTTGCATACGACGTATAGAAGCGGAGTTATTGTTGTTTATATCTGTGAGGCCATGAATCACCATTGACGGCCGGATTGCTTTCCACTAGAAACGATCGACGTTTGACGAAACTATACAAGTACGTCGCAGATCGGCATGAAGAGGGTCGATGTGTCGTGTCTTAAGCTACAAATCGCTATGTCGCAAATTTGCATTCGACGAATAGAAGCTGAGTTATAGTTGTTTATATCTGTGAGGCCATGAATCACCATTGACGGCCGGATTGCTTTCCACTCGAAACGATCGATGTTTGACAAAACTATGCAAGTTCGTCGCAGATCGGTATAAGGTGGTTCGTTGGGGCGTGTTTTAAGCTACAAATTGCTATGTCGCAGATTTGCATTCGACGAATAGAAGCGGAGTTATAGTTGCTTATATCTGTGAGGCCATGAATCACCAATGACGGCCGGATTGCTTACCACTCGAAACGATCGATGTTTGACAAAACTATGCAAGTTCGTCCCAGATCGGTATAAGGTGGTTCGTTTGGGCGTGTTTTAAGCTACAAATTGCTATGTCACAGATTCGCATACGACGAATAGAAGCTGAGTTATAGTTGTTTATATCTGTGAGGCCATGAATCACCATTGACGGGCGGATTCCCTACCACTCGAAACGATCGACGTTTGACGAAACCATGCAAGTTCGTCGCAGATCGGCACAAGGTGGGTCGATGTGACGAGTTTTAAGCTACAAATTGCTATGTCGCAGATTCGCATACGATGAATGGGAGCGGAGTTATAGTTGTTTATATCTGTCAGGCCATGAATCACCATTGACGACCGGATTGCTTTCCACTCAAAACGATCGATGTTTGACGAATCAATGCAAGTTCGTCGCAGATCGGCACAAGGTGGGTCGATGTGTCGTGTTTTAAGCTACAAATTGCTATGTCGCAGATTTGCATTCGACGAATAGAAGCGGAGTTATAGTTGTTTATATCTGTCAGGCCATGAATCACCATTGACGACCGGATTGCTTTCCACTCAAAACGATCGATGTTTAACAAAACTATGCAAGTTCGTCGCAGACCGGTATAAGGTGGTTCGTTGGGGCGTGTTTTAAGCTACTAATTGCTACGTCGCAGATTCGCATACGACGAATAGAAGCGGAGATATTGTCGTTTATATCTGTGAGGCCATGAATCGTCATTGACGACCGGATTGCCTACCACTCGAAACGATCGACGTTTGACGAAACTATACAAGTATGACGCAGATCGGCATGAGGTGGGTCGATGTGTCGTGTTTTTAGCTACAAATTGCTATGTCGCAGATTTGCATACGACGTATAGAAGCGGAGTTATTGTTGTTTATATCTGTGAGGCCATGAATCACCATTGACGGCCGGATTGCTTTCCACTAGAAACCATCGACGTTTGACGAAACTATACAAGTACGTCGCAGATCGGCATGAAGTGGGTCGATGTGTCGTGTTTTAAGTTACAAATCGCTATGTCGCAAATTTGCATTCGACGAATAGAAGCTGAGTTATAGTTGTTTATATCTGTCAGGCCATGAATCACCATTGACGGCCGGATTGCTTTCCACTCGAAACGATCGATGTTTGACAAAACTATGCAAGTTCGTCGCAGATCGGTATAAGGTGGTTCGTTTGGGCGTGTTTTAAGCTACAAATTGCTATGTCGCAGATTCGCATACGACGAATAGAAGCTGAGTTATAGTTGTTATATCTGTGAGGCCATGAATCACCATTGACGGCCGGATTCCCTACCACTCGAAACGATCGACGTTTGACGAAACCATGCAAGTTCGTCGCAGATCGGCACAAGGTGGGTCGATGTGATGTGTTTTTAGCTACAAATTGCTATGTCGCAGATTTGCATTCGACGAATAGAAGCGGAGTTATAGTTGTTTATATCTGTCAGGCCATGAATCACCATTGACTGCCGGATTGCTTTCCACTCGTTACGATCGATGTTTGACAAAACTATGCAAGTTCGTCGCAGACCGGTATAAGGTGGTTCGTTGGGGCGTGTTTTAAGCTACTAATTGCTACGTCGCAGATTCGCATACGACGAATAGAAGCGGAGTTATTGTCGTTTATATCTGTGAGGCCATGAATCGTCATTGACGACCGGATTGCCTACCACTCGAAACGATCGACGTTTGACGAAACTATACAAGTATGACGCAGATCGGCATGAGGTGGGTCGATGTGTCGTGTTTTTAGCTACAAATTGCTATGTCGCAGATTTGCATACGACGTATAGAAGCGGAGTTATTGTTGTTTATATCTGTGAGGCCATGAATCACCATTGACGGCCGGATTGCTTTCCACTAGAAACGATCGACGTTTGACGAAACTATACAAGTACGTCGCAGATCGGCATGAAGTGGGTCGATGTGTCGTGTTTTAAGCTACAAATCGCTATGTCGCAAATTTGCATTCGACGAATAGAAGCTGAGTTATAGTTGTTTATATCTGTCAGGCCATGAATCACCATTGACGGCCGGATTGCTTTCCACTCGAAACGATCGATGTTTGACAAAACTATGCAAGTTCGTCGCAGATCGGTATAAGGTGGTTCGTTTGGGCGTGTTTTAAGCTACAAATTGCTATGTCGCAGATTCGCATACGACGAATAGAAGCTGAGTTATAGTTGTTTATATCTGTGAGGCCATGAATCACCATTGACGGCCGGATTCCCTACCACTCGAAACGATCGACGTTTGACGAAACCATGCAAGTTCGTCGCAGATCGGCACAAGGTGGGTCGATGTGATGTGTTTTTAGCTACAAATTGCTATGTCGCAGATTTGCATTCGACGAATAGAAGCGGAGTTATAGTTGTTTATATCTGTCAGGCCATGAATCACCATTGACTGCCGGATTGCTTTCCACTCGTTACGATCGATGTTTGACAAAACTATGCAAGTTCGTCGCAGACCGGTATAAGGTGGTTCGTTGGGGCGTGTTTTAAGCTACTAATTGCTACGTCGCAGATTCGCATACGACGAATAGAAGCGGAGTTATTGTTGTTTATATCTGTGAGGCCATGAATCGTCATTGACGACCGGATTGCCTACCACTCGAAACGATCGACGTTTGACGAAACTATACAAGTATGACGCAGATCGGCATGAGGTGGGTCGATGTGTCGTGTTTTTAGCTACAAATTGCTATGTCGCAGATTTGCATACGACGTATAGAAGCGGAGTTATTGTTGTTTATATCTGTGAGGCCATGAATCACCATTGACGGCCGGATTGCTTTCCACTAGAAACGATCGACTTTTGACGAAACTATACAAGTACGTCGCAGATCGGCATGAAGAGGGTCGATGTGTCGTGTCTTAAGCTACAAATCGCTATGTCGCAAATTTGCATTCGACGAATAGAAGCTGAGTTATAGTTGTTTATATCTGTGAGGCCATGAATCACCATTGACGGCCGGATTGCTTTCCACTCGAAACGATCGATGTTTGACAAAACTATGCAAGTTCGTCGCAGATCGGTATAAGGTGGTTCGTTTGGGCGTGTTTTAAGCTACAAATTGCTATGTCGCAGATTCGCAGACGACGAATAGAAGCTGAGTTATAGTTGTTTATATCTGTCAGGCCATGATACACCATTGACGGCCGGATTGCTTTCCACTCGAAACGATCGATGTTTGACAAAACTATGCAAGCTCGTCGCAGATCGGTATAAGGTGGTTCGTTGGGGCGTGTTTTAAGCTACAAATTGCTATGTCGCAGATTTGCATTCGACGAATAGAAGCGGAGTTATAGTTGCTTATATCTGTGAGGCCATGAATCACCAATGACGGCCGGATTGCTTACCACTCGAAACGATCGATGTTTGACAAAACTATGCAAGTTCGTCCCAGATCGGTATAAGGTGGTTCGTTTGGGCGTGTTTTAAGCTACAAATTGCTATGTCACAGATTCGCATACGACGAATAGAAGCTGAGTTATAGTTGTTTATATCTGTGAGGCCATGAATCACCATTGACGGGCGGATTCCCTACCTCTCGAAACGATCGACGTTTGACGAAACCATGCAAGTTCGTCGCAGATCGGCACAAGGTGGGTCGATGTGACGAGTTTTAAGCTACAAATTGCTATGTCGCAGATTCGCATACGATGAATGGGAGCGGAGTTATAGTTGTTTATATCTGTCAGGCCATGAATCACCATTGACGACCGGATTGCTTTCCACTCAAAACGATCGATGTTTGACGAATCAATGCAAGTTCGTCGCAGATCGGCACAAGGTGGGTCGATGTGTCGTGTTTTAAGCTACAAATTGCTATGTCGCAGATTTGCATTCGACGAATAGAAGCGGAGTTATAGTTGTTTATATCTGTCAGGCCATGAATCACCATTGACGACCGGATTGCTTTCCACTCAAAACGATCGATGTTTAACAAAACTATGCAAGTTCGTCGCAGACCGGTATAAGGTGGTTCGTTGGGGCGTGTTTTAAGCTACTAATTGCTACGTCGCAGATTCGCATACGACGAATAGAAGCGGAGATATTGTCGTTTATATCTGTGAGGCCATGAATCGTCATTGACGACCGGATTGCCTACCACTCGAAACGATCGACGTTTGACGAAACTATACAAGTATGACGCAGATCGGCATGAGGTGGGTCGATGTGTCGTGTTTTTAGCTACAAATTGCTATGTCGCAGATTTGCATACGACGTATAGAAGCGGAGTTATTGTTGTTTATATCTGTGAGGCCATGAATCACCATTGACGGCCGGATTGCTTTCCACTAGAAACCATCGACGTTTGACGAAACTATACAAGTACGTCGCAGATCGGCATGAAGTGGGTCGATGTGTCGTGTTTTAAGCTACAAATCGCTATGTCGCAAATTTGCATTCGACGAATAGAAGCTGAGTTATAGTTGTTTATATCTGTCAGGCCATGAATCACCATTGACGGCCGGATTGCTTTCCACTCGAAACGATCGATGTTTGACAAAACTATGCAAGTTCGTCGCTGATCGGTATAAGGTGGTTCGTTTGGGCGTGTTTTAAGCTACAAATTGCTATGTCGCAGATTCGCATACGACGAATAGAAGCTGAGTTATAGTTGTTTATATCTGTGAGGCCATGAATCACCATTGACGGCCGGATTCCCTACCACTCGAAACGATCGACGTTTGACGAAACCATGCAAGTTCGTCGCAGATCGGCACAAGGTGGGTCGATGTGATGTGTTTTTAGCTACAAATTGCTATGTCGCAGATTTGCATTCGACGAATAGAAGCGGAGTTATAGTTGTTTATATCTGTCAGGCCATGAATCACCATTGACTGCCGGATTGCTTTCCACTCAAAACGATCGATGTTTGACGAATCAATGCAAGTTCGTCGCAGATCGGCACAAGGTGGGTCGATGTGTCGTGTTTTAAGCTACAAATTGCTATGTCGCAGATTTGCATTCGACGAATAGAAGCGGAGTTATAGTTGTTTATATCTGTCAGGCCATGAATCACCATTGACGACCGGATTGCTTTCCACTCAAAACGATCGATGTTTGACAAAACTATGCAAGTTCGTCGCAGACCGGTATAAGGTGGTTCGTTGGGGCGTGTTTTAAGCTACTAATTGCTACGTCGCAGATTCGCATACGACGAATAGAAGCGGAGTTATTGTCGTTTATATCTGTGAGGCCATGAATCGTCATTGACGACCGGATTGCCTACCACTCGAAACGATCGACGTTTGACGAAACTATACAAGTATGACGCAGATCGGCATGAGGTGGGTCGATGTGTCGTGTTTTTAGCTACAAATTGCTATGTCGCAGATTTGCATACGACGTATAGAAGCGGAGTTATTGTTGTTTATATCTGTGAGGCCATGAATCACCATTGACGGCCGGATTGCTTTCCACTAGAAACGATCGACGTTTGACGAAACTATACAAGTACGTCGCAGATCGGCATGAAGTGGGTCGATGTGTCGTGTTTTAAGCTACAAATCGCTATGTCGCAAATTTGCATTCGACGAATAGAAGCTGAGTTATAGTTGTTTATATCTGTCAGGCCATGAATCACCATTGACGGCCGGATTGCTTTCCACTCTAAACGATCGATGTTTGACAAAACTATGCAAGTTCGTCGCAGATCGGTATAAGGTGGTTCGTTTGGGCGTGTTTTAAGCTACAAATTGCTATGTCGCAGATTCGCATACGACGAATAGAAGCTGAGTTATAGTTGTTTATATCTGTGAGGCCATGAATCACCATTGACGGCCGGATTCCCTACCACTCGAAACGATCGACGTTTGACGAAACCATGCAAGTTCGTCGCAGATCGGCACAAGGTGGGTCGATGTGATGTGTTTTTAGCTACAAATTGCTATGTCGCAGATTTGCATTCGACGAATAGAAGCGGAGTTATAGTTGTTTATATCTGTCAGGCCATGAATCACCATTGACTGCCGGATTGCTTTCCACTCGTTACGAACGATGTTTGACAAAACTATGCAAGTTCGTCGCAGACCGGTATAAGGTGGTTCGTTGGGGCGTGTTTTAAGCTACTAATTGCTACGTCGCAGATTCGCATACGACGAATAGAAGCGGAGTTATTGTTGTTTATATCTGTGAGGCCATGAATCGTCATTGACGACCGGATTGCCTACCACTCGAAACGATCGACGTTTGACGAAACTATACAAGTATGACGCAGATCGGCATGAGGTGGGTCGATGTGTCGTGTTTTTAGCTACAAATTGCTATGTCGCAGATTTGCATACGACGTATAGAAGCGGAGTTATTGTTGTTTATATCTGTGAGGCCATGAATCACCATTGACGGCCGGATTGCTTTCCACTAGAAACGATCGACGTTTGACGAAACTATACAAGTACGTCGCAGATCGGCATGAAGAGGGTCGATGTGTCGTGTCTTAAGCTACAAATCGCTATGTCGCAAATTTGCATTCGACGAATAGAAGCTGAGTTATAGTTGTTTATATCTGTGAGGCCATGAATCACCATTGACGGCCGGATTGCTTTCCACTCGAAACGATCGATGTTTGACAAAACTATGCAAGTTCGTCGCAGATCGGTATAAGGTGGTTCGTTTGGGCGTGTTTTAAGCTACAAATTGCTATGTCGCAGATTCGCAGACGACGAATAGAAGCTGAGTTATAGTTGTTTATATCTGTCAGGCCATGATACACCATTGACGGCCGGATTGCTTTCCACTCGAAACGATCGATGTTTGACAAAACTATGCAAGCTCGTCGCAGATCGGTATAAGGTGGTTCGTTGGGGCGTGTTTTAAGCTACAAATTGCTATGTCGCAGATTTGCATTCGACGAATAGAAGCGGAGTTATAGTTGCTTATATCTGTGAGGCCATGAATCACCAATGACGGCCGGATTGCTTACCACTCGAAACGATCGATGTTTGACAAAACTATGCAAGTTCGTCCCAGATCGGTATAAGGTGGTTCGTTTGGGCGTGTTTTAAGCTACAAATTGCTATGTCACAGATTCGCATACGACGAATAGAAGCTGAGTTATAGTTGTTTATATCTGTGAGGCCATGAATCACCATTGACGGGCGGATTCCCTACCACTCGAAACGATCGACGTTTGACGAAACCATGCAAGTTCGTCGCAGATCGGCACAAGGTGGGTCGATGTGACGAGTTTTAAGCTACAAATTGCTATGTCGCAGATTCGCATACGATGAATGGGAGCGGAGTTATAGTTGTTTATATCTGTCAGGCCATGAATCACCATTGACGACCGGATTGCTTTCCACTCAAAACGATCGATGTTTGACGAATCAATGCAAGTTCGTCGCAGATCGGCACAAGGTGGTTCGATGTGTCGTGTTTTAAGCTACAAATTGCTATGTCGCAGATTTGCATTCGACGAATAGAAGCGGAGTTATAGTTGTTTATATCTGTCAGGCCATGAATCACCATTGACGACCGGATTGCTTTCCACTCAAAACGATCGATGTTTAACAAAACTATGCAAGTTCGTCGCAGACCGGTATAAGGTGGTTCGTTGGGGCGTGTTTTAAGCTACTAATTGCTACGTCGCAGATTCGCATACGACGAATAGAAGCGGAGATATTGTCGTTTATATCTGTGAGGCCATGAATCGTCATTGACGACCGGATTGCCTACCACTCGAAACGATCGACGTTTGACGAAACTATACAAGTATGACGCAGATCGGCATGAGGTGGGTCGATGTGTCGTGTTTTTAGCTACAAATTGCTATGTCGCAGATTTGCATACGACGTATAGAAGCGGAGTTATTGTTGTTTATATCTGTGAGGCCATGAATCACCATTGACGGCCGGATTGCTTTCCACTAGAAACCATCGACGTTTGACGAAACTATACAAGTACGTCGCAGATCGGCATGAAGTGGGTCGATGTGTCGTGTTTTAAGCTACAAATCGCTATGTCGCAAATTTGCATTCGACGAATAGAAGCTGAGTTATAGTTGTTTATATCTGTCAGGCCATGAATCACCATTGACGGCCGGATTGCTTTCCACTCGAAACGATCGATGTTTGACAAAACTATGCAAGTTCGTCGCAGATCGGTATAAGGTGGTTCGTTTGGGCGTGTTTTAAGCTACAAATTGCTATGTCGCAGATTCGCATACGACGAATAGAAGCTGAGTTATAGTTGTTTATATCTGTGAGGCCATGAATCACCATTGACGGCCGGATTCCCTACCACTCGAAACGATCGACGTTTGACGAAACCATGCAAGTTCGTCGCAGATCGGCACAAGGTGGGTCGATGTGATGTGTTTTTAGCTACAAATTGCTATGTCGCAGATTTGCATACGACGTATAGAAGCGGAGTTATTGTTGTTTATATCTGTGAGGCCATGAATCACCATTGACGGCCGGATTGCTTTCCACTAGAAACGATCGACTTTTGACGAAACTATACAAGTACGTCGCAGATCGGCATGAAGAGGGTCGATGTGTCGTGTCTTAAGCTACAAATCGCTATGTCGCAAATTTGCATTCGACGAATAGAAGCTGAGTTATAGTTGTTTATATCTGTGAGGCCATGAATCACCATTGACGGCCGGATTGCTTTCCACTCGAAACGATCGATGTTTGACAAAACTATGCAAGTTCGTCGCAGATCGGTATAAGGTGGTTCGTTTGGGCGTGTTTTAAGCTACAAATTGCTATGTCGCAGATTCGCAGACGACGAATAGAAGCTGAGTTATAGTTGTTTATATCTGTCAGGCCATGATACACCATTGACGGCCGGATTGCTTTCCACTCGAAACGATCGATGTTTGACAAAACTATGCAAGCTCGTCGCAGATCGGTATAAGGTGGTTCGTTGGGGCGTGTTTTAAGCTACAAATTGCTATGTCGCAGATTTGCATTCGACGAATAGAAGCGGAGTTATAGTTGCTTATATCTGTGAGGCCATGAATCACCAATGACGGCCGGATTGCTTACCACTCGAAACGATCGATGTTTGACAAAACTATGCAAGTTCGTCCCAGATCGGTATAAGGTGGTTCGTTTGGGCGTGTTTTAAGCTACAAATTGCTATGTCACAGATTCGCATACGACGAATAGAAGCTGAGTTATAGTTGTTTATATCTGTGAGGCCATGAATCACCATTGACGGGCGGATTCCCTACCTCTCGAAACGATCGACGTTTGACGAAACCATGCAAGTTCGTCGCAGATCGGCACAAGGTGGGTCGATGTGACGAGTTTTAAGCTACAAATTGCTATGTCGCAGATTCGCATACGATGAATGGGAGCGGAGTTATAGTTGTTTATATCTGTCAGGCCATGAATCACCATTGACGACCGGATTGCTTTCCACTCAAAACGATCGATGTTTGACGAATCAATGCAAGTTCGTCGCAGATCGGCACAAGGTGGGTCGATGTGTCGTGTTTTAAGCTACAAATTGCTATGTCGCAGATTTGCATTCGACGAATAGAAGCGGAGTTATAGTTGTTTATATCTGTCAGGCCATGAATCACCATTGACGACCGGATTGCTTTCCACTCAAAACGATCGATGTTTAACAAAACTATGCAAGTTCGTCGCAGACCGGTATAAGGTGGTTCGTTGGGGCGTGTTTTAAGCTACTAATTGCTACGTCGCAGATTCGCATACGACGAATAGAAGCGGAGATATTGTCGTTTATATCTGTGAGGCCATGAATCGTCATTGACGACCGGATTGCCTACCACTCGAAACGATCGACGTTTGACGAAACTATACAAGTATGACGCAGATCGGCATGAGGTGGGTCGATGTGTCGTGTTTTTAGCTACAAATTGCTATGTCGCAGATTTGCATACGACGTATAGAAGCGGAGTTATTGTTGTTTATATCTGTGAGGCCATGAATCACCATTGACGGCCGGATTGCTTTCCACTAGAAACCATCGACGTTTGACGAAACTATACAAGTACGTCGCAGATCGGCATGAAGTGGGTCGATGTGTCGTGTTTTAAGCTACAAATCGCTATGTCGCAAATTTGCATTCGACGAATAGAAGCTGAGTTATAGTTGTTTATATCTGTCAGGCCATGAATCACCATTGACGGCCGGATTGCTTCCCACTCGAAACGATCGATGTTTGACAAAACTATGCAAGTTCGTCGCAGATCGGTATAAGGTGGTTCGTTTGGGCGTGTTTTAAGCTACAAATTGCTATGTCGCAGATTCGCATACGACGAATAGAAGCTGAGTTATAGTTGTTTATATCTGTGAGGCCATGAATCACCATTGACGGCCGGATTCCCTACCACTCGAAACGATCGACGTTTGACGAAACCATGCAAGTTCGTCGCAGATCGGCACAAGGTGGGTCGATGTGATGTGTTTTTAGCTACAAATTGCTATGTCGCAGATTTGCATTCGACGAATAGAAGCGGAGTTATAGTTGTTTATATCTGTCAGGCCATGAATCACCATTGACTGCCGGATTGCTTTCCACTCAAAACGATCGATGTTTGACGAATCAATGCAAGTTCGTCGCAGATCGGCACAAGGTGGGTCGATGTGTCGTGTTTTAAGCTACAAATTGCTATGTCGCAGATTTGCATTCGACGAATAGAAGCGGAGTTATAGTTGTTTATATCTGTCAGGCCATGAATCACCATTGACGACCGGATTGCTTTCCACTCAAAACGATCGATGTTTGACAAAACTATGCAAGTTCGTCGCAGACCGGTATAAGGTGGTTCGTTGGGGCGTGTTTTAAGCTACTAATTGCTACGTCGCAGATTCGCATACGACGAATAGAAGCGGAGTTATTGTCGTTTATATCTGTGAGGCCATGAATCGTCATTGACGACCGGATTGCCTACCACTCGAAACGATCGACGTTTGACGAAACTATACAAGTATGACGCAGATCGGCATGAGGTGGGTCGATGTGTCGTGTTTTTAGCTACAAATTGCTATGTCGCAGATTTGCATACGACGTATAGAAGCGGAGTTATTGTTGTTTATATCTGTGAGGCCATGAATCACCATTGACGGCCGGATTGCTTTCCACTAGAAACGATCGACGTTTGACGAAACTATACAAGTACGTCGCAGATCGGCATGAAGTGGGTCGTTGTGTCGTGTTTTAAGCTACAAATCGCTATGTCGCAAATTTGCATTCGACGAATAGAAGCTGAGTTATAGTTGTTTATATCTGTCAGGCCATGAATCACCATTGACGGCCGGATTGCTTTCCACTCTAAACGATCGATGTTTGACAAAACTATGCAAGTTCGTCGCAGATCGGTATAAGGTGGTTCGTTTGGGCGTGTTTTAAGCTACAAATTGCTATGTCGCAGATTCGCATACGACGAATAGAAGCTGAGTTATAGTTGTTTATATCTGTGAGGCCATGAATCACCATTGACGGCCGGATTCCCTACCACTCGAAACGATCGACGTTTGACGAAACCATGCAAGTTCGTCGCAGATCGGCACAAGGTGGGTCGATGTGATGTGTTTTTAGCTACAAATTGCTATGTCGCAGATTTGCATTCGACGAATAGAAGCGGAGTTATAGTTGTTTATATCTGTCAGGCCATGAATCACCATTGACTGCCGGATTGCTTTCCACTCGTTACGAACGATGTTTGACAAAACTATGCAAGTTCGTCGCAGACCGGTATAAGGTGGTTCGTTGGGGCGTGTTTTAAGCTACTAATTGCTACGTCGCAGATTCGCATACGACGAATAGAAGCGGAGTTATTGTTGTTTATATCTGTGAGGCCATGAATCGTCATTGACGACCGGATTGCCTACCACTCGAAACGATCGACGTTTGACGAAACTATACAAGTATGACGCAGATCGGCATGAGGTGGGTCGATGTGTCGTGTTTTTAGCTACAAATTGCTATGTCGCAGATTTGCATTCGACGAATAGAAGCGGAGTTATAGTTGTTTATATCTGTCAGGCCATGAATCACCATTGACTGCCGGATTGCTTTCCACTCGTTACGATCGATGTTTGACAAAACAATGCAAGTTCGTCGCAGACCGGTATAAGGTGGTTCGTTGGGGCGTGTTTTAAGCTACTAATTGCTACGTCGCAGATTCGCATACGACGAATAGAAGCGGAGTTATTGTCGTTTATATCTGTGAGGCCATGAATCGTCATTGACGACCGGATTGCCTACCACTCGAAACGATCGACGTTTGACGAAACTATACAAGTATGACGCAGATCGGCATGAGGTGGGTCGATGTGTCGTGTTTTTAGCTACAAATTGCTATGTCGCAGATTTGCATACGACGTATAGAAGCGGAGTTATTGTTGTTTATATCTGTGAGGCCATGAATCACCATTGACGGCCGGATTGCTTTCCACTAGAAACGATCGACGTTTGACGAAACTATACAAGTACGTCGCAGATCGGCATGAAGTGGGTCGATGTGTCGTGTTTTAAGCTACAAATCGCTATGTCGCAAATTTGCATTCGACGAATAGAAGCTGAGTTATAGTTGTTTATATCTGTCAGGCCATGAATCACCATTGACGGCCGGATTGCTTTCCACTCGAAACGATCGATGTTTGACAAAACTATGCAAGTTCGTCGCAGATCGGTATAAGGTGGTTCGTTTGGGCGTGTTTTAAGCTACAAATTGCTATGTCGCAGATTCGCATACGACGAATAGAAGCTGAGTTATAGTTGTTTATATCTGTGAGGCCATGAATCACCATTGACGGCCGGATTCCCTACCACTCGAAACGATCGACGTTTGACGAAACCATGCAAGTTCGTCGCAGATCGGCACAAGGTGGGTCGATGTGATGTGTTTTTAGCTACAAATTGCTATGTCGCAGATTTGCATTCGACGAATAGAAGCGGAGTTATAGTTGTTTATATCTGTCAGGCCATGAATCACCATTGACTGCCGGATTGCTTTCCACTCGTTACGATCGATGTTTGACAAAACTATGCAAGTTCGTCGCAGACCGGTATAAGGTGGTTCGTTGGGGCGTGTTTTAAGCTACTAATTGCTACGTCGCAGATTCGCATACGACGAATAGAAGCGGAGTTATTGTTGTTTATATCTGTGAGGCCATGAATCGTCATTGACGACCGGATTGCCTACCACTCGAAACGATCGACGTTTGACGAAACTATACAAGTGTGACGCAGATCGGCATGAGGTGGGTCGATGTGTCGTGTTTTTAGCTACAAATTGCTATGTCGCAGATTTGCATACGACGTATAGAAGCGGAGTTATTGTTGTTTATATCTGTGAGGCCATGAATCACCATTGACGGCCGGATTGCTTTCCACTAGAAACGATCGACGTTTGACGAAACTATACAAGTACGTCGCAGATCGGCATGAAGAGGGTCGATGTGTCGTGTCTTAAGCTACAAATCGCTATGTCGCAAATTTGCATTCGACGAATAGAAGCTGAGTTATAGTTGTTTATATCTGTGAGGCCATGAATCACCATTGACGGCCGGATTGCTTTCCACTCGAAACGATCGATGTTTGACAAAACTATGCAAGTTCGTCGCAGATCGGTATAAGGTGGTTCGTTTGGGCGTGTTTTAAGCTACAAATTGCTATGTCGCAGATTCGCAGACGACGAATAGAAGCTGAGTTATAGTTGTTTATATCTGTCAGGCCATGATACACCATTGACGGCCGGATTGCTTTCCACTCGAAACGATCGATGTTTGACAAAACTATGCAAGCTCGTCGCAGATCGGTATAAGGTGGTTCGTTGGGGCGTGTTTTAAGCTACAAATTGCTATGTCGCAGATTTGCATTCGACGAATAGAAGCGGAGTTATAGTTGCTTATATCTGTGAGGCCATGAATCACCAATGACGGCCGGATTGCTTACCACTCGAAACGATCGATGTTTGACAAAACTATGCAAGTTCGTCCCAGATCGGTATAAGGTGGTTCGTTTGGGCGTGTTTTAAGCTACAAATTGCTATGTCACAGATTCGCATACGACGAATAGAAGCTGAGTTATAGTTGTTTATATCTGTGAGGCCATGAATCACCATTGACGGGCGGATTCCCTACCACTCGAAACGATCGACGTTTGACGAAACCATGCAAGTTCGTCGCAGATCGGCACAAGGTGGGTCGATGTGACGAGTTTTAAGCTACAAATTGCTATGTCGCAGATTCGCATACGATGAATGGGAGCGGAGTTATAGTTGTTTATATCTGTCAGGCCATGAATCACCATTGACGACCGGATTGCTTTCCACTCAAAACGATCGATGTTTGACGAATCAATGCAAGTTCGTCGCAGATCGGCACAAGGTGGGTCGATGTGTCGTGTTTTAAGCTGCAAATTGCTATGTCGCAGATTTGCATTCGACGAATAGAAGCGGAGTTATAGTTGTTTATATCTGTCAGGCCATGAATCACCATTGACGACCGGATTGCTTTCCACTCAAAACGATCGATGTTTAACAAAACTATGCAAGTTCGTCGCAGACCGGTATAAGGTGGTTCGTTGGGGCGTGTTTTAAGCTACTAATTGCTACGTCGCAGATTCGCATACGACGAATAGAAGCGGAGATATTGTCGTTTATATCTGTGAGGCCATGAATCGTCATTGACGACCGGATTGCCTACCACTCGAAACGATCGACGTTTGACGAAACTATACAAGTATGACGCAGATCGGCATGAGGTGGGTCGATGTGTCGTGTTTTTAGCTACAAATTGCTATGTCGCAGATTTGCATACGACGTATAGAAGCGGAGTTATTGTTGTTTATATCTGTGAGGCCATGAATCACCATTGACGGCCGGATTGCTTTCCACTAGAAACCATCGACGTTTGACGAAACTATACAAGTACGTCGCAGATCGGCATGAAGTGGGTCGATGTGTCGTGTTTTAAGCTACAAATCGCTATGTCGCAAATTTGCATTCGACGAATAGAAGCTGAGTTATAGTTGTTTATATCTGTCAGGCCATGAATCACCATTGACGGCCGGATTGCTTTCCACTCGAAACGATCGATGTTTGACAAAACTATGCAAGTTCGTCGCAGATCGGTATAAGGTGGTTCGTTTGGGCGTGTTTTAAGCTACAAATTGCTATGTCGCAGATTCGCATACGACGAATAGAAGCTGAGTTATAGTTGTTTATATCTGTGAGGCCATGAATCACCATTGACGGCCGGATTCCCTACCACTCGAAACGATCGACGTTTGACGAAACCATGCAAGTTCGTCGCAGATCGGCACAAGGTGGGTCGATGTGATGTGTTTTTAGCTACAAATTGCTATGTCGCAGATTTGCATTCGACGAATAGAAGCGGAGTTATAGTTGTTTATATCTGTCAGGCCATGAATCACCATTGACTGCCGGATTGCTTTCCACTCGTTACGATCGATGTTTGACAAAACTATGCAAGTTCGTCGCAGATCGGTATAAGGTGGTTCGTTGGGGCGTGTTTTAAGCTACTAATTGCTATGTCGCAGATTCGCATACGACGAATAGAAGCGGAGTTATTGTTGTTTATATCTGTGAGGCCATGAATCGTCATTGACGACCGGATTGCCTACCACTCGAAACGATCGACGTTTGACGAAACTATACAAGTATGACGCAGATCGGCATGAGGTGGGTCGATGTGTCGTGTTTTTAGCTACAAATTGCTATGTCGCAGATTTGCATACGACGTATAGAAGCGGAGTTATTGTTGTTTATATCTGTGAGGCCATGAATCACCATTGACGGCCGGATTGCTTTCCACTAGAAACGATCGACGTTTGACGAAACTATACAAGTACGTCGCAGATCGGCATGAAGTGGGTCGATGTGTCGTGTTTTAAGCTACAAATCGCTATGTCGCAAATTTGCATTCGACGAATAGAAGCTGAGTTATAGTTGTTTATATCTGTGAGGCCATGAATCACCATTGACGGCCGGATTGCTTTCCACTCGAAACGATCGATGTTTGACAAAACTATGCAAGTTCGTCGCAGATCGGTATAAGGTGGTTCGTTTGGGCGTGTTTTAAGCTACAAATTGCTATGTCGCAGATTCGCATACGACGAATAGAAGCTGAGTTATAGTTGTTTATATCTGTCAGGCCATGATACACCATTGACGGCCGGATTGCTTTCCACTCGAAACGATCGATGTTTGACAAAACTATGCAAGCTCGTCGCAGATCGGTATAAGGTGGTTCGTTGGGGCGTGTTTTAAGCTACAAATTGCTAGGTCGCAGATTCGCAAACGACGAATAGAATCGGAGTTATAGTTGTTTATATCTGTGAGGCCATGAATCACCATTGACGGTCGGATTGCTTTCCACTCGAAACGATCGATGTTTGACAAAACTATGCAAGTTCGTCGCAGATCGGTATAAGGTGGTTCGCTGGGGCGTGTTTTAAGCTACAAATTGCTATGTCGCAGATTCGCATACGACGAATAGAAGCTGAGTTATAGTTGTTTATATCTGTCAGGCCATGATACACCATTGACGGCCGGATTGCTTTCCACTCGAAACGATCGATGTTTGACAAAACTATTCAAGCTCGTCGCAGATCGGTATAAGGTGGTTCGTTGGGGCGTGTTTTAAGCTACAAATTGCTATGTCGCAGATTCGCATACGACGAATAGAAGCTGAGTTATAGTTGTTTATATCTGTCAGGCCATGAATCACCATTGACGGCCGGATTGCGTACCACTCGAAACGATCGATCTTTGACGAAACTATGGAAGTTCGTCGCAGATCGGCACAAGGTGGGTCGATGTGACGTGTTTTAAGCTACAAATCGCTATTTTGCAGATTTGCATTCGACGAAAAGAAGCGGAGTTATAGTTGTTTATATCTGTCAGGCCATGAATCACCATTGATGGCCGGATTGCTTTCCACTCGAAACGATCGATGTTTAACAAAACTATGCAAGTTCGTCGCAGATCGGTATAAGGTGGTTCGTTGGGGCGTGTTTTATGCAACAAATTGCTACGTCGCAGATTCGCACACGACGAATAGAAGCGGAGGTATTGTTGTTTATATCTGTGAGGCCATGAATCGTCATTGACGACCGGATTGCCTACCACTCGAAACGATCGACGTTTGACGAAACTATACAAGTATATCGCAGATCGACATGAGGTGGGTCGATGTGTCGTGTTTTAAGCTACAAATTGCTATGTCGCAGATTTGCATACGACGTATAGAAGCGGAGTTATTGTTGTTTATATCTGTGAGGCCATGAATCACCATTGACGGCCGGATTGCTTTCCACTCGAAACGATCGATGTTTGACGAAACTATGCAAGTTCGTCGCAGATCGGTATAAGGTGGTTCATTGGGGCGTGTTTTAAGCTACAAATTGCTAGGTCGCAGATTCGCATACGACGAATAGAATCGGAGTTATAGTTGTTTATATCTGTGAGGCCATGAATCACCATTGACGGCCGGATTGCTTTCCACTCGAAACGATCGATGTTTGACAAAACTATGCAAGTTCGTCGCAGATCGGTATAAGGTGGTTCGTTGGGGCGTGTTTTAAGCTACAAATTGCTATGTCGCAGATTCGCATACGACGAATAGAAGCTGAGTTATAGTTGTTTATATCTGTCAGGCCATGTTACACCATTGACGGCCGGATTGCTTTCCACTCGAAACGATCGATGTTTGACAAAACTATGCAAGCTCGTCGCAGATCAGTATACGGTGGTTCGTTGGGGCGTGTTTTAAGCTACAAATTGCTATGTCGCAGATTTGCATTCGACGAATAGAAGCGGAGTTATAGTTGTTTATATCTGTGAGGCCATGAATGACCAAAGACGGCCGGATTGCCTACCACTCGAAACGATCGATGTTTGACGAATCAATGCAAGTTCGTCGCAGATCGGCACAAGGTGGGTCGATGTGTCGTGTTTTAAGCTACAAATTGCTATGTCGCAGATTTGCATTCGACGAATAGAAGCGGAGTTATAGTTGTTTATATCTGTGAGGCCATGAATCACCAATGACGGCCGGATTGCTTACCACTCGAAACGATCGATGTTTGACAAAACTATGCAAGTTCGTCGCAGATCGGTATAAGGTGGTTCGTTTGGGCGTGTTTTAAGCTACAAATTGCTATGTCGCAGATTTGCATACGACGTATAGAAGCGGAGTTATTGTTGTTTATTTCTGTGAGGCCATGAATCACCATTGACGGCCGGATTGCTTTCCACTAGAAACGATCGATGTTTGACGAAACTATGCAAGTTCGTCGCAGATCGGTATAAGGTGGTTCATTGGGGCGTGTTTTAAGCTACAAATTGCTAGGTCGCAGATTCGCATACGACGAATAGAATCGGAGTTATAGTTGTTTATATCTGTGAGGCCATGAATCACCATTGACGGCCGGATTGCTTTCCACTCGAAACGATCGATGTTTGACAAAACTATGCAAGATCGTCGCAGATCGGTATAAGGTGGTTCGTTGGGGCGTGTTTTAAGCTACAAATTCCTATGTCGCAGATTTGCATACGACGAATAGAAGCTGAGTTATAGTTGTTTATATCTGTCAGGCCATGATACACCATTGACGGCCGGATTGCTTTCCACTCGAAACGATCGATGTTTGACAAAACTATGCAAGTTCGTCGCAGATCGGTATAAGGTGGTTCGTTGGGGCGTGTTTTAAGCTACAAATTGCTATGTCGCAGATTTGCATTCGACGAATAGAAGCGGAGTTATAGTTGTTTATATCTGTGAGGCCATAAATCACCAATGACGGCCGGATTGCTTACCACTCGAAACGATCGATGTATGACAAAACTATGCAAGTTCGTCGCAGATCGGTATAAGGTGGTTCGTTTGGGCGTGTTTTAAGCTACAAATTGCTATGTCACAGATTCGCATACGACGAATAGAAGCTGAGTTATAGTTGTTTATATCTGTGAGGCCATGAATCACCATTGACGGCCGGATTCCCTACCACTCGAAACGATAGACGTTTGACGAAACTATGGAAGTTCGTCGCAGATCGGCACAAGGTGGGTCGATGTAACGTGTTTTAAGCTACAAATCGCTATTTTGCAGATTTGCATTCGACGAAAAGAAACGGTGTTATAGTTGTTTATATCTGTCAGGCCATGAATCACCATTGATGGCCGGATTGCTTTCCACTCGAAACGATCGATGTTTGACAAAACTATGCAAGTTCGTCGCAGATCGGTATAAGGTGGTTCTTTGGGGCGTGTTTTATGCAACAAATTGCTACGTCGCAGATTCGCATACGACGAATAGAAGCGGAGGTATTGTTGTTTATATCTGTGAGGCCATGAATCGTCATTGACCACCGGATTGCCTACCACTCGAAACGATCGACGTTTGACGAAACTATACAAGTATATCGCAGATCGACATGAGGTGGGTCGATGTGTCGTGTTTTAAGCTACAAATTGCTATGTCGCAGATTTGCATACGACGTACAGAAGCGGAGTTATTGTTGTTTATATCTGTGAGGCCATGAATCACCATTGACGGCCGGATTGCTTTCCACTAGAAACGATCGATGTTTGACGAAACTATGCAAGTTCGTCGCAGATCGGTATAAGGTGGTTCGTTGGGGCGTGTTTTAAGCTACAAATTGCTATGTCGCAGATTCGCATACGACGAATAGAAGCTGAGTTATAGTTGTTTATATCTGTCAGGCCATGTTACACCATTGACGGCCGGATTGCTTTCCACTCGAAACGATCGATGTTTGACAAAACTATGCAAGCTCGTCGCAGATCGGTATAAGGTGGTTCGCTGGGGCGTGTTTTAAGCTACAAATTGCTATGTCGCAGATTCGCATACGACGAATAGAAGCTGAGTTATAGTTGTTTATATCTGTCAGGCCATGATACACCATTGACGGCCGGATTGCTTTCCACTCGAAACGATCGATGTTTGACAAAACTATGCAAGCTCGTCGCAGATCGGTATAAGGTGGTTCGTTGGGGCGTGTTTTAAGCTACAAATTGCTATGTCGCAGATTCGCATACGACGAATAGAAGCTGAGTTATAGTTGTTTATATCTGTCAGGCCATGAATCACCATTGACGGCCGGATTGCCTACCACTCGAAACGATCGATCTTTGACGAAACTATGGAAGTTCGTCGCAAATCGGCACAAGGTGGGTCGATGTGACGTGTTTTAAGCTACAAATCGCTATGTCGCAGATTTGCATTCGACGAAAAGAAGCGGAGTTATAGTTGTTTATATCTGTCAGGCCATGAATCACCATTGATGGCCGGATTGCTTTCCACTCGAAACGATCGATGTTTGACAAAACTATGCAAGTTCGTCGCAGATCGGTATAAGGTGGTTCGTTGGGGCGTGTTTTATGCTACAAATTGCTATGTCGCAGATTTGCATACGGCGAATAGAAGCGGAGTTATAGTTGTTTATATCTGTGAGGCCATGAATCACCATTGACGGCCGGATTGCCTACCACTCGAAACGATCGATGTTTGACGAAACTATGCAAGTTCGTCGCAGATCGGCACAAGGTGGGTCGATGTGACGTGTTTTAAGCTACAAATTGCTATGTCGCAGATTTGCATTCGACGAATAGAAGCGGAGTTATAGTTGTTTATATCTGTCAGGCGATGATACACCATTGATGGCCGGATTGCTTTCCACTAGAAACGATCGATGTTTGACGAAACTATGCAAGTTCGTCGCAGATCGGTATAAGTTGGTTCATTGGGGCGTGTTTTAAGCTACAAATTGCTAGGTCGCAGATTCGCATACGACGAATAGAAGCGGAGTTATAGTTGTTTATATCTGTGAGGCCATGAATCACCATTGACGGCCGGATTCCCTACGACTCGAAACGATCGATGTTTGACGAAACTATGCAAGTTCGTCGCAGATCGGTAAAAGGTGGGTCGTTGGGCCATGTTTTAAGCTACAAATCGCTATGTCGCAAATTTGCATTCGACCAATAGAAGCTGAGTTATAGTTGTTTATATCTGTCAGGCCATGAATCACCATTGACGGCCGGATCGCTTTCCACTCGAAACGATCGATGTTTGACAAAACTATGCAAGTTCGTCGCAGATCGGCATGAGGTGGGTCGTTGGGCCGTGTTTTATGCTACAAATTGCTATGTCGCAGATTTGCATACGACGAATAGAAGCGGACTTATTGTTGTTTATATCTGTGAGGCCATGAATCACCATTGACGGCCGGATTGCCTACCACTCGAAACGATCGATGTTTGACAAAACTATTCAAGCTCGTCGCAGATCGGTATAAGGTGGTTCGTTGGGGCGTGTTTTAAGCTACAAATTGCTATGTCGCAGATTCGCATACGACGAATAGAAGCTGAGTTATAGTTGTTTATATCTGTCAGGCCATGAATCACCATTGACGGCCGGATTGCGTACCACTCGAAACGATCGATCTTTGACGAAACTATGGAAGTTCGTCGCAGATCGGCACAAGGTGGGTCGATGTGACGTGTTTTAAGCTACAAATCGCTATTTTGCAGATTTGCATTCGACGAAAAGAAGCGGAGTTATAGTTGTTTATATCTGTCAGGCCATGAATCACCATTGATGGCCGGATTTCTTTCCACTCGAAACGATCGATGTTTGACAAAACTATGCAAGTTCGTCGCAGATCGGTATAAGGTGGTTCGTTGGGGCGTGTTTTATGCAACAAATTGCTACGTCGCAGATTCGCATACGACGAATAGAAGCGGAGGTATTGTTGTTTATATCTGTGAGGCCATGAATCGTCATTGACGACCGGATTGCCTACCACTCGAAACGATCGACGTTTGACGAAACTATACAAGTATATCGCAGATCGACATGAGGTGGGTCGATGTGTCGTGTTTTAAGCTACAAATTGCTATGTCGCAGATTTGCATACGACGTATAGAAGCGGAGTTATTGTTGTTTATATCTGTGAGGCCATGAATCACCATTGACGGCCGGATTGCTTTCCACTAGAAACGATCGATGTTTGACGAAACTATGCAAGTTCGTCGCAGATCGGTATAAGGTGGTTCATTGGGGCGTGTTTTAAGCTACAAATTGCTAGGTCGCAGATTCGCATACGACGAATAGAATCGGAGTTATAGTTGTTTATATCTGTGAGGCCATGAATCACCATTGACGGCCGGATTGCTTTCCACTCGAAACGATCGATGTTTGACAAAACTATGCAAGTTCGTCGCAGATCGGTATAAGGTGGTTCGTTGGGGCGTGTTTTAAGCTACAAATTGCTATGTCGCAGATTCGCATACGACGAATAGAAGCTGAGTTATAGTTGTTTATATCTGTCAGGCCATGTTACACCATTGACGGCCGGATTGCTTTCCACTCGAAACGATCGATGTTTGACAAAACTATGCAAGCTCGTCGCAGATCAGTATACGGTGGTTCGTTGGGGCGTGTTTTAAGCTACAAATTGCTATGTCGCAGATTTGCATTCGACGAATAGAAGCGGAGTTATAGTTGTTTATATCTGTGAGGCCATGAATGACCAAAGACGGCCGGATTGCCTACCACTCGAAACGATCGATGTTTGACGAATCAATGCAAGTTCGTCGCAGATCGGCACAAGGTGGGTCGATGTGTCGTGTTTTAAGCTACAAATTGCTATGTCGCAGATTTGCATTCGACGAATAGAAGCGGAGTTATAGTTGTTTATATCTGTGAGGCCATAAATCACCAATGACGGCCGGATTGCTTACCACTCGAAACGATCGATGTTTGACAAAACTATGCAAGTTCGTCGCAGATCGGTATAAGGTGGTTCGTTTGGGCGTGTTTTAAGCTACAAATTGCTATGTCACAGATTCGCATACGACGAATAGAAGCTGAGTTATAGTTGTTTATATCTGTGAGGCCATGAATCACCATTGACGGCCGGATTCCCTACCACTCGAAACGATCGACGTTTGACGAAACTATGGAAGTTCGTCGCAGATCGGCACAAGGTGGGTCGATGTAACGTGTTTTAAGCTACAAATCGCTATTTTGCAGATTTGCATTCGACGAAAAGAAACGGTGTTATAGTTGTTTATATCTGTCAGGCCATGAATCACCATTGATGGCCGGATTGCTTTCCACTCGAAACGATCGATGTTTGACAAAACTATGCAAGTTCGTCGCAGATCGGTATAAGGTGGTTCGTTGGGGCGTGTTTTATGCAACAAATTGCTACGTCGCAGATTCGCATACGACGAATAGAAGCGGAGGTATTGTTGTTTATATCTGTGAGGCCATGAATCGTCATTGACCACCGGATTGCCTACCACTCGAAACGATCGACGTTTGACGAAACTATACAAGTATATCGCAGATCGACATGAGGTGGGTCGATGTGTCGTGTTTTAAGCTACAAATTGCTATGTCGCAGATTTGCATACGACGTACAGAAGCGGAGTTATTGTTGTTTATATCTGTGAGGCCATGAATCACCATTGACGGCCGGATTGCTTTCCACTAGAAACGATCGATGTTTGACGAAACTATGCAAGTTCGCCGCAGATCGGTATAAGGTGGTTCATTGGGGCGTGTTTTAAGCTACAAATTGCTAGGTCGCAGATTCGCATACGACGAATAGAATCGGAGTTATAGTTGTTTATATCTGTGAGGCCATGAATCACCATTGACGGCCGGATTGCTTTCCACTCGAAACGATCGATGTTTGACAAAACTATGCAAGTTCGTCGCAGATCGGTATAAGGTGGTTCGTTGGGGCGTGTTTTAAGCTACAAATTGCTATGTCGCAGATTCGCATACGACGAATAGAAGCTGAGTTATAGTTGTTTATATCTGTCAGGCCATGTTACACCATTGACGGCCGGATTGCTTTCCACTCGAAACGATCGATGTTTGACAAAACTATGCAAGCTCGTCGCAGATCGGTATAAGGTGGTTCGTTTGGGCGTGTTTTAAGCTACAAATTGCTATGTCGCAGATTTGCATTCGACGAATAGAAGCGGAGTTATAGTTGTTTATATCTGTGAGGCCATGAATCACCAATGACGGCCGGATTGCTTACCACTCGAAACGATCGATGTTTGACAAAACTATGCAAGTTCGTCGCAGATTGGTATAAGGTGGTTCGTTTGGGCGTGTTTTAAGCTACAAATTGCTATGTCGCAGATTCGCATACGACGAATAGAAGCTGAGTTATAGTTGTTTATATCTGTGAGGCCATGAATCACCATTGACGGCCGGATTCCCTACCACTCGAAACGATCGACGTTTGACGAAACCATGCAAGTTCGTCGAAGATCGGCACAAGGTGGGTCGATGTGACGTGTTTTAAGCTACAAATTGCTATGTCGCAGATTCGCATACGATGAATAGGAGCGGAGTAATAGTTGTTTATATCTGTCAGGCCATGAATCACCATTGACGACCGGATTGCTTTCCACTCAAAACGATCGATGTTTGACAAAACTATGCAAGTTCGTCGCAGACCGGTATAAGGTGGTTCGTTGGGGCGTGTTTTAAGCTACTAATTGCTACGTCGCAGATTCGCATACGACGAATAGAAGCGGAGGTATTGTTGTTTATATCTGTGAGGCCATGAATCGTCATTGATGACCGGATTGCCTACCACTCGAAACGATCGACGTTTGACGAAACCATACAAGTATATCGCAGATCGACATGAGGTGGGTCGATGTGTCGTGTTTTAAGCTACAAATTGCTATGTCGCAGAATTGCATACGACGTATAGAAGCGGAGTTATTGTTGTTTATATCTGTGAGGTCATGAATCACCATTGACGGCCGGATTGCTTTCCACTAGAAACGATCGATGTTTGACGAAACTATGCAAGTTCGTCGCAGATCGGTATAATGTGGTTCATTGGGGCGTGTTTTAAGCTACAAATTGCTAGGTCGCAGATTCGCAAACGACGAATAGAATCGGAGTTATAGTTGTTTATATCTGTGAGGCCATGAATCACCATTGACGGCCGGATTGCTTTTCACTCGAAACGATCGATGTTTGACAAAACTATGCAAGTTCGTCGCAGATCGGTATAAGGTGGTTCGCTGGGGCGTGTTTTAAGCTACAAATTGCTATGTCGCAGATTCGCATACGACGAATAGAAGCTGAGTTATAGTTGTTTATATCTGTCAGGCCATGATACACCATTGACGGCCGGATTGCTTTCCACTCGAAACGATCGATGTTTGACAAAACTATGCAAGCTCGTCGCAGATCGGTATAAGGTGGTTCGTTGGGGCGTGTTTTAAGCTACAAATTGCTATGTCGCAGATTCGCATACGACGAATAGAAGCTGAGTTATAGTTGTTTATATCTGTCAGGCCATGAATCACCATTGACGGCCGGATTGCCTACCACTCGAAACGATCGATCTTTGACGAAACTATGGAAGTTCGTCGCAAATCGGCACAAGGTGGGTCGATGTGACGTGTTTTAAGCTACAAATCGCTATGTCGCAGATTTGCATTCGACGAAAAGAAGCGGAGTTATAGTTGTTTATATCTGTCAGGCCATGAATCACCATTGATGGCCGGATTGCTTTCCACTCGAAACGATCGATGTTTGACAAAACTATGCAAGTTCGTCGCAGATCGGTATAAGGTGGTTCGTTGGGGCGTGTTTTATGCTACAAATTGCTATGTCGCAGATTTGCATACGACGAATACAAGCGGAGTTATAGTTGTTTATATCTGTCAGGCCATGAAACACCATTGACGGCCGGATTGCTTTCCACTCGAAACGATCGATGTTTGACAAAACTATGCAAGTTCGTCGCAGATCGGTATAAGGTGGGTGGTTGGGCCGTGTTTTATGCTACAAATTGCTACGTCGCAGATTTGCATACGGCGAATAGAAGCGGAGTTATAGTTGTTTATATCTGTGAGGCCATGAATCACCATTGACGGCCGGATTGCCTACCACTCGAAACGATCGATGTTTGACGAAACTATGCAAGTTCGTCGCAGATCGGCACAAGGTGGGTCGATGTGACGTGTTTTAAGCTACAAATTGCTATGTCGCAGATTTGCATTCGACGAATAGAAGCGGAGTTATAGTTGTTTATATCTGTCAGGCCATGATACACCATTGATGGCCGGATTGCTTTCCACTAGAAACGATCGATGTTTGACGAAACTATGCAAGTTCGTCGCAGATCGGTATAAGTTGGTTCATTGGGGCGTGTTTTAAGCTACAAATTGCTAGGTCGCAGATTCGCATACGACGAATAGAAGCGGAGTTATAGTTGTTTATATCTGTGAGGCCATGAATCACCATTGACGGCCGGATTCCCTACCACTCGAAACGATCGATGTTTGACGAAACTATGCAAGTTCGTCGCAGATCGGTAAAAGGTGGGTCGTTGGGCCATGTTTTAAGCTACAAATCGCTATGTCGCAAATTTGCATTCGACCAATAGAAGCTGAGTTATAGTTGTTTATATCTGTCAGGCCATGAATCACCATTGACGGCCGGATTGCTGTCCACTCGAAGCGATCGATGTTTGACAAAACTATGCAAGTCCGTCGCAGATCGGTATAAGGTGGTTCGTTGGGGCGTGTTTTATGCTACAAATTGCTATGTCGCAGATTTGCATACGACGAATAGAAGCGGAGTTATTGTTGTTTATATCTGTGAGGCCATGAATCACCATTGACGGCCGGATTGCTTTCCACTCGAAACGATCGATGTTTGACAAAACTATGCAAGTTCGTCGCAGATCGGTATAAGGTGGTTCGTTGGGGCGTGTTTTAAGCTACAAATTGCTATGTCGCAGATTCGCATTCGACGAATAGAAGCGGAGTTATAGTTGTTTATATCTGTCAGGCCATGATACACCATTGACGGCCGGATTGCTTTCCACTCGAAACGATCGATGTTTGACAAAACTATGCAAGTTCGTCGCAGATCGGTATAAGGTGATTCGTTGGGGCGTGTTTTAAGCTACAAATTTCTATGTCGCAGATTCACATACGACGAATAGAAGCGGAGTTATTGTGGTGTATATCTGTGAGGCCATGAATCACCATTGACGGCCGGATTGCCTACCACTCGAAACGATCGATGTTTGACGAAACTATGCAAGTTCGTCGTAGATCGGTATAAGGTGATTCGTTGGGGCGTGTTTTAAGCTACAAATTGCTATGTCGCAGATTCGCATACGACGAATAGAAGCGGAGTTATTGTGGTGTATATCTGTGAGTCCATGAATTGCCATTGACTACCGGATTCCCTACCACTCGATACGATCGATGTTTGACGAAACTATGCAAGTTCGTCGCAGATCGGTAAAAGGTGGGTCGTTGGGCCATGTTTTAAGCTACAAATCGCTATGTCGCAAATTTGCATTCGACGAATTGAAGCTGAGTTATAGTTGTTTATATCTGTCAGGCCATGAATCACCATTGACGGCCGGATTGCTGTCCACTCGAAACGATCGATGTTTGACAAAACTATGCAAGTCCGTCGCAGATCGGTATAAGGTGGTTCGTTGGGGCGTGTTTTAAGCTACAAATTACTATGTCGCAGATTCGCATACGACGAATAGAAGCTGAGTTATAGTTGTTTATATCTGTCAGGCCATGATACACCATTGACGGCCGGATTGCTTTCCACTCGAGACGATCGATGTTTGACAAAACAATGCAAGTTCGTCGCAGATCGGTATAAGGTGGTTCGTTAGGGCGTGTTTTAAGCTACAAATTGCTATGTCGCAGATTCGCATTCGACGAATAGAAGCGGAGTTATAGTTGTTTATATCTGTCAGGCCATGATACACCATTGACGGCCGGATTGCTTTCCACTCGAAACGATCGATGTTTGACAAAACTATGCAAGTCCGTCGCAGATCGGTATAAGGTGGTTTGCTGGGGCGTGTTTTATGCTACAAATTGCTATGTCGCAGATTCGCATACGACGAATAGAAGCGGAGTTATTGTGGTGTATATCTGTGAGGCCATGAATCACCATTGACTACCGGATTCCCTACCACTCGAAACGATCGACGTTTGACGAAACCATGCAAGTTCGTCGAAGATCGGCACAAGGTGGGTCGATGTGACGTGTTTTAAGCTACAAATTGCTATGTCGCAGATTCGCATACGATGAATAGGAGCGGAGTAATAGTTGTTTATATCTGTCAGGCCATGAATCACCATTGACGACCTGATTGCTTTCCACTCAAAACGATCGATGTTTGACAAAACTATGCAAGTTCGTCGCAGACCGGTATAAGGTGGTTCGTTGGGGCGTGTTTTAAGCTACTAATTGCTACGTCGCAGATTCGCATACGACGAATAGAAGCGGAGGTATTGTTGTTTATATCTGTGAGGCCATGAATCGTCATTGACGACCGGATTGCCTACCACTCGAAACGATCGACGTTTGACGAAACCATACAAGTATATCGCAGATCGACATGAGGTGGGTCGATGTGTCGTGTTTTAAGCTACAAATTGCTATGTCGCAGAATTGCATACGACGTATAGAAGCGGAGTTATTGTTGTTTATATCTGTGAGGTCATGAATCACCATTGACGGCCGGATTGCTTTCCACTAGAAACGATCGATGTTTGACGAAACTATGCAAGTTCGTCGCAGATCGGTATAAGGTGGTTCATTGGGGCGTGTTTTAAGCTACAAATTGCTAGGTCGCAGATTCGCAAACGACGAATAGAATCGGAGTTAGAGTTGTTTATATCTGTGAGGCCATGAATCACCATTGACGGCCGGATTGCTTTTCACTCGAAACGATCGATGTTTGACAAAACTATGCAAGTTCGTCGCAGATCGGTATAAGGTGGTTCGCTGGGGCGTGTTTTAAGCTACAAATTGCTATGTCGCAGATTCGCATACGACGAATAGAAGCTGAGTTATAGTTGTTTATATCTGTCAGGCCATGATACACCATTGACGGCCGGATTGCTTTCCACTCGAAACGATCGATGTTTGACAAAACTATGCAAGCTCGTCGCAGATCGGTATAAGGTGGTTCGTTGGGGCGTGTTTTAAGCTACAAATTGCTATGTCGCAGATTCGCATACGACGAATAGAAGCGGAGTTATTGTTGTTTATATCTGTGAGGCCATGAATCACCATTGACGGCCGGATTGCCTACCACTCAAAACGATCGATGTTTGACGAAACTATGCAAGTTCGTCGCAGATCGGCACAAGGTGGGTCGATGTGACGTGTTTTAAGCTACAAATTGCTATGTCGCAGATTTGCATTCGACGAATAGAAGCGGAGTTATAGTTGTTTATATCTGTCAGGCCATGAAACACCATTGACGGCCGGATTGCTTTCCACTCGAAACGATCGATGTTTGACAAAACTATGCAAGTTCGTCGCAGATCGGTATAAGGTGGGTGGTTGGGCCGTGTTTTATGCTACAAATTGCTACGTCGCAGATTTGCATACGGCGAATAGAAGCGGAGTTATAGTTGTTTATATCTGTGAGGCCATGAATCACCATTGACGGCCGGATTGCCTACCACTCGAAACGATCGATGTTTGACGAAACTATGCAAGTTCGTCGCAGATCGGCACAAGGTGGGTCGATGTGACGTGTTTTAAGCTACAAATTGCTATGTCGCAGATTTGCATTCGACGAATAGAAGCGGAGTTATAGTTGTTTATATCTGTCAGGCGATGATACACCATTGATGGCCGGATTGCTTTCCACTAGAAACGATCGATGTTTGACGAAACTATGCAAGTTCGTCGCAGATCGGTATAAGTTGGTTCATTGGGGCGTGTTTTAAGCTACAAATTGCTAGGTCGCAGATTCGCATACGACGAATAGAAGCGGAGTTATAGTTGTTTATATCTGTGAGGCCATGAATCACCATTGACGGCCGGATTCCCTACGACTCGAAACGATCGATGTTTGACGAAACTATGCAAGTTCGTCGCAGATCGGTAAAAGGTGGGTCGTTGGGCCATGTTTTAAGCTACAAATCGCTATGTCGCAAATTTGCATTCGACCAATAGAAGCTGAGTTATAGTTGTTTATATCTGTCAGGCCATGAATCACCATTGACGGCCGGATCGCTTTCCACTCGAAACGATCGATGTTTGACAAAACTATGCAAGTCCGTCGCAGATCGGTATAAGGTGGTTCGTTGGGGCGTGTTTTATGCTACAAATTGCTATGTCGCAGATTTGCATACGACGAATAGAAGCGGAGTTATTGTTGTATATATCTGTGAGGCCATGAATCACCATTGACGGCCGGATTGCATACCACTCGAAACGATCGATGTTTGACAAAACTATGCAAGTTCGTCGCAGATCGGCATGAGGTGGGTCGTTGGGCCGTGTTTTATGCTACAAATTGCTATGTCGCAGATTTGCATACGACGAATAGAAGCGGACTTATTGTTGTTTATATCTGTGAGGCCATGAATCACCATTGACGGCCGGATTGCCTACCACTCGAAACGATCGATGTTTGACAAAACTATTCAAGCTCGTCGCAGATCGGTATAAGGTGGTTCGTTGGGGCGTGTTTTAAGCTACAAATTGCTATGTCGCAGATTCGCATACGACGAATAGAAGCTGAGTTATAGTTGTTTATATCTGTCAGGCCATGAATCACCATTGACGGCCGGATTGCGTACCACTCGAAACGATCGATCTTTGACGAAACTATGGAAGTTCGTCGCAGATCGGCACAAGGTGGGTCGATGTGACGTGTTTTAAGCTACAAATCGCTATTTTGCAGATTTGCATTCGACGAAAAGAAGCGGAGTTATAGTTGTTTATATCTGTCAGGCCATGAATCACCATTGACGGCCGGATTGCTTTCCACTCGAAACGATCGATGTTTGACAAAACTATGCAAGTTCGTCGCAGATCGGTATAAGGTGGTTCGTTGGGGCGTGTTTTATGCAACAAATTGCTACGTCGCAGATTCGCATACGACGAATAGAAGCGGAGGTATTGTTGTTTATATCTGTGAGGCCATGAATCGTCATTGACCACCGGATTGCCTACCACTCGAAACGATCGACGTTTGACGAAACTATACAAGTATATCGCAGATCGACATGAGGTGGGTCGATGTGTCGTGTTTTAAGCTACAAATTGCTATGTCGCAGATTTGCATACGACGTACAGAAGCGGAGTTATTGTTGTTTATATCTGTGAGGCCATGAATCACCATTGACGGCCGGATTGCTTTCCACTAGAAACGATCGATGTTTGACGAAACTATGCAAGTTCGCCGCAGATCGGTATAAGGTGGTTCATTGGGGCGTGTTTTAAGCTACAAATTGCTAGGTCGCAGATTCGCATACGACGAATAGAATCGGAGTTATAGTTGTTTATATCTGTGAGGCCATGAATCACCATTGACGACCGGATTGCTTTCCACTCGAAACGATCGATGTTTGACAAAACTATGCAAGTTCGTCGCAGATCGGTATAAGGTGGTTCGTTGGGGCGTGTTTTAAGCTACAAATTGCTATGTCGCAGATTCGCATACGACGAATAGAAGCTGAGTTATAGTTGTTTATATCTGTCAGGCCATGTTACACCATTGACGGCCGGATTGCTTTCCACTCGAAACGATCGATGTTTGACAAAACTATGCAAGCTCGTCGCAGATCGGTATAAGGTGGTTCGTTTGGGCGTGTTTTAAGCTACAAATTGCTATGTCGCAGATTTGCATTCGACGAATAGAAGCGGAGTTATAGTTGTTTATATCTGTGAGGCCATGAATCACCATTGACGGCCGGATTGCCTACCACTCGAAACGATCGATGTTTGACGAAACTATGCAAGTTCGTCGCAGATCGGCACAAGGTGGGTCGATGTGACGTGTTTTAAGCTACAAATTGCTATGTCGCAGATTTGCATTCGACGAATAGAAGCGGAGTTATAGTTGTTTATATCTGTCAGGCGATGATACACCATTGATGGCCGGATTGCTTTCCACTAGAAACGATCGATGTTTGACGAAACTATGCAAGTTCGTCGCAGATCGGTATAAGTTGGTTCATTGGGGCGTGTTTTAAGCTACAAATTGCTAGGTCGCAGATTCGCATACGACGAATAGAAGCGGAGTTATAGTTGTTTATATCTGTGAGGCCATGAATCACCATTGACGGCCGGATTCCCTACGACTCGAAACGATCGATGTTTGACGAAACTATGCAAGTTCGTCGCAGATCGGTAAAAGGTGGGTCGTTGGGCCATGTTTTAAGCTACAAATCGCTATGTCGCAAATTTGCATTCGACCAATAGAAGCTGAGTTATAGTTGTTTATATCTGTCAGGCCATGAATCACCATTGACGGCCGGATCGCTTTCCACTCGAAACGATCGATGTTTGACAAAACTATGCAAGTCCGTCGCAGATCGGTATAAGGTGGTTCGTTGGGGCGTGTTTTATGCTACAAATTGCTATGTCGCAGATTTGCATACGACGAATAGAAGCGGAGTTATTGTTGTATATATCTGTGAGGCCATGAATCACCATTGACGGCCGGATTGCTTTCCACTCGAAACGATCGATGTTTGACAAAACTATGCAAGTTCGTCGCAGATCGGCATGAGGTGGGTCGTTGGGCCGTGTTTTATGCTACAAATTGCTATGTCGCAGATTTGCATACGACGAATAGAAGCGGAGTTATTGTTGTTTATATCTGTGAGGCCATGAATCACCATTGACGGCCGGATTGCCTACCACTCGAAACGATCGATGTTTGACAAAACTATTCAAGCTCGTCGCAGATCGGTATAAGGTGGTTCGTTGGGGCGTGTTTTAAGCTACAAATTGCTATGTCGCAGATTCGCATACGACGAATAGAAGCTGAGTTATAGTTGTTTATATCTGTCAGGCCATGAATCACCATTGACGGCCGGATTGCGTACCACTCGAAACGATCGATCTTTGACGAAACTATGGAAGTTCGTCGCAGATCGGCACAAGGTGGGTCGATATGACGTGTTTTAAGCTACAAATCGCTATTTTGCAGATTTGCATTCGACGAAAAGAAGCGGAGTTATAGTTGTTTATATCTGTCAGGCCATGAATCACCATTGATGGCCGGATTGCTTTCCACTCGAAACGATCGATGTTTGACAAAACTATGCAAGTTCGTCGCAGATCGGTATAAGGTGGTTCGTTGGGGCGTGTTTTATGCAACAAATTGCTACGTCGCAGATTCGCATACGACGAATAGAAGCGGAGGTATTGTTGTTTATATCTGTGAGGCCATGAATCGTCATTGACCACCGGATTGCCTACCACTCGAAACGATCGACGTTTGACGAAACTATACAAGTATATCGCAGATCGACATGAGGTGGGTCGATGTGTCGTGTTTTAAGCTACAAATTGCTATGTCGCAGATTTGCATACGACGTACAGAAGCGGAGTTATTGTTGTTTATATCTGTGAGGCCATGAATCACCATTGACGGCCGGATTGCTTTCCACTAGAAACGATCGATGTTTGACGAAACTATGCAAGTTCGCCGCAGATCGGTATAAGGTGGTTCATTGGGGCGTGTTTTAAGCTACAAATTGCTAGGTCGCAGATTCGCATACGACGAATAGAATCGGAGTTATAGTTGTTTATATCTGTGAGGCCATGAATCACCATTGACGACCGGATTGCTTTCCACTCGAAACGATCGATGTTTGACAAAACTATGCAAGTTCGTCGCAGATCGGTATAAGGTGGTTCGTTGGGGCGTGTTTTAAGCTACAAATTGCTATGTCGCAGATTCGCATACGACGAATAGAAGCTGAGTTATAGTTGTTTATATCTGTCAGGCCATGTTACACCATTGACGGCCGGATTGCTTTCCACTCGAAACGATCGATGTTTGACAAAACTATGCAAGCTCGTCGCAGATCGGTATAAGGTGGTTCGTTTGGGCGTGTTTTAAGCTACAAATTGCTATGTCGCAGATTTGCATTCGACGAATAGAAGCGGAGTTATAGTTGTTTATATCTGTGAGGCCATGAATCACCAATGACGGCCGGATTGCTTACCACTCGAAACGATCGATGTTTGACAAAACTATGCAAGTTCGTCGCAGATTGGTATAAGGTGGTTCGTTTGGGCGTGTTTTAAGCTACAAATTGCTATGTCGCAGATTCGCATACGACGAATAGAAGCTGAGTTATAGTTGTTTATATCTGTGAGGCCATGAATCACCATTGACGGCCGGATTCCCTACCACTCGAAACGATCGACGTTTGACGAAACCATGCAAGTTCGTCGAAGATCGGTACAAGGTGGGTCGATGTGACGTGTTTTAAGCTACAAATTGCTATGTCGCAGATTCGCATACGATGAATAGGAGCGGAGTAATAGTTGTTTATATCTGTCAGGCCATGAATCACCATTGACGACCGGATTGCTTTCCACTCAAAACGATCGATGTTTGACAAAACTATGCAAGTTCGTCGCAGACCGGTATAAGGTGGTTCGTTGGGGCGTGTTTTAAGCTACTAATTGCTACGTCGCAGATTCGCATACGACGAATAGAAGCGGAGGTATTGTTGTTTATATCTGTGAGGCCATGAATCGTCATTGATGACCGGATTGCCTACCACTCGAAACGATCGACGTTTGACGAAACCATACAAGTATATCGCAGATCGACATGAGGTGGGTCGATGTGTCGTGTTTTAAGCTACAAATTGCTATGTCGCAGAATTGCATACGACGTATAGAAGCGGAGTTATTGTTGTTTATATCTGTGAGGTCATGAATCACCATTGACGGCCGGATTGCTTTCCACTAGAAACGATCGATGTTTGACGAAACTATGCAAGTTCGTCGCAGATCGGTATAAGGTGGTTCATTGGGGCGTGTTTTAAGCTACAAATTGCTAGGTCGCAGATTCGCAAACGACGAATAGAATCGGAGTTATAGTTGTTTATATCTGTGAGGCCATGAATCACCATTGACGGCCGGATTGCTTTTCACTCGAAACGATCGATGTTTGACAAAACTATGCAAGTTCGTCGCAGATCGGTATAAGGTGGTTCGCTGGGGCGTGTTTTAAGCTACAAATTGCTATGTCGCAGATTCGCATACGACGAATAGAAGCTGAGTTATAGTTGTTTATATCTGTCAGGCCATGATACACCATTGACGGCCGGATTGCTTTCCACTCGAAACGATCGATGTTTGACAAAACTATGCAAGCTCGTCGCAGATCGGTATAAGGTGGTTCGTTGGGGCGTGTTTTAAGCTACAAATTGCTATGTCGCAGATTCGCATACGACGAATAGAAGCTGAGTTATAGTTGTTTATATCTGTCAGGCCATGAATCACCATTGACGGCCGGATTGCCTACCACTCGAAACGATCGATCTTTGACGAAACTATGGAAGTTCGTCGCAAATCGGCACAAGGTGGGTCGATGTGACGTGTCTTAAGCTACAAATCGCTATGTCGCAGATTTGCATTCGACGAAAAGAAGCGGAGTTATAGTTGTTTATATCTGTCAGGCCATGAATCACCATTGATGGCCGGATTGCTTTCCACTCGAAACGATCGATGTTTGACGAAACTATGCAAGTTCGCCGCAGATCGGTATAAGGTGGTTCATTGGGGCGTGTTTTAAGCTACAAATTGCTAGGTCGCAGATTCGCATACGACGAATAGAATCGGAGTTATAGTTGTTTATATCTGTGAGGCCATGAATCACCATTGACGACCGGATTGCTTTCCACTCGAAACGATCGATGTTTGACAAAACTATGCAAGTTCGTCGCAGATCGGTATAAGGTGGTTCGTTGGGGCGTGTTTTAAGCTACAAATTGCTATGTCGCAGATTCGCATACGACGAATAGAAGCTGAGTTATAGTTGTTTATATCTGTCAGGCCATGTTACACCATTGACGGCCGGATTGCTTTCCACTCGAAACGATCGATGTTTGACAAAACTATGCAAGCTCGTCGCAGATCGGTATAAGGTGGTTCGTTTGGGCGTGTTTTAAGCTACAAATTGCTATGTCGCAGATTTGCATTCGACGAATAGAAGCGGAGTTATAGTTGTTTATATCTGTGAGGCCATGAATCACCATTGACGGCCGGATTGCCTACCACTCGAAACGATCGATGTTTGACGAAACTATGCAAGTTCGTCGCAGATCGGCACAAGGTGGGTCGATGTGACGTGTTTTAAGCTACAAATTGCTATGTCGCAGATTTGCATTCGACGAATAGAAGCGGAGTTATAGTTGTTTATATCTGTCAGGCGATGATACACCATTGATGGCCGGATTGCTTTCCACTAGAAACGATCGATGTTTGACGAAACTATGCAAGTTCGTCGCAGATCGGTATAAGTTGGTTCATTGGGGCGTGTTTTAAGCTACAAATTGCTAGGTCGCAGATTCGCATACGACGAATAGAAGCGGAGTTATAGTTGTTTATATCTGTGAGGCCATGAATCACCATTGACGGCCGGATTCCCTACGACTCGAAACGATCGATGTTTGACGAAACTATGCAAGTTCGTCGCAGATCGGTAAAAGGTGGGTCGTTGGGCCATGTTTTAAGCTACAAATCGCTATGTCGCAAATTTGCATTCGACCAATAGAAGCTGAGTTATAGTTGTTTATATCTGTCAGGCCATGAATCACCATTGACGGCCGGATCGCTTTCCACTCGAAACGATCGATGTTTGACAAAACTATGCAAGTCCGTCGCAGATCGGTATAAGGTGGTTCGTTGGGGCGTGTTTTATGCTACAAATTGCTATGTCGCAGATTTGCATACGACGAATAGAAGCGGAGTTATTGTTGTATATATCTGTGAGGCCATGAATCACCATTGACGGCCGGATTGCTTTCCACTCGAAACGATCGATGTTTGACAAAACTATGCAAGTTCGTCGCAGATCGGCATGAGGTGGGTCGTTGGGCCGTGTTTTATGCTACAAATTGCTATGTCGCAGATTTGCATACGACGAATAGAAGCGGACTTATTGTTGTTTATATCTGTGAGGCCATGAATCACCATTGACGGCCGGATTGCCTACCACTCGAAACGATCGATGTTTGACAAAACTATTCAAGCTCGTCGCAGATCGGTATAAGGTGGTTCGTTGGGGCGTGTTTTAAGCTACAAATTGCTATGTCGCAGATTCGCATACGACGAATAGAAGCGGAGTTATAGTTGTTTATATCTGTCAGGCCATGAATCACCATTGACGGCCGGATTGCGTACCACTCGAAACGATCGATCTTTGACGAAACTATGGAAGTTCGTCGCAGATCGGCACAAGGTGGGTCGATGTGACGTGTTTTAAGCTACAAATCGCTATTTTGCAGATTTGCATTCGACGAAAAGAAGCGGAGTTATAGTTGTTTATATCTGTCAGGCCATGAATCACCATTGACGGCCGGATTGCTTTCCACTCGAAACGATCGATGTTTGACAAAACTATGCAAGTTCGTCGCAGATCGGTATAAGGTGGTTCGTTGGGGCGTGTTTTATGCAACAAATTGCTACGTCGCAGATTCGCATACGACGAATAGAAGCGGAGGTATTGTTGTTTATATCTGTGAGGCCATGAATCGTCATTGACCACCGGATTGCCTACCACTCGAAACGATCGACGTTTGACGAAACTATACAAGTATATCGCAGATCGACATGAGGTGGGTCGATGTGTCGTGTTTTAAGCTACAAATTGCTATGTCGCAGATTTGCATACGACGTACAGAAGCGGAGTTATTGTTGTTTATATCTGTGAGGCCATGAATCACCATTGACGGCCGGATTGCTTTCCACTAGAAACGATCGATGTTTGACGAAACTATGCAAGTTCGCCGCAGATCGGTATAAGGTGGTTCATTGGGGCGTGTTTTAAGCTACAAATTGCTAGGTCGCAGATTCGCATACGACGAATAGAATCGGAGTTATAGTTGTTTATATCTGTGAGGCCATGAATCACCATTGACGACCGGATTGCTATCCACTCGAAACGATCGATGTTTGACAAAACTATGCAAGTTCGTCGCAGATCGGTATAAGGTGGTTCGTTGGGGCGTGTTTTAAGCTACAAATTGCTATGTCGCAGATTCGCATACGACGAATAGAAGCTGAGTTATAGTTGTTTATATCTGTCAGGCCATGTTACACCATTGACGGCCGGATTGCTTTCCACTCGAAACGATCGATGTTTGACAAAACTATGCAAGCTCGTCGCAGATCGGTATAAGGTGGTTCGTTTGGGCGTGTTTTAAGCTACAAATTGCTATGTCGCAGATTTGCATTCGACGAATAGAAGCGGAGTTATAGTTGTTTATATCTGTGAGGCCATGAATCACCAATGACGGCCGGATTGCTTACCACTCGAAACGATCGATGTTTGACAAAACTATGCAAGTTCGTCGCAGATTGGTATAAGGTGGTTCGTTGGGGCGTGTTTTAAGCTACAAATTGCTATGTCGCAGATTCGCATACGACGAATAGAAGCTGAGTTATAGTTGTTTATATCTGTGAGGCCATGAATCACCATTGACGGCCGGATTCCCTACCACTCGAAACGATCGACGTTTGACGAAACCATGCAAGTTCGTCGAAGATCGGTACAAGGTGGGTCGATGTGACGTGTTTTAAGCTACAAATTGCTATGTCGCAGATTCGCATACGATGAATAGGAGCGGAGTAATAGTTGTTTATATCTGTCAGGCCATGAATCACCATTGACGACCGGATTGCTTTCCACTCAAAACGATCGATGTTTGACAAAACTATGCAAGTTCGTCGCAGATCGGTATAAGGTGGTTCGTTGGGGCGTGTTTTAAGCTACTAATTGCTACGTCGCAGATTCGCATACGACGAATAGAAGCGGAGGTATTGTTGTTTATATCTGTGAGGCCATGAATCGTCATTGATGACCGGATTGCCTACCACTCGAAACGATCGACGTTTGACGAAACCATACAAGTATATCGCAGATCGACATGAGGTGGGTCGATGTGTCGTGTTTTAAGCTACAAATTGCTATGTCGCAGATTTGCATACGACGTATAGAAGCGGAGTTATTGTTGTTTATATCTGTGAGGTCATGAATCACCATTGACGGCCGGATTGCTTTCCACTAGAAACGATCGATGTTTGACGAAACTATGCAAGTTCGTCGCAGATCGGTATAAGGTGGTTCATTGGGGCGTGTTTTAAGCTACAAATTGCTAGGTCGCAGATTCGCAAACGACGAATAGAATCGGAGTTATAGTTGTTTATATCTGTGAGGCCATGAATCACCATTGACGGCCGGATTGCTTTTCACTCGAAACGATCGATGTTTGACAAAACTATGCAAGTTCGTCGCAGATCGGTATAAGGTGGTTCGCTGGGGCGTGTTTTAAGCTACAAATTGCTATGTCGCAGATTCGCATACGACGAATAGAAGCTGAGTTATAGTTGTTTATATCTGTCAGGCCATGATACACCATTGACGGCCGGATTGCTTTCCACTCGAAACGATCGATGTTTGACAAAACTATGCAAGCTCGTCGCAGATCGGTATAAGGTGGTTCGTTGGGGCGTGTTTTAAGCTACAAATTGCTATGTCGCAGATTCGCATACGACGAATAGAAGCTGAGTTATAGTTGTTTATATCTGTCAGGCCATGAATCACCATTGACGGCCGGATTGCCTACCACTCGAAACGATCGATCTTTGACGAAACTATGGAAGTTCGTCGCAAATCGGCACAAGGTGGGTCGATGTGACGTGTCTTAAGCTACAAATCGCTATGTCGCAGATTTGCATTCGACGAAAAGAAGCGGAGTTATAGTTGTTTATATCTGTCAGGCCATGAATCACCATTGATGGCCGGATTGCTTTCCACTCGAAACGATCGATGTTTGACAAAACTATGCAAGTTCGTCGCAGATCGGTATAAGGTGGTTCGTTGGGGCGTGTTTTATGCTACAAATTGCTATGTCGCAGATTTGCATACGACGAATACAAGCGGAGTTATAGTTGTTTATATCTGTCAGGCCATGAAACACCATTGACGGCCGGATTGCTTTCCACTCGAAACGATCGATGTTTGACAAAACTATGCAAGTTCGTCGCAGATCGGTATAAGGTGGGTGGTTGGGCCGTGTTTTATGCTACAAATTGCTACGTCGCAGATTTGCATACGGCGAATAGAAGCGGAGTTATAGTTGTTTATATCTGTGAGGCCATGAATCACCATTGACGGCCGGATTGCCTACCACTCGAAACGATCGATGTTTGACGAAACTATGCAAGTTCGTCGCAGATCGGCACAAGGTGGGTCGATGTGACGTGTTTTAAGCTACAAATTGCTATGTCGCAGATTTGCATTCGACGAATAGAAGCGGAGTTATAGTTGTTTATATCTGTCAGGCCATGATACACCATTGATGGCCGGATTGCTTTCCACTAGAAACGATCGATGTTTGACGAAACTATGCAAGTTCGTCGCAGATCGGTATAAGTTGGTTCATTGGGGCGTGTTTTAAGCTACAAATTGCTAGGTCGCAGATTCGCATACGACGAATAGAAGCGGAGTTATAGTTGTTTATATCTGTGAGGCCATGAATCACCATTGACGGCCGGATTCCCTACCACTCGAAACGATCGATGTTTGACGAAACTATGCAAGTTCGTCGCAGATCGGTAAAAGGTGGGTCGTTGGGCCATGTTTTAAGCTACAAATCGCTATGTCGCAAATTTGCATTCGACCAATAGAAGCTGAGTTATAGTTGTTTATATCTGTCAGGCCATGAATCACCATTGACGGCCGGATTGCTGTCCACTCGAAGCGATCGATGTTTGACAAAACTATGCAAGTCCGTCGCAGATCGGTATAAGGTGGTTCGTTGGGGCGTGTTTTATGCTACAAATTGCTATGTCGCAGATTTGCATACGACGAATAGAAGCGGAGTTATTGTTGTTTATATCTGTGAGGCCATGAATCACCATTGACGGCCGGATTGCTTTCCACTCGAAACGATCGATGTTTGACAAAACTATGCAAGTTCGTCGCAGATCGGTATAAGGTGGTTCGTTGGGGCGTGTTTTAAGCTACAAATTACTATGTCGCAGATTCGCATACGACGAATAGAAGCTGAGTTATAGTTGTTTATATCTGTCAGGCCATGATAAACCATTGACGGCCGGATTGCTTTCCACTCGAAACGATCGATGTTTGACAAAACTATGCAAGTTCGTCGCAGATCGGTATAAGGTGGTTCGTTGGGGCGTGTTTTAAGCTACAAATTGCTATGTCGCAGATTCGCATTCGACGAATAGAAGCGGAGTTATAGTTGTTTATATCTGTCAGGCCATGATACACCATTGACGGCCGGATTGCTTTCCACTCGAAACGATCGATGTTTGACAAAACTATGCAAGTTCGTCGCAGATCGGTATAAGGTGATTCGTTGGGGCGTGTTTTAAGCTACAAATTTCTATGTCGCAGATTCACATACGACGAATAGAAGCGGAGTTATTGTGGTGTATATCTGTGAGGCCATGAATCACCATTGACGGCCGGATTGCCTACCACTCGAAACGATCGATGTTTGACGAAACTATGCAAGTTCGTCGTAGATCGGTATAAGGTGATTCGTTGGGGCGTGTTTTAAGCTACAAATTGCTATGTCGCAGATTCGCATACGACGAATAGAAGCGGAGTAATTGTGGTGTATATCTGTGAGTCCATGAATTGCCATTGACTACCGGATTCCCTACCACTCGATACGATCGATGTTTGACGAAACTATGCAAGTTCGTCGCAGATCGGTAAAAGGTGGGTCGTTGGGCCATGTTTTAAGCTACAAATCGCTATGTCGCAAATTTGCATTCGACGAATTGAAGCTGAGTTATAGTTGTTTATATCTGTCAGGCCATGAATCACCATTGACGGCCGGATTGCTGTCCACTCGAAACGATCGATGTTTGACAAAACTATGCAAGTCCGTCGCAGATCGGTATAAGGTGGTTCGTTGGGGCGTGTTTTAAGCTACAAATTACTATGTCGCAGATTCGCATACGACGAATAGAAGCTGAGTTATAGTTGTTTATATCTGTCAGGCCATGATACACCATTGACGGCCGGATTGCTTTCCACTCGAGACGATCGATGTTTGACAAAACAATGCAAGTTCGTCGCAGATCGGTATAAGGTGGTTCGTTGGGGCGTGTTTTAAGCTACAAATTGCTATGTCGCAGATTCGCATTCGACGAATAGAAGCGGAGTTATAGTTGTTTATATCTGTCAGGCCATGATACACCATTGACGGCCGGATTGCTTTCCACTCGAAACGATCGATGTTTGACAAAACTATGCAAGTCCGTCGCAGATCGGTATAAGGTGGTTTGCTGGGGCGTGTTTTATGCTACAAATTGCTATGTCGCAGATTCGCATACGACGAATAGAAGCGGAGTTATTGTGGTGTATATCTGTGAGGCCATGAATCACCATTGACTACCGGATTCCCTACCACTCGAAACGATCGACGTTTGACGAAACCATGCAAGTTCGTCGAAGATCGGCACAAGGTGGGTCGATGTGACGTGTTTTAAGCTACAAATTGCTATGTCGCAGATTCGCATACGATGAATAGGAGCGGAGTAATAGTTGTTTATATCTGTCAGGCCATGAATCACCATTGACGACCGGATTGCTTTCCACTCAAAACGATCGATGTTTGACAAAACTATGCAAGTTCGTCGCAGACCGGTATAAGGTGGTTCGTTGGGGCGTGTTTTAAGCTACTAATTGCTACGTCGCAGATTCGCATACGACGAATAGAAGCGGAGGTATTGTTGTTTATATCTGTGAGGCCATGAATCGTCATTGACGACCGGATTGCCTACCACTCGAAACGATCGACGTTTGACGAAACCATACAAGTATATCGCAGATCGACATGAGGTGGGTCGATGTGTCGTGTTTTAAGCTACAAATTGCTATGTCGCAGAATTGCATACGACGTATAGAAGCGGAGTTATTGTTGTTTATATCTGTGAGGTCATGAATCACCATTGACGGCCGGATTGCTTTCCACTAGAAACGATCGATGTTTGACGAAACTATGCAAGTTCGTCGCAGATCGGTATAAGGTGGTTCATTGGGGCGTGTTTTAAGCTACAAATTGCTAGGTCGCAGATTCGCAAACGACGAATAGAATCGGAGTTAGAGTTGTTTATATCTGTGAGGCCATGAATCACCATTGACGGCCGGATTGCTTTTCACTCGAAACGATCGATGTTTGACAAAACTATGCAAGTTCGTCGCAGATCGGTATAAGGTGGTTCGCTGGGGCGTGTTTTAAGCTACAAATTGCTATGTCGCAGATTCGCATACGACGAATAGAAGCTGAGTTATAGTTGTTTATATCTGTCAGGCCATGATACACCATTGACGGCCGGATTGCTTTCCACTCGAAACGATCGATGTTTGACAAAACTATGCAAGCTCGTCGCAGATCGGTATAAGGTGGTTCGTTGGGGCGTGTTTTAAGCTACAAATTGCTATGTCGCAGATTCGCATACGACGAATAGAAGCTGAGTTATAGTTGTTTATATCTGTCAGGCCATGAATCACCATTGATGGCCGGATTGCTTTCCACTCGAAACGATCGATGTTTGACAAAACTATGCAAGTTCGTCGCAGATCGGTATAAGGTGGTTCGTTGGGGCGTGTTTTATGCTACAAATTGCTATGTCGCAGATTTGCATACGACGAATACAAGCGGAGTTATTGTTGTTTATATCTGTGAGGCCATGAATCACCATTGACGGCCGGATTGCCTACCACTCAAAACGATCGATGTTTGACGAAACTATGCAAGTTCGTCGCATATCGGCACAAGGTGGGTCGATGTGACGTGTTTTAAGCTACAAATTGCTATGTCGCAGATTTGCATTCGACGAATAGAAGCGGAGTTATAGTTGTTTATATCTGTCAGGCCATGAAACACCATTGACGGCCGGATTGCTTTCCACTCGAAACGATCGATGTTTGACAAAACTATGCAAGTTCGTCGCAGATCGGTATAAGGTGGGTGGTTGGGCCGTGTTTTATGCTACAAATTGCTACGTCGCAGATTTGCATACGGCGAATAGAAGCGGAGTTATAGTAGTTTATATCTGTGAGGCCATGAACCACCATTGACGGCCGGATTGCCTACCACTCGAAACGATCGATGTTTGACGAAACTATGCAAGTTCGTCGCAGATCGGCACAAGGTGGGTCGATGTGACGTGTTTTAAGCTACAAATTGCTATGTCGCAGATTCGCATACGACGAATAGAAGCTGAGTTATAGTTGTTTATATCTGTCAGGCCATGAATCACCATTGACGGCCGGATTCCCTACGACTCGAAACGATCGATGTTTGACGAAACTATGCAAGTTCGTCGCAGATCGGTAAAAGGTGGGTCGTTGGGCCATGTTTTAAGCTACAAATCGCTATGTCGCAAATTTGCATTCGACCAATAGAAGCTGAGTTATAGTTGTTTATATCTGTCAGGCCATGAATCACCATTGACGGCCGGATCGCTTTCCACTCGAAACGATCGATGTTTGACAAAACTATGCAAGTCCGTCGAAGATCGGTATAAGGTGGTTCGTTGGGGCGTGTTTTATGCTACAAATTGCTATGTCGCAGATTTGCATACGACGAATAGAAGCGGAGTTATTGTTGTATATATCTGTGAGGCCATGAATCACCATTGACGGCCGGATTGCTTTCCACTCGAAACGATCGATGTTTGACAAAACTATGCAAGTTCGTCGCAGATCGGCATGAGGTGGGTCGTTGGGCCGTGTTTTATGCTACAAATTGCTATGTCGCAGATTTGCATACGACGAATAGAAGCGGACTTATTGTTGTTTATATCTGTGAGGCCATGAATCACCATTGACGGCCGGATTGCCTACCACTCGAAACGATCGATGTTTGACGAAACTATGCAAGTTCGTCGCAGATCGGTAAAAGGTGGGTCGTTGGGCCATGTTTTAAGCTACAAATCGCTATGTCGCAAATTTGCATTCGACGAATAGAAGCTGAGTTATAGTTGTTTATATCTGTCAGGCCATGAATCACCATTGACGGCCGGATTGCTGTCCACTCGAAACGATCGATGTTTGACAAAACTATGCAAGTCCGTCGCAGATCGGTATAAGGTGGTTCGTTGGGGCGTGTTTTATGCTACAAATTGCTATGTCGCAGATTTGCATACGACGAATAGAAGCGGAGTTATTGTTGTTTATATCTGTGAGGCCATGAATCACCATTGACGGCCGGATTGCTTTCCACTCGAAACGATCGATGTTTGACAAAACTATGCAAGTTCGTCGCAGATCGGTATAGGGTGGTTCGTTGGGGCGTGTTTTAAGCTACAAATTACTATGTCGCAGATTCGCATTCGACGAATAGAAGCGGAGTTATAGTTGTTTATATCTGTCAGGCCATGATACACCATTGACGGCCGGATTGCTTTCCACTCGAAGCGATCGATGTTTGACAAAACTATGCAAGTCCGTCGCAGATCGGTATAAGGTGGTTCGTTGGGGCGTGTTTTATGCTACAAATTGCTATGTCGCAGATTTGCATACGACGAATAGAAGCGGAGTTATTGTTGTTTATATCTGTGAGGCCATGAATCACCATTGACGGCCGGATTGCTTTCCACTCGAAACGATCGATGTTTGACAAAACTATGCAAGTTCGTCGCAGATCGGTATAGGGTGGTTCGTTGGGGCGTGTTTTAAGCTACAAATTACTATGTCGCAGATTCGCATTCGACGAATAGAAGCGGAGTTATAGTTGTTTATATCTGTCAGGCCATGATACACCATTCACGGCCGGATTGCTTTCCACTCGAAACGATCGATGTTTGACAAAACTATGCAAGTTCGTCGCAGATCGGTATAAGGTGGTTCGTTGGGGGGTGTTTTTAGCTACAAATTGCTACGTCGCAGATTCGCATTCGACGAATAGAAGCTGAGTTATAGTTGTTTATATCTGTCAGGCCATGAATCACCATTGACGGCCGGATTGCTGTCCACTCGAAGCGATCGATGTTTGACAAAACTATGCAAGTCCGTCGCAGATCGGTATAAGGTGGTTCGTTGGGGCGTGTTTTATGCTACAAATTGCTATGTCGCAGATTTGCATACGACGAATAGAAGCGGAGTTATTGTTGTTTATATCTGTGAGGCCATGATACACCATTGACGGCCGGATTGCTTTCCACTCGAAACGATCGATGTTTGACAAAACTATGCAAGTCCGTCGCAGATCGGTATAAGATGATTCGTTAGGGCGTGTTTTAAGCTACAAATTGCTATGTCGCAGATTCGCATACGACGAATAGAAGCGGAGTTATTGTGGTGTATATCTGTGAGTCCATGAATTGCCATTGACTACCGGATTCCCTACCACTCGAAACGATCGACGTTTGACGAAACTATACAAGTATGTCGCAGATCGGCATGAGGTGGGTTGATGTGTCGTGTTTTAAGCTACAAATTGCTATGTCGCAGATTCGCATACGACGAATAGAAGCGGAGTTATACTTGTTTATATCTGTGAGGCCATGAATTGCCATTGACTACCGGATTGCCTACCACTCGAAACGATCGACGTTTGCCGAAACTATACAAGTACGTCGCAAATCGGCATGAGGTGGGTCGATGTGCCGTGTTTTAAGCTACAAATCGCTATGTCGCAAATTTGCATTCGACGAATAGAAGCTGAGTTATAGTTGTTTATATCTGTGAGGCCATGAATTGCCATTGACTACCGGATTGCTTTCCACTCGAAACGATCGATGTTTGACAAAACTATGCAAGTCCGTCGCAGATCGGTATAAGGTGGTTCGTTGGGGCGTGTTTTAAGCTACAAATTACTATGTCACAGATTCGCATACGACGAATAGAAGCTGAGTTATAGTTGTTTATATCTGTCAGGCCATGATACACCATTGACGGCCGGATTGCTTTCCACTCGAAACGATCGATGTTTGACAAAACTATGCAAGTTCGTCGCAGATCGGTATAAGGTGGTTCGTTGGGGCGTGTTTTAAGCTACAAATTGCTATGTCGCAGATTCGCATTCGACGAATAGAATCGGAGTTATAGTTGTTTATATCTGTCAGGCCATGATACACCATTGACGGCCGGATTGCTTTCCACTCGAAACGATCGATGTTTGACAAAACTATGCAAGTTCGTCGCAGATCGGTATAAGGTGATTCGTTGGGGCGTGTTTTAAGCTACAAATTGCCATGTCGCAGATTCGCATACGACGAATAGAAGCGGAGTTATTGTGGTGTATATCTGTGAGGCCATGAATCACCATTGACGGCCGGATTGCTGTCCACTCGAAACGATCGATGTTTGACAAAACTATGCAAGTTCGTCGCAGATCGGTATAAGGTGGTTCGCTGGGGCGTGTTTTAAGCTACAAATTGCTATGTCGCGGATTCGCATACGACGAATAGAAGCTGAGTTATAGTTGTTTATATCTGTCAGGCCATGAATCACCATTGACGGCCGGATTGCCTACCACTCGAAACGATCGATCTTTGACGAAACTATGGAAGTTCGTCGTAGATCGGCACAAGGTGGGTCGATGTAACGTGTTTTAAGCTACAAATCGCTATTTTGCAGATTTGCATTCGACGAAAAGAAGCGGTGTTATAGTTGTTTATATCTGTCAGGCCATGAATCACCATTGATGGCCGGATTGCTTTCCATTCGAAACGATCGATGTTTGACAAAACTATGCAAGTTCGTCGCAGATCGGTATAAGGTGGTTCGTTGGGGCGTGTTTTATGCAACAAATTGCTACGTCGCAGATTCGCATACGACGAATAGAAGCGGAGGTATTGTTGTTTATATCTGTGAGGCCATGAATCGTCATTGACCACCGGATTGCCTACCACTCGAAACGATCGACGTTTGACGAAACTATACAAGTATATCGCAGATCGACATGAGGTGGGTCGATGTGTCGTGTTTTAAGCTACAAATTGCTATGTCGCAGATTTGCATACGACGTACAGAAGCGGAGTTATTGTTGTTTATATCTGTGAGGCCATGAATCACCATTGACGGCCGGATTGCTTTCCACTAGAAACGATCGATGTTTGACGAAACCATGCAAGTTCGTCGCAGATCGGTATAAGGTGGTTCATTGGGGCGTGTTTTAAGCTACAAATTGCTAGGTCGCAGATTCGCATACGACGAATAGAATCGGAGTTATAGTTGTTTATATCTGTGAGGCCATGAATCACCATTGACGGCCGGATTGCTTTCCACTCGAAACGATCGATGTTTGACAAAACTATGCAAGTTCGTCGCAGATCGGTATAAGGTGATTCGTTGGGGCGTGTGTTAAGCTACAAATTGCTATGTCGCAGATTCACATACGACGAATAGAAGCGGAGTTATTGTGGTGTATATCTGTGAGGCCATGAATCACCATTGACGGCCGGATTGCCTACCACTCGAAACGATCGATGTTTGACGAAACTATGCAAGTTCGTCGTAGATCGGTATAAGGTGATTCGTTGGGGCGTGTTTTAAGCTACAAATTGCTATGTCGCAGATTCGCATACGACGAATAGAAGCGGAGTTATTGTGGTGTATATCTGTGAGTCCATGAATTGCCATTGACTGCCGGATTCCCTACCACTCGAAACGATCGATGTTTGACGAAACTATGCAAGTTCGTCGCAGATCGGTAAAAGGTGGGTCGTTGGGCCATGTTTTAAGCTACAAATCGCTATGTCGCAAATTTGCATTCGACGAATAGAAGCTGAGTTATAGTTGTTTATATCTGTCAGGCCATGAATCACCATTGATGGCCGGATTGCTGTCCACTCGAAACGATCGATGTTTGACAAAACTATGCAAGTCCGTCGCAGATCGGTATAAGGTGGTTCGTTGGGGCGTGTTTTATGCTACAAATTGCTATGTCGCAGATTTGCATACGACGAATAGAAGCGGAGTTATTGTTGTTTATATCTGTGAGGCCATGAATCACCATTGACGGCCGGATTGCTTTCCACTCGAAACGATCGATGTTTGACAAAACTATGCAAGTTCGTCGCAGATCGGTATAAGGTGGTTCGTTGGGGCGTGTTTTAAGCTACAAATTACTATGTCGCAGATTCGCATACGACGAATAGAAGCTGAGTTATAGTTGTTTATATCTGTCAGGCCATGATACACCATTGACGGCCGGATTGCTTTCCACTCGAAACGATCGATGTTTGACAAAACAATGCAAGTTCGTCGCAGATCGGTATAAGGTGGTTCGTTGGGGCGTGTTTTAAGCTACAAATTGCTATGTCGCAGATTTGCATTCGACGAATAGAAGCGGAGTTATAGTTGTTTATATCTGTCAGGCCATGATACACCATTGACGGCCGGATTGCTTTCCACTCGAAACGATCGATGTTTGACAAAACTATGCAAGTCCGTCGCAGATCGGTATAAGGTGGTTTGCTGGGGCGTGTTTTATGCTACAAATTGCTATGTCGCAGATTCGCATACGACGAATAGAAGCGGAGTTATTGTGGTGTATATCTGTGAGGCCATGAATCACCATTGACTACGGATTCCCTACCACTCGAAACGATCGACGTTTGACGAAACCATGCAAGTTCGTCGAAGATCGGCACAAGGTGGGTCGATGTGACGTGTTTTAAGCTACAAATTGCTATGTCGCAGATTCGCATACGATGAATAGGAGCGGAGTAATAGTTGTTTATATCTGTCAGGCCATGAATCACCATTGACGACCGGATTGCTTTCCACTCAAAACGATCGATGTTTGACAAAACTATGCAAGTTCGTCGCAGACCGGTATAAGGTGGTTCGTTGGGGCGTGTTTTAAGCTACTAATTGCTACGTCGCAGATTCGCATACGACGAATAGAAGCGGAGGTATTGTTGTTTATATCTGTGAGGCCATGAATCGTCATTGACGACCGGATTGCCTACCACTCGAAACGATCGACGTTTGACGAAACCATACAAGTATATCGCAGATCGACATGAGGTGGGTCGATGTGTCGTGTTTTAAGCTACAAATTGCTATGTCGCAGAATTGCATACGACGTATAGAAGCGGAGTTATTGTTGTTTATATCTGTGAGGTCATGAATCACCATTGACGGCCGGATTGCTTTCCACTAGAAACGATCGATGTTTGACGAAACTATGCAAGTTCGTCGCAGATCGGTATAAGGTGGTTCATTGGGGCGTGTTTTAAGCTACAAATTGCTAGGTCGCAGAATCGCAAACGACGAATAGAATCGGAGTTAGAGTTGTTTATATCTGTGAGGCCATGAATCACCATTGACGGCCGGATTGCTTTTCACTCGAAACGATCGATGTTTGACAAAACTATGCAAGTTCGTCGCAGATCGGTATAAGGTGGTTCGCTGGGGCGTGTTTTAAGCTACAAATTGCTATGTCGCAGATTCGCATACGACGAATAGAAGCTGAGTTATAGTTGTTTATATCTGTCAGGCCATGATACACCATTGACGGCCGGATTGCTTTCCACTCGAAACGATCGATGTTTGACAAAACTATGCAAGTTCGTCGCAGATCGGTATAAGGTGGTTCGTTGGGGCGTGTTTTAAGCTACAAATTGCTATGTCGCAGATTCGCATACGACGAATAGAAGCTGAGTTATAGTTGTTTATATCTGTCAGGCCATGAATCACCATTGATGGCCGGATTGCTTTCCACTCGAAACGATCGATGTTTGACAAAACTATGCAAGTTCGTCGCAGATCGGTATAAGGTGGTTCGTTGGGGCGTGTTTTATGCTACAAATTGCTATGTCGCAGATTTGCATACGACGAATACAAGCGGAGTTATTGTTGTTTATATCTGTGAGGCCATGAATCACCATTGACGGCCGGATTGCCTACCACTCAAAACGATCGATGTTTGACGAAACTATGCAAGTTCGTCGCAGATCGGCACAAGGTGGGTCGATGTGACGTGTTTTAAGCTACAAATTGCTATGTCGCAGATTTGCATTCGACGAATAGAAGCGGAGTTATAGTTGTTTATATCTGTCAGGCCATGAAACACCATTGACGGCCGGATTGCTTTCCACTCGAAACGATCGATGTTTGACAAAACTATGCAAGTTCGTCGCAGATCGGTATAAGGTGGGTGGTTGGGCCGTGTTTTATGCTACAAATTGCTACGTCGCAGATTTGCATACGGCGAATAGAAGCGGAGTTATAGTTGTTTATATCTGTGAGGCCATGAATCACCATTGACGGCCGGATTGCCTACCACTCGAAACGATCGATGTTTGACGAAACTATGCAAGTTCGTCGCAGATCGGCACAAGGTGGGTCGATGTGACGTGTTTTAAGCTACAAATTGCTATGTCGCAGATTTGCATTCGACGAATAGAAGCGGAGTTATAGTTGTTTATATCTGTCAGGCGATGATACACCATTGATGGCCGGATTGCTTTCCACTAGAAACGATCGATGTTTGACGAAACTATGCAAGTTCGTCGCAGATCGGTATAAGTTGGTTCATTGGGGCGTGTTTTAAGCTACAAATTGCTAGGTCGCAGATTCGCATACGACGAATAGAAGCGGAGTTATAGTTGTTTATATCTGTGAGGCCATGAATCACCATTGACGGCCGGATTCCCTACCACTCGAAACGATCGATGTTTGACGAAACTATGCAAGTTCGTCGCAGATCGGTAAAAGGTGGGTCGTTGGGCCATGTTTTAAGCTACAAATCGCTATGTCGCAAATTTGCACTCGACCAATAGAAGCTGAGTTATAGTTGTTTATATCTGTCAGGCCATGAATCACCATTGACGGGCGGATCGCTTTCCACTCGAAACGATCGATGTTTGACAAAACTATGCAAGTCCGTCGCAGATCGGTATAAGGTGGTTCGTTGGGGCGTGTTTTATGCTACAAATTGCTATGTCGCAGATTTGCATACGACGAATAGAAGCGGAGTTATTGTTGTTTATATCTGTGAGGCCATGAATCACCATTGACGGCCGGATTGCTTTCCACTCGAAACGATCGATGTTTGACAAAACTATGCAAGTTCGTCGCAGATCGGTATAAGGTGGTTCGTTGGGGCGTGTTTTAAGCTACAAATTACTATGTCGCAGATTCGCATACGACGAATAGAAGCTGAGTTATAGTTGTTTATATCTGTCAGGCCATGATACACCATTGACGGCCGGATTGCTTTCCACTCGAAACGATCGATGTTTGACAAAACAATGCAAGTTCGTCGCAGATCGGTATAAGGTGGTTCGTTGGGGCGTGTTTTAAGCTACAAATTGCTATGTCGCAGATTTGCATTCGACGAATAGAAGCGGAGTTATAGTTGTTTATATCTGTCAGGCCATGATACACCATTGACGGCCGGATTGCTTTCCACTCGAAACGATCGATGTTTGACAAAACTATGCAAGTCCGTCGCAGATCGGTATAAGGTGGTTTGCTGGGGCGTGTTTTATGCTACAAATTGCTATGTCGCAGATTCGCATACGACGAATAGAAGCGGAGTTATTGTGGTGTATATCTGTGAGGCCATGAATCACCATTGACTACGGATTCCCTACCACTCGAAACGATCGACGTTTGACGAAACCATGCAAGTTCGTCGAAGATCGGCACAAGGTGGGTCGATGTGACGTGTTTTAAGCTACAAATTGCTATGTCGCAGATTCGCATACGATGAATAGGAGCGGAGTAATAGTTGTTTATATCTGTCAGGCCATGAATCACCATTGACGACCGGATTGCTTTCCACTCAACACGATCGATGTTTGACAAAACTATGCAAGTTCGTCGCAGACCGGTATAAGGTGGTTCGTTGGGGCGTGTTTTAAGCTACTAATTGCTACGTCGCAGATTCGCATACGACGAATAGAAGCGGAGGTATTGTTGTTTATATCTGTGAGGCCATGAATCGTCATTGACGACCGGATTGCCTACCACTCGAAACGATCGACGTTTGACGAAACCATACAAGTATATCGCAGATCGACATGAGGTGGGTCGATGTGTCGTGTTTTAAGCTACAAATTGCTATGTCGCAGAATTGCATACGACGTATAGAAGCGGAGTTATTGTTGTTTATATCTGTGAGGTCATGAATCACCATTGACGGCCGGATTGCTTTCCACTAGAAACGATCGATGTTTGACGAAACTATGCAAGTTCGTCGCAGATCGGTATAAGGTGGTTCATTGGGGCGTGTTTTAAGCTACAAATTGCTAGGTCGCAGAATCGCAAACGACGAATAGAATCGGAGTTAGAGTTGTTTATATCTGTGAGGCCATGAATCACCATTGACGGCCGGATTGCTTTTCACTCGAAACGATCGATGATTGACAAAACTATGCAAGTTCGTCGCAGATCGGTATAAGGTGGTTCGCTGGGGCGTGTTTTAAGCTACAAATTGCTATGTCGCAGATTCGCATACGACGAATAGAAGCTGAGTTATAGTTGTTTATATCTGTCAGGCCATGATACACCATTGACGGCCGGATTGCTTTCCACTCGAAACGATCGATGTTTGACAAAACTATGCAAGCTCGTCGCAGATCGGTATAAGGTGGTTCGTTGGGGCGTGTTTTAAGCTACAAATTGCTATGTCGCAGATTCGCATACGACGAATAGAAGCTGAGTTATAGTTGTTTATATTTGTCAGGCCATGAATCACCATTGATGGCCGGATTGCTTTCCACTCGAAACGATCGATGTTTGACAAAACTATGCAAGTTCGTCGCAGATCGGTATAAGGTGGTTCGTTGGGGCGTGTTTTATGCTACAAATTGCTATGTCGCAGATTTGCATACGACGAATACAAGCGGAGTTATTGTTGTTTATATCTGTGAGGCCATGAATCACCATTGACGGCCGGATTGCCTACCACTCAAAACGATCGATGTTTGACGAAACTATGCAAGTTCGTCGCAGATCGGCACAAGGTGGGTCGATGTGACGTGTTTTAAGCTACAAATTGCTATGTCGCAGATTTGCATTCGACGAATAGAAGCGGAGTTATAGTTGTTTATATCTGTCAGGCCATGAAACACCATTGACGGCCGGATTGCTTTCCACTCGAAACGATCGATGTTTGACAAAACTATGCAAGTTCGTCGCAGATCGGTATAAGGTGGGTGGTTGGGCCGTGTTTTATGCTACAAATTGCTACGTCGCAGATTTGCATACGGCGAATAGAAGCGGAGTTATAGTTGTTTATATCTGTGAGGCCATGAATCACCATTGACGGCCGGATTGCCTACCACTCGAAACGATCGATGTTTGACGAAACTATGCAAGTTCGTCGCAGATCGGCACAAGGTGGGTCGATGTGACGTGTTTTAAGCTACAAATTGCTATGTCGCAGATTTGCATTCGACGAATAGAAGCGGAGTTATAGTTGTTTATATCTGTCAGGCGATGATACACCATTGATGGCCGGATTGCTTTCCACTAGAAACGATCGATGTTTGACAAAACTATGCAAGTTCGTCGCAGACCGGTATAAGGTGGTTCGTTGGGGCGTGTTTTAAGCTACTAATTGCTACGTCGCAGATTCGCATACGACGAATAGAAGCGGAGGTATTGTTGTTTATATCTGAGAGGCCATGAATCGTCATTGACGACCGGATTGCCTACCACTCGAAACGATCGACGTTTGACGAAACCATACAAGTATATCGCAGATCGACATGAGGTGGGTCGATGTGTCGTGTTTTAAGCTACAAATTGCTATGTCGCAGAATTGCATACGACGTATAGAAGCGGAGTTATTGTTGTTTATATCTGTGAGGTCATGAATCACCATTGACGGCCGGATTGCTTTCCACTAGAAACGATCGATGTTTGACGAAACTATGCAAGTTCGTCGCAGATCGGTATAAGGTGGTTCATTGGGGCGTGTTTTAAGCTACAAATTGCTAGGTCGCAGAATCGCAAACGACGAATAGAATCGGAGTTAGAGTTGTTTATATCTGTGAGGCCATGAATCACCATTGACGGCCGGATTGCTTTTCACTCGAAACGATCGATGTTTGACAAAACTATGCAAGTTCGTCGCAGATCGGTATAAGGTGGTTCGCTGGGGCGTGTTTTAAGCTACAAATTGCTATGTCGCAGATTCGCATACGACGAATAGAAGCTGAGTTATAGTTGTTTATATCTGTCAGGCCATGATACACCATTGACGGCCGTATTGCTTTCCACTCGAAACGATCGATGTTTGACAAAACTATGCAAGCTCGTCGCAGATCGGTATAAGGTGGTTCGTTGGGGCGTGTTTTAAGCTACAAATTGCTATGTCGCAGATTCGCATACGACGAATAGAAGCTGAGTTATAGTTGTTTATATCTGTCAGGCCATGAATCACCATTGACGGCCGGATTGCTTTCCACTCGAAACGATCGATGTTTGACAAAACTATGCAAGTTCGTCGCAGATCGGTATAAGGTGGTTCGTTGGGGCGTGTTTTATGCTACAAATTGCTATGTCGCAGATTTGCATACGACGAATACAAGCGGAGTTATTGTTGTTTATATCTGTGAGGCCATGAATCACCATTGACGGCCGGATTGCCTACCACTCAAAACGATCGATGTTTGACGAAACTATGCAAGTTCGTCGCAGATCGGCACAAGGTGGGTCGATGTGACGTGTTTTAAGCTACAAATTGCTATGTCGCAGATTTGCATTCGACGAATAGAAGCGGAGTTATAGTTGTTTATATCTGTCAGGCCATGAAACACCATTGACGGCCGGATTGCTTTCCACTCGAAACGATGGATGTTTGACAAAACTATGCAAGTTCGTCGCAGATCGGTATAAGGTGGGTGGTTGGGCCGTGTTTTATGCTACAAATTGCTACGTCGCAGATTTGCATACGGCGAATAGAAGCGGAGTTATAGTTGTTTATATCTGTGAGGCCATGAATCACCATTGACGGCCGGATTGCCTACCACTCGAAACGATCGATGTTTGACGAAACTATGCAAGTTCGTCGCAGATCGGCACAAGGTGGGTCGATGTGACGTGTTTTAAGCTACAAATTGCTATGTCGCAGATTTGCATTCGACGAATAGAAGCGGAGTTATAGTTGTTTATATCTGTCAGGCGATGATACACCATTGATGGCCGGATTGCTTTCCACTAGAAACGATCGATGTTTGACGAAACTATGCAAGTTCGTCGCAGATCGGTATAAGTTGGTTCATTGGGGCGTGTTTTAAGCTACAAATTGCTAGGTCGCAGATTCGCATACGACGAATAGAAGCGGAGTTATAGTTGTTTATATCTGTGAGGCCATGAATCACCATTGACGGCCGGATTCCCTACCACTCGAAACGATCGATGTTTGACGAAACTATGCAAGTTCGTCGCAGATCGGTAAAAGGTGGGTCGTTGGGCCATGTTTTAAGCTACAAATCGCTATGTCGCAAATTTGCACTCGACCAATAGAAGCTGAGTTATAGTTGTTTATATCTGTCAGGCCATGAATCACCATTGACGGGCGGATCGCTTTCCACTCGAAACGATCGATGTTTGACAAAACTATGCAAGTCCGTCGCAGATCGGTATAAGGTGGTTCGTTGGGGCGTGTTTTATGCTACAAATTGCTATGTCGCAGATTTGCATACGACGAATAGAAGCGGAGTTATTGTTGTATATATCTGTGAGGCCATGAATCACCATTGACGGCCGGATTGCTTTCCACTCGAAACGATCGATGTTTGACAAAACTATGCAAGTTCGTCGCAGATCGGCATGAGGTGGGTCGTTGGGCCGTGTTTTATGCTACAAATTGCTATGTCGCAGATTTGCATACGACGAATAGAAGCGGACTTATTGTTGTTTATATCTGTGAGGCCATGAATCACCATTGACGGCCGGATTGCCTACCACTCGAAACGATCGATGTTTGACGAAACTATGCAAGTTCGTCGCAGATCGGTAAAAGGTGGGTCGTTGGGCCATGTTTTAAGCTACAAATCGCTATGTCGCAAATTTGCATTCGACGAATAGAAGCTGAGTTATAGTTGTTTATATCTGTCAGGCCATGAATCACCATTGACGGCCGGATTGCTGTCCACTCGAAACGATCGATGTTTGACAAAACTATGCAAGTCCGTCGCAGATCGGTATAAGGTGGTTCGTTGGGGCGTGTTTTATGCTACAAATTGCTATGTCGCAGATTTGCATACGACGAATAGAAGCGGAGTTATTGTTGTTTATATCTGTGAGGCCATGAATCACCATTGACGGCCGGATTGCTTTCCACTCGAAACGATCGATGTTTGACAAAACTATGCAAGTTCGTCGCAGATCGGTATAAGGTGGTTCGTTGGGGCGTGTTTTATGCTACAAATTGCTATGTCGCAGATTTGCATACGACGAATAGAAGCGGAGTTATTGTTGTTTATATCTGTGAGGCCATGAATCACCATTGACGGCCGGATTGCTTTCCACTCGAAACGATCGATGTTTGACAAAACTATGCAAGTTCGTCGCAGATCGGTATAGGGTGGTTCGTTGGGGCGTGTTTTAAGCTACAAATTACTATGTCGCAGATTCGCATTCGACGAATAGAAGCGGAGTTATAGTTGTTTATATCTGTCAGGCCATGATACACCATTGACGGCCGGATTGCTTTCCACTCGAAACGATCGATGTTTGACAAAACTATGCAAGTTCGTCGCAGATCGGTATAAGGTGGTTCGTTGGGGGGTGTTTTTAGCTACAAATTGCTACGTCGCAGATTCGCATTCGACGAATAGAAGCTGAGTTATAGTTGTTTATATCTGTCAGGCCATGAATCACCATTGACGGCCGGATTGCTGTCCACTCGAAGCGATCGATGTTTGACAAAACTATGCAAGTCCGTCGCAGATCGGTATAAGGTGGTTCGTTGGGGCGTGTTTTATGCTACAAATTGCTATGTCGCAGATTTGCATACGACGAATAGAAGCGGAGTTATGGTTGTTTATATCTGTGAGGCCATGAATCACCATTGACGGCCGGATTGCTTTCCACTCGAAACGATCGATGTTTGACAAAACTATGCAAGTTCGTCGCAGATCGGTATAAGGTGGTTCGTTGGGGCGTGTTTTAAGCTACAAATTACTATGTCGCAGATTCGCATACGACGAATAGAAGCTGAGTTATAGTTGTTTATATCTGTCAGGCCATGATACACCATTGACGGCCGGATTGCTTTCCACTCGAAACGATCGATGTTTGACAAAACTATGCAAGTTCGGCGCAGATCGGTATAAGGTGGTTCGTTGGGGCGTGTTTTAAGCTACAAATTGCTATGTCGCAGATTCGCATTCGACGAATAGAAGCGGAGTTATAGTTGTTTATATCTGTCAGGCCATGATACACCATTGACGGCCGGATTGCTTTCCACTCGAAACGATCGATGTTTGACAAAACTATGCAAGTCCGTCGCAGATCGGTATAAGATGATTCGTTAGGGCGTGTTTTAAGCTACAAATTGCTATGTCGCAGATTCGCATACGACGAATAGAAGCGGAGTTATTGTGGTGTATATCTGTGAGTCCATGAATTGCCATTGACTACCGGATTCCCTACCACTCGAAACGATCGACGTTTGACGAAACTATACAAGTATGTCGCAGATCGGCATGAGGTGGGTTGATGTGTCGTGTTTTAAGCTACAAATTGCTATGTCGCAGATTCGCATACGACGAATAGAAGCGGAGTTATACTTGTTTATATCTGTGAGGCCATGAATTGCCATTGACTACCGGATTGCCTACCACTCGAAACGATCGACGTTTGTCGAAACTATACAAGTACGTCGCAAATCGGCATGAGGTGGGTCGATGTGCCGTGTTTTAAGCTACAAATCGCTATGTCGCAAATTTGCATTCGACGAATAGAAGCTGAGTTATAGTTGTTTATATCTGTGACGCCATGAATTGCCATTGACTACCGGATTGCTTTCCACTCGAAACGATCGATGTTTGACAAAACTATGCAAGTCCGTCGCAGATCGGTATAAGGTGGTTCGTTGGGGCGTGTTTTAAGCTACAAATTACTATGTCACAGATTCGCATACGACGAATAGAAGCTGAGTTATAGTTGTTTATATCTGTCAGGCCATGATACACCATTGACGGCCGGATTGCTTTCCACTCGAAACGATCGATGTTTGACAAAACTATGCAAGTTCGTCGCAGATCGGTATAAGGTGGTTCGTTGGGGCGTGTTTTAAGCTACAAATTGCTATGTCGCAGATTCGCATTCGACGAATAGAATCGGAGTTATAGTTGTTTATATCTGTCAGGCCATGATACACCATTGACGGCCGGATTGCTTTCCACTCGAAACGATCGATGTTTGACAAAACTATGCAAGTTCGTCGCAGATCGGTATAAGGTGATTCGTTGGGGCGTGTTTTAAGCTACAAATTGCCATGTCGCAGATTCGCATACGACGAATAGAAGCGGAGTTATTGTGGTGTATATCTGTGAGGCCATGAATCACCATTGACGGCCGGATTGCTGTCCACTCGAAACGATCGATGTTTGACAAAACTATGCAAGTTCGTCGCAGATCGGTATAAGGTGGTTCGCTGGGGCGTGTTTTAAGCTACAAATTGCTATGTCGCGGATTCGCATACGACGAATAGAAGCTGAGTTATAGTTGTTTATATCTGTCAGGCCATGAATCACCATTGACGGCCGGATTGCCTACCACTCGAAACGATCGATCTTTGACGAAACTATGGAAGTTCGTCGTAGATCGGCACAAGGTGGGTCGATGTAACGTGTTTTAAGCTACAAATCGCTATTTTGCAGATTTGCATTCGACGAAAAGAAGCGGTGTTATAGTTGTTTATATCTGTCAGGCCATGAATCACCATTGATGGCCGGATTGCTTTCCATTCGAAACGATCGATGTTTGACAAAACTATGCAAGTTCGTCGCAGATCGGTATAAGGTGGTTCGTTGGGGCGTGTTTTATGCAACAAATTGCTACGTCGCAGATTCGCATACGACGAATAGAAGCGGAGGTATTGTTGTTTATATCTGTGAGGCCATGAATCGTCATTGACCACCGGATTGCCTACCACTCGAAACGATCGACGTTTGACGAAACTATACAAGTATATCGCAGATCGACATGAGGTGGGTCGATGTGTCGTGTTTTAAGCTACAAATTGCTATGTCGCAGATTTGCATACGACGTACAGAAGCGGAGTTATTGTTGTTTATATCTGTGAGGCCATGAATCACCATTGACGGCCGGATTGCTTTCCACTAGAAACGATCGATGTTTGACGAAACCATGCAAGTTCGTCGCAGATCGGTATAAGGTGGTTCATTGGGGCGTGTTTTAAGCTACAAATTGCTAGGTCGCAGATTCGCATACGACGAATAGAATCGGAGTTATAGTTGTTTATATCTGTGAGGCCATGAATCACCATTGACGGCCGGATTGCTTTCCACTCGAAACGATCGATGTTTGACAAAACTATGCAAGTTCGTCGCAGATCGGTATAAGGTGATTCGTTGGGGCGTGTGTTAAGCTACAAATTGCTATGTCGCAGATTCACATACGACGAATAGAAGCGGAGTTATTGTGGTGTATATCTGTGAGGCCATGAATCACCATTGACGGCCGGATTGCCTACCACTCGAAACGATCGATGTTTGACGAAACTATGCAAGTTCGTCGTAGATCGGTATAAGGTGATTCGTTGGGGCGTGTTTTAAGCTACAAATTGCTATGTCGCAGATTCGCATACGACAAATAGAAGCGGAGTTATTGTGGTGTATATCTGTGAGTCCATGAATTGCCATTGACTGCCGGATTCCCTACCACTCGAAACGATCGATGTTTGACGAAACTATGCAAGTTCGTCGCAGATCGGTAAAAGGTGGGTCGTTGGGCCATGTTTTAAGCTACAAATCGCTATGTCGCAAATTTGCATTCGACGAATAGAAGCTGAGTTATAGTTGTTTATATCTGTCAGGCCATGAATCACCATTGATGGCCGGATTGCTGTCCACTCGAAACGATCGATGTTTGACAAAACTATGCAAGTCCGTCGCAGATCGGTATAAGGTGGTTCGTTGGGGCGTGTTTTATGCTACAAATTGCTATGTCGCAGATTTGCATACGACGAATAGAAGCGGAGTTATTGTTGTTTATATCTGTGAGGCCATGAATCACCATTGACGGCCGGATTGCTTTCCACTCGAAACGATCGATGTTTGACAAAACTATGCAAGTTCGTCGCAGATCGGTATAAGGTGGTTCGTTGGGGCGTGTTTTAAGCTACAAATTACTATGTCGCAGATTCGCATACGACGAATAGAAGCTGAGTTATAGTTGTTTATATCTGTCAGGCCATGATACACCATTGACGGCCGGATTGCTTTCCACTCGAAACGATCGATGTTTGACAAAACAATGCAAGTTCGTCGCAGATCGGTATAAGGTGGTTCGTTGGGGCGTGTTTTAAGCTACAAATTGCTATGTCGCAGATTCGCATTCGACGAATAGAAGCGGAGTTATAGTTGTTTATATCTGTCAGGCCATGAATCACCATTGACGGCCGGATTGCTTTCCACTCGAAACGATCGATGTTTGACAAAACTATGCAAGTTCGTCGCAGATCGGTATAAGGTGGTTCGTTGGGGCGTGTTTTAAGCTACAAATTACTATGTCGCAGATTCGCATACGACGAATAGAAGCTGAGTTATAGTTGTTTATATCTGTCAGGCCATGATACACCATTGACGGCCGGATTGCTTTCCACTCGAAACGATCGATGTTTGACAAAACTATGCAAGTTCGGCGCAGATCGGTATAAGGTGGTTCGTTGGGGCGTGTTTTAAGCTACAAATTGCTATGTCGCAGATTCGCATTCGACGAATAGAAGCGGAGTTATAGTTGTATATATCTGTCAGGCCATGATACACCATTGACGGCCGGATTGCTTTCCACTCGAAACGATCGATGTTTGACAAAACTATGCAAGTTCGTCCCAGATCGGTATAAGGTGATTCGTTGGGGCGTGTTTTAAGCTACAAATTGCTATGTCGCAGATTCACATACGACGAATAGAAGCGGAGTTATTGTGGTGTATATCTGTGAGGCCATGAATCACCATTGACGGCCGGATTGCCTACCACTCGAAACGATCGATGTTTGACGAAACTATGCAAGTCCGTCGCAGATCGGTATAAGATGATTCGTTAGGGCGTGTTTTAAGCTACAAATTGCTATGTCGCAGATTCGCATACGACGAATAGAAGCGGAGTTATTGTGGTGTATATCTGTGAGTCCATGAATTGCCATTGACTACCGGATTCCCTACCACTCGAAACGATCGACGTTTGACGAAACTATACAAGTATGTCGCAGATCGGCATGAGGTGGGTTGATGTGTCGTGTTTTAAGCTACAAATTGCTATGTCGCAGATTCGCATACGACGAATAGAAGCGGAGTTATACTTGTTTATATCTGTGAGGCCATGAATTGCCATTGACTACCGGATTGCCTACCACTCGAAACGATCGACGTTTGTCGAAACTATACAAGTACGTCGCAAATCGGCATGAGGTGGGTCGATGTGCCGTGTTTTAAGCTACAAATCGCTATGTCGCAAATTTGCATTCGACGAATAGAAGCTGAGTTATAGTTGTTTATATCTGTGAGGCCATGAATTGCCATTGACTACCGGATTGCTTTCCACTCGAAACGATCGATGTTTGACAAAACTATGCAAGTCCGTCGCAGATCGGTATAAGGTGGTTCGTTGGGGCGTGTTTTAAGCTACAAATTACTATGTCACAGATTCGCATACGACGAATAGAAGCTGAGTTATAGTTGTTTATATCTGTCAGGCCATGATACACCATTGACGGCCGGATTGCTTTCCACTCGAAACGATCGATGTTTGACAAAACTATGCAAGTTCGTCGCAGATCGGTATAAGGTGGTTCGTTGGGGCGTGTTTTAAGCTACAAATTGCTATGTCGCAGATTCGCATTCGACGAATAGAATCGGAGTTATAGTTGTTTATATCTGTCAGGCCATGATACACCATTGACGGCCGGATTGCTTTCCACTCGAAACGATCGATGTTTGACAAAACTATGCAAGTTCGTCGCAGATCGGTATAAGGTGATTCGTTGGGGCGTGTTTTAAGCTACAAATTGCCATGTCGCAGATTCGCATACGACGAATAGAAGCGGAGTTATTGTGGTGTATATCTGTGAGGCCATGAATCACCATTGACGGCCGGATTGCTGTCCACTCGAGACGATCGATGTTTGACAAAACTATGCAAGTTCGTCGCAGATCGGTATAAGGTGGTTCGCTGGGGCGTGTTTTAAGCTACAAATTGCTATGTCGCGGATTCGCATACGACGAATAGAAGCTGAGTTATAGTTGTTTATATCTGTCAGGCCATGAATCACCATTGACGGCCGGATTGCCTACCACTCGAAACGATCGATCTTTGACGAAACTATGGAAGTTCGTCGTAGATCGGCACAAGGTGGGTCGATGTAACGTGTTTTAAGCTACAAATCGCTATTTTGCAGATTTGCATTCGACGAAAAGAAGCGGTGTTATAGTTGTTTATATCTGTCAGGCCATGAATCACCATTGATGGCCGGATTGCTTTCCATTCGAAACGATCGATGTTTGACAAAACTATGCAAGTTCGTCGCAGATCGGTATAAGGTGGTTCGTTGGGGCGTGTTTTATGCAACAAATTGCTACGTCGCAGATTCGCATACGACGAATAGAAGCGGAGGTATTGTTGTTTATATCTGTGAGGCCATGAATCGTCATTGACCACCGGATTGCCTACCACTCGAAACGATCGACGTTTGACGAAACTATACAAGTATATCGCAGATCGACATGAGGTGGGTCGATGTGTCGTGTTTTAAGCTACAAATTGCTATGTCGCAGATTTGCATACGACGTACAGAAGCGGAGTTATTGTTGTTTATATCTGTGAGGCCATGAATCACCATTGACGGCCGGATTGCTTTCCACTCGAAACGATCGATGTTTGACGAAACCATGCAAGTTCGTCGCAGATCGGTATAAGGTGGTTCATTGGGGCGTGTTTTAAGCTACAAATTGCTAGGTCGCAGATTCGCATACGACGAATAGAATCGGAGTTATAGTTGTTTATATCTGTGAGGCCATGAATCACCATTGACGGCCGGATTGCTTTCCACTCGAAACGATCGATGTTTGACAAAACTATGCAAGTTCGTCGCAGATCGGTATAAGGTGATTCGTTGGGGCGTGTGTTAAGCTACAAATTGCTATGTCGCAGATTCACATACGACGAATAGAAGCGGAGTTATTGTGGTGTATATCTGTGAGGCCATGAATCACCATTGACGGCCGGATTGCCTACCACTCGAAACGATCGATGTTTGACGAAACTATGCAAGTTCGTCGTAGATCGGTATAAGGTGATTCGTTGGGGCGTGTTTTAAGCTACAAATTGCTATGTCGCAGATTCGCATACGACGAATAGAAGCGGAGTTATTGTGGTGTATATCTGTGAGTCCATGAATTGCCATTGACTGCCGGATTCCCTACCACTCGAAACGATCGATGTTTGACGAAACTATGCAAGTTCGTCGCAGATCGGTAAAAGGTGGGTCGTTGGGCCATGTTTTAAGCTACAAATCGCTATGTCGCAAATTTGCATTCGACGAATAGAAGCTGAGTTATAGTTGTTTATATCTGTCAGGCCATGAATCACCATTGATGGCCGGATTGCTGTCCACTCGAAACGATCGATGTTTGACAAAACTATGCAAGTCCGTTGCAGATCGGTATAAGGTGGTTCGTTGGGGCGTGTTTTATGCTACAAATTGCTATGTCGCAGATTTGCATACGACGAATAGAAGCGGAGTTATTGTTGTTTATATCTGTGAGGCCATGAATCACCATTGACGGCCGGATTGCTTTCCACTCGAAACGATCGATGTTTGACAAAACTATGCAAGTTCGTCGCAGATCGGTATAAGGTGGTTCGTTGGGGCGTGTTTTAAGCTACAAATTACTATGTCGCAGATTCGCATACGACGAATAGAAGCTGAGTTATAGTTGTTTATATCTGTCAGGCCATGATACACCATTGACGGCCGGATTGCTTTCCACTCGAAACGATCGATGTTTGACAAAACAATGCAAGTTCGTCGCAGATCGGTATAAGGTGGTTCGTTGGGGCGTGTTTTGAGCTACAAATTGCTATGTCGCAGATTCGCATTCGACGAATAGAAGCGGAGTTATAGTTGTTTATATCTGTCAGGCCATGATACACCATTGACGGCCGGATTGCCTACCACTCGAAACGATCGATGTTTGACGAAACTATGCAAGTTCGTCGTAGATCGGTATAAGATGATTCGTTGGGGCGTGTTTTAAGCTACAAATTGCTATGTCGCAGATTCGCATACGACGAATAGAAGCGGAGTTATTGTGGTGTATATCTGTGAGTCCATGAATTGCCATTGACTACCGGATTCCCTACCACTCGAAACGATCGACGTTTGACGAAACTATACAAGTATGTCGCAGATCGGCATGAGGTGGGTTGATGTGTCGTGTTTTAAGCTTCAAATTGCTATGTCGCAGATTCGCATACGACGAATAGAAGCGGAGTTATACTTGTTTATATCTGTGAGGCCATGAATTGCCATTGACTACCGGATTGCCTACCACTCGAAACGATCGACGTTTGTCGAAACTATACAAGTACGTCGCAGATCGGCATGAGGTGGGTCGATGTGCCGTGTTTTAAGCTACAAATCGCTATGTCGCAAATTTGCATTCGACGAATAGAAGCTGAGTTATAGTTGTTTATATCTGTGAGGCCATGAATTGCCATTGACTACCGGATTGCTTTCCACTCGAAACGATCGATGTTTGACAAAACTATGCAAGTCCGTCGCAGATCGGTATAAGGTGGTTCGCTGGGGCGTGTTTTATGCTACAAATTGCTATGTCGCAGATTTGCATACGACGAATAGAAGCGGAGTTATTGTGGTGTATATCTGTGAGGCCATGAATCACCATTGACGGCCGGATTGCCTACCACTCGAAACGATCGATGTTTGACGAAACTATGCAAGTTCGTCGTAGATCGGTATAAGGTGATTCGTTGGGGCGTGTTTTAAGCTACAAATTGCTATGTCGCAGATTCGCATACGACGAATAGAAGCGGAGTCATTGTGGTGTATATCTGTGAGTCCATGAATTGCCATTGACTACCGGATTCCCTACCACTCGAAACGATCGATGTTTGACGAAACTATGCAAGTTCGTCGCAGATCGGTAAAAGGTGGGTCGTTGGGCCATGTTTTAAGCTACAAATCGCTATGTCGCAAATTTGCATTCGACGAATAGAAGCTGAGTTATAGTTGTTTATATCTGTCAGGCCATGAATCACCATTGACGGCCGGATTGCTTACCACTCGAAACGATCGACGTTTGACGAAACTATGCAAGTTCGTCGCAGATCGGTAAAAGGTGGGTCGTTGGGCCGTGTTTTATGCTACAAATTGCTATGTCGCAGATTTGCATACGACGAATAGAAGCGGACTTATTGTTGTTTATATCTGTGAGGCCATGAATCACCATTGACGGCCGGATTCCCTACCAATCGAAACGATCGACGTTTGACGAAACCATGCAAGTTCGTCGCAGATCGGTATAAGGTGGGTCGTTGGGCCATGTTTTAAGATACAAATCGCTATGTCGCAAATTTGCATTCGACGAATAGAAGCTGAGTTATAGTTGTTTATATCTGTCAGGCCATGAATCACCATTGACGGCCGGATTGCTTTCCACTCGAAACGATCAATGTTTGACAAAACTATGCAAGTCCGTCGCAGATCGGTATAAGATGGTTCGTTGGGCCGTGTTTTATGCTACAAATTGCTATGTCGCAGATTTGCATACGACGAATAGAAGCGGACTTATTGTTGTTTATATCTGTGAGGCCATGAATCACCATTGACGGCCGGATTGCCTACCACTCGAAACGATCGATGTTTGACAAAACTATGCAGGTCCGTCGCAGATCGGTATAAGGTGGTTCGTTGGGGCGTGTTTTATGCTACAAATTGCTATGTCGCAGATTTGCATACGACGAATAGAAGCGGAGTTATTGTTGTTTATATCTGTGAGGCCATGAATCACCATTGATGGCCGGATTGCCTACCACTCGAAACGATCGATGTTTGACGAAACTATGCAAGTTCGTTGCAGATCGGCACAAGGTGGGTCGATGTGACGTGTTTTAAGCTACAAATTGCTATGTCGCAGATTTGCATTCGACGAATAGAAGCGAAGTTATAGTTGTTTATATCTGTCAGGCCATGAAACACCATTGACGGCCGGATTGCCTACCACTCGAACGATCGACGTTTGACGAAACTCTACAAGTACGTCGCAGATCGGCATGAGGTGGGTCGATGTGCCGTGTTTTAAGCTACAAATCGCTATGTCGCAAATTTGCATTCGACGAATAGAAGCTGAGTTATAGTTGTTTATATCTGTGAGGCCATGAGTCACCATTGACGGCCGGATTGCTTACCACTCGAAACGATCGATGTTTGACAAAACTATGCAAGTTCGTCGCAGATCGGTATAAGGTGATTCGTTGGGGCGTGTTTTAAGCTACAAATTGCTATGTCGCAGATTCGCATACGACGAATAGAAGCGGAGTTATTGTGGTGTATATCTGTGAGGCCATGAATCACCATTGACGGCCGGATTGCCTACCACTCGAAACGATCGCTGTTTGACGAAACTATGCAAGTTCGTCGTAGATCGGTATAAGGTGATTCGTTGGGGCGTGTTTTAAGCTACAAATTGCTATGTCGCAGATTCGCATACGACGAATAGAAGCGGAGTTATTGTGGTGTATATCTGTGAGTCCATGAACTGCCATTGACTACCGGATTCCCTACCACTCGAAACGATCGATGTTTGACGAAACTATGCAAGTTCGTCGCAGATCGGTAAAAGGTGGGTCGTTGGGCCATGTTTTAAGCTACAAATCGCTATGTCGCAAATTTGCATTCGACGAATAGAAGCTGAGTTATAGTTGTTTATATCTGTCAGGCCATGAATCACCATTGACGGCCGGATTGCTGTCCACTCGAAACGATCGATGTTTGACAAAACTATGCAAGTCCGTCGCAGATCGGTATAAGGTGGTTCGTTGGGGCGTGTTTTAAGCTACAAATTACTATGTCGCAGATTCGCATACGACGAATAGAAGCTGAGTTATAGTTGTTTATATCTGTCAGGCCATGATACACCATTGACGGCCGGATTGCTTTCCACTCGAAACGATCGATGTTTGACAAAACTATGCAAGTTCGTCGCAGATCGGTATAAGGTGATTCGTTGGGGCGTGTTTTAAGCTACAAATTGCTATGTCGCAGATTCGCATACGACGAATAGAAGCGGAGTTATTGTGGTGTATATCTGTGAGGCCATGAATCACCATTGACGGCCGGATTGCCTACCACTCGAAACGATCGATGTTTGACGAAACTATGCAAGTTCGTCGTAGATCGGTATAAGGTGATTCGTTGGGGCGTGTTTTGAGCTACAAATTGCTATGTCGCAGATTCGCATACGACGAATAGAAGCGGAGTTATTGTGGTGTATATCTGTGAGTCCATGAATTGCCATTGACTACCGGATTCCCTACCACTCGAAACGATCGATGTTTGACGAAACTATGCAAGTTCGTCGCAGATCGGTATAAGGTGATTCGTTGGGGCGTGTTTTAAGCTACAAATTGCTATGTCGCAGATTCGCATACGACGAATAGAAGCGAAATTATTGTGGTGTATATCTGTGAGGCCATGAATCACCATTGACGGCCGGATTGCCTACCACTCGAAACGATCGATGTTTGACGAAACTATGCAAGTTCGTCGTAGATCGGTATAAGGTGATTCGTTGGGGCGTGTTTTAAGCTACAAATTGCTATGTCGCAGATTCGCATACGACGAATAGAAGCTGAGTTATAGTTGTTTATATCTGTCAGGCCATGATACACCATTGACGGCCGGATTGCTTTCCACTCGAAACGATCGATGTTTGACAAAACTATGCAAGTTCGTCGCAGATCGGTATAAGGTGATTCGTTGGGGCGTGTTTTAAGCTACAAATTGCTATGTCGCAGATTCGCATACGACGAATAGAAGCGGAGTTATTGTGGTGTATATCTGTGAGGCCATGAATCACCATTGACGGCCGGATTGCCTACCACTCGAAACGATCGATGTTTGACGAAACTATGCAAGTTCGTCGTAGATCGGTATAAGGTGATTCGTTGGGGCGTGTTTTAAGCTACAAATTGCTATGTCGCAGATTCGCATACGACGAATAGAAGCGGAGTCATTGTGGTGTATATCTGTGAGTCCATGAATTGCCATTGACTACCGGATTCCCTACCACTCGAAACGATCGATGTTTGACGAAACTATGCAAGTTCGTCGCAGATCGGTAAAAGGTGGGTCGTTGGGCCATGTTTTATGCTACAAATCGCTATGTCGCAAATTTGCATTCGACGAATAGAAGCTGAGTTATAGTTGTTTATATCTGTCAGGCCATGAATCACCATTGACGGCCGGATTGCTTACCACTCGAAACGATCGACGTTTGACGAAACTATGCAAGTTCGTCGCAGATCGGTAAAAGGTGGGTCGTTGGGCCGTGTTTTATGCTACAAATTGCTATGTCGCAGATTTGCATACGACGAATAGAAGCGGACTTATTGTTGTTTATATCTGTGAGGCCATGAATCACCATTGACGGCCGGATTCCCTACCAATCGAAACGATCGACGTTTGACGAAACCATGCAAGTTCGTCGCAGATCGGTATAAGGTGGGTCGTTGGGCCATGTTTTAAGATACAAATCGCTATGTCGCAAATTTGCATTCGACGAATAGAAGCTGAGTTATAGTTGTTTATATCTGTCAGGCCATGAATCACCATTGACGGCCGGATTGCTTTCCACTCGAAACGATCAATGTTTGACAAAACTATGCAAGTCCGTCGCAGATCGGTATAAGATGGTTCGTTGGGCCGTGTTTTATGCTACAAATTGCTATGTCGCAGATTTGCATACGACGAATAGAAGCGGACTTATTGTTGTTTATATCTGTGAGGCCATGAATCACCATTGACGGCCGGATTGCCTACCACTCGAAACGATCGATGTTTGACAAAACTATGCAAGTCCGTCGCAGATCGGTATAAGGTGGTTCGTTGGGGCGTGTTTTATGCTACAAATTGCTATGTCGCAGATTTGCATACGACGAATAGAAGCGGAGTTATTGTTGTTTATATCTGTGAGGCCATGAATCACCATTGATGGCCGGATTGCCTACCACTCGAAACGATCGATGTTTGACGAAACTATGCAAGTTCGTCGCAGATCGGCACAAGGTGGGTCGATGTGACGTGTTTTAAGCTACAAATTGCTATGTCGCAGATTTGCATTCGACGAATAGAAGCGAAGTTATAGTTGTTTATATCTGTCAGGCCATGAAACACCATTGACGGCCGGATTGCCTACCACTCGAACGATCGACGTTTGACGAAACTCTACAAGTACGTCGCAGATCGGCATGAGGTGGGTCGATGTGCCGTGTTTTAAGCTACAAATCGCTATGTCGCAAATTTGCATTCGACGAATAGAAGCTGAGTTATAGTTGTTTATATCTGTGAGGCCATGAATCACCATTGACGGCCGGATTGCTTACCACTCGAAACGATCGATGTTTGACAAAACTATGCAAGTTCGTCGCAGATCGGTATAAGGTGATTCGTTGGGGCGTGTTTTAAGCTACAAATTGCTATGTCGCAGATTCGCATACGACGAATAGAAGCGGAGTTATTGTGGTGTATATCTGTGAGGCCATGAATCACCATTGACGGCCGGATTGCCTACCACTCGAAACGATCGCTGTTTGACGAAACTATGCAAGTTCGTCGTAGATCGGTATAAGGTGATTCGTTGGGGCGTGTTTTAAGCTACAAATTGCTATGTCGCAGATTCGCATACGACGAATAGAAGCGGAGTTATTGTGGTGTATATCTGTGAGTCCATGAATTGCCATTGACTACCGGATTCCCTACCACTCGAAACGATCGATGTTTGACGAAACTATGCAAGTTCGTCGCAGATCGGTAAAAGGTGGGTCGTTGGGCCATGTTTTAAGCTACAAATCGCTATGTCGCAAATTTGCATTCGACGAATAGAAGCTGAGTTATAGTTGTTTATATCTGTCAGGCCATGAATCACCATTGACGGCCGGATTGCTGTCCACTCGAAACGATCGATGTTTGACAAAACTATGCAAGTCCGTCGCAGATCGGTATATGGTGGTTCGTTGGGGCGTGTTTTATGCTACAAATTACTATGTCGGAGATTTGCATACGACGAATAGAAGCGGAGTTATTGTTGTTTATATCTGCGAGGCCATGAATCACCATTGACGGCCGGATTGCTTTCCACTCGAAACGATCGATGTTTGACAAAACTATGCAAGTTCGTCGCAGATCGGTATAAGGTGATTCGTTGGGGCGTGTTTTAAGCTACAAATTGCTATGTCGCAGATTCGCATACGACGAATAGAAGCGGAGTTATTGTGGTGTATATCTGTGAGGCCATGAATCACCATTGACGGCCGGATTGCCTACCACTCGAAACGATCGATGTTTGACGAAACTATGCAAGTTCGTCGTAGATCGGTATAAGATGATTCGTTGGGGCGTGTTTTAAGCTACAAATTGCTATGTCGCAGATTCGCATACGACGAATAGAAGCGGAGTTATTGTGGTGTATATCTGTGAGTCCATGAATTGCCATTGACTACCGGATTCCCTACCACTCGAAACGATCGACGTTTGACGAAACTATACAAGTATGTCGCAGATCGGCATGAGGTGGGTTGATGTGTCGTGTTTTAAGCTACAAATTGCTATGTCGCAGATTTGCATTCGACGAATAGAAGCGGAGTTATTGTTGTTTATATCTGTCAGGCCATGATACACCATTGACGGCCGGATTGCTTTCCACTAGAAACGATCGATGTTTGAGGAAACTATGCAAGTTCGTCGCAGATCGGTATAAGTTGGTTCATTGGGGCGTGTTTTAAGCTACAAATTGCTAGGTCGCAGATTCGCATACGACGAATAGAAGCGGAGTTATAGTTGTTTATATCTGTGAGGCCATGAATTGCCATTGACTACCGGATTGCCTACCACTCGAACGATCGACGTTTGACGAAACTCTACAAGTACGTCGCAGATCGGCATGAGGTGGGTCGATGTGCCGTGTTTTAAGCTACAAATCGCTATGTCGCAAATTTGCATTCGACGAATAGAAGCTGAGTTATAGTTGTTTCTATCTGTGAGGCCATGAATCACCATTGACGGCCGGATTGCTTACCACTCGAAACGATCGACGTTTGACGAAACTATGCAAGTTCGTCTCAGATCGGTAAAAGGTGGGTCGTTGGGCCGTGTTTTATGCTACAAATTGCTATGTCGCAGATTTGCATACGGCGAATAGAAGCGGACTTATTGTTGTTTATATCTGTGAGGCCATGAATCACCATTGACGGCCGGATTCCCTACCAATCGAAACGATCGACGTTTGACGAAACCATGCAAGTTCGTCGCAGATCGGTATAAGGTGGGTCGTTGGGCCATGTTTTAAGCTACAAATCGCTATGTCGCAAATTTGCATTCGACGAATAGAAGCTGAGTTATAGTTGTTTATATCTGTCAGGCCATGAATCACCGTTGACGGCCGGATTGCTTTCCACTCGAAACGATCAATGTTTGACAAAACTATGCAAGTCCGTCGCAGATCGGTATAAGATGGTTCGTTGGGGCGTGTTTTATGCTACAAATTGCTATGTCGCAGATTTGCATACGACGAATAGAAGCGGGGTTATTGTTGTTTATATCTGTGAGGCCATGAATCACCATTGACGGCCGGATTGCTTTCCACTCGAAACGATCGATGTTTGACAAAACTATGCATGTTCGTCGCAGATCGGCATGAGGTCGGTCGTTGGGCCGTGTTTTATGCTACAAATTGCTATGTCGCAGATTTGCATGCGACGAATAGAAGCGGACTTATTGTTGTTTGTATCTGTGAGGCCATGAATCACCATTGACGGCCGGATTGCCTACCACTCGAAACGATCGATGTTTGACAAAACTATGCAAGTTCGTCGCAGATCGGTATAAGGTGGTTCGTTGCGGCGTGTTTTATGCTACAAATTGCTATGTCGCAGGTTTGCATACGACGAATAGAAGCGGAGTTATTGTTGTTTATATCTGTGAGGCCATGAATCACCATTGATGGCCGGATTGGCTACCACTCGAAACGATCGATGTTTGACGAAACTATGCAAGTTCGTCGCAGATCGGCACAAGGTGGGTCGATGTGACGTGTTTTAAGCTACAAGTTGCTATGTCGCAGATTCGCATTCGACGAATAGAAGCGGAGTTATAGTTGTTTATATCTGTCAGGCCATGAAACACCATTGACGGCCGGATTGCCTACCACTCGAACGATCGACGTTTGACGAAACTCTACAAGCACGTCGCAGATCGGCATGAGGTGGGTCGTTGGGCCGTGTTTTATGCTACAAATTGCTATGTCGCAGATTTGCATACGACGAATAGGAGCGGACTTATTGTTGTTTATATCTGTGAGGCCATGAATCACCATTGACGGCCGGATTGCCTACCACTCGAAACGATCGATGTTTGACGAAACTATGCAAGTTCGTCGCAGATCGGTAAAAGGTGGGTCGTTGGGCCATGTTTTAAGCTACAAATCGCTATGTCGCAAATTTGCATTCGACGAACAGAAGCTGAGTTATAGTTGTTTATATATGTCAGGCCATGAATCACCATTGACGGCCGGATTGCTTTCCACTCGAAACGATCGATGTTTGACAAAACTATGCAAGTCCGTCGCAGATCGGTATAAGGTGGTTCGTTGGGGCGTGTTTTAAGCTACAAATCGCTATGTCGCAGATTTGCATACGACGAATAGAAGCGGAGTTATTGTTGTTTATATCTGTGAGGCCATGAATCACCATTGACGGCCGGATTGCTTTCCACTCGAAACGATCGATGTTTGACGAAACTATGCAAGTTCGTCGCAGATCGGTAAAAGGTGGGTCGTTGGGCCATGTTTTAAGCTACAAATCGCTATGTCGCAAATTTGCATTCGACGAACAGAAGCTGAGTTATAGTTGTTTATATATGTCAGGCCATGAATCACCATTGACGGCCGGATTGCTTTCCACTAGAAACGATCGATGTTTGACGAAACTATGCAAGTCCGTCGCAGATCGGTATAAGTTGGTTCATTGGGGCGTGTTTTAAGCTACAAATTGCTAGGTCGCAGATTCGCATACGACGAATAGAAGCGGAGTTATAGTTGTTTATATCTGTGAGGCCATGAATTGCCATTGACTACCGGATTGCCTACCACTCGAACGATCGACGTTTGACGAAACTCTACAAGTACGTCGCAGATCGGCATGAGGTGGGTCGATGTGCCGTGTTTTAAGCTACAAATCGCTATGTCGCAAATTTGCATTCGACGAATAGAAGCTGAGTTATAGTTGTTTATATCTGTGAGGCCATGAATCACCATTGACGGCCGGATTGCTTACCACTCGAAACGGTCGACGTTTGACGAAACTATGCAAGTTCGTCGCAGATCGGTAAAAGGTGGGTCGTTGGGCCGTGTTTTATGCTACAAATTGCTATGTCGCAGATTTGCATACGACGAATAGAAGCGGACTTATTGTTGTTTATATCTGTGAGGCCATGAATCACCATTGACGGCCGGATTCCCTACCAATCGAAACGATCGACGTTTGACGAAACCATGCAAGTTCGTCGCAGATCGGTATAAGGTGGGTCGTTGGGCCATGTTTTAAGATACAAATCGCTATGTCGCAAATTTGCATTCGACGAATAGAAGCTGAGTTATAGTTGTTTATATCTGTCAGGCCATGAATCACCATTGACGGCCGGATTGCTTTCCACTCGAAACGATCAATGTTTGACAAAACTATGCAAGTCCGTCGCAGATCGGTATAAGATGGTTCGTTGGGCCGTGTTTTATGCTACAAATTGCTATGTCGCAGATTTGCATACGACGAATAGAAGCGAGTAGATGTACTAAGGGAGTTCTGGCCCAATGATGACGTCACATGAGTCAGCTGATTGTGACGTCACGTGAGTGTCGTCATAATCAGTGACGTCATATCAGTCAGCTGATTGTGACGTCACGTTAGTGACGTCATCATCAGTGACGTCATCATTGGGCCAGAACTCCCTTAGTACGTTGGTGTCAGGTTACGTTGTAGTACGGTGGGTACATGACCTAGGTTACGTTGTTGTACGTTGGGTACATGACTACGTTCATTCATTAATTCATTCAATAATTCATTCATACGTTGGGTACGTGACCACGTTCAAGGTCGTTGGTGATACGTTGCCTCGTTGTACGGGTGGTACGTGACCACGTTCAAGGTCGTTGGTGATACGTTGCCTCGTTGTACGGGTGGTACGTGACCACGTTCAAGGTCGTTGGTGATACGTTGCCTCGTTGTACGGGTGGTACGTGACCACGTTCAAGGTCGTTGGTGATACGTTGCCTCGTTGTACGGGTGGTACGTGACCACGTTCAAGGTCGTACATGATACGTCGCTACTCATCGTCTTGTCGTTTCACCGAGTTGCAGACCTAATCGCTGACGTCGCAACTTTACTCGCGGGACATAGGTGCATACCATGTTGTCGACCTAACAGCTGACGTTGCAACATTACTCGCGGGAGATGGGTATATAAAATAAGGGCACACAGGATTATATTACGAATATTTCTTTATTTTCAGATAAGGATAATTCACAGGATATGAGTTCTTATAAGCAATACACAATTACTAATTCTAAAAAACATGTATAATTAATCATCGCGAGGCGTATTAGCAATTTTTAAGATATCGAACGATGCCAGCGCCAATAATTCGCAATCGATAATATCATTACAATCATAATCAGCGCTGTCACGAATTGCAGCGATCGCCTGCTCCTCATCAATAAATTGGTTGATTTGAAGTTGTTTGTTTCGAACAATTTCTACAAAGTTGTTGAACTTTGTACTAACCTTACGTGCAATACCATGCAACTCTTCATACCGCAATGCCACACATTCTTTCAGTTCAAGCATATAATGAAATGTTGGCGGTTTCATGAGTATAGTATTGTCCGCAATCGAAAGTTTGTACATCTTTGTCGCATACATAATGCAAGTCCCTATCGTTAACTCGAAAATTTTGATCTCCGAGGTTGATTGCTGTTCACAAAACATGCTTTCTATTTCTGCACGTTTTCGCAGAATTTGTCTATAAACATTGTATGGAAGCAATATTTTGTTCCCTCTGTTGTCACCGAGCACCAATTGAACGACAGCCGGTGGTCCAACAGCAATACAAATTTCCAAGTGTTTGAAACATGACGCGGTTAGTGGATATCTTCGTGCCAATATAAACGCCATCTTGGATGAACTCGATGCCCTGAGATAGAAATTAATGGTATAAATACTGAATTCTGTAATAGTTATCATAGACAAAAAAATTCATTATGGTATTCGTTTATGACACTCACCGTTCACGTTCACGTTCACGTTTCATGAAATGTTTAACTTCTCCACTATTTTGTGGTTCAATTGGATTGTAATATCTTGCACCAACACTTATATCCATCTTTCCGTCAAGGTACAAGTCCAATAAAACGTGACAAAAAATGTAGCTCACTCTTCGCTACCTACACCAATCCTTCTCCCCAAAACACGACTAATGCAGTAGGCTCTACAGTCATCGCAACGAGCATACCATATCCCCTCCTATGAGAAATCCCCCACCCATCAAAATGCTGACTACTGCACAACCATAGATATGTCGAACGTGACTATGAAATGGATATCAATTATGATATGAATTTGCAAAATAAACAAAAAAAATCGGGAAGGTATGTGCAGAGAACACGTGGCTATGAAATGGATATGAATTATGATATGAATTAGCAAAATAAACAAAAAAAAATCGGAAAGGTATGTGCAGAGAACACGTGGCAATGAAATGGATATTAATTATGATATGAATTAGCAAAATACACAAAAAATTGGAAAGGTAGGTATGTGCAGAGATATCAACGTCAGACGTGGCTATGAAATGGATATCAATTATGATATGAATTAGCAAAATAAACAAAAAAATCGGAAAGGTATGTGCAGAGATATCAACGCCACACGTGGCTATGAAATGGATATCAAATATGATATGAATTAGCAAAATAAACAAAAAAATTGGAAAGGTACGTGCAGAGGTATCAACGCAACACGTGACTATGAAAATGGATAGCAATTACGATATGAATCATCAAAAATCTTACGACGTGAAGTACCAAATTAAGCAAATTCGCATCAAATCTTCTTCTACAATTTCAACTCCTGCTAGCATACAAGTCTCCAAGGAAAAATGCATCTTACCTCACCGTGAAAGATGTTATAAGAGGATCACGCGGATCTGCCACATTATGAGTATAGAAACATTGTTCTACAAGCTCACTTCGGTGTTACCATTTTGTTTTTTACTAAGTTTATTATCTCCAATATCGAGTGCAATAATGGCTGATATATCTGTGGAACGGGAATTATTGGATCAAGCCAAGCATGTGTCATCGCTGGACGAATACAACGTTTGGGTTAACGAATTCAACAAATGCCTTAGTGTACTACAAGAAACCGGACGAAGTAAAATTCCGCGATTATCAGTAGGAGGCAGAATATCAGTGGTAGCGCGAATTGCACGTCTGGAAGGAGTCAAGTGTTCATTGGATAGACGCTTCATCCAGAAGTCCGTAGTTTGGCGCGAGATTGAGGCAGCTTTTGAAAAGCGCCTTCTTACCGGCATTGTAATCAATTTTAATCATATCGAGCCTCGACAATTTTTGGAAGAAGCAAAGGACACAGTGATTGAAAACGTGCGTAATATTTTAAGTATACACCAAAATATTAAAGTGAATACCATGTTCACCGGAGAATTTGTGGCCGGCGACAAGAGAATGGATAAGACAATTAATACCAAAAACTATGAAATTTATCACACTTCGGACATAGCGGACTGGTACGATACACATGTCATCGAATCCACAATGTCATCATTGGAGGAGTTTCAAGAAAGGGACAGTGGTTGGGCATTATCGCGCATAATTCACTTAATGATTAATATTAATAAATATAATCCATTTCATGCGGGATGCGATATTAACCTACCACATGAAATTATGTTGAAACATGCAGTTATTAATGTTAAATCGAATGACAATGCGTGTTTCGCTTGGTCCGTTGTTGCTGCGCTGTATCCAGCCAAGAAACATGCTGATAGGATTACTCAATATCCGCACCACACAACAGTACTAAACCTTCAAGATATTAAATTTCCAATGACGATAAATCAAATCGCAAAATTTGAAAAATTGAATAATATATCTATCAATGTGTACGGCTATGAAATGGAGGAGAGAAGAAGATCATATAAAATATATCCAATACGTATTTCACGATGTGAATATGATAGACATGTGGATATCTTATATTTACAAGATAAGCAAAATGTAGGACATTTCGTATGGATCAAGAATTTATCCCGGCTCGTAAGCTCTCAATTAAGCAAACATCACGGTGAAAAATATATCTGCAAACGGTACGTTAGTAGATGCAATGAATATAAATGTGAGTAAGTAATTTATACAATTGCATAATTTAAATTTTTTATTTTTTAGCTGCTTACATTACTTCCCTACTAATAACAAACTGGAACAGCATGCAATAGACTGCATCCAGTTAAACGACTGTGCGATACGCCTGCCTGACGAGTCCAACAAATGGCTCAGTTTCACAAACCATTGTAGGAAGGAGCGTGTCCCATTTGTAATTTATGCAGACATTGAGTGCATCTTAGAGAAAACTATACAGAGCAATGATGAAAAAACGTTAAAATCATATTCATATCAACATCATAAAGCATTTAGTGTAGGATATTATATATGCTGTTCGTATAATGATTCTTTATCAGAATTTAGATATCAGCGCAGTGCAAACTGCATTTCATGGTTTGTTGAAGAATTAAATCGAATAGCACACCGAGTAGAAAACATCTTATCAACAAACATACCCATGGCAAAATTGTCGGAAGAAGAGTGTAAAATGTTTCATAATGCAACACATTGTCATATATGTGAAAAACCGTTTCAATCGCAGGATTCGAGGGTGCGCGATCACTGCCATCTTACTGGACGATACCGAGGTCCCGCACATCCAAACTGCAATTTAAATCACAAAGATTCATATACGATTCCGGTAATATTCCATAACTTATCCGGTTATGACGCGCATTTTGTGATAACTGAAATAGCTAGTGCATTTAAGGGGGGAGTCAACGTTCTACCAATAACTAAAGAAAAATATATATCATTTACAAAGACTGTACAGGACACACACGACAATCCTAAGAAACACATAAAATTACGTTTCATTGACTCATTCAAATTTCTTAACTCCAGTCTTGACAAATTGGCATCTTTCCTCAGCAGAGACAAATTCAAAATACTACAGTCGCAATTTCAAAATTTGTCTACAGAGAAAATTGAATTATTAATGCGGAAGGGTGTTTTTCCGTATGAGTATTTAGATAGTTCGGATAAACTTGAGGATGTGTGTTTACCATCTCGTGAAATGTTTTATAGTTCGCTAACGGGAGACACGGTGTCTGAAAACGATTATGCACACGCATTGGATGTATGGCAAAGATTCGGCATTAAAACATTAGGTGAATATAGCGACTTGTATTTAAAAACAGATATTCTTTTATTGAGCGATATTTTTCAAAACTTTCGAGATAGCTGCATCACAAGTTATGGACTGGATCCGGCACATTACTATACATTGCCAGGATTCACGTGGGATGCTATGTTGAAACATACAAAAATTAAATTTGAATTGCTCACCGACATTGACATGGTCATGTTTATCGAGCGGGGAATCCGAGGTGGTCTGAGTCAATGTTCCAATAGATACGCATGTGCTCATAATAAGTATATGCAGTCTTACGACCCCACAAAATCTTCAACTTATCTCATGTACTATGATGTCAATAATTTGTATGGGTGGGCAATGTGTCAACCACTGCCATATAGTAAATTTGAATGGGTTAATGACATATCAAAATTTGATGTATCATCGATCGCTCCGGATTCATCCATCGGCTATATTATTGAGGTTGACTTGGAGTATCCGCAACATTTGCATGATCTGCATGCCGATCTCCCATTCTGTCCAATGCATGACAAACCGGCGGGTAAACGAAGTATAAAACTTTTAGCAACCCTGCACAATAAGAAACGTTATGTGATGCACTATCGCAATCTGCAACAATGCATACACCACGGTCTTCAAGTAACAAAAGTTCATCGTATCTTACAATTCGTTCAAGCGCCATGGCTTCGGAGTTACATTGAATTAAACACACAGTTTAGAACACAAGCCACAAACAATTTCGAAAAAAATTTATACAAATTAATGAACAACGCGGTATTTGGTAAAACTATGGAGAATGTGCGTAATCATGTTAACGTTAAGCTTGTAACTAAGTGGGAGGGGAGGTACGGTGCAGAGGCACTGATATCTATGCCAAATTTTCATAGTAGAAGCATTTTTTCAGATAAATTAACAGCTATAGAATTGCGTAACGTTGAGATTAAATTCAATAAACCGATTTATGTAGGTATGTCTATTCTAGACATATCGAAGACATGCCTATACGAATTTCACTACAATTATATTAAGCCCCTCTATCAGGAAAAATGTAAAATTATGTATACAGATACAGATAGTTTAATATATCATTTTGAGTGTGATGATGTTTATGAGTTAATGAAACGTGATATTGAAAAATTCGATACTAGTGATTATCCTATTAATAATGTATATGGAATACCTCAGATGAATAAGAAGGTACCGGGACTGATGAAGGATGAAAACAATGGAATGATAATGCACGAATTTGTCGGTCTGCGATCCAAGATGTATTCGTTCAAGGTGTATGGACAAAACGATCAGAAAAAAATTAAAGGTGTGAAAAGTAATATTGTTGCACGCACAATAAGTTTTGACGATTACATAAAATCTTTGAGAGACTCAATTGAAATAGTGCGTCGCCAATCATGCATAAGGTCAAAGCTGCATGAAGTTTACACTGTTTCTGAAGCGAAGATTGCGTTGAGTCCATACGATGACAAGAGATACATCATACCTGGTTCTACAGAAACGTTACCATGGGGGCATTATAGGATACCGACAGAAAACACATAATTGAGAAGAAAATACATTTATTATTGTAAACATGTACATAAATTGAAAAGACATGTATAAATTGAAAAGACATGTATATAAATTGAAAAAACAATTATTTAACAATAAACATGCTTTATAAGATATTGTTCTTATGTATCCACGAATTATGTGATTTGTCAAAGCCTAACCATTTTACATAAACTTTATCATTTTTCCTTCGCAGCACCTTTTCAACCAAATGAATGTTAGGATCAGCAGTAAGACGCAGTTCATGTTCATAGAATCCTCCCGCGACAGGGTTTCCGTTAGAGTCCTTGAGGAGATAGGTTACAGGATTAGTTATCTGCACTTTGTCGATGGAAAATACCTCTGTGCTCCAATTCGGTGTATAACCCTTATCGAAAACTGTTTTGAACTTGCTCACACGTACAGAATCGCCGACTTTGAACTTTGCAGGTGCGGCAATCTTTATATTATTGTACACCGTTTTTAACAGTTTATTGGCAATGGCTGGAGTAACATCCACAGGGCGCATACCAATAGTTCGATGCTTTTGTTTATTATAATCCATAATTAAACGTGGTAGGGCATCGATCCATCTGTAGGTTCCATTGAGTGTAAAAAGTTTCCACATTTTATTCTTTAACGTACGATTGAATCGTTCAACAACAGATGCCTTCATAACCGAATATGTTGAGTAATGGTTAATATCATGTTTCTTCAAAAGTGCTTGCATAGAGACGTTGTAAAATTCCTTTCCTCTATCAGTTTGCAAATTTTTTGGACATCTTCCATCGTGTCGAATTATTGTGGAGAATGCATCGGCTACATCTTTTCCACTCTTACTTTTTAACGGTGCGGCCCAAGCATACTTGCTCAACACATCAATAACCGTAAGTATGTAGTGGTAACCCTTGTTGAGCCGTGAATATGGACGCATCTCAACGACATCTGCTTGCCACAGATCGTCATATCCTCGCACTATAACTCTCCTACGGGGGAAAGATCTTCTTGCTGAGGAATGCAATTCGTCCACCAGTCTCCGCTTTTCGATACTGAAATGCTTCTCCTCTTTATACATTTTTTTCGACTCTAGTTTATATTGAGGCGATCATCTATATTTATTGGAGCCAAAGTAGATAATGTGCCTACATTATCGATATCATGTCGCAGCGATTGTATTTCTTGTTCGATGAGACCTAATCTGCTCTCGATGGTTTCTAGCCGCTCTCTAAAAATCCGCATGATGTTTTCGACATATGATTTATTAGCTGCGTCGCTATCCAACTGTGGCTCGGCAACATGCTGAATCTTGCGTGATCTCGCATCAAAACCGCGTGATGTTAGACAAAGTGCATTGCTGCGCACATAATTTCGAAGCATTCCACTCCATTTATAATAGTCCATAGATAGTCTACTTTTGTCTCGCGAGGATCCAAATTTATTGATCGACATTTCCATGCGAACTGACACATTTGGCTTGAAGCTTGATTCAATTTATAATAAAACCAGCCTCCCGAAGTTCCTCGATGATTGATTGAAATTCGTTGCCATGAGTATTATTACCAGCATGACGTGAAGCTTCGAGCAAACGCAAACGGTCCACTAACTCGTTGGGATCGTTCCAATAAACGTAATCGATTGAATTATTGTTTAGTATCATTGTCGGAGATTCGGTGAAACCTCGACCAACCTTTCTTTTAAATAGTAAGGGGCCAATTATATGTTTGTACTTGTATCCTTTATTACCTAATATAGGATTTCGTACATTGTGTTCACGTCTGTGAGCATTCGTTGCCAGCAATATGTCTCTATACTTTTCTTTATCAGCTTCGGTGTAGATGGCATCATTGGGGAATCTTTTGAAAATAAGTTCATAAATACCGGGTGTTCCCACATATCGCACATCTCCTATGAATATATTATCATTTTTATCCACATCAAAACGCTTATCGCCAAGCATCATTCCATTGTCGCTAAAATATACTCCATAAACATAATCCATCTCATTATTTTTATCACTGCGCAGAATTTCCCCCACATATTTTTGCCCAAGTTGTCCTAAATGGGTACGCAACATTTCCTGCCCATCAAATGTTTCGAGTTCGCGTCTAACTGATGTTGCTAATGGCTCGTTTGAGGTTTCAAAGATATCTTCATCGACATGCTGTGAATGTACAGACGAAGGTTCACGCGGCGCATTTTCATCAGCATGCGTTGGCATTCCATGGCTTATGATCGGAGCAGAACTTTGCATATTTGTGAACCGCCTCTTCGTCTCAATTGGTGTAGACGATAACAACGAACGGTCCATGGAAACGTTTGAACGTTTCCTCTTACATAATTTCTTTCGCAGTGGCACGTTTCTATCAGGAGCTGGTGTGGCATTCGCTGACTCTGCAGATATTTCTTCAACTGAGGTGTCAGATTTCTCGTTGCTAACATTCTCCGCAATCTGTTTTAGAGGATTGATGATAGGCTTCAATTGTCGCTCCAAGGTCATATCTTCCTCAATCCTACCAGTTTTCAAAGCGCGATATTTTTTGCGAATCGATTCACTGGTTTTGGCAATCTCCCTCACAACTTTTTCACGATCATTGATCTCTATACTGGCACCACTTGTTTTCGCCATCGCTGCGAAATGATGCTCCAACACCTCAATGAATGTATTTTTACGATCGCACAATGAACACTAAGTGGTTCACAGCATTGCGAAGTCGTTAAATCCCTTCCTATAGCGCCCATGCGTCATGGAACTGTCCTTGTCTATTACGACAAAACCATATTTGCGCTGCCAACATTTATTACACAATTCGCAAAAGTTCTGGTATGACATATCCGTGTTTACATGATCATTATATAAATGTTTTAAATTAGTACCATCCTGTCTAAAAATAATCAATAGATTTGCATTATCACGAATGAGATGTTTAGGTATTTTCGCATATGTTTGACAAAGATAGAAACAGTCAACGTTTGAGTGGCGGCCCATGGCGAAGTATTCCCTTATCGCATCTTGCTTATCACATGCTACGTCATCGAAAACAAAGATTGAATTCGGCAGAGCTTCGGCAGGAGGAATTACCTCGCTATTATTGGAAAAAGTGAAGTATCCAATTTCATCAATTGCCAACATTAAATTCTCCAAATAGCGATATTTTGGTTGTTGTAACGATTTCGAGTACACGTATAAGTTTTCAAAATGCAATCCCTGTGGGCTTTCCAATAAGCTCATCAGCACGTTGGTCTTACCACAATTCGATGGACCGCAAATGATACCTCGTATGGCGCTAGGTAGCATGTTTCCATGCTTGCGTGATTCATTTTTTGATATTAACTGAGTCTTTTCATCAAAATTTTTTACACAGATCGTCGTAGGTTGCCGTACAAAACGCATGTTTTCACCAATACTAAACACCGTTTGATAAACGATATTTTAACGTTGGAGGTTCATATATATATAGGATGTGCAACCGAAATATGTTTAGTTTCTAAAAGGTTTTTAAATCTGTCTGATTAAGTCAAGATTTGAGTACATCTAGTATTCCCATTCAGATAATTATTCACATTTCAAAAAACTTATTGTTTGACTGTGATAAATGCCATCGGGTAATGTGAAAATTGGTGGCGGTTTGTTAAATCGCATGATAAATGCGCTACCCTTCGAGTTGCATATTCCGGGATATCAATTTTGTGGTCCTGGTACTCATTTGAGAAAACGGTTAGCTAGAGGTGATCAAGGTGTTAATCCGCTGGATGCAGCGTGTCGCGATCACGATATTGCATACTCCTTAAGCGACAGCTTAGATAAGAGACACGCCGCAGATAAAATACTTGCTAACAAGGCGAAAGAACGTATTGTCAGCAGAAATTCTACACTCGGTGAGAAAGCTGCCGCCACAGCCGTGTGGGCAGCAATGAACGCTAAGACGAAAGTGGGTATGGGCTTAAAGAAAATAGTGAAAAAACGTGTCAAGAAAGTATCTAAAAAAAAGCGCATACTTCCGATAGCAAAACGTGGTGGCATTTTACCATTTATTCCGATATTAGGAGCTCTCGGTTCGCTTATTGGTGGGGCTGCTGGGGTTGCGAAGGCGGTGAATGATAACAAGGCTGCCCAACGTCAGCTACTGGAGATACAACGCCACAATCGTTCCATGGAAGGTCGTGGACTTTATCTCACACCATATAAGCGTGGGAAGGGTATTGATGGGAAAAAAAAGAAAAATAAAAAAAAAAAATTCAGTCGATAGTGAAATTACCAACAGGTGTCACTACTAACATACAATTGCAACGTTTGGCTGAGCGTATGCGTATCCCATTTTTTAGAGGTGTTTTCATGCGCAACACATTGCCCGCATCACCGTGGATGAATGAAAACGCTATAATAAATTTAGATGATATCGAAGGACCTGGCACTCACTGGGTAGCCTATGCGAAGAGAGGTAATCGTGTGATATATTTTGACAGTTACGGTAATCTCCGACCTCCTAAGGAATTTGTTGACTATATACAAAAATATGTGATACAGATTGAGTACAATTATTCATCTCATCAGCGTTACAATCAGAACATTTGCGGACAACTCTGTTTACAATTTCTGCAGACTGTTGGTAAAAAATTCGAGCATTAATATTTCTATATTGGTGTTTCTAGTCGATCGTTAGCATTGAAGATGTCATATACGTTTACACTGACGGGAAAGAGTAGCACATTAGTTGCAAACTACTTCCCAGCTATTGATCTGACTGATGATCACTATGAACTCGGTTTGATGGCGTTTGAAACTTATAACACAATACCAAATGTAACAACATTAAATAATAAGTTTTATTTTGATCAAGATGACAAAGAAATTGTTATTCCCGAGGGATCTTATGAATTGCATGATATATATCAGTATCTGAAACATAGAATATTGGAAATATCTTCTGGCGTGGACCAGACAATTAAAAGCGACGTGACTGCAGCCGGTATTGATAACGGTGACGATGATGGAGAAGATTCTCTGATTATTCGCGCGAATCCAAACACAATGCGATGTGAGATCAAAAGTGCCTATAGTATAAACTTCGCCAAGCCAAATACCATCGCATCGATCTTAGGATTTTGGCCTGGCCGCATTTTACCCAAACATCAATGGCACAAATCTGATTTGTCGATTAACATCTTTGATGTAAATATTATTCGACTTGATTGTAACATTACAACTGGAGCATACTGCAATGACAAATCTGTACATACAATACATGAATTTTCACTCAGCGTTCCACCGGGATATAAAATATCTGAAACGCCAGCTCAGATCATTTACCTTCCAATCTTTGTGCGAAGCATTACTAATTTAACAATTCGCGTTGTTGATCAGGACGGTCAACTGCTTAATTTTCGTGGAGAAGAAATCGCAGTGAGGTTGCATGTGCGGCGGCGATAACGTTGGAACAAATATATTAAATGAAATGCTTGTGCTGAATGCGACAGATCAGTTTAAAAGCGTTGAAAATAATTCGCTTGGAAACAACACTGTAAACGTTGCCAACAAGTCGTGCAGTTGCACTGTGAAGAAGAAGACTCTCACTGCGGAAAACATCGTATTTTTAAAATCGTTAGGATTTGTCGTGTCGGCTGAAGCGCAATTATCAAGATGATTGATGTTCTGAATATTCAGAGTGAGCCCATCTTCGACGATCGCATCGTCAGGATCGAGTCTCACACATACAATCCATATGCAAATGCAACTTTCGGTCATAACGATGAAATACGAATACCCATACAACAACAAGATTTGTATACGCTCCCATGTGAAAGTTTTCTCTACATTGAAGGTAAATTGGAACAACCTACGGCTGCTGATGCGGATTCTGTTTTGGGTCTAGTCAGCAATTGTGTAGCATTCATGTTCGACGAAATCCGTTATGAACTGGATGGTGTGGAAATTGATCGCTGCCGAAACGTGGGCATAACAAGTACTCTAAAAAACTATGTATCGCTAACACCTGACAAAGGAAGAATGTTGAAGAATGCTGGATGGGATATTAATGATAATCTACCGAACGGATATTTCAATTTCTGCGTTCCACTGAATACATTATTAGGGTTTTGTGAGGATTACAAACGGATCGTTATTAATGCGCGACACGAATTAATTTTAATACGGTCGCGGAATGATTATAACAGTGCTATAGGAAATGCTTTGTCAGATCCGAAACTTGAATTATTTAAAATTCAGTGGCGAATGCCTCACGTTGTATTGAACGATGTAAACAAATTGGCTATGTTGCGGACATTGGAAAGCGGTCGATACCTAGCTATGAGTTTTCGTTCGTGGGATTTGTATGAATTTCCTCTCCTGCAAAGTACAACCAAACATTCATGGGCTGTCAAGACAGCGACACAAATTGAGAAACCTCGATATGTCATCTTTGCTCTGCAGACCGATAGAAAAAATAATCTGATAGCTAATGCTAGCATATTCGATGAATGTAAATTAACAAATGTTAGGCTATGTCTGAATTCAGATTTTTATCCGTATGATGCTATGAATATGGATTTTGAAAAGAAGAAATATAGTATTTTGTATGAGATGTATGCCCACTTCCGCAAGTCATATTACGGATCCGACCATGGTGGAGCACTGTTAGATCCCAATCAACTCCTTCAATATGGACCTATTGTGGTAATCGATTGTTCTAGACAGAACGAGTCTATAAAAAGCGCAACAGTAGACGTAAGGATTGAATTTGAATGTAAAGAAAATGTTCCACCAAATACTACGGCATACTGCTTGATTCTACATGACCGCTTAATTGAGTATAGTCCGCTAACGAATGTTGTACGCAAAGTAAGCTAAGTGACTTTATCTAAAAGATGTATAAAAAATTTGTTTTTGCATTATATTATCTATTGAGACATAAATAAAGCCATTTCAAATAAATTTGTATATGTTCTCTGTGAAACCTTTTTTTCCCAATTTGAACTTCCATTAGGTGAAAAACAGTTATTATGCAGAGCGTGGGATAGGGAGATAAGAAATATAAAAATGTTTTCTTTCAATGTGATATATTTTTTATTGTGCAGAGTGTCGGATAGGGAGATAAGGGATATAAATATGTTTTCTTTCATTGTAATATATTTTTTTATTAATATGTAATCGATAACAAACATTTTTCATACATATATTTTTTACAAATTCGTTGCATGCGTAAATATTCGCTTACGCTAACATGAGCAACATTGACCAGACCAGGGAACCATTGCGTGGATAATAGTATTTATGTGAAACAGTCAACACTTATTTATGCTATAGTCATAACCGACGGACGAGTCGGCAAGCGCCGTACGGGGACAGATTTTCACCGCCTCGTGATTCTTTTCCCGAGTCGAGGGACTTCAAGGATATTGAGTCAATGGATTACTGCCCGACGTCAAGCGCGAAGCTGTCTGATTACAAACACGGAGGAGGCAAGTCGAGTTCGTTCGATGGACATTCGAATTGGATGAAATATCCACCAGAATTCTGGTATCAAAAATGTACAAACTTTCGATTGCGAACAATACCATACTCATGAAAATTAGACCACAATATTAAACCAATGATCAGAGGGTTGCGAATCATGTATGGAGCAAAGATGTATAAACTCACGTGATGCGAACTTTTCAAACAATGATTCTATCGCCATCGCGGACATTCGGTGAATAATTAACCATGTTTTTAAAATGTAAACAATTCTCAGCCTTGAATACAATGACTGGACCACAAGAAATCGTTAAACCAATGATTAGACCACAAGAAATCATTAAACCAATGATTAGACCACAAGAAATCGTTAAACCAATGATTAGACCACAAGAAATCATTAAACCAATGATTAGACCACAATATTAAACCGTAACAGTATAAAAACAATGACCAGATCAGCAAAAATTATGGATATACCACAGACGAAATACAGATACTTCGACGGTGGGGCAATGTATCGCCATTCCTTTCGCAGAGTAATTTTTTCTATGTAAATAACAATTTTTGATCCTAATATTATTATATCTCCCGTCCATCATTAATACACTGAACTTGGGACATCCGAGATTTTCTAAATTAATATTTCTAATATTCATGCTATCCAAAATCTGTTTCTCTATAACACCACCCTTATATGCTACTACTGGATGCTGCACCAATCCGCAAACAAACTTCTTAATTACTCTAGGAAGTTCTTCCTGTCGATACCGTTCTCGACCGCAATCTCTAAATAATATTCCATGTATGTTATGGAATGTATATGTTACAGTTTTGCGATCCTTCACAGATAAATCGTTGAAACGCTTATTCAAACAAAAATCGGCTGTTGTAATGTGCCCATCCATCGATATGATTGCCACTTCTTTGCATAGGAATTTGGATTCCACAGTAAAACCATCCATATCCATGAAGTGTGTAATTTCCATATCCTAAAATTTAAACAAAAACAGATTCTCAACACATGTTTGAATTAATAAATACATGCACTGCATATTTCAATTGATTAAATACCTTACCTTCATGTTCAGCGATTGTGCACCCGCCGATTAGTAGTAGTAATAGTAGTACTGCGATGCGAACTTGTCAAACTCCAATTAGCAATGTAGAGATGTTAACTTGATAAACAATGATTCTGTATCGTTGTGCAACTGCGATGCGAAGTTGTCACAGCTTCAATAGTCGGTGAAGCCATGATGAGAACTTGTCGAACAATGGTTCAGTCGCCACCGCGGAGGCGCTGGACAGCTCACCTGAGCTCACCAAAAAACCCCTCTCTTGTTGTATGCTTCGTAGTGGGGTACAGACGCGCGAGGAGCATAGGGTGCAAACTGATATGCTGATTAGACTGTTTTGCGATAAGCATGTGTGGGGTGCCTACAGTTCCGAACTATTTCATCAGCCTTCGGAGGTGCGGGAGGGGCCCCCAGCGCGCCTCCGGAGGCTCGGAGGCTGCGTCGTTCGACTTCGCGGAAGAATGTCTCCGGGGCGGGGTTCGCAACCTTCGGAGCGGTGAAAATCCGCAACTACCTCGCGAGTATGGGGTTTTTGAGATAGGGGATATGTATCGTTTTTGTTTAATAATTTTTTATTTATTTTTTTAACAAATTTTTTCTAATTATAATATTAATCTAATGCTATAACTTCCTCCTCCGCTGGTTCTTGTGTTGGTTGCGGCACATCTTCTGCCTGCGGAGGTGTGGGCATTTCTTGTTCCACATATGGGATATGCCAAGTAATTTGATTACTTGGTATAATAAATGGAGCAAGCAGCTCCCTGAGTGGTCTGCATCTTATAACTTGCTTTCTAACACCTCGCTTGGATCTTCTATACGCAGACTTCCTAACGGCTGGAAAAAAGAAAGACTGTTAGTGAGGCGTCCTATTCGATATCTTGTCTTGCTCACGAAGTCTTACTCACGTTCCATGTCTGCAGTAATATGCTTCTAACTTCGTTATTGTCGTTGTGATGCTTTTAAAGAGGCTGGATGAGCCCCTCCAAAGCACCTATATCTTGTCACATGTTTCATATGCGAAATATGTATACAACAATGCATATGCTAAATATGCATATAAAATGCATATAAAATGCATATAAAATGCATATTCGTAGAGACTAAGATGCTAGCGAGATTTGGATTCGCAGAAAAACGATATAAGACGCGAATATGCCTAATTTGCTAATTTATATTGTAAAATGATATATGCGCATATGCTTTTTCTGATTATGCTTATTTTGCTCATTCATATCGTTATTGATATCTATGCATATCCCTTTCATAGTCACGTATGATGTTGATCTCACTCTCTGCATATCCATTTCTTAGTCACGTACGATATGTCTGGGGCTATGCCGTAGACCACATGTTGAAGGTGGGGGGGATTTGCGATTGGAAGGGATATGGTTCGTTCGTGGTGATAAGTGAACAGTCTACTGCATTAATCGTGTTTTAGAGAAAGACTGGTGCAAGTTAAATTTTTTCGTCTCTTCATTTTTTTCGGACACGTATCTTGATAGAAAGATGGATGTATGTGGCGGTTCAAGACATAATCAAAGTGATTCAGATTATGATGATATTCAACAGTTCACAAAACGTGGGGGGTAAGTCTCATAAACAAATCCATTAATTTTTTTTTTCGTCTACGATATCTAATAATGGACTCAGTATTGTATTTGCTTCATTTATTCTTTACAGCGCTACACATTCAAACGACACGGCGCTTCTATTGTCACGAACCTATGTACTCGATGAATCATCATGCGAAAAACATAGCACATATTCCTACAGATATTTGGAAATTGGAATTAGCGTCGGACCACCGCCCATCGTTCAATGGGCGCTCAGCGACAGTCAGGGAAACATAATAACGTTTCACAACAATGTTTGGCAACAACTACTGCGGAAGCAGGCGGAAATTGATAACATGTATTGGGAACCTCTATCGAACCCTGACAAGTTTTGGGACGAGGAATCAAACTCTGAAATAAAAATTTTCGAGTTAACAATAGGGCTTTGTGTAAGGTATCCATACAGAATGCTTAGACTTTCAGTTGCGGATAATAGCATACTTCTGAACCCGTCAACACTTAATTTTATGTTCAAACTTAAAGATTGTATTGCGTTGCAATATGAAGAGTTAGAACGTATTACATATAGACTTAGTATCAAATTCCGCAACTATGTAAAAATTGTTCAACACAAACAAGTTGTCGATAAAGAGCAAGTGATTGCTGCAATTCGTGACATCAGTGATTATCACAAAAATGATATTATTCATTGCAACACATATTATATTTTTGATGATGTTGTGAATAATTATGATTGTAATGATATTGTCGATTGCGAATTATTGGCGCTGGCATCGTCCGATATCTTAAGAATTGCTAATACGCCTCGCGATGATTAATTATACTTGTTTTTTAGAATTAGTAATTGTGTATTGCTTATAAGAAATCATATCCTGTGAATTATGCTTAACTGAAAATAAAGAAATATTTGTATTATATTCCTATATGTCCTGATTTTATATGCCTATCTCCCGCGAGTAAGACAACATGGTATGCGCCTATGTCCCGCGAGTAAAGTTGCGACGTCAGCGATTAGGTCTGCAACTCGGTGAAACGACAAGACGATGAGTAGCGACGTATCATGTACGACCTTGAACGTGGTCACGTACCACCCGTACAACGAGGCAACGTATCACCAACGACCTTGAACGTGGTCACGTACCACCCGTACAACGAGGCAACGTATCACCAACGACCTTGAACGTGGTCACGTACCCAACGTATGAATGAATTATTGAATGAATTAATGAATGAACGTAGTCATGTACCCAACGTACAACAACGTAACCTAGGTCATGTACCCACCGTACTACAACGTAACCTGACACCAACGTACTAAAGGAGTTCTGGCCCAATGATGACGTCACTGATGATGACGTCACTAACGTGACGTCACAATCAGCTGACTGATATGACGTCACTGATTATGACGTCACTCACGTGACGTCACAATCAGCTGACTCATGTGACGTCATCATTGGGCCAGAACTCCCTTAGTACATCTACTGAAGCGGACTTATTGTTGTTTATATCTGTGAGGCCATGGATCACCATTGATGGCCGGATTGCCTACCACTCGAAACGATCGATGTTTGACAAAACTATGCAAGTTCGTCGCAGATCGGCATGAGGTGGGTCGTTGGGCCGTGTTTTATGCTACAAATTGCTATGTCGCAGATTTGCATGCGACGAATAGAAGCGGACTTATTGTTGTTTGTATCTGTGAGGCCATGAATCACCATTGACGGCCGGATTGCCTACCACTCGAAACGATCGATGTTTGACAAAACTATGCAAGTTCGTCGCAGATCGGTATAAGGTGGTTCGTTGCGCCGTGTTTTATGCTACAAATTGCTATGTCGCAGGTTTGCATACGACGAATAGAAGCGGAGTTATTGTTGTTTATATCTGTGAGGCCATGAATCACCATTGATGGCCGGATTGCCTACCACTCGAAACGATCGATGTTTGACGAAACTATGCAAGTTCGTCGCAGATCGGCACAAGGTGGGTCGATGTGACGTGTTTTAAGCTACAAATTGCTATGTCGCAGATTTGCATTCGACTAATAGAAGCGGAGTTATAGTTGTTTATATCTGTCAGGCCATGAAACACCATTGACGGTCGGATTGCCTACCACTCGAACGATCGACGTTTGACGAAACTCTACAAGCACGTCGCAGATCGGCATGAGGTGGGTCGATGTGCCGTGTTTTAAGCTACAAATCGCTATGTCGCAAATTTGCATTCGACGAATAGAAGCTGAGTTATAGTTGTTTATATCTGTGAGGCCATGAATCACCATTGACGGCCGGATTGCTTACCACTCGAAACGATCGACGTTTGACGAAACTATGCAAGTTCGTCGCAGATCGGTAAAAGGTGGGTCGTTGGGCCGTGTTTTATGCTACAAATTGCTATGTCGCAGATTTGCATTCGACGAATAGAAGCGGAGTTATAGTTGTTTATATCTGTCAGGCCATGAATCACCATTGACGGCCGGATTGCTTTCCACTCGAAACGATCGATGTTTGACAAAACTATGCAAGTTCGTCGCAGATCGGTATAAGGTGGTTCGTTGGGGCGTGTTTTAAGCTACAAATTACTATGTCGCAGATTTGCATTCGACGAATAGAAGCGGAGTTATAGTTGTTTATATCTGTCAGGCAATGATACACCATTGACGGCCGGATTGCTTTCCACTAGAAACGATCGATGTTTGAGGAAACTATGCAAGTTCGTCGCAGATCGGTATAAGTTGGTTCATTGGGGCGTGTTTTAAGCTACAAATTGCTAGGTCGCAGATTCGCATACGACGAATAGAAGCGGAGTTATAGTTGTTTATATCTGTGAGGCCATGAATTGCCATTGACTACCGGATTGCCTACCACTCGAACGATCGACGTTTGACGAAACTCTACAAGTACGTCGCAGATCGGCATGAGGTGGGTCGATGTGCCGTGTTTTAAGCTACAAATCGCTATGTCGCAAATTTGCATTCGACGAATAGAAGCTGAGTTATAGTTGTTTCTATCTGTGAGGCCATGAATCACCATTGACGGCCGGATTGCTTACCACTCGAAACGATCGACGTTTGACGAAACTATGCAAGTTCGTCTCAGATCGGTAAAAGGTGGGTCGTTGGGCCGTGTTTTATGCTACAAATTGCTATGTCGCAGATTTGCATACGACGAATAGAAGCGGACTTATTGTTGTTTATATCTGTGAGGCCATGAATCACCATTGACGGCCGGATTCCCTACCAATCGAAACGATCGACGTTTGACGAAACCATGTAAGTTCGCCGCAGATCGGTATAAGGTGGGTCGTTGGGCCATGTTTTAAGCTACAAATCGCTATGTCGCAAATTTGCATTCGACGAATAGAAGCTGAGTTATAGTTGTTTATATCTGTCAGGCCATGAATCACCATTGACGGCCGGATTGCTTTCCACTCGAAACGATCGACGTTTGACGAAACTATGCAAGTTCGTCTCAGATCGGTAAAAGGTGGGTCGTTGGGCCGTGTTTTATGCTACAAATTGCTATGTCGCAGATTTGCATACGACGAATAGAAGCGGACTTATTGTTGTTTATATCTGTGAGGCCATGAATCACCATTGACGGCCGGATTCCCTACCAATCGAAACGATCGACGTTTGACGAAACCATGTAAGTTCGTCGCAGATCGGTATAAGGTGGGTCGTTGGGCCATGTTTTAAGCTACAAATCGCTATGTCGCAAATTTGCATTCGACGAATAGAAGCTGAGTTATAGTTGTTTATATCTGTCAGGCCATGAATCACCATTGACGGCCGGATTGCTTTCCACTCGAAACGATCAATGTTTGACAAAACTATGCAAGTCCGTCGCAGATCGGTATAAGATGGTTCGTTGGGGCGTGTTTTATGCTACAAATTGCTATGTCGCAGATTTGCATACGACGAATAGAAGCGGGGTTATTGTTGTTTATATCTGTGAGGCCATGAATCACCATTGACGGCCGGACTGCTTTCCACTCGAAACGATCGATGTTTGACAAAACTATGCAAGTTCGTCGCAGATCGGCATGAGGTGGGTCGTTGGGCCGTGTTTTATGCTACAAATTGCTATGTCGCAGATTTGCATGCGACGAATAGAAGCGGACTTATTGTTGTTTGTATCTGTGAGGCCATGAATCACCATTGACGGCCGGATTGCCTACCACTCGAAACGATCGATGTTTGACAAAACTATGCAAGTTCGTCGCAGATCGGTATAAGGTGGTTCGTTGCGGCGTGTTTTATGCTACAAATTGCTATGTCGCAGGTTTGCATACGACGAATAGAAGCGGAGTTATTGTTGTTTATATCTGTGAGGCCATGAATCACCATTGATGGCCGGATTGCCTACCACTCGAAACGATCGATGTTTGACGAAACTATGCAAGTTCGTCGCAGATCGGCACAAGGTGGGTCGATGTGACGTGTTTTAAGCTACAAATTGCTATGTCGCAGATTTGCATTCGACTAATAGAAGCGGAGTTATAGTTGTTTATATCTGTCAGGCCATGAAACACCATTGACGGCCGGATTGCCTACCACTCGAACGATCGACGTTTGACGAAACTCTACAAGCACGTCGCAGATCGGCATGAGGTGGGTCGATGTGCCGTGTTTTAAGCTACAAATCGCTATGTCGCAAATTTGCATTCGACGAATAGAAGCTGAGTTATAGTTGTTTATATCTGTGAGGCCATGAATCACCATTGACGGCCGGATTGCTTACCACTCGAAACGATCGACGTTTGACGAAACTATGCAAGTTCGTCGCAGATCGGTAAAAGGTGGGTCGTTGGGCCGTGTTTTATGCTACAAATTGCTATGTCGCAGATTTGCATTCGACGAACAGAAGCGGAGTTATAGTTGTTTATATCTGTCAGGCCATGATACACCATTGACGGCCGGATTGCTTTCCACTAGAAACGATCGATGTTTGAGGAAACTATGCAAGTTCGTCGCAGATCGGTATAAGTTGGTTCATTGGGGCGTGTTTTAAGCTACAAATTGCTAGGTCGCAGATTCGCATACGACGAATAGAAGCGGAGTTATAGTTGTTTATATCTGTGAGGCCATGAATTGCCATTGACTACCGGATTGCCTACCACTCGAACGATCGACGTTTGACGAAACTCTACAAGTACGTCGCAGATCGGCATGAGGTGGGTCGATGTGCCGTGTTTTAAGCTACAAATCGCTATGTCGCAAATTTGCATTCGACGAATAGAAGCTGAGTTATAGTTGTTTCTATCTGTGAGGCCATGAATCACCATTGACGGCCGGATTGCTTACCACTCGAAACGATCGACGTTTGACGAAACTATGCAAGTTCGTCTCAGATCGGTAAAAGGTGGGTCGTTGGGCCGTGTTTTATGCTACAAATTGCTATGTCGCAGATTTGCATACGACGAATAGAAGCGGACTTATTGTTGTTTATATCTGTGAGGCCATGAATCACCATTGACGGCCGGATTCCCTACCAATCGAAACGATCGACGTTTGACGAAACCATGTAAGTTCGTCGCAGATCGGTATAAGGTGGGTCGTTGGGCCATGTTTTAAGCTACAAATCGCTATGTCGCAAATTTGCATTCGACGAATAGAAGCTGAGTTATAGTTGTTTATATCTGTCAGGCCATGAATCACCATTGACGGCCGGATTGCTTTCCACTCGAAACGATCAATGTTTGACAAAACTATGCAAGTCCGTCGCAGATCGGTATAAGATGGTTCGTTGGGGCGTGTTTTATGCTACAAATTGCTATGTCGCAGATTTGCATACGACGAATAGAAGCGGGGTTATTGTTGTTTATATCTGTGAGGCCATGAATCACCATTGACGGCCGGACTGCTTTCCACTCGAAACGATCGATGTTTGACAAAACTATGCAAGTTCGTCGCAGATCGGCATGAGGTGGGTCGTTGGGCCGTGTTTTATGCTACAAATTGCTATGTCGCAGATTTGCATGCGACGAATAGAAGCGGACTTATTGTTGTTTGTATCTGTGAGGCCATGAATCACCATTGACGGCCGGATTGCCTACCACTCGAAACGATCGATGTTTGACAAAACTATGCAAGTTCGTCGCAGATCGGAAAAAGGTGGTTCGTTGCGGCGTGTTTTATGCTACAAATTGCTATGTCGCAGGTTTGCATACGACGAATAGAAGCGGAGTTATTGTTGTTTATATCTGTGAGGCCATGAATCACCATTGATGGCCGGATTGCCTACCACTCGAAACGATCGATGTTTGACGAAACTATGCAAGTTCGTCGCAGATCGGCACAAGGTGGGTCGATGTGACGTGTTTTAAGCTACAAATTGCTATGTCGCAGATTTGCATTCGACTAATAGAAGCGGAGTTATAGTTGTTTATATCTGTCAGGCCATGAAACACCATTGACGGCCGGATTGCCTACCACTCGAACGATCGACGTTTGACGAAACTCTACAAGCACGTCGCAGATCGGCATGAGGTGGGTCGATGTGCCGTGTTTTAAGCTACAAATCGCTATGTCGCAAATTTGCATTCGACGAATAGAAGCTGAGTTATAGTTGTTTATATCTGTGAGGCCATGAATCACCATTGACGGCCGGATTGCTTACCACTCGAAACGATCGACGTTTGACGAAACTATGCAAGTTCGTCGCAGATCGGTAAAAGGTGGGTCGTTGGGCCGTGTTTTATGCTACAAATTGCTATGTCGCTGATTTGCATACGACGAATAGAAGCGGAGTTATTGTTGTTTATATCTGTGAGGCCATGAATCACCATTGACGGCCGGATTGCCTACCACTCGAAACGATCGATGTTTGACGAAACTATGCAAGTTCGACGCAGGTCGGCACAAGGTGGGTCGATGTGACGTGTTTTAAGCTACAAATTGCTATGTCGCAGATTTGCATTCGACGAATAGAAGCGGAGTTATAGTTGTTTATATCTGTCAGGCCATGATACACCATTGACGGCCGGATTGCTTTCCACTAGAAACGATCGATGTTTGAGGAAACTATGCAAGTTCGTCGCAGATCGGTATAAGTTGGTTCATTGGGGCGTGTTTTAAGCTACAAATTGCTAGGTCGCAGATTCGCATACGACGAATAGAAGCGGAGTTATAGTTGTTTATATCTGTGAGGCCATGAATTGCCATTGACTACCGGATTGCCTACCACTCGAACGATCGACGTTTGACGAAACTCTACAAGTACGTCGCAGATCGGCATGAGGTGGGTCGATGTGCCGTGTTTTAAGCTACAAATCGCTATGTCGCAAATTTGCATTCGACGAATAGAAGCTGAGTTATAGTTGTTTCTATCTGTGAGGCCATGAATCACCATTGACGGCCGGATTGCTTACCACTCGAAACGATCGACGTTTGACGAAACTATGCAAGTTCGTCTCAGATCGGTAAAAGGTGGGTCGTTGGGCCGTGTTTTATGCTACAAATTGCTATGTCGCAGATTTGCATACGACGAATAGAAGCGGACTTATTGTTGTTTATATCTGTGAGGCCATGAATCACCATTGACGGCCGGATTCCCTTCCAATCGAAACGATCGACGTTTGACGAAACCATGTAAGTTCGTCGCAGATCGGTATAAGGTGGGTCGTTGGGCCATGTTTTAAGCTACAAATCGCTATGTCGCAAATTTGCATTCGACGAATAGAAGCTGAGTTATAGTTGTTTATATCTGTCAGGCCATGAATCACCATTGACGGCCGGATTGCTTTCCACTCGAAACGATCAATGTTTGACAAAACTATGCAAGTCCGTCGCAGATCGGTATAAGATGGTTCGTTGGGGCGTGTTTTATGCTACAAATTGCTATGTCGCAGATTTGCATACGACGAATAGAAGCGGGGTTATTGTTGTTTATATCTGTGAGGCCATGAATCACCATTGACGGCCGGACTGCTTTCCACTCGAAACGATCGATGTTTGACAAAACTATGCAAGTTCGTCGCAGATCGGCATGAGGTGGGTCGTTGGGCCGTGTTTTATGCTACAAATTGCTATGTCGCAGATTTGCATGCGACGAATAGAAGCGGACTTATTGTTGTTTGTATCTGTGAGGCCATGAATCACCATTGACGGCCGGATTGCCTACCACTCGAAACGATCGATGTTTGACAAAACTATGCAAGTTCGTCGCAGATCGGTATAAGGTGGTTCGTTGGGGCGTGTTTTATGCTACAAATTGCTATGTCGCAGGTTTGCATACGACGAATAGAAGCGGAGTTATTGTTGTTTATATCTGTGAGGCCATGAATCACCATTGATGGCCGGATTGCCTACCACTCGAAACGATCGATGTTTGACGAAACTATGCAAGTTCGTCGCAGATCGGCACAAGGTGGGTCGATGTGACGTGTTTTAAGCTACAAATTGCTATGTCGCAGATTTGCATTCGACTAATAGAAGCGGAGTTATAGTTGTTTATATCTGTCAGGCCATGAATCACCATTGACGGCCGGATTGCCTACCACTCGAACGATCGACGTTTGACGAAACTCTACAAGCACGTCGCAGATCGGCATGAGGTGGGTCGATGTGCCGTGTTTTAAGCTACAAATCGCTATGTCGCAAATTTGCATTCGACGAATAGAAGCTGAGTTATAGTTGTTTATATCTGTGAGGCCATGAATCACCATTGACGGCCGGATTGCTTACCACTCGAAACGATCGACGTTTGACGAAACTATGCAAGTTCGTCGCAGATCGGTAAAAGGTGGGTCGTTGGGCCGTGTTTTATGCTACAAATTGCTATGTCGCAGATTTGCATTCGACGAATAGAAGCGGAGTTATAGTTGTTTATATCTGTCAGGCCATGAATCACCATTGACGGCCGGATTGCTTTCCACTCGAAACGATCGATGTTTGACAAAACTATGCAAGTTCGTCGCAGATCGGTATAAGGTGGTTCGTTGGGGCGTGTTTTAAGCTACAAATTACTATGTCGCAGATTTGCATTCGACGAATAGAAGCGGAGTTATAGTTGTTTATATATGTCAGGCCATGATACACCATTGACGGCCGGATTGCTTTCCACTAGAAACGATCGATGTTTGAGGAAACTATGCAAGTTCGTCGCAGGTCGGTATAAGTTGGTTCATTGGGGCGTGTTTTAAGCTACAAATTGCTAGGTCGCAGATTCGCATACGACGAATAGAAGCGGAGTTATAGTTGTTTATATCTGTGAGGCCATGAATTGCCATTGACTACCGGATTGCCTACCACTCGAACGATCGACGTTTGACGAAACTCTACAAGTACGTCGCAGATCGGCATGAGGTGGGTCGATGTGCCGTGTTTTAAGCTACAAATCGCTATGTCGCAAATTTGCATTCGACGAATAGAAGCTGAGTTATAGTTGTTTCTATCTGTGAGGCCATGAATCACCATTGACGGCCGGATTGCTTACCACTCGAAACGATCGACGTTTGACGAAACTATGCAAGTTCGTCTCAGATCGGTAAAAGGTGGGTCGTTGGGCCGTGTTTTATGCTACAAATTGCTATGTCGCAGATTTGCATACGACGAATAGAAGCGGACTTATTGTTGTTTATATCTGTGAGGCCATGAATCACCATTGACGGCCGGATTCCCTACCAATCGAAACGATCGACGTTTGACGAAACCATGTAAGTTCGTCGCAGATCGGTATAAGGTGGGTCGTTGGGCCATGTTTTAAGCTACAAATCGCTATGTCGCAAATTTGCATTCGACGAATAGAAGCTGAGTTATAGTTGTTTATATCTGTCAGGCCATGAATCACCATTGACGGCCGGATTGCTTTCCACTCGAAACGATCAATGTTTGACAAAACTATGCAAGTCCGTCGCAGATCGGTATAAGATGGTTCGTTGGGGCGTGTTTTATGCTACAAATTGCTATGTCGCAGATTTGCATACGACGAATAGAAGCGGGGTTATTGTTGTTTATATCTGTGAGGCCATGAATCACCATTGACGGCCGGACTGCTTTCCACTCGAAACGATCGATGTTTGACAAAACTATGCAAGTTCGTCGCAGATCGGCATGAGGTGGGTCGTTGGGCCGTGTTTTATGCTACAAATTGCTATGTCGCAGATTTGCATGCGACGAATAGAAGCGGACTTATTGTTGTTTGTATCTGTGAGGCCATGAATCACCATTGACGGCCGGATTGCCTACCACTCGAAACGATCGATGTTTGACAAAACTATGCAAGTTCGTCGCAGATCGGTATAAGGTGGTTCGTTGCGGCGTGTTTTATGCTACAAATTGCTATGTCGCAGGTTTGCATACGACGAATAGAAGCGGAGTTATTGTTGTTTATATCTGTGAGGCCATGAATCACCATTGACGGCCGGATTGCCTACCACTCGAAACGATCGATGTTTGACGAAACTATGCAAGTTCGTCGCAGATCGGCACAAGGTGGGTCGATGTGACGTGTTTTAAGCTACAAATTGCTATGTCGCAGATTTGCATTCCACTAATAGAAGCGGAGTTATAGTTGTTTATATCTGTCAGGCCATGAAACACCATTGACGGCCGGATTGCCTACCACTCGAACGATCGACGTTTGACGAAACTCTACAAGCACGTCGCAGATCGGCATGAGGTGGGTCGATGTGCCGTGTTTTAAGCTACAAATCGCTATGTCGCAAATTTGCATTCGACGAATAGAAGCTGAGTTATAGTTGTTTATATCTGTGAGGCCATGAATCACCATTGACGGCCGGATTGCTTACCACTCGAAACGATCGACGTTTGACGAAACTATGCAAGTTCGTCGCAGATCGGTAAAAGGTGGGTCGTTGGGCCGTGTTTTATGCTACAAATTGCTATGTCGCAGATTTGCATTCGACGAATAGAAGCGGAGTTATAGTTGTTTATATCTGTCAGGCCATGAATCACCATTGACGGCCGGATTCCGTACCACTCGAAACGATCGACGTTTGACGAAACCATGCAAGTTCGTCGCAGATCGGTATAAGGTGGGTCGTTGGGCCATGTTTTAAGCTACAAATCGCTATGTCGCAAATTTGCATTCGACGAATAGAAGCTGAGTTATAGTTGTTTATATCTGTGAGGCCATGAATCACCATTGACGGCCGGATTGCTTTCCACTCGAAACGATCGATGTTTGACAAAACTATACAAGTTCGTCGCAGATCGGCATGAGGTGGGTCGTTGGGCCGTGTTTTATGCTACAAATTGCTATGTCGCAGATTTGCATACGACGAATAGAAGCGGACTTATTGTTGTTTATATCTGTCAGGCCATGATACACCATTGACGGCCGGATTGCTTTCCACTAGAAACGATCGATGTTTGACGAAACTATGCAAGTCCGTCGCAGATCGGTATAAGTTGGTTCATTGGGGCGTGTTTTAAGCTACAAATTTCTAGGTCGCAGATTCGCATACGACGAATAGAAGCGGAGTTATAGTTGTTTATATCTGTGAGGCCATGAATTGCCATTGACTACCGGATTGCCTACCACTCGAACGATCGACGTTTGACGAAACTCTACAAGTACGTCGCAGATCGGCATGAGGTGGGTCGATGTGCCGTGTTTTAAGCTACAAATCGCTATGTCGCAAATTTGCATTCGACGAATAGAAGCTGAGTTATAGTTGTTTATATCTGTGAGGCCATGAATCACCATTGACGGCCGGATTGCTTACCACTCGAAACGATCGACGTTTGACGAAACTATGCAAGTTCGTCGCAGATCGGTAAAAGGTGGGTCGTTGGGCCGTGTTTTATGCTACAAATTGCTATGTCGCAGATTTGCATACGACGAATAGAAGCGGACTTATTGTTGTTTATATCTGTGAGGCCATGAATCACCATTGACGGCCGGATTCCCTACCAATCGAAACGATCGACGTTTGACGAAACCATGCAAGTTCGTCGCAGATCGGTATAAGGTGGGTCGTTGGGCCATGTTTTAAGCTACAAATCGCTATGTCGCAAATTTGCATTCGACGAATAGAAGCTGAGTTATAGTTGTTTGTATCTGTCAGGCCATGAATCACCATTGACGGCCGGATTGCTTTCCACTCGAAACGATCAATGTTTGACAAAACTATGCAAGTCCGTCGCAGATCGGTATAAGATGGTTCGTTGGGGCGTGTTTTATGCTACAAATTGCTATGTCGCAGATTTGCATACGACGAAGAGAAGCGGGGTTATTGTTGTTTATATCTGTGAGGCCATGAATCACCATTGACGGCCGGATTGCTTTCCACTCGAAACGATCGATGTTTGACAAAACTATGCAAGTTCGTCGCAGATCGGCATGAGGTGGGTCGTTGGGCCGTGTTTTATGCTACAAATTGCTATGTCGCAGATTTGCATACGACGAATAGAAGCGGAGTTATTGTTGTTTATATCTGTGAGGCCATGAATCACCATTGACGGCCGGATTGCTTTCCACTCGAAACGATCGATGTTTGACAAAACTATGCAAGTTCGTCGCAGATCGGTATAAGGTGGTTCGTTGGGGCGTGTTTTAAGCTACAAATTACTATGTCGCAGATTCGCATACGACGAATAGGAGCGGAGTTATAGTTGTTTATATCTGTCAGGACATGATACACCATTGACGGCCGGATTGCTTTCCACTCGAAACGATCGATGTTTGACAAAACTATGCAAGTTCGTCGCAGATCGGTGTAAGGTGGTTCGTTGAAGCGTGTTTTAAGCTACAAATTACTATGTCGCAGATTCGCATACGACGAATAGAAGCGGAGTTATAGTTGTTTATATCTGTCAGGACATGATACACCATTGACGGCCGGATTCCCTACCACTCGAAACGATCGACGTTTGACGAAACCGTGTAAGCTCGTCGCAGATCGGCACAAGGTGGGTCGATGTGACGTGTTTTAAGCTACAAATTGCTATGTCGCATATTCGCATACGACGAATAGAAGCGGAGTTAATGTTGATTGCATCAGTGAGGCCATGAATCACCATTGACGGCCGGATTGCCTACCACTCGAAACGATCGATGTTTGACGAAACTATGCAAGTTCGTCGTAGATCGGTATAAGGTGATTCGTTGGGGCGTGTTTTAAGCTACAAATTGCTATGTCGCAGATTCGCATACGACGAATAGAAGCGGAGTTATTGTGGTGTATATCTGTGAGGCCATGAATTGCCATTGACTACCGGATTCCCTACCACTCGAAACGATCGACGTTTGACGAAACTATACAAGTATGTCGCAGATCGGCATGAGGTGGGTTGATGTGTCGTGTTTTAAGCTACAAATTGCTATGTCGCAGATTCGCATACGACGAATAGAAGCGGAGTTATTGTGGTGTATATCTGTGAGGCCATGAATCACCATTGACGGCCGGATTCCCTACCACTCGAAACGATCGACGTTTGACGAAACCGTGTAAGCTCGTCGCAGATCGGCACAAGGTGGGTCGATGTGACGTGTTTTAAGCTACAAATTGCTATGTCGCATATTCGCATACGACGAATAGAAGCGGAGTTATTGTTGATTGCATCTGTGAGGCCATGAATCACCATTGACGGCCGGATTGCCTACCACTCGAAACGATCGATGTTTGACGAAACTATGCAAGTTCGTCGTAGATCGGTATAAGGTGATTCGTTGGGGCGTGTTTTAAGCTACAAATTGCTATGTCGCAGATTCGCATACGACGAATAGAAGCGGAGTTATTGTGGTGTATATCTGTGAGGCCATGAATTGCCATTGACTACCGGATTCCCTACCACTCGAAACGATCGACGTTTGACGAAACTATACAAGTATGTCGCAGATCGGCATGAGGTGGGTTGATGTGTCGTGTTTTAAGCTACAAATTGCTATGTCGCAGATTCGCATACGACGAATAGAAGCGGAGTTATAGTTGTTTATATCTGTGAGGCCATGAATTGCCATTGACTACCGGATTGCCTACCACTCGAAACGATCGACGTTTGACGAAACTATACAAGTACGTCGCAGATCGGCATGAGGTGGGTCGATGTGCCGTGTTTTAAGCTACAAATCGCTATGTCGCAAATTTGCATTCGACGAATAGAAGCTGAGTTATAGTTGTTTATATCTGTGAGGCCATGAATCACCATTGACGGCCGGATTGCTTTCCACTCGAAACGATCGATGTTTGACAAAACTATGCAAGTCCGTCGCAGATCGGTATAAGATGGTTCGTTGGGGCGTGTTTCATGCTACAAATTGCTATGTCGCAGATTTGCATACGACGAAGAGAAGCGGGGTTATTGTTGTTTATATCTGTGAGGCCATGAATCACCATTGACGGCCGGATTGCTTTCCACTCGAAACGATCGATGTTTGACAAAACTATGCAAGTTCGTCGCAGATCGGTATAAGGTGGTTCGTTGGGGCGTGTTTTAAGCTACAAATTACTATGTCGCAGATTCGCATACGACGAATAGGAGCGGAGTTATAGTTGTTTATATCTGTCAGGACATGATACACCATTGACGGCCGGATTGCTTTCCACTCGAAACGATCGATGTTTGACAAAACTATGCAAGTTCGTCGCAGATCGGTATAAGGCGATTCGTTGGGGCGTGTTTTAAGCTACAAATTGCTATGTCGCAGATTCGCATACGACGAATAGAAGCGGAGTTATTGTGGTGTATATCTGTGAGGCCATGAATTGCCATTGACTACCGGATTGCCTACCACTCGAAACGATCGAGGTTTGACGAAACTATACAAGTACGTCGCAGATCGGCATGAGGTGGGTCGATGTGCCGTGTTTTAAGCTACAAATCGCTATGTCGCAAATTTGCATTCGACGAATAGAAGCTGAGTTATAGTTGTTTATATCTGTGAGGCCATGAATCACCATTGACGGCCGGATTGCTTTCCACTCGAAACGATCGATGTTTGACAAAACTATGCAAGTCCGTCGCAGATCGGTATAAGGTGGTTCGTTGGGGCGTGTTTTATGCTACAAATTGCTATGTCGCAGATTTGCATACGACGAATAGAAGCGGAGTTATTGTTGTTTATATCTGTGAGGCCATGAATCACCATTGACGGCCGGATTGCCTACCACTCGAAACGATCGATGTTTGACGAAACTATGCAAGTTCGTCGCAGATCGGCACAAGGTGGGTCGATGTGACGTGTTTTAAGCTACAAATTGCTATGTCGCAGATTTGCATTCGACGAATAGAAGCGGAGTTATAGTTGTTTATATCTGTCAGGCCATGAAACACCATTGACGGCCGGATTGCCTACCACTCGAACGATCGACGTTTGACGAAACTCTACAAGTACGTCGCAGATCGGCATGAGGTGGGTCGATGTGCCGTGTTTTAAGCTACAAATCGCTATGTCGCAAATTTGCATTCGACGAATAGAAGCTGAGTTATAGTTGTTTATATCTGTGAGGCCATGAATCACCATTGACGGCCGGATTGCTTTCCACTCGAAACGATCGATGTTTGACAAAACTATGCAAGTCCGTCGCAGATCGGTATAAGGTGGTTCGTTGGGGCGTGTTTTATGCTACAAATTGCTATGTCGCAGATTTGCATACGACGAATAGAAGCGGAGTTATTGTTGTTTATATCTGTGAGGCCATGAATCACCATTGACGGCCGGATTGCCTACCACTCGAAACGATCGATGTTTGACGAAACTATGCAAGTTCGTCGCAGGTCGGCACAAGGTGGGTCGATGTGACGTGTTTTAAGCTACAAATTGCTATGTCGCAGATTTGCATTCGACGAATAGAAGCGGAGTTATAGTTGTTTATATCTGTCAGGCCATGATACACCATTGACGGCCGGATTGCTTTCCACTAGAAACGTTCGATGTTTGACGAAACTATGCAAGTCCGTCGCAGATCGGTATAAGTTGGTTCATTGGGGCGTGTTTTAAGCTACAAATTGCTAGGTCGCAGATTCGCATACGACGAATAGAAGCGGAGTTATAGTTGTTTATATCTGTGAGGCCATGAATTGCCATTGACTACCGGATTGCCTACCACTCGAACGATCGACGTTTGACGAAACTCTACAAGTACGTCGCAGATCGGCATGAGGTGGGTCGATGTGCCGTGTTTTAAGCTACAAATCGCTATGTCGCAAATTTGCATTCGACGAATAGAAGCTGAGTTATAGTTGTTTATATCTGTGAGGCCATGAATCACCATTGACGGCCGGATTGCTTACCACTCGAAACGGTCGACGTTTGACGAAACTATGCAAGTTCGTCGCAGATCGGTAAAAGGTGGGTCGTTGGGCCGTGTTTTATGCTACAAATTGCTATGTCGCAGATTTGCATACGACGAATAGAAGCGGACTTATTGTTGTTTATATCTGTGAGGCCATGAATCACCATTGACGGCCGGATTCCCTACCAATCGAAACGATCGACGTTTGACGAAACCATGCAAGTTCGTCGCAGATCGGTATAAGGTGGGTCGTTGGGCCATGTTTTAAGCTACAAATCGCTATGTCGCAAATTTGCATTCGACGAATAGAAGCTGAGTTATAGTTGTTTATATCTGTCAGGCCATGAATCACCATTGACGGCCGGATTGCTTTCCACTCGAAACGATCAATGTTTGACAAAACTATGCAAGTCCGTCGCAGATCGGTATAAGATGGTTCGATGGGGCGTGTTTTATGCTACAAATTGCTATGTCGCAGATTTGCATACGACGAAGAGAAGCGGGGTTATTGTTGTTTATATCTGTGAGGCCATGAATCACCATTGACGGCCGGATTGCTTTCCACCCGAAACGATCGATGTTTGACAAAACTATGCAAGTTCGTCGCAGATCGGCATGAGGTGGGTCGTTGGGCCGTGTTTTATGCTACAAATTGCTATGTCGCTGATTTGCATACGACGAATAGAAGCGGACTTATTGTTGTTTATATCTGTGAGGCCATGAATCACCATTGACGGCCGGATTGCCTACCACTCGAAACGATCGATGTTTGACAAAACTATGCAAGTTCGTCGCAGATCGGTATAAGGTGGTTCGTTGGGGCGTGTTTTATGCTACAAATTGCTATGTCGCAGATTTGCATACGACGAATAGAAGCGGAGTTATTGTTGTTTATATCTGTGAGGCCATGAATCACCATTGATGGCCGGATTGCCTACCACTCGAAACGATCGATGTTTGACGAAACTATGCAAGTTCGTCGCAGATCGGCACAAGGTGGGTCGATGTGACGTGTTTTAAGCTACAAATTGCTATGTCGCAGATTTGCATTCGACGAATAGAAGCGGAGTTATAGTTGTTTATATCTGTCAGGCCATGAAACACCATTGACGGCCGGATTGCCTACCACTCGAACGATCGACGTTTGACGAAACTCTACAAGTACGTCGCAGATCGGCATGAGGTGGGTCGATGTGCCGTGTTTTAAGCTACAAATCGCTATGTCGCAAATTTGCATTCGACGAATAGAAGCTGAGTTATAGTTGTTTATATCTGTGAGGCCATGAATCACCATTGACGGCCGGATTGCTTTCCACTCGAAACGATCGATGTTTGACAAAACTATGCAAGTTCGTCGCAGATCGGTAAAAGGTGGGTCGTTGGGCCGTGTTTTATGCTACAAATTGCTATGTCGCAGATTTGCATACGACGAATAGAAGCGGACTTATTGTTGTTTATATCTGTGAGGCCATGAATCACCATTGACGGCCGGATTCCCTACCAATCGAAACGATCGACGTTTGACGAAACCATGCAAGTTCGTCGCAGATCGGTATAAGGTGGGTCGTTGGGCCATGTTTTAAGCTACAAATCGCTATGTCGCAAATTTGCATTCGACGAATAGAAGCTGAGTTATAGTTGTTTATATCTGTCAGGCCATGAATCACCATTGACGGCCGGATTGCTTTCCACTCGAAACGATCAATGTTTGACAAAACTATGCAAGTCCGTCGCAGATCGGTATAAGATGGGTCGTTGGGGCGTGTTTTATGCTACAAATTGCTATGTCGCAGATTTGCATACGACGAAGAGAAGCGGGGTTATTGTTGTTTATATCTGTGAGGCCATGAATCACCATTGACGGCCGGATTGCTTTCCACTCGAAACGATCGATGTTTGACAAAACTATGCAAGTTCGTCGCAGATCGGCATGAGGTGGGTCGTTGGGCCGTGTTTTATGCTACAAATTGCTATGTCGCAGATTTGCATACGACGAATAGAAGCGGAGTTATTGTTGTTTATATCTGTGAGGCCATGAATCACCATTGACGGCCGGATTGCTTTCCACTCGAAACGATCGATGTTTGACAAAACTATGCAAGTTCGTCGCAGATCGGTATAAGGTGGTTCGTTGGGGCGTGTTTTAAGCTACAAATTACTATGTCGCAGATTCGCATACGACGAATAGGAGCGGAGTTATAGTTGTTTATATCTGTCAGGACATGATACACCATTGACGGCCGGATTGCTTTCCACTCGAAACGATCGATGTTTGACAAAACTATGCAAGTTCGTCGCAGATCGGTATAAGGCGATTCGTTGGGGCGTGTTTTAAGCTACAAATTGCTATGTCGCAGATTCGCATACGACGAATAGAAGCGGAGTTATTGTGGTGTATATCTGTGAGGCCATGAATTGCCATTGACTACCGGATTGCCTACCACTCGAAACGATCGAGGTTTGACGAAACTATACAAGTACGTCGCAGATCGGCATGAGGTGGGTCGATGTGCCGTGTTTTAAGCTACAAATCGCTATGTCGCAAATTTGCATTCGACGAATAGAAGCTGAGTTATAGTTGTTTATATCTGTGAGGCCATGAATCACCATTGACGGCCGGATTGCTTTCCACTCGAAACGATCGATGTTTGACAAAACTATGCAAGTCCGTCGCAGATCGGTATAAGGTGGTTCGTTGGGGCGTGTTTTATGCTACAAATTGCTATGTCGCAGATTTGCATACGACGAATAGAAGCGGAGTTATTGTTGTTTATATCTGTGAGGCCATGAATCACCATTGACGGCCGGATTGCCTACCACTCGAAACGATCGATGTTTGACGAAACTATGCAAGTTCGTCGCAGGTCGGCACAAGGTGGGTCGATGTGACGTGTTTTAAGCTACAAATTGCTATGTCGCAGATTTGCATTCGACGAATAGAAGCGGAGTTATAGTTGTTTATATCTGTCAGGCCATGATACACCATTGACGGCCGGATTGCTTTCCACTAGAAACGTTCGATGTTTGACGAAACTATGCAAGTCCGTCGCAGATCGGTATAAGTTGGTTCATTGGGGCGTGTTTTAAGCTACAAATTGCTAGGTCGCAGATTCGCATACGACGAATAGAAGCGGAGTTATAGTTGTTTATATCTGTGAGGCCATGAATTGCCATTGACTACCGGATTGCCTACCACTCGAACGATCGACGTTTGACGAAACTCTACAAGTACGTCGCAGATCGGCATGAGGTGGGTCGATGTGCCGTGTTTTAAGCTACAAATCGCTATGTCGCAAATTTGCATTCGACGAATAGAAGCTGAGTTATAGTTGTTTATATCTGTGAGGCCATGAATCACCATTGACGGCCGGATTGCTTACCACTCGAAACGGTCGACGTTTGACGAAACTATGCAAGTTCGTCGCAGATCGGTAAAAGGTGGGTCGTTGGGCCGTGTTTTATGCTACAAATTGCTATGTCGCAGATTTGCATACGACGAATAGAAGCGGACTTATTGTTGTTTATATCTGTGAGGCCATGAATCACCATTGACGGCCGGATTCCCTACCAATCGAAACGATCGACGTTTGACGAAACCATGCAAGTTCGTCGCAGATCGGTATAAGGTGGGTCGTTGGGCCATGTTTTAAGCTACAAATCGCTATGTCGCAAATTTGCATTCGACGAATAGAAGCTGAGTTATAGTTGTTTATATCTGTCAGGCCATGAATCACCATTGACGGCCGGATTGCTTTCCACTCGAAACGATCAATGTTTGACAAAACTATGCAAGTCCGTCGCAGATCGGTATAAGATGGTTCGATGGGGCGTGTTTTATGCTACAAATTGCTATGTCGCAGATTTGCATACGACGAAGAGAAGCGGGGTTATTGTTGTTTATATCTGTGAGGCCATGAATCACCATTGACGGCCGGATTGCTTTCCACCCGAAACGATCGATGTTTGACAAAACTATGCAAGTTCGTCGCAGATCGGCATGAGGTGGGTCGTTGGGCCGTGTTTTATGCTACAAATTGCTATGTCGCTGATTTGCATACGACGAATATAAGCGGACTTATTGTTGTTTATATCTGTGAGGCCATGAATCACCATTGACGGCCGGATTGCCTACCACTCGAAACGATCGATGTTTGACAAAACTATGCAAGTTCGTCGCAGATCGGTATAAGGTGGTTCGTTGGGGCGTGTTTTATGCTACAAATTGCTATGTCGCAGATTTGCATACGACGAATAGAAGCGGAGTTATTGTTGTTTATATCTGTGAGGCCATGAATCACCATTGATGGCCGGATTGCCTACCACTCGAAACGATCGATGTTTGACGAAACTATGCAAGTTCGTCGCAGATCGGCACAAGGTGGGTCGATGTGACGTGTTTTAAGCTACAAATTGCTATGTCGCAGATTTGCATTCGACGAATAGAAGCGGAGTTATAGTTGTTTATATCTGTCAGGCCATGAAACACCATTGACGGCCGGATTGCCTACCACTCGAACGATCGACGTTTGACGAAACTCTACAAGTACGTCGCAGATCGGCATGAGGTGGGTCGATGTGCCGTGTTTTAAGCTACAAATCGCTATGTCGCAAATTTGCATGCGACGAATAGAAGCTGAGTTATAGTTGTTTATATCTGTGAGGCCATGAATCACCATTGACGGCCGGATTGCTTTCCACTCGAAACGATCGATGTTTGACAAAACTATGCAAGTTCGTCGCAGATCGGTAAAAGGTGGGTCGTTGGGCCGTGTTTTATGCTACAAATTGCTATGTCGCAGATTTGCATACGACGAATAGAAGCGGACTTATTGTTGTTTATATCTGTGAGGCCATGAATCACCATTGACGGCCGGATTCCCTACCAATCGAAACGATCGACGTTTGACGAAACCATGCAAGTTCGTCGCAGATCGGTATAAGGTGGGTCGTTGGGCCATGTTTTAAGCTACAAATCGCTATGTCGCATATTTGCATTCGACGAATAGAAGCTGAGTTATAGTTGTTTATATCTGTCAGGCCATGAATCACCATTGACGGCCGGATTGCTTTCCACTCGAAACGATCAATGTTTGACAAAACTATGCAAGTCCGTCGCAGATCGGTATAAGATGGTTCGTTGGGGCGTGTTTTATGCTACAAATTGCTATGTCGCAGATTTGCATACGACGAAGAGAAGCGGGGTTATTGTTGTTTATATCTGTGAGGCCATGAATCACCATTGACGGCCGGATTGCTTTCCACTCGAAACGATCGATGTTTGACAAAACTATGCAAGTTCGTCGCAGATCGGCATGAGGTGGGTCGTTGGGCCGTGTTTTATGCTACAAATTGCTATGTCGCAGATTTGCATACGACGAATAGAAGCGGAGTTATTGTTGTTTATATCTGTGAGGCCATGAATCACCATTGACGGCCGGATTGCTTTCCACTCGAAACGATCGATGTTTGACAAAACTATGCAAGTTCGTCGCAGATCGGTATAAGGTGGTTCGTTGGGGCGTGTTTTAAGCTACAAATTACTATGTCGCAGATTCGCATACGACAAATAGGAGCGGAGTTATAGTTGTTTATATCTGTCAGGACATGATACACCATTGACGGCCGGATTGCTTTCCACTCGAAACGATCGATGTTTGACAAAACTATGCAAGTTCGTCGCAGATCGGTATAAGGCGATTCGTTGGGGCGTGTTTTAAGCTACAAATTGCTATGTCGCAGATTCGCATACGACGAATAGAAGCGGAGTTATTGTGGTGTATATCTGTGAGGCCATGAATTGCCATTGACTACCGGATTGCCTACCACTCGAAACGATCGAGGTTTGACGAAACTATACAAGTACGTCGCAGATCGGCATGAGGTGGGTCGATGTGCCGTGTTTTAAGCTACAAATCGCTATGTCGCAAATTTGCATTCGACGAATAGAAGCTGAGTTATAGTTGTTTATATCTGTGAGGCCATGAATCACCATTGACGGCCGGATTGCTTTCCACTCGAAACGATCGATGTTTGACAAAACTATGCAAGTCCGTCGCAGATCGGTATAAGGTGGTTCGTTGGGGCGTGTTTTATGCTACAAATTGCTATGTCGCAGATTTGCATACGACGAATAGAAGCGGAGTTATTGTTGTTTATATCTGTGAGGCCATGAATCACCATTGACGGCCGGATTGCCTACCACTCGAAACGATCGATGTTTGACGAAACTATGCAAGTTCGTCGCAGGTCGGCACAAGGTGGGTCGATGTGACGTGTTTTAAGCTACAAATTGCTATGTCGCAGATTTGCATTCGACGAATAGAAGCGGAGTTATAGTTGTTTATATCTGTCAGGCCATGATACACCATTGACGGCCGGATTGCTTTCCACTAGAAACGTTCGATGTTTGACGAAACTATGCAAGTCCGTCGCAGATCGGTATAAGTTGGTTCATTGGGGCGTGTTTTAAGCTACAAATTGCTAGGTCGCAGATTCGCATACGACGAATAGAAGCGGAGTTATAGTTGTTTATATCTGTGAGGCCATGAATTGCCATTGACTACCGGATTGCCTACCACTCGAACGATCGACGTTTGACGAAACTCTACAAGTACGTCGCAGATCGGCATGAGGTGGGTCGATGTGCCGTGTTTTAAGCTACAAATCGCTATGTCGCAAATTTGCATTCGACGAATAGAAGCTGAGTTATAGTTGTTTATATCTGTGAGGCCATGAATCACCATTGACGGCCGGATTGCTTACCACTCGAAACGGTCGACGTTTGACGAAACTATGCAAGTTCGTCGCAGATCGGTATAAGGTGGGTCGTTGGGCCGTGTTTTATGCTACAAATAGCTATGTCGCTGATTTGCATACGACGAATAGAAGCGGACTTATTGTTGTTTATATCTGTGAGGCCATGAATCACCATTGACGGCCGGATTCCCTACCAATCGAAACGATCGACGTTTGACGAAACCATGCAAGTTCGTCGCAGATCGGTATAAGGTGGGTCGTTGGGCCATGTTTTAAGCTACAAATCGCTATGTCGCAAATTTGCATTCGACGAATAGAAGCTGAGTTATAGTTGTTTATATCTGTCAGGCCATGAATCACCATTGACGGCCGGATTGCTTTCCACTCGAAACGATCAATGTTTGACAAAACTATGCAAGTCCGTCGCAGATCGGTATAAGATGGTTCGATTGGGCGTGTTTTATGCTACAAATTGCTATGTCGCAGATTTGCATACGACGAAGAGAAGCGGGGTTATTGTTGTTTATATCTGTGAGGCCATGAATCACCATTGACGGCCGGATTGCTTTCCACCCGAAACGATCGATGTTTGACAAAACTATGCAAGTTCGTCGCAGATCGGCATGAGGTGGGTCGTTGGGCCGTGTTTTATGCTACAAATTGCTATGTCGCTGATTTGCATACGACGAATAGAAGCGGACTTATTGTTGTTTATATCTGTGAGGCCATGAATCACCATTGACGGCCGGATTGCCTACCACTCGAAACGATCGATGTTTGACAAAACTATGCAAGTTCGTCGCAGATCGGTATAAGGTGGTTCGTTGGGGCGTGTTTTATGCTACAAATTGCTATGTCGCAGATTTGCATACGACGAATAGAAGCGGAGTTATTGTTGTTTATATCTGTGAGGCCATGAATCACCATTGATGGCCGGATTGCCTACCACTCGAAACGATCGATGTTTGACGAAACTATGCAAGTTCGTCGCAGATCGGCACAAGGTGGGTCGATGTGACGTGTTTTAAGCTACAAATTGCTATGTCGCAGATTTGCATTCGACGAATAGAAGCGGAGTTATAGTTGTTTATATCTGTCAGGCCATGAAACACCATTGACGGCCGGATTGCCTACCACTCGAACGATCGACGTTTGACGAAACTCTACAAGTACGTCGCAGATCGGCATGAGGTGGGTCGATGTGCCGTGTTTTAAGCTACAAATCGCTATGTCGCAAATTTGCATTCGACGAATAGAAGCTGAGTTATAGTTGTTTATATCTGTGAGGCCATGAATCACCATTGATGGCCGGATTGCCTACCACTCGAAACGATCGATGTTTGACGAAACTATGCAAGTTCGTCGCAGATCGGCACAAGGTGGGTCGATGTGACGTGTTTTAAGCTACAAATTGCTATGTCGCAGATTTGCATTCGACGAATAGAAGCGGAGTTATAGTTGTTTATATCTGTCAGGCCATGAAACACCATTGACGGCCGGATTGCCTACCACTCGAACGATCGACGTTTGACGAAACTCTACAAGTACGTCGCAGATCGGCATGAGGTGGGTCGATGTGCCGTGTTTTAAGCTACAAATCGCTATGTCGCAAATTTGCATTCGACGAATAGAAGCTGAGTTATAGTTGTTTATATCTGTGAGGCCATGAATCACCATTGACGGCCGGATTGCTTTCCACTCGAAACGATCGATGTTTGACAAAACTATGCAAGTCCGTCGCAGATCGGTATAAGGTGGTTCGTTGGGGCGTGTTTTATGCTACAAATTGCTATGTCGCAGATTTGCATACGACGAATAGAAGCGGAGTTATTGTTGTTTATATCTGTGAGGCCATGAATCACCATTGACGGCCGGATTGCTTTCCACTCGAAACGATCGATGTTTGACAAAACTATACAAGTTCGTCGCAGATCGGCATGAGGTGGGTCGTTGGGCCGTGTTTTATGCTACAAATTGCTATGTCGCAGATTTGCATACGACGAATAGGAGCGGACTTATTGTTGTTTATATCTGTGAGGCCATGAATCACCATTGACGGCCGGATTGCCTACCACTCGAAACGATCGACGTTTGACGAAACCATGCAAGTTCGTCGCAGATCGGTATAAGGTGGGTCGTTGGGCCATGTTTTAAGCTACAAATCGCTATGCCGCAAATTTGCGTACGACGAATAGAAGCTGAGTTATAGTTGTTTATATCTGTGAGGCCATGAATCACCATTGACGGCCGGATTGCTTTCCACTCGAAACGATCGATGTTTGACAAAACTATACAAGTTCGTCGCAGATCGGCATGAGGTGGGTCGTTGGGCCGTGTTTTATGCTACAAATTGCTATGTCGCAGATTTGCATACGACGAATAGGAGCGGACTTATTGTTGTTTATATCTGTGAGGCCATGAATCACCATTGACGGCCGGATTGCCTACCACTCGAAACGATCGATGTTTGACGAAACTATGCAAGTTCGTCGCAGATCGGTAAAAGGTGGGTCGTTGGGCCATGTTTTAAGCTACAAATCGCTATGTCGCAAATTTGCATTCGACGAACAGAAGCTGAGTTATAGTTGTTTATATCTGTCAGGCCATGAATCACCATTGACGGCCGGATTGCTTTCCACTCGAAACGATCGATGTTTGACAAAACTATGCAAGTCCGTCGCAGATCGGTATAAGGTGGTTCGTTGGGGCGTGTTTTATGCTACAAATTGCTATGTCGCAGATTTGCATACGACGAATAGAAGCGGAGTTATTGTTGTTTATATCTGTGAGGCCATGAATCACCATTGACGGCCGGATTGCCTACCACTCGAAACGATCGATGTTTGACGAAACTATGCAAGTTCGTCGCAGGTCGGCACAAGGTGGGTCGATGTGACTTGTTTTAAGCTACAAATAGCTATGTCGCAGATTTGCATTCGACGAATAGAAGCGGAGTTATAGTTGTTTATATCTGTCAGGCCATGATACACCATTGACGGCCGGATTGCTTTCCACTAGAAACGATCGATGTTTGACGAAACTATGCAAGTCCGTCGCAGATCGGTATAAGTTGGTTCATTGGGGCGTGTTTTAAGCTACAAATTGCTAGGTCGCAGATTCGCATACGACGAATAGAAGCGGAGTTATAGTTGTTTATATCTGTGAGGCCATGAATTGCCATTGACTACCGGATTGCCTACCACTCGAACGATCGACGTTTGACGAAACTCTACAAGTACGTCGCAGATCGGCATGAGGTGGGTCGATGTGCCGTGTTTTAAGCTACAAATCGCTATGTCGCAAATTTGCATTCGACGAATAGAAGCTGAGTTATAGTTGTTTATATCTGTGAGGCCATGAATCACCATTGACGGCCGGATTGCTTACCACTCGAAACGGTCGACGTTTGACGAAACCATGCAAGTTCGTCGCAGATCGGTATAAGGTGGGTCGTTGGGCCATGTTTTAAGCTACAAATCGCTATGTCGCAAATTTGCATTCGACGAATAGAAGCTGAGTTATAGTTGTTTATATCTGTCAGGCCATGAATCACCATTGACGGCCGGATTGCTTTCCACTCGAAACGATCAATGTTTGACAAAACTATGCAAGTCCGTCGCAGATCGGTATAAGATGGTTCGATGGGGCGTGTTTTATGCTACAAATTGCTATGTCGCAGATTTGCATACGACGAAGAGAAGCGGGGTTATTGTTGTTTATATCTGTGAGGCCATGAATCACCATTGACGGCCGGATTGCTTTCCACTCGAAACGATCGATGTTTGACAAAACTATGCAAGTTCGTCGCAGATCGGCATGAGGTGGGTCGTTGGGCCGTGTTTTATGCTACAAATTGCTATGTCGCTGATTTGCATACAACGAATAGAAGCGGACTTATTGTTGTTTATATCTGTGAGGCCATGAATCACCATTGACGGCCGGATTGCCTACCACTCGAAACGATCGATGTTTGACAAAACTATGCAAGTTCGTCGCAGATCGGTATAAGGTGGTTCGTTGGGGCGTGTTTTATGCTACAAATTGCTATGTCGCAGATTTGCATACGACGAATAGAATCGGAGTTATTGTTGTTTATATCTGTGAGGCCATGAATCACCATTGATGGCCGGATTGCCTACCACTCGAAACGATCGATGTTTGACGAAACTATGCAAGTTCGTCGCAGATCGGCACAAGGTGGGTCGATGTGACGTGTTTTAAGCTGCAAATTGCTATGTCGCAGATTTGCATTCGACGAATAGAAGCGGAGTTATAGTTGTTTATATCTGTCAGGCCATGAAACACCATTGACGGCCGGATTGCCTACCACTCGAACGATCGACGTTTGACGAAACTCTACAAGTACGTCGCAGATCGGCATGAGGTGGGTCGATGTGCCGTGTTTTAAGCTACAAATCGCTATGTCGCAAATTTGCATTCGACGAATAGAAGCTGAGTTATAGTTGTTTATATCTGTGAGGCCATGAATCACCATTGACGGCCGGATTGCTTTCCACTCGAAACGATCGATGTTTGACAAAACTATGCAAGTTCGTCGCAGATCGGTATAAGGTGGTTCGTTGAAGCGTGTTTTAAGCTACAAATTACTATGTCGCAGATTCGCATACGACGAATAGAAGCGGAGTTATAGTTGTTTATATCTGTCAGGACATGATACACCATTGACGGCCGGATTCCCTACCACTCGAAACGATCGACGTTTGACGAAACCGTGTAAGCTCGTCGCAGATCGGCACAAGGTGGGTCGATGTGACGTGTTTTAAGCTACAAATTGCTATGTCGCATATTCGCATACGACGAATAGAAGCGGAGTTATTGTTGATTGCATCAGTGAGGCCATGAATCACCATTGACGGCCGGATTGCCTACCACTCGAAACGATCGATGTTTGACGAAACTATGCAAGTTCGTCGTAGATCGGTATAAGGTGATTCGTTGGGGCGTGTTTTAAGCTACAAATTGCTATGTCGCAGATTCGCATACGACGAATAGAAGCGGAGTTATTGTGGTGTATATCTGTGAGGCCATGAATTGCCATTGACTACCGGATTCCCTACCACTCGAAACGATCGACGTTTGACGAAACTATACAAGTATGTCGCAGATCGGCATGAGGTGGGTTGATGTGTCGTGTTTTAAGCTACAAATTGCTATGTCGCAGATTCGCATACGACGAATAGAAGCGGAGTTATTGTGGTGTATATCTGTGAGGCCATGAATCACCATTGACGGCCGGATTCCCTACCACTCGAAACGATCGACGTTTGACGAAACAGTGAAAGCTCGTCGCAGATCGGCACAAGGTGGGTCGATGTGACGTGTTTTAAGCTACAAATTGCTATGTCGCATATTCGCATACGACGAATAGAAGCGGAGTTATTGTTGATTGCATCTGTGAGGCCATGAATCACCATTGACGGCCGGATTGCCTACCACTCGAAACGATCGATGTTTGACGAAACTATGCAAGTTCGTCGTAGATCGGTATAAGGTGATTCGTTGGGGCGTGTTTTAAGCTACAAATTGCTATGTCGCAGATTCGCATACGACGAATGGAAGCGGAGTTATTGTGGTGTATATCTGTGAGGCCATGAATTGCCATTGACTACCGGATTCCCTACCACACGAAACGATCGACGTTTGACGAAACTATACAAGTATGTCGCAGATCGGCATGAGGTGGGTTGATGTGTCGTGTTTTAAGCTACAAATTGCTATGTCGCAGATTCGCATACGACGAATAGAAGCGGAGTTATAGTTGTTTATATCTGTGAGGCCATGAATTGCCATTGACTACCGGATTGCCTACCACTCGAAACGATCGACGTTTGACGAAACTATACAAGTACGTCGCAGATCGGCATGAGGTGGGTCGATGTGCCGTGTTTTAAGCTACAAATCGCTATGTCGCAAATTTGCATTCGACGAATAGAAGCTGAGTTATAGTTGTTTATATCTGTGAGGCCATGAATCACCATTGACGGCCGGATTGCTTTCCACTCGAAACGATCGATGTTTGACAAAACTATGCAAGTCCGTCGCAGATCGGTATAAGATGGTTCGTTGGGGCGTGTTTCATGCTACAAATTGCTATGTCGCAGATTTGCATACGACGAAGAGAAGCGGGGTTATTGTTGTTTATATCTGTGAGGCCATGAATCACCATTGACGGCCGGATTGCTTTCCACTCGAAACGATCGATGTTTGACAAAACTATGCAAGTTCGTCGCAGATCGGTATAAGGTGGTTCGTTGGGGCGTGTTTTAAGCTACAAATTACTATGTCGCAGATTCGCATACGACGAATAGGAGCGGAGTTATAGTTGTTTATATCTGTCAGGACATGATACACCATTGACGGCCGGATTGCTTTCCACTCGAAACGATCGATGTTTGACAAAACTATGCAAGTTCGTCGCAGATCGGTATAAGGCGATTCGTTGGGGCGTGTTTTAAGCTACAAATTGCTATGTCGCAGATTCGCATACGACGAATAGAAGCGGAGTTATTGTGGTGTATATCTGTGAGGCCATGAATTGCCATTGACTACCGGATTGCCTACCACTCGAAACGATCGAGGTTTGACGAAACTATACAAGTACGTCGCAGATCGGCATGAGGTGGGTCGATGTGCCGTGTTTTAAGCTACAAATCGCTATGTCGCAAATTTGCATTCGACGAATAGAAGCTGAGTTATAGTTGTTTATATCTGTGAGGCCATGAATCACCATTGACGGCCGGATTGCTTTCCACTCGAAACGATCGATGTTTGACAAAACTATGCAAGTCCGTCGCAGATCGGTATAAGGTGGTTCGTTGGGGCGTGTTTTATGCTACAAATTGCTATGTCGCAGATTTGCATACGACGAATAGAAGCGGAGTTATTGTTGTTTATATCTGTGAGGCCATGAATCACCATTGACGGCCGGATTGCCTACCACTCGAAACGATCGATGTTTGACGAAACTATGCAAGTTCGTCGCAGATCGGCACAAGGTGGGTCGATGTGACGTGTTTTAAGCTACAAATTGCTATGTCGCAGATTTGCATTCGACGAATAGAAGCGGAGTTATAGTTGTTTATATCTGTCAGGCCATGAAACACCATTGACGGCCGGATTGCCTACCACTCGAACGATCGACGTTTGACGAAACTCTACAAGTACGTCGCAGATCGGCATGAGGTGGGTCGATGTGCCGTGTTTTAAGCTACAAATCGCTATGTCGCAAATTTGCATGCGACGAATAGAAGCTGAGTTATAGTTGTTTATATCTGTGAGGCCATGAATCACCATTGACGGCCGGATTGCTTTCCACTCGAAACGATCGATGTTTGACAAAACTATGCAAGTTCGTCGCAGATCGGTAAAAGGTGGGTCGTTGGGCCGTGTTTTATGCTACAAATTGCTATGTCGCAGATTTGCATACGACGAATAGAAGCGGACTTATTGTTGTTTATATCTGTGAGGCCATGAATCACCATTGACGGCCGGATTCCCTACCAATCGAAACGATCGACGTTTGACGAAACCATGCAAGTTCGTCGCAGATCGGTATAAGGTGGGTCGTTGGGCCATGTTTTAAGCTACAAATCGCTATGTCGCAAATTTGCATTCGACGAATAGAAGCTGAGTTATAGTTGTTTATATCTGTCAGGCCATGAATCACCATTGACGGCCGGATTGCTTTCCACTCGAAACGATCAATGTTTGACAAAACTATGCAAGTCCGTCGCAGATCGGTATAAGATGGTTCGTTGGGGCGTGTTTTATGCTACAAATTGCTATGTCGCAGATTTGCATACGACGAAGAGAAGCGGGGTTATTGTTGTTTATATCTGTGAGGCCATGAATCACCATTGACGGCCGGATTGCTTTCCACTCGAAACGATCGATGTTTGACAAAACTATGCAAGTTCGTCGCAGATCGGCATGAGGTGGGTCGTTGGGCCGTGTTTTATGCTACAAATTGCTATGTCGCAGATTTGCATACGACGAATAGAAGCGGAGTTATTGTTGTTTATATCTGTGAGGCCATGAATCACCATTGACGGCCGGATTGCTTTCCACTCGAAACGATCGATGTTTGACAAAACTATGCAAGTTCGTCGCAGATCGGTATAAGGTGGTTCGTTGGGGCGTGTTTTAAGCTACAAATTACTATGTCGCAGATTCGCATACGACAAATAGGAGCGGAGTTATAGTTGTTTATATCTGTCAGGACATGATACACCATTGACGGCCGGATTGCTTTCCACTCGAAACGATCGATGTTTGACAAAACTATGCAAGTTCGTCGCAGATCGGTATAAGGCGATTCGTTGGGGCGTGTTTTAAGCTACAAATTGCTATGTCGCAGATTCGCATACGACGAATAGAAGCGGAGTTATTGTGGTGTATATCTGTGAGGCCATGAATTGCCATTGACTACCGGATTGCCTACCACTCGAAACGATCGAGGTTTGACGAAACTATACAAGTACGTCGCAGATCGGCATGAGGTGGGTCGATGTGCCGTGTTTTAAGCTACAAATCGCTATGTCGCAAATTTGCATTCGACGAATAGAAGCTGAGTTATAGTTGTTTATATCTGTGAGGCCATGAATCACCATTGACGGCCGGATTGCTTTCCACTCGAAACGATCGATGTTTGACAAAACTATGCAAGTCCGTCGCAGATCGGTATAAGGTGGTTCGTTGGGGCGTGTTTTATGCTACAAATTGCTATGTCGCAGATTTGCATACGACGAATAGAAGCGGAGTTATTGTTGTTTATATCTGTGAGGCCATGAATCACCATTGACGGCCGGATTGCCTACCACTCGAAACGATCGATGTTTGACGAAACTATGCAAGTTCGTCGCAGGTCGGCACAAGGTGGGTCGATGTGACGTGTTTTAAGCTACAAATTGCTATGTCGCAGATTTGCATTCGACGAATAGAAGCGGAGTTATAGTTGTTTATATCTGTCAGGCCATGATACACCATTGACGGCCGGATTGCTTTCCACTAGAAACGTTCGATGTTTGACGAAACTATGCAAGTCCGTCGCAGATCGGTATAAGTTGGTTCATTGGGGCGTGTTTTAAGCTACAAATTGCTAGGTCGCAGATTCGCATACGACGAATAGAAGCGGAGTTATAGTTGTTTATATCTGTGAGGCCATGAATTGCCATTGACTACCGGATTGCCTACCACTCGAACGATCGACGTTTGACGAAACTCTACAAGTACGTCGCAGATCGGCATGAGGTGGGTCGATGTGCCGTGTTTTAAGCTACAAATCGCTATGTCGCAAATTTGCATTCGACGAATAGAAGCTGAGTTATAGTTGTTTATATCTGTGAGGCCATGAATCACCATTGACGGCCGGATTGCTTACCACTCGAAACGGTCGACGTTTGACGAAACTATGCAAGTTCGTCGCAGATCGGTAAAAGGTGGGTCGTTGGGCCGTGTTTTATGCTACAAATTGCTATGTCGCAGATTTGCATACGACGAATAGAAGCGGACTTATTGTTGTTTATATCTGTGAGGCCATGAATCACCATTGACGGCCGGATTCCCTACCAATCGAAACGATCGACGTTTGACGAAACCATGCAAGTTCGTCGCAGATCGGTATAAGGTGGGTCGTTGGGCCATGTTTTAAGCTACAAATCGCTATGTCGCAAATTTGCATTCGACGAATAGAAGCTGAGTTATAGTTGTTTATATCTGTCAGGCCATGAATCACCATTGACGGCCGGATTGCTTTCCACTCGAAACGATCAATGTTTGACAAAACTATGCAAGTCCGTCGCAGATCGGTATAAGATGGTTCGATTGGGCGTGTTTTATGCTACAAATTGCTATGTCGCAGATTTGCATACGACGAAGAGAAGCGGGGTTATTGTTGTTTATATCTGTGAGGCCATGAATCACCATTGACGGCCGGATTGCTTTCCACCCGAAACGATCGATGTTTGACAAAACTATGCAAGTTCGTCGCAGATCGGCATGAGGTGGGTCGTTGGGCCGTGTTTTATGCTACAAATTGCTATGTCGCTGATTTGCATACGACGAATAGAAGCGGACTTATTGTTGTTTATATCTGTGAGGCCATGAATCACCATTGACGGCCGGATTGCCTACCACTCGAAACGATCGATGTTTGACAAAACTATGCAAGTTCGTCGCAGATCGGTATAAGGTGGTTCGTTGGGGCGTGTTTTATGCTACAAATTGCTATGTCGCAGATTTGCATACGACGAATAGAAGCGGAGTTATTGTTGTTTATATCTGTGAGGCCATGAATCACCATTGTTGGCCGGATTGCCTACCACTCGAAACGATCGATGTTTGACGAAACTATGCAAGTTCGTCGCAGATCGGCACAAGGTGGGTCGATGTGACGTGTTTTAAGCTACAAATTGCTATGTCGCAGATTTGCATTCGACGAATAGAAGCGGAGTTATAGTTGTTTATATCTGTCAGGCCATGAAACACCATTGACGGCCGGATTGCCTACCACTCGAACGATCGACGTTTGACGAAACTCTACAAGTACGTCGCAGATCGGCATGAGGTGGGTCGATGTGCCGTGTTTTAAGCTACAAATCGCTATGTCGCAAATTTGCATTCGACGAATAGAAGCTGAGTTATAGTTGTTTATATCTGTGAGGCCATGAATCACCATTGATGGCCGGATTGCCTACCACTCGAAACGATCGATGTTTGACGAAACTATGCAAGTTCGTCGCAGATCGGCACAAGGTGGGTCGATGTGACGTGTTTTAAGCTACAAATTGCTATGTCGCAGATTTGCATTCGACGAATAGAAGCGGAGTTATAGTTGTTTATATCTGTCAGGCCATGAAACACCATTGACGGCCGGATTGCCTACCACTCGAACGATCGACGTTTGACGAAACTCTACAAGTACGTCGCAGATCGGCATGAGGTGGGTCGATGTGCCGTGTTTTAAGCTACAAATCGCTATGTCGCAAATTTGCATTCGACGAATAGAAGCTGAGTTATAGTTGTTTATATCTGTGAGGCCATGAATCACCATTGACGGCCGGATTGCTTTCCACTCGAAACGATCGATGTTTGACAAAACTATGCAAGTCCGTCGCAGATCGGTATAAGGTGGTTCGTTGGGGCGTGTTTTATGCTACAAATTGCTATGTCGCAGATTTGCATACGACGAATAGAAGCGGAGTTATTGTTGTTTATATCTGTGAGGCCATGAATCACCATTGACGGCCGGATTGCTTTCCACTCGAAACGATCGATGTTTGACAAAACTATACAAGTTCGTCGCAGATCGGCATGAGGTGGGTCGTTGGGCCGTGTTTTATGCTACAAATTGCTATGTCGCAGATTTGCATACGACGAATAGGAGCGGACTTATTGTTGTTTATATCTGTGAGGCCATGAATCACCATTGACGGCCGGATTGCCTACCACTCGAAACGATCGACGTTTGACGAAACCATGCAAGTTCGTCGCAGATCGGTATAAGGTGGGTCGTTGGGCCATGTTTTAAGCTACAAATCGCTATGCCGCAAATTTGCGTTCGACGAATAGAAGCTGAGTTATAGTTGTTTATATCTGTGAGGCCATGAATCACCATTGACGGCCGGATTGCTTTCCACTCGAAACGATCGATGTTTGACAAAACTATACAAGTTCGTCGCAGATCGGCATGAGGTGGGTCGTTGGGCCGTGTTTTATGCTACAAATTGCTATGTCGCAGATTTGCATACGACGAATAGGAGCGGACTTATTGTCGTTTATATCTGTGAGGCCATGAATCACCATTGACGGCCGGATTGCCTACCACTCGAAACGATCGATGTTTGACGAAACTATGCAAGTTCGTCGCAGATCGGTAAAAGGTGGGTCGTTGGGCCATGTTTTAAGCTACAAATCGCTATGTCGCAAATTTGCATTCGACGAACAGAAGCTGAGTTATAGTTGTTTATATCTGTCAGGCCATGAATCACCATTGACGGCCGGATTGCTTTCCACTCGAAACGATCGATGTTTGACAAAACTATGCAAGTCCGTCGCAGATCGGTATAAGGTGGTTCGTTGGGGCGTGTTTTATGCTACAAATTGCTATGTCGCAGATTTGCATACGACGAATAGAAGCGGAGTTATTGTTGTTTATATCTGTGAGGTCATGAATCACCATTGACGGCCGGATTGCCTACCACTCGAAACGATCGATGTTTGACGAAACTATGCAAGTTCGTCGCAGGTCGGCACAAGGTGGGTCGATGTGACTTGTTTTAAGCTACAAATAGCTATGTCGCAGATTTGCATTCGACGAATAGAAGCGGAGTTATAGTTGTTTAGATCTGTCAGGCCATGATACACCATTGACGGCCGGATTGCTTTCCACTAGAAACGATCGATGTTTGACGAAACTATGCAAGTCCGTCGCAGATCGGTATAAGTTGGTTCATTGGGGCGTGTTTTAAGCTACAAATTGCTAGGTCGCAGATTCGCATACGACGAATAGAAGCGGAGTTATAGTTGTTTATATCTGTGAGGCCATGAATTGCCATTGACTACCGGATTGCCTACCACTCGAACGATCGACGTTTGACGAAACTCTACAAGTACGTCGCAGATCGGCATGAGGTGGGTCGATGTGCCGTGTTTTAAGCTACAAATCGCTATGTCGCAAATTTGCATTCGACGAATAGAAGCTGAGTTATAGTTGTTTATATCTGTGAGGCCATGAATCACCATTGACGGCCGGATTGCTTACCACTCGAAACGGTCGACGTTTGACGAAACCATGCAAGTTCGTCGCAGATCGGTATAAGGTGGGTCGTTGGGCCATGTTTTAAGCTACAAATCGCTATGTCGCAAATTTGCATTCGACGAATAGAAGCTGAGTTATAGTTGTTTATATCTGTCAGGCCATGAATCACCATTGACGGCCGGATTGCTTTCCACTCGAAACGATCAATGTTTGACAAAACTATGCAAGTCCGTCGCAGATCGGTATAAGATGGTTCGATGGGGCGTGTTTTATGCTACAAATTGCTATGTCGCAGATTTGCATACGACGAAGAGAAGCGGGGTTATTGTTGTTTATATCTGTGAGGCCATGAATCACCATTGACGGCCGGATTGCTTTCCACTCGAAACGATCGATGTTTGACAAAACTATGCAAGTTCGTCGCAGATCGGCATGAGGTGGGTCGTTGGGCCGTGTTTTATGCTACAAATTGCTATGTCGCTGATTTGCATACAACGAATAGAAGCGGACTTATTGTTGTTTATATCTGTGAGGCCATGAATCACCATTGACGGCCGGATTGCCTACCACTCGAAACGATCGATGTTTGACAAAACTATGCAAGTTCGTCGCAGATCGGTATAAGGTGGTTCGTTGGGGCGTGTTTTATGCTACAAATTGCTATGTCGCAGATTTGCATACGACGAATAGAATCGGAGTTATTGTTGTTTATATCTGTGAGGCCATGAATCACCATTGATGGCCGGATTGCCTACCACTCGAAACGATCGATGTTTGACGAAACTATGCAAGTTCGTCGCAGATCGGCACAAGGTGGGTCGATGTGACGTGTTTTAAGCTGCAAATTGCTATGTCGCAGATTTGCATTCGACGAATAGAAGCGGAGTTATAGTTGTTTATATCTGTCAGGCCATGAAACACCATTGACGGCCGGATTGCCTACCACTCGAACGATCGACGTTTGACGAAACTCTACAAGTACGTCGCAGATCGGCATGAGGTGGGTCGATGTGCCGTGTTTTAAGCTACAAATCGCTATGTCGCAAATTTGCATTCGACGAATAGAAGCTGAGTTATAGTTGTTTATATCTGTGAGGCCATGAATCACCATTGACGGCCGGATTGCTTTCCACTCGAAACGATCGATGTTTGACAAAACTATGCAAGTTCGTCGCAGATCGGTATAAGGTGGTTCGTTGAAGCGTGTTTTAAGCTACAAATTACTATGTCGCAGATTCGCATACGACGAATAGAAGCGGAGTTATAGTTGTTTATATCTGTCAGGACATGATACACCATTGACGGCCGGATTCCCTACCACTCGAAACGATCGACGTTTGACGAAACCGTGTAAGCTCGTCGCAGATCGGCACAAGGTGGGTCGATGTGACGTGTTTTAAGCTACAAATTGCTATGTCGCATATTCGCATACGACGAATAGAAGCGGAGTTATTGTTGATTGCATCAGTGAGGCCATGAATCACCATTGACGGCCGGATTGCCTACCACTCGAAACGATCGATGTTTGACGAAACTATGCAAGTTCGTCGTAGATCGGTATAAGGTGATTCGTTGGGGCGTGTTTTAAGCTACAAATTGCTATGTCGCAGATTCGCATACGACGAATAGAAGCGGAGTTATTGTGGTGTATATCTGTGAGGCCATGAATTGCCATTGACTACCGGATTCCCTACCACTCGAAACGATCGACGTTTGACGAAACTATACAAGTATGTCGCAGATCGGCATGAGGTGGGTTGATGTGTCGTGTTTTAAGCTACAAATTGCTATGTCGCAGATTCGCATACGACGAATAGAAGCGGAGTTATTGTGGTGTATATCTGTGAGGCCATGAATCACCATTGACGGCCGGATTCCCTACCACTCGAAACGATCGACGTTTGACGAAACCGTGTAAGCTCGTCGCAGATCGGCACAAGGTGGGTCGATGTGACGTGTTTTAAGCTACAAATTGCTATGTCGCATATTCGCATACGACGAATAGAAGCGGAGTTATTGTTGATTGCATCTGTGAGGCCATGAATCACCATTGACGGCCGGATTGCCTACCACTCGAAACGATCGATGTTTGACGAAACTATGCAAGTTCGTCGTAGATCGGTATAAGGTGATTCGTTGGGGCGTGTTTTAAGCTACAAATTGCTATGTCGCAGATTCGCATACGACGAATGGAAGCGGAGTTATTGTGGTGTATATCTGTGAGGCCATGAATTGCCATTGACTACCGGATTCCCTACCACTCGAAACGATCGACGTTTGACGAAACTATACAAGTATGTCGCAGATCGGCATGAGGTGGGTTGATGTGTCGTGTTTTAAGCTACAAATTGCTATGTCGCAGATTCGCATACGACGAATAGAAGCGGAGTTATAGTTGTTTATATCTGTGAGGCCATGAATTGCCATTGACTACCGGATTGCCTACCACTCGAAACGATCGACGTTTGACGAAACTATACAAGTACGTCGCAGATCGGCATGAGGTGGGTCGATGTGCCGTGTTTTAAGCTACAAATCGCTATGTCGCAAATTTGCATTCGACGAATAGAAGCTGAGTTATAGTTGTTTATATCTGTGAGGCCATGAATCACCATTGACGGCCGGATTGCTTTCCACTCGAAACGATCGATGTTTGACAAAACTATGCAAGTCCGTCGCAGATCGGTATAAGATGGTTCGTTGGGGCGTGTTTCATGCTACAAATTGCTATGTCGCAGATTTGCATACGACGAAGAGAAGCGGGGTTATTGTTGTTTATATCTGTGAGGCCATGAATCACCATTGACGGCCGGATTGCATACCACTCGAAACGATCGATGTTTGACAAAACTATGCAAGTTCGTCGCAGATCGGTATAAGGTGGTTCGTTGGGGCGTGTTTTAAGCTACAAATTACTATGTCGCAGATTCGCATACGACGAATAGGAGCGGAGTTATAGTTGTTTATATCTGTCAGGACATGATACACCATTGACGGCCGGATTGCTTTCCACTCGAAACGATCGATGTTTGACAAAACTATGCAAGTTCGTCGCAGATCGGTATAAGGCGATTCGTTGGGGCGTGTTTTAAGCTACAAATTGCTATGTCGCAGATTCGCATACGACGAATAGAAGCGGAGTTATTGTGGTGTATATCTGTGAGGCCATGAATTGCCATTGACTACCGGATTGCCTACCACTCGAAACGATCGAGGTTTGACGAAACTATACAAGTACGTCGCAGATCGGCATGAGGTGGGTCGATGTGCCGTGTTTTAAGCTACAAATCGCTATGTCGCAAATTTGCATTCGACGAATAGAAGCTGAGTTATAGTTGTTTATATCTGTGAGGCCATGAATCACCATTGACGGCCGGATTGCTTTCCACTCGAAACGATCGATGTTTGACAAAACTATGCAAGTCCGTCGCAGATCGGTATAAGGTGGTTCGTTGGGGCGTGTTTTATGCTACAAATTGCTATGTCGCAGATTTGCATACGACGAATAGAAGCGGAGTTATTGTTGTTTATATCTGTGAGGCCATGAATCACCATTGACGGCCGGATTGCCTACCACTCGAAACGATCGATGTTTGACGAAACTATGCAAGTTCGTCGCAGATCGGCACAAGGTGGGTCGATGTGACGTGTTTTAAGCTACAAATTGCTATGTCGCAGATTTGCATTCGACGAATAGAAGCGGAGTTATAGTTGTTTATATCTGTCAGGCCATGAAACACCATTGACGGCCGGATTGCCTACCACTCGAACGATCGACGTTTGACGAAACTCTACAAGTACGTCGCAGATCGGCATGAGGTGGGTCGATGTGCCGTGTTTTAAGCTACAAATCGCTATGTCGCAAATTTGCATTCGACGAATAGAAGCTGAGTTATAGTTGTTTATATCTGTGAGGCCATGAATCACCATTGACGGCCGGATTGCTTTCCACTCGAAACGATCGATGTTTGACAAAACTATGCAAGTCCGTCGCAGATCGGTATAAGGTGGTTCGTTGGGGCGTGTTTTATGCTACAAATTGCTATGTCGCAGATTTGCATACGACGAATAGAAGCGGAGTTATTGTTGTTTATATCTGTGAGGCCATGAATCACCATTGACGGCCGGATTGCCTACCACTCGAAACGATCGATGTTTGACGAAACTATGCAAGTTCGTCGCAGGTCGGCACAAGGTGGGTCGATGTGACGTGTTTTAAGCTACAAATTGCTATGTCGCAGATTTGCATTCGACGAATAGAAGCGGAGTTATAGTTGTTTATATCTGTCAGGCCATGATACACCATTGACGGCCGGATTGCTTTCCACTAGAAACGTTCGATGTTTGACGAAACTATGCAAGTCCGTCGCAGATCGGTATAAGTTGGTTCATTGGGGCGTGTTTTAAGCTACAAATTGCTAGGTCGCAGATTCGCATACGACGAATAGAAGCGGAGTTATAGTTGTTTATATCTGTGAGGCCATGAATTGCCATTGACGGCCGGATTCCCTACCACTCGAAACGATCGACGTTTGACGAAACCGTGTAAGCTCGTCGCAGATCGGCACAAGGTGGGTCGATGTGACGTGTTTTAAGCTACAAATTGCTATGTCGCATATTCGCATACGACGAATAGAAGCGGAGTTATTGTTGATTGCATCAGTGAGGCCATGAATCACCATTGACGGCCGGATTGCCTACCACTCGAAACGATCGATGTTTGACGAAACTATGCAAGTTCGTCGTAGATCGGTATAAGGTGATTCGTTGGGGCGTGTTTTAAGCTACAAATTGCAATGTCGCAGATTCGCATACGACGAATAGAAGCGGAGTTATAGTTGTTTATATCTGTGAGGCCATGAATTGCCATTGACTACCGGATTGCCTACCACTCGAACGATCGACGTTTGACGAAACTCTACAAGTACGTCGCAGATCGGCATGAGGTGGGTCGATGTGCCGTGTTTTAAGCTACAAATCGCTATGTCGCAAATTTGCATTCGACGAATAGAAGCTGAGTTATAGTTGTTTATATCTGTGAGGCCATGAATCACCATTGACGGCCGGATTGCTTTCCACTCGAAACGATCGATGTTTGACAAAACTATGCAAGTCCGTCGCAGATCGGTATAAGGTGGTTCGTTGGGGCGTGTTTTATGCTACAAATTGCTATGTCGCAGATTTGCATACGACGAATAGAAGCGGAGTTATTGTTGTTTATATCTGTGAGGCCATGAATCACCATTGACGGCCGGATTGCCTACCACTCGAAACGATCGATGTTTGACGAAACTATGCAAGTTCGTCGCAGGTCGGCACAAGGTGGGTCGATGTGACGTGTTTTAAGCTACAAATTGCTATGTCGCAGATTTGCATTCGACGAATAGAAGCGGAGTTATAGTTGTTTATATCTGTCAGGCCATGATACACCATTGACGGCCGGATTGCTTTCCACTAGAAACGTTCGATGTTTGACGAAACTATGCAAGTCCGTCGCAGATCGGTATAAGTTGGTTCATTGGGGCGTGTTTTAAGCTACAAATTGCTAGGTCGCAGATTCGCATACGACGAATAGAAGCGGAGTTATAGTTGTTTATATCTGTGAGGCCATGAATTGCCATTGACGGCCGGATTCCCTACCACTCGAAACGATCGACGTTTGACGAAACCGTGTAAGCTCGTCGCAGATCGGCACAAGGTGGGTCGATGTGACGTGTTTTAAGCTACAAATTGCTATGTCGCATATTCGCATACGACGAATAGAAGCGGAGTTATTGTTGATTGCATCAGTGAGGCCATGAATCACCATTGACGGCCGGATTGCCTACCACTCGAAACGATCGATGTTTGACGAAACTATGCAAGTTCGTCGTAGATCGGTATAAGGTGATTCGTTGGGGCGTGTTTTAAGCTACAAATTGCAATGTCGCAGATTCGCATACGACGAATAGAAGCGGAGTTATAGTTGTTTATATCTGTGAGGCCATGAATTGCCATTGACTACCGGATTGCCTACCACTCGAACGATCGACGTTTGACGAAACTCTACAAGTACGTCGCAGATCGGCATGAGGTGGGTCGATGTGCCGTGTTTTAAGCTACAAATCGCTATGTCGCAAATTTGCATTCGACGAATAGAAGCTGAGTTATAGTTGTTTATATCTGTGAGGCCATGAATCACCATTGACGGCCGGATTGCTTACCACTCGAAACGGTCGACGTTTGACGAAACTATGCAAGTTCGTCGTAGATCGGTAAAAGGTGGGTCGTTGGGCCGTGTTTTATGCTACAAATTGCTATGTCGCAGATTTGCATACGACGAATAGAAGCGGACTTATTGTTGTTTATATCTGTGAGGCCATGAATCACCATTGACGGCCGGATTCCCTACCAATCGAAACGATCGACGTTTGACGAAACCATGCAAGTTCGTCGCAGATCGGTATAAGGTGGGTCGTTGGGCCATGTTTTAAGCTACAAATCGCTATGTCGCAAATTTGCATTCGACGAATAGAAGCTGAGTTATAGTTGTTTATATCTGTCAGGCCATGAATCACCATTGACGGCCGGATTGCTTTCCACTCGAAACGATCAATGTTTGACAAAACTATGCAAGTCCGTCGCAGATCGGTATAAGATGGTTCGATGGGGCGTGTTTTATGCTACAAATTGCTATGTCGCAGATTTGCATACGACGAATAGAAGCGGGGTTATTGTTGTTTATATCTGTGAGGCCATGAATCACCATTGACGGCCGGATTGCTTTCCACCCGAAACGATCGATGTTTGACAAAACTATGCAAGTTCGTCGCAGATCGGCATGAGGTGGGTCGTTGGGCCGTGTTTTATGCTACAAATTGCTATGTCGCTGATTTGCATACGACGAATAGAAGCGGACTTATTGTTGTTTATATCTGTGAGGCCATGAATCACCATTGACGGCCGGATTGCCTACCACTCGAAACGATCGATGTTTGACAAAACTATGCAAGTTCGTCGCAGATCGGTATAAGGTGGTTCGTTGGGGCGTGTTTTATGCTACAAATTGCTATGTCGCAGATTTGCATACGACGAACAGAAGCGGAGTTATTGTTGTTTATATCTGTGAGGCCATGAATCACCATTGATGGCCGGATTGCCTACCACTCGAAACGATCGATGTTTGACGAAACTATGCAAGTTCGTCGCAGATCGGCACAAGGTGGGTCGATGTGACGTGTTTTAAGCTACAAATTGCTATGTCGCAGATTTGCATTCGACGAATAGAAGCGGAGTTATAGTTGTTTATATCTGTCAGGCCATGAAACACCATTGACGGCCGGATTGCCTACCACTCGAACGATCGACGTTTGACGAAACTCTACAAGTACGTCGCAGATCGGCATGAGGTGGGTCGATGTGCCGTGTTTTAAGCTACAAATCGCTATGTCGCAAATTTGCATTCGACGAATAGAAGCTGAGTTATAGTTGTTTATATCTGTGAGGCCATGAATCACCATTGACGGCCGGATTGCTTTCCACTCGAAACGATCGATGTTTGACAAAACTATGCAAGTTCGTCGCAGATCGGTAAAAGGTGGGTCGTTGGGCCGTGTTTTATGCTACAAATTGCTATGTCGCAGATTTGCATACGACGAATAGAAGCGGAGTTATTGTTGTTTATATCTGTGAGGCCATGAATCACCATTGACGGCCGGATTCCCTACCAATCGAAACGATCGACGTTTGACGAAACCATGCAAGTTCGTCGCAGATCGGTATAAGGTGGGTCGTTGGGCCATGTTTTAAGCTACAAATCGCTATGTCGCAAATTTGCATTCGACGAATAGAAGCTGAGTTATAGTTGTTTATATCTGTCAGGCCATGAATCACCATTGACGGCCGGATTGCTTTCCACTCGAAACGATCAATGTTTGACAAAACTATGCAAGTCCGTCGCAGATCGGTATAAGATGGTTCGTTGGGGCGTGTTTTATGCTACAAATTGCTATGTCGCAGATTTGCATACGACGAAGAGAAGCGGGGTTATTGTTGTTTATATCTGTGAGGCCATGAATCACCATTGACGGCCGGATTGCTTTCCACTCGAAACGATCGATGTTTGACAAAACTATGCAAGTTCGTCGCAGATCGGCATGAGGTGGGTCGTTGGGCCGTGTTTTATGCTACAAATTGCTATGTCGCAGATTTGCATACGACGAATAGAAGCGGACTTATTGTTGTTTATATCTGTGAGGCCATGAATCACCATTGACGGCCGGATTGCTTTCCACTCGAAACGATCGATGTTTGACAAAACTATGCAAGTTCGTCGCAGATCGGTATAAGGTGGTTCGTTGGGGCGTGTTTTAAGCTACAAATTACTATGTCGCAGATTCGCATACGACGAATAGGAGCGGAGTTATAGTTGTTTATATCTGTCAGGACATGATACACCATTGACGGCCGGATTGCTTTCCACTCGAAACGATCGATGTTTGACAAAACTATGCAAGTTCGTCGCAGATCGGTATAAGGCGATTCGTTGGGGCGTGTTTTAAGCTACAAATTGCTATGTCGCAGATTCGCATACGACGAATAGAAGCGGAGTTATTGTGGTGTATATCTGTGAGGCCATGAATTGCCATTGACTACCGGATTGCCTACCACTCGAAACGATCGAGGTTTGACGAAACTATACAAGTACGTCGCAGATCGGCATGAGGTGGGTCGATGTGCCGTGTTTTAAGCTACAAATCGCTATGTCGCAAATTTGCATTCGACGAATAGAAGCTGAGTTATAGTTGTTTATATCTGTGAGGCGATGAATCACCATTGACGGCCGGATTGCTTTCCACTCGAAACGATCGATGTTTGACAAAACTATGCAAGTCCGTCGCAGATCGGTATAAGGTGGTTCGTTGGGGCGTGTTTTATGCTACAAATTGCTATGTCGCAGATTTGCATACGACGAATAGAAGCGGAGTTATTGTTGTTTATATCTGTGAGGCCATGAATCACCATTGACGGCCGGATTGCCTACCACTCGAAACGATCGATGTTTGACGAAACTATGCAAGTTCGTCGCAGATCGGCACAAGGTTGGTCGATGTGACGTGTTTTAAGCTACAAATTGCTATGTCGCAGATTTGCATTCGACGAATAGAAGCGGAGTTATAGTTGTTTATATCTGTCAGGCCATGATACACCATTGACGGCCGGGTTGCTTTCCACTAGAAACGATCGATGTTTGACGAAACTATGCAAGTACGTCGCAGATCGGTATAAGTTGGTTCATTGGGGCGTGTTTTAAGCTACAAATTGCTAGGTCGCAGATTCGCATACGACGAATAGAAGCGGAGTTATAGTTGTTTATATCTGTGAGGCCATGAATTGCCATTGACTACCGGATTGCCTACCACTCGAACGATCGACGTTTGACGAAACTCTACAAGTACGTCGCAGATCGGCATGAGGTGGGTCGATGTGCCGTGTTTTAAGCTACAAATCGCTATGTCGCAAATTTGCATTCGACGAATAGAAGCTGAGTTATAGTTGTTTATATCTGTGAGGCCATGAATCACCATTGACGGCCGGATTGCTTTCCACTCGAAACGATCGATGTTTGACAAAACTATGCAAGTCCGTCGCAGATCGGTATAAGGTGGTTCGTTGGGGCGTGTTTTATGCTACAAATTGCTATGTCGCAGATTTGCATACGACGAATAAAAGCGGAGTTATTGTTGTTTATATCTGTGAGGCCATGAATCACCATTGACGGCCGGATTGCTTTCCACTCGAAACGATAGATGTTTGACAAAACTATGCAAGTTCGTCGCAGATCGGTATAAGGTGGTTCGTTGGGGCGTGTTTTAAGCTACAAATTACTATGTCGCAGATTTGCATACGACGAATAGAAGCGGAGTTATAGTTGTTTATATCTGTGAGGCCATGAATCACCATTGACGGCCGGATTGCCTACCACTCGAAACGATCGATGTTTGACAAAACTATACAAGTTCGTCGCAGATCGGCATGAGGTGGGTCGTTGGGCCGTGTTTTATGCTACAAATTGCTATGTCGCAGATTTGCATACGACGAATAGGAGCGGACTTATTGTTGTTTATATCTGTGAGGCCATGAATCACCATTGACGGCCGGATTGCCTACCACTCGAAACGATCGACGTTTGACGAAACCATGCAAGTTCGTCGCAGATCGGTATAAGGTGGGTCGTTGGGCCATGTTTTAAGCTACAAATCGCTATGTCGCAAATTTGCGTTCGACGAATAGAAGCTGAGTTATAGTTGTTTATATCTGTGAGGCCATGAATCACCATTGACGGCCGGATTGCTTTCCACTCGAAACGATCGATGTTTGACAAAACTATACAAGTTCGTCGCAGATCGGCATGAGGTGGGTCGTTGGGCCGTGTTTTATGCTACAAATTGCTATGTCGCAGATTTGCATACGACGAATAGGAGCGGACTTATTGTTGTTTATATCTGTGAGGCCATGAATCACCATTGACGGCCGGATTGCCTACCACTCGAAACGATCGATGTTTGACGAAACTATGCAAGTTCGTCGCAGATCGGTAAAAGGTGGGTCGTTGGGCCATGTTTTAAGCTACAAATCGCTATGTCGCAAATTTGCATTCGACGAACAGAAGCTGAGTTATAGTTGTTTATATCTGTCAGGCCATGAATCACCATTGACGGCCGGATTGCTTTCCACTCGAAACGATCGATGTTTGACAAAACTATGCAAGTCCGTCGCAGATCGGTATAAGGTGGTTCGTTGGGGCGTGTTTTATGCTACAAATTGCTATGTCGCAGATTTGCATACGACGAATAGAAGCGGAGTTATTGTTGTTTATATCTGTGAGGCCATGAATCACCATTGACGGCCGGATTGCCTACCACTCGAAACGATCGATGTTTGACGAAACTATGCAAGTTCGTCGCAGGTCGGCACAAGGTGGGTCGATGTGACGTGTTTTAAGCTACAAATAGCTATGTCGCAGATTTGCATTCGACGAATAGAAGCGGAGTTATAGTTGTTTATATCTGTCAGGCCATGATACACCATTGACGGCCGGATTGCTTTCCACTAGAAACGATCGATGTTTGACGAAACTATGCAAGTCCGTCGCAGATCGGTATAAGTTGGTTCATTGGGGCGTGTTTTAAGCTACAAATTGCTAGGTCGCAGATTCGCATACGACGAATAGAAGCGGAGTTATAGTTGTTTATATCTGTGAGGCCATGAATTGCCATTGACTACCGGATTGCCTACCACTCGAACGATCGACGTTTGACGAAACTCTACAAGTACGTCGCAGATCGGCATGAGGTGGGTCGATGTGCCGTGTTTTAAGCTACAAATCGCTATGTCGCAAATTTGCATTCGACGAATAGAAGCTGAGTTATAGTTGTTTATATCTGTGAGGCCATGAATCACCATTGACGGCCGGATTGCTTACCACTCGAAACGGTCGACGTTTGACGAAACCATGCAAGTTCGTCGCAGATCGGTATAAGGTGGGTCGTTGGGCCATGTTTTAAGCTACAAATCGCTATGTCGCAAATTTGCATTCGACGAATAGAAGCTGAGTTATAGTTGTTTATATCTGTCAGGCCATGAATCACCATTGACGGCCGGATTGCTTTCCACTCGAAACGATCAATGTTTGACAAAACTATGCAAGTCCGTCGCAGATCGGTATAAGATGGTTCGATGGGGCGTGTTTTATGCTACAAATTGCTATGTCGCAGATTTGCATACGACGAAGAGAAGCGGGGTTATTGTTGTTTATATCTGTGAGGCCATGAATCACCATTGACGGCCGGATTGCTTTCCACTCGAAACGATCGATGTTTGACAAAACTATGCAAGTTCGTCGCAGATCGGCATGAGGTGGGTCGTTGGGCCGTGTTTTATGCTACAAATTGCTATGTCGCTGATTTGCATACGACGAATAGAAGCGGACTTATTGTTGTTTATATCTGTGAGGCCATGAATCACCATTGACGGCCGGATTGCCTACCACTCGAAACGATCGATGTTTGACAAAACTATGCAAGTTCGTCGCAGATCGGTATAAGGTGGTTCGTTGGGGCGTGTTTTATGCTACAAATTGCTATGTCGCAGATTTGCATACGACGAATAGAATCGGAGTTATTGTTGTTTATATCTGTGAGGCCATGAATCACCATTGATGGCCGGATTGCCTACCACTCGAAACGATCGATGTTTGACGAAACTATGCAAGTTCGTCGCAGATCGGCACAAGGTGGGCCGATGTGACGTGTTTTAAGCTACAAATTGCTATGTCGCAGATTTGCATTCGACGAATAGAAGCGGAGTTATAGTTGTTTATATCTGTCAGGCCATGAAACACCATTGACGGCCGGATTGCCTACCACTCGAACGATCGACGTTTGACGAAACTCTACAAGTACGTCGCAGATCGGCATGAGGTGGGTCGATGTGCCGTGTTTTAAGCTACAAATCGCTATGTCGCAAATTTGCATTCGACGAATAGAAGCTGAGTTATAGTTGTTTATATCTGTGAGGCCATGAATCACCATTGACGGCCGGATTGCTTTCCACTCGAAACGATCGATGTTTGACAAAACTATGCAAGTCCGTCGCAGATCGGTATAAGGTGGTTCGTTGGGGCGTGTTTTATGCTACAAATTGCTATGTCGCAGATTTGCATACGACGAATAGAAGCGGAGTTCTTGTTGTTTATATCTGTGAGGCCATGAATCACCATTGACGGCCGGATTGCTTTCCACTCGAAACGATCGATGTTTGACAAAACTATACAAGTTCGTCGCAGATCGGCATGAGGTGGGTCGTTGGGCCGTGTTTTATGCTACAAATTGCTATGTCGCAGATTTGCATACGACGAATAGGAGCGGACTTATTGTTGTTTATATCTGTGAGGCCATGAATCACCATTGACGGCCGGATTGCCTACCACTCGAAACGATCGACGTTTGACGAAACCATGCAAGTTCGTCGCAGATCGGTATAAGGTGGGTCGTTGGGCCATGTTTTAAGCTACAAATCGCTATGTCGCAAATTTGCGTTCGACGAATAGAAGCTGAGTTATAGTTGTTTATATCTGTGAGGCCATGAATCACCATTGACGGCCGGATTGCTTTCCACTCGAAACGATCGATGTTTGACAAAACTATACAAGTTCGTCGCAGATCGGCATGAGGTGGGTCGTTGGGCCGTGTTTTATGCTACAAATTGCTATGTCGCAGATTTGCATACGACGAATAGGAGCGGACTTATTGTTGTTTATATCTGTGAGGCCATGAATCACCATTGACGGCCGGATTGCCTACCACTCGAAACGATCGATGTTTGACGAAACTATGCAAGTTCGTCGCAGATCGGTAAAAGGTGGGTCGTTGGGCCATGTTTTAAGCTACAAATCGCTATGTCGCAAATTTGCATTCGACGAACAGAAGCTGAGTTATAGTTGTTTATATCTGTCAGGCCATGAATCACCATTGACGGCCGGATTGCTTTCCACTCGAAACGATCGATGTTTGACAAAACTATGCAAGTCCGTCGCAGATCGGTATAAGGTGGTTCGTTGGGGCGTGTTTTATGCTACAAATTGCTATGTCGCAGATTTGCATACGACGAATAGAAGCGGAGTTATTGTTGTTTATATCTGTGAGGCCATGAATCACCATTGACGGCCGGATTGCCTACCACTCGAAACGATCGATGTTTGACGAAACTATGCAAGTTCGTCGCAGATCGGCACAAGGTGGGTCGATGTGACGTGTTTTAAGCTACAAATAGCTATGTCGCAGATTTGCATTCGACGAATAGAAGCGGAGTTATAGTTGTTTATATCTGTCAGGCCATGATACACCATTGACGGCCGGATTGCTTTCCACTAGAAACGATCGATGTTTGACGAAACTATGCAAGTCCGTCGCAGATCGGTATAAGTTGGTTCATTGGGGCGTGTTTTAAGCTACAAATTGCTAGGTCGCAGATTCGCATACGACGAATAGAAGCGGAGTTATAGTTGTTTATATCTGTGAGGCCATGAATTGCCATTGACTACCGGATTGCCTACCACTCGAACGATCGACGTTTGACGAAACTCTACAAGTACGTCGCAGATCGGCATGAGGTGGGTCGATGTGCCGTGTTTTAAGCTACAAATCGCTATGTCGCAAATTTGCATTCGACGAATAGAAGCTGAGTTATAGTTGTTTATATCTGTGAGGCCATGAATCACCATTGACGGCCGGATTGCTTACCACTCGAAACGGTCGACGTTTGACGAAACCATGCAAGTTCGTCGCAGATCGGTATAAGGTGGGTCGTTGGGCCATGTTTTAAGCTACAAATCGCTATGTCGCAAATTTGCATTCGACGAATAGAAGCTGAGTTATAGTTGTTTATATCTGTCAGGCCATGAATCACCATTGACGGCCGGATTGCTTTCCACTCGAAACGATCAATGTTTGACAAAACTATGCAAGTCCGTCGCAGATCGGTATAAGATGGTTCGATGGGGCGTGTTTTATGCTACAAATTGCTATGTCGCAGATTTGCATACGACGAAGAGAAGCGGGGTTATTGTTGTTTATATCTGTGAGGCCATGAATCACCATTGACGGCCGGATTGCTTTCCACTCGAAACGATCGATGTTTGACAAAACTATGCAAGTTCGTCGCAGATCGGCATGAGGTGGGTCGTTGGGCCGTGTTTTATGCTACAAATTGCTATGTCGCTGATTTGCATACGACGAATAGAAGCGGACTTATTGTTGTTTATATCTGTGAGGCCATGAATCACCATTGACGGCCGGATTGCCTACCACTCGAACGATCGACGTTTGACGAAACTCTACAAGTACGTCGCAGATCGGCATGAGGTGGGTCGATGTGCCGTGTTTTAAGCTACAAATCGCTATGTCGCAAATTTGCATTCGACGAATAGAAGCTGAGTTATAGTTGTTTATATCTGTGAGGCCATGAATCACCATTGACGGCCGGATTGCTTTCCACTCGAAACGATCGATGTTTGACAAAACTATGCAAGTTCGTCGCAGATCGGTATAAGGTGGTTCGTTGAAGCGTGTTTTAAGCTACAAATTACTATGTCGCAGATTCGCATACGACGAATAGAAGCGGAGTTATAGTTGTTTATATCTGTCAGGACATGATACACCATTGACGGCCGGATTCCCTACCACTCGAAACGATCGACGTTTGACGAAACCGTGTAAGCTCGTCGCAGATCGGCACAAGGTGGGTCGATGTGACGTGTTTTAAGCTACAAATTGCTATGTCGCATATTCGCATACGACGAATAGAAGCGGAGTTATTGTTGATTGCATCAGTGAGGCCATGAATCACCATTGACGGCCGGATTGCCTACCACTCGAAACGATCGATGTTTGACGAAACTATGCAAGTTCGTCGTAGATCGGTATAAGGTGATTCGTTGGGGCGTGTTTTAAGCTACAAATTGCTATGTCGCAGATTCGCATACGACGAATAGAAGCGGAGTTATTGTGGTGTATATCTGTGAGGCCATGAATTGCCATTGACTACCGGATTCCCTACCACTCGAAACGATCGACGTTTGACGAAACTATACAAGTATGTCGCAGATCGGCATGAGGTGGGTTGATGTGTCGTGTTTTATGCTACAAATTGCTATGTCGCAGATTTGCATACGACGAATAGAAGCGGAGTTATTGTTGTTTATATCTGTGAGGCCATGAATCACCATTGATGGCCGGATTGCCTACCACTCGAAACGATCGATGTTTGACGAAACTATGCAAGTTCGTCGCAGATCGGCACAAGATGGGTCGTTGGGCCGTGTTTTATGCTACAAATTGCTATGTCGCAGATTTGCATACGACGAATAGAAGCGGAGTTATTGTTGTTTATATCTGTGAGGCCATGAATCACCATTGACGGCCGGATTGCTTTCCACTCGAAACGATCGATGTTTGACAAAACTATGCAAGTTCGTCGCAGATCGGTATAAGGTGGTTCGTTGGGGCGTGTTTTAAGCTACAAATTACTATGTCGCAGATTCGCATACGACGAATAGGAGCGGAGTTATAGTTGTTTATATCTGTCAGGACATGATACACCATTGACGGCCGGATTGCTTTCCACTCGAAACGATCGATGTTTGACAAAACTATGCAAGTTCGTCGCAGATCGGTGTAAGGTGGTTCGTTGAAGCGTGTTTTAAGCTACAAATTACTATGTCGCAGATTCGCATACGACGAATAGAAGCGGAGTTATAGTTGTTTATATCTGTCAGGACATGATACACCATTGACGGCCGGATTCCCTACCACTCGAAACGATCGACGTTTGACGAAACCGTGTAAGCTCGTCGCAGATCGGCACAAGGTGGGTCGATGTGACGTGTTTTAAGCTACAAATTGCTATGTCGCATATTCGCATACGACGAATAGAAGCGGAGTTATTGTTGATTGCATCTGTGAGGCCATGAATCACCATTGACGGCCGGATTGCCTACCACTCGAAACGATCGATGTTTGACGAAACTATGCAAGTTCGTCGTAGATCGGTATAAGGTGATTCGTTGGGGCGTGTTTTAAGCTACAAATTGCTATGTCGCAGATTCGCATACGACGAATGGAAGCGGAGTTATTGTGGTGTATATCTGTGAGGCCATGAATTGCCATTGACTACCGGATTCCCTACCACTCGAAACGATCGACGTTTGACGAAACTATACAAGTATGTCGCAGATCGGCATGAGGTGGGTTGATGTGTCGTGTTTTAAGCTACAAATTGCTATGTCGCAGATTCGCATACGATGAATAGAAGCGGAGTTATAGTTGTTTATATCTGTGAGGCCATGAATTTCCATTGACTACCGGATTGCCTACCACTCGAAACGATCGACGTTTGACGAAACTATACAAGTACGTCGCAGATCGGCATGAGGTGGGTCGATGTGCCGTGTTTTAAGCTACAAATCGCTATGTCGCAAATTTGCATTCGACGAATAGAAGCTGAGTTATAGTTGTTTATATCTGTGAGGCCATGAATCACCATTGACGGCCGGATTGCTTTCCACTCGAAACGATCGATGTTTGACAAAACTATGCAAGTCCGTCGCAGATCGGTATAAGGTGGTTCGTTGGGGCGTGTTTTATGCTACAAATTGCTATGTCGCAGATTTGCATACGACGAATAGAAGCGGAGTTATTGTTGTTTATATCTGTGAGGCCATGAATCACCATTGACGGCCGGATTGCCTACCACTCGAAACGATCGATGTTTGACGAAACTATGCAAGTTCGTCGCAGATCGGCACAAGGTGGGTCGATGTGACGTGTTTTAAGCTACAAATTGCTATGTCGCAGATTTGCATTCGACGAATAGAAGCGGAGTTATAGTTGTTTATATCTGTCAGGCCATGATACACCATTGACGGCCGGATTGCTTTCCACTAGAAACGATCGATGTTTGACGAAACTATGCAAGTCCGTCGCAGATCGGTATAAGTTGGTTCATTGGGGCGTGTTTTAAGCTACAAAGTTCTAGGTCGCAGATTCGCATACGACGAATAGAAGCGGAGTTATAGTTGTTTATATCTGTGAGGCCATGAATTGCCATTGACTACCGGATTGCCTACCACTCGAACGATCGACGTTTGACGAAACTCTACAAGTACGTCGCAGATCGGCATGAGGTGGGTCGATGTGCCGTGTTTTAAGCTACAAATCGCTATGTCGCAAATTTGCATTCGACGAATAGAAGCTGAGTTATAGTTGTTTATATCTGTGAGGCCATGAATCACCATTGACGGCCGGATTGCTTACCACTCGAAACGATCGAAGTTTGACGAAACTATGCAAGTTCGTCGCAGATCGGTAAAAGGTGGGTCGTTGGGCCGTGTTTTATGCTACAAATTGCTATGTCGCAGATTTGCATACGACGAATAGAAGCGGACTTATTGTTGTTTATATCTGTGAGGCCATGAATCACCATTGACGGCCGGATTCCCTACCAATCGAAACGATCGACGTTTGACGAAACCATGCAAGTTCGTCGCAGATCGGTATAAGGTGGGTCGTTGGGCCATGTTTTAAGCTACAAATCGCTATGTCGCAAATTTGCATTCGACGAATAGAAGCTGAGTTATAGTTGTTTATATCTGTCAGGCCATGAATCACCATTGACGGCCGGATTGCTTTCCACTCGAAACGATCAATGTTTGACAAAACTATGCAAGTCCGTCGCAGATCGGTATAAGATGGTTCGTTGGGGCGTGTTTTATGCTACAAATTGCTATGTCGCAGATTTGCATACGACGAATAGAAGCGGAGTTATTGTTGTTTATATCTGTGAGGCCATGAATCACCAGTGACGGCCGGATTGCTTTCCACTCGAAACGATCGATGTTTGACAAAACTATGCAAGTTCGTCGCAGATCGGTATAAGGTGGTTCGTTGGGGCGTGTTTTAAGCTACAAATTACTATGTCGCAGATTCGCATACGACGAATAGGAGCGGAGTTATAGTTGTTTATATCTGTCAGGACATGATACACCATTGACGGCCGGATTGCTTTCCACTCGAAACGATCGATGTTTGACAAAACTATGCAAGTTCGTCGCAGATCGGTATAAGGCGATTCGTTGGGGCGTGTTTTAAGCTACAAATTGCTATGTCGCAGATTTGCATACGACGAATAGAAGCGGACTTATTGTGGTGTATATCTGTGAGGCCATGAATTGCCATTGACTACCGGATTGCCTACCACTCGAAACGATCGAGGTTTGACGAAACTATACAAGTACGTCGCAGATCGGCATGAGGTGGGTCGATGTGCCGTGTTTTAAGCTACAAATCGCTATGTCGCAAATTTGCATTCGACGAATAGAAGCTGAGTTATAGTTGTTTATATCTGTGAGGCCATGAATCACCATTGACGGCCGGATTGCTTTCCACTCGAAACGATCGATGTTTGACAAAACTATGCAAGTCCGTCGCAGATCGGTATAAGATGGTTCGTTGGGGCGTGTTTTATGCTACAAATTGCTATGTCGCAGATTTGCATACGACGAATAGAAGCGGACTTATTGTTGTTTATATCTGTGAGGCCATGAATCACCATTGACGGCCGGATTGCCTACCACTCGAAACGATCGATGTTTGACAAAACTATGCAAGTTCGTCGCAGATCGGTATAAGGTGGTTCGTTGGGGCGTGTTTTATGCTACAAATTGCTATGTCGCAGATTTGCATACGACGAATAGAAGCGGAGTTATTGTTGTTTATATCTGTGAGGCCATGAATCACCATTGATGGCCGGATTGCCTACCACTCGAAACGATCGATGTTTGACGAAACTATGCAAGTTCGTCGCAGATCGGCACAAGGTGGGTCGATGTGACGTGTTTTAAGCTACAAATTGCTATGTCGCAGATTTGCATTCGACGAATAGAAGCGGAGTTATAGTTGTTTATATCTGTCAGGCCATGAAACACCATTGACGGCCGGATTGCCTACCACTCGAACGATCGACGTTTGACGAAACTCTACAAGTACGTCGCAGATCGGCATGAGGTGGGTCGATGTGCCGTGTTTTAAGCTACAAATCGCTATGTCGCAAATTTGCATTCGACGAATAGAAGCTGAGTTATAGTTGTTTATATCTGTGAGGCCATGAATCACCATTGACGGCCGGATTGCTTTCCACTCGAAACGATCGATGTTTGACAAAACTATGCAAGTCCGTCGCAGATCGGTATAAGGTGGTTCGTTGGGGCGTGTTTTATGCTACAAATTGCTATGTCGCAGATTTGCATACGACGAATAGAAGCGGAGTTATTGTTGTTTATATCTGTGAGGCCATGAATCACCATTGACGGCCGGATTGCCTACCATTCGAAACGATCGATGTTTGACGAAACTATGCAAGTTCGTCGCAGATCGGCACAAGGTGGGTCGATGTGACGTGTTTTAAGCTACAAATTGCTATGTCGCAGATTTGCATTCGACGAATAGAAGCGGAGTTATAGTTGTTTATATCTGTCAGGCCATGATACACCATTGACGGCCGGATTGCCTACCATTCGAAACGATCGATGTTTGACGAACTATGCAAGTACGTCGCAGATCGGTATAAGTTGGTTCATTGGGGCGTGTTTTAAGCTACAAATTGCTAGGTCGCAGATTCGCATACGACGAATAGAAGCTGAGTTATAGTTGTTTATATCTGTGAGGCCATGAATCACCATTGACGGCCGGATTGCTTTCCACTCGAAACGATCGATGTTTGACAAAACTATGCAAGTCCGTCGCAGATCGGTATAAGGTGGGTCGTTGGGCCGTGTTTTATGCTACAAATTGCTATGTCGCAGATTTGCATTCGACGAATAGAAGCGGAGTTATAGTTGTTTATATCTGTCAGGCCATGAATCACCATTGACGGCCGGATTCCCTACCACTCGAAACGATCGACGTTTGACGAAACCATGCAAGTTCGTCGCAGATCGGTATAAGGTGGGTCGTTGGGCCGTGTTTTATGCTACAAATTGCTATGTCGCAGATTTGCATACGACGAATAGAAGCGGAGTTATTGTTGTTTATATCTGTGAGGCCATGAATCACCATTGACGGCCGGATTGCCTACCACTCGAAACGATCGATGTTTGACGAAACTATGCAAGTTCGTCGCAGGTCGGCACAAGGTGGGTCGATGTGACGTGTTTTAAGCTACAAATTGCTATGTCGCAGATTTGCATTCGACGAATAGAAGCGGAGTTATAGTTGTTTATATCTGTCAGGCCATGATACACCATTGACGGCCGGATTGCTTTCCACTAGAAACGATCGATGTTTGACGAAACTATGCAAGTCCGTCGCAGATCGGTATAAGTTGGTTCATTGGGGCGTGTTTTAAGCTACAAATTGCTAGGTCGCAGATTCGCATACGACGAATAGAAGCGGAGTTATAGTTGTTTATATCTGTGAGGCCATGAATTGCCATTGACTACCGGATTGCCTATCACTCGAACGATCGACGTTTGACGAAACTCTACAAGTACGTCGCAGATCGGTATGAGGTGGGTCGATGTGCCGTGTTTTAAGCTACAAATTTCTAGGTCGCAGATTCGCATACGACGAATAGAAGCGGAGTTATAGTTGTTTATATCTGTGAGGCCATGAATTGCCATTGACTACCGGATTGCCTACCACTCGAACGATCGACGTTTGACGAAACTCTACAAGTACGTCGCAGATCGGCATGAGGTGGGTCGATGTGCCGTGTTTTAAGCTACAAATCGCTATGTCGCAAATTTGCATTCGACGAATAGAAGCTGAGTTATAGTTGTTTATATCTGTGAGGCCATGAATCACCATTGACGGCCGGATTGCTTACCACTCGAAACGATCGACGTTTGACGAAACTATGCAAGTCCGTCGCAGATCGGTATAAGATGGTTCGTTGGGGCGTGTTTTATGCTACAAATTGCTATGTCGCAGATTTGCATACGACGAAGAGAAGCGGGGTTATTGTTGTTTATATCTGTCAGGCCATGAATCACCATTGACGGCCGGATTGCTTTCCACTCGAAACGATCGAGGTTTGACGAAACTATACAAGTACGTCGCAGATCGGCATGAGGTGGGTCGATGTGCCGTGTTTTAAGCTACAAATCGCTATGTCGCAAATTTGCATTCGACGAATAGAAGCTGAGTTATAGTTGTTTATATCTGTGAGGCCATGAATCACCATTGACGGCCGGATTGCTTTCCACTCGAAACGATCGATGTTTGACAAAACTATGCAAGTCCGTCGCAGATCGGTATAAGATGGTTCGTTGGGGCGTGTTTTATGCTACAAATTGCTATGTCGCAGATTTGCATACGACGAATAGAAGCGGATTTATTGTTGTTTATATCTGTGAGGCCATGAATCACCATTGACGGCCGGATTGCCTACCACTCGAAACGATCGATGTTTGACAAAACTATGCAAGTTCGTCGCAGATCGGTATAAGGTGGTTCGTTGGGGCGTGTTTTATGCTACAAATTGCTATGTCGCAGATTTGCATACGACGAATAGAAGCGGAGTTATTGTTGTTTATATCTGTGAGGCCATGAATCACCATTGATGGCCGGATTGCCTACCACTCGAAACGATCGATGTTTGACGAAACTATGCAAGTTCGTCGCAGATCGGCACAAGGTGGGTCGATTTGACGTGTTTTAAGCTACAAATTGCTATGTCGCAGATTTGCATTCGACGAATAGAAGCGGAGTTATAGTTGTTTATATCTGTCAGGCCATGAAACACCATTGACGGCCGGATTGCCTACCACTCGAACGATCGACGTTTGACGAAACTCTACAAGTACGTCGCTGATCGGCATGAGGTGGGTCGATGTGCCGTGTTTTAAGCTACAAATCGCTATGTCGCAAATTTGCATTCGACGAATAGAAGCTGAGTTATAGTTGTTTATATCTGTGAGGCCATGAATCACCATTGACGGCCGGATTGCTTTCCACTCGAAACGATCGATGTTTGACAAAACTATGCAAGTCCGTCGCAGATCGGTATAAGGTGGTTCGTTGGGGCGTGTTTTATGCTACAAATTGCTATGTCGCAGATTTGCATACGACGAATAGAAGCGGAGTTATTGTTGTTTATATCTGTGAGGCCATGAATCACCATTGACGGCCGGATTGCCTACCATTCGAAACGATCGATGTTTGACGAAACTATGCAAGTTCGTCGCAGATCGGCACAAGGTGGGTCGATGTGACGTGTTTTAAGCTACAAATTGCTATGTCGCAGATTTGCATTCGACGAATAGAAGCGGAGTTATAGTTGTTTATATCTGTCAGGCCATGATACACCATTGACGGCCGGATTGCCTACCATTCGAAACGATCGATGTTTGACGAACTATGCAAGTACGTCGCAGATCGGTATAAGTTGGTTCATTGGGGCGTGTTTTAAGCTACAAATTGCTAGGTCGCAGATTCGCATACGACGAATAGAAGCTGAGTTATAGTTGTTTATATCTGTGAGGCCATGAATCACCATTGACGGCCGGATTGCTTTCCACTCGAAACGATCGATGTTTGACAAAACTATGCAAGTCCGTCGCAGATCGGTATAAGGTGGGTCGTTGGGCCGTGTTTTATGCTACAAATTGCTATGTCGCAGATTTGCATTCGACGAATAGAAGCGGAGTTATAGTTGTTTATATCTGTCAGGCCATGAATCACCATTGACGGCCGGATTCCCTACCACTCGAAACGATCGACGTTTGACGAAACCATGCAAGTTCGTCGCAGATCGGTATAAGGTGGGTCGTTGGGCCGTGTTTTATGCTACAAATTGCTATGTCGCAGATTTGCATACGACGAATAGAAGCGGAGTTATTGTTGTTTATATCTGTGAGGCCATGAATCACCATTGACGGCCGGATTGCCTACCACTCGAAACGATCGATGTTTGACGAAACTATGCAAGTTCGTCGCAGGTCGGCACAAGGTGGGTCGATGTGACGTGTTTTAAGCTACAAATTGCTAGGTCGCAGATTCGCATACGACGAATAGAAGCGGAGTTATAGTTGTTTATATCTGTGAGGCCATGAATTGCCATTGACTACCGGATTGCCTACCACTCGAACGATCGACGTTTGACGAAACTCTACAAGTACGTCGCAGATCGGCATGAGGTGGGTCGATGTGCCGTGTTTTAAGCTACAAATTTCTAGGTCGCAGATTCGCATACGACGAATAGAAGCGGAGTTATAGTTGTTTATATCTGTGAGGCCATAAATTGCCATTGACTACCGGATTGCCTACCACTCGAACGATCGACGTTTGACGAAACTCTACAAGTACGTCGCAGATCGGCATGAGGTGGGTCGATGTGCCGTGTTTTAAGCTACAAATCGCTATGTCGCAAATTTGCATTCGACGAATAGAAGCTGAGTTATAGTTGTTTATATCTGTGAGGCCATGAATCACCATTGACGGCCGGATTGCTTACCACTCGAAACGATCGACGTTTGACGAAACTATGCAAGTTCGTCGCAGATCGGTAAAAGGTGGGTCGTTGGGCCGTGTTTTATGCTACAAATTGCTATGTCGCAGATTTGCATACGACGAATAGAAGCGGACTTATTGTTGTTTATATCTGTGAGGCCATGAATCACCATTGACGGCCGGATTCCCTACCAATCGAAACGATCGACGTTTGACGAAACCATGCAAGTTCGTCGCAGATCGGTATAAGGTGGGTCGTTGGGCCATGTTTTAAGCTACAAATCGCTATGTCGCAAATTTGCATTCGACGAATACAAGCTGAGTTATAGTTGTTTATATCTGTCAGGCCATGAATCACCATTGACGGCCGGATTGCTTTCCACTCGAAACGATCAATGTTTGACAAAACTATGCAAGTCCGTCGCAGATCGGTATAAGATGGTTCGTTGGGGCGTGTTTTATGCTACAAATTGCTATGTCGCAGATTTGCATACGACGAAGAGAAGCGGGGTTATTGTTGTTTATATCTGTCAGGCCATGAATCACCATTGACGGCCGGATTGCTTTCCACTCGAAACGATCAATGTTTGACAAAACTATGCAAGTTCGTCGCAGATCGGTAAAAGGTGGGTCGTTGGGCCGTGTTTTATGCTACAAATTGCTATGTCGCAGATTTGCATACGACGAATAGAAGCGGACTTATTGTTGTTTATATCTGTGAGGCCATGAATCACCATTGACGGCCGGATTGCCTACCACTCGAAACGATCGATGTTTGACAAAACTATGCAAGTTCGTCGCAGATCGGTATAAGGTGGTTCGTTGGGGCGTGTTTTATGCTACAAATTGCTATGTCGCAGATTTGCATACGACGAATAGAAGCGGAGTTATTGTTGTTTATATCTGTGAGGCCATGAATCACCATTGATGGCCGGATTGCCTACCACTCGAAACGATCGATGTTTGACGAAACTATGCAAGTTCGTCGCAGATCGGCACAAGGTGGGTCGATGTGACGTGTTTTAAGCTACAAATTGCTATGTCGCAGATTTGCATTCGACGAATAGAAGCGGAGTTATAGTTGTTTATATCTGTCAGGCCATGAAACACCATTGACGGCCGGATTGCCTACCACTCGAACGATCGACGTTTGACGAAACTCTACAAGTACGTCGCAGATCGGCATGAGGTGGGTCGATGTGCCGTGTTTTAAGCTACAAATCGCTATGTCGCAAATTTGCATTCGACGAATAGAAGCTGAGTTATAGTTGTTTATATCTGTGAGGCCATGAATCACCATTGACGGCCGGATTGCTTTCCACTCGAAACGATCGATGTTTGACAAAACTATGCAAGTCCGTCGCAGATCGGTATAAGGTGGTTCGTTGGGGCGTGTTTTATGCTACAAATTGCTATGTCGCAGATTTGCATACGACGAATAGAAGCGGAGTTATTGTTGTTTATATCTGTGAGGCCATGAATCACCATTGACGGCCGGATTGCCTACCATTCGAAACGATCGATGTTTGACGAAACTATGCAAGTTCGTCGCAGATCGGCACAAGGTGGGTCGATGTGACGTGTTTTAAGCTACAAATTGCTATGTCGCAGATTTGCATTCGACGAATAGAAGCGGAGTTATAGTTGTTTATATCTGTCAGGCCATGATACACCATTGACGGCCGGATTGCCTACCATTCGAAACGATCGATGTTTGACGAACTATGCAAGTACGTCGCAGATCGGTATAAGTTGGTTCATTGGGGCGTGTTTTAAGCTACAAATTGCTAGGTCGCAGATTCGCATACGACGAATAGAAGCTGAGTTATAGTTGTTTATATCTGTGAGGCCATGAATCACCATTGACGGCCGGATTGCTTTCCACTCGAAACGATCGATGTTTGACAAAACTATGCAAGTCCGTCGCAGATCGGTATAAGGTGGGTCGTTGGGGCGTGTTTTATGCTACAAATTGCTATGTCGCAGATTTGCATTCGACGAATAGAAGCGGAGTTATAGTTGTTTATATCTGTCAGGCCATGAATCACCATTGACGGCCGGATTCCCTACCACTCGAAACGATCGACGTTTGACGAAACCATGCAAGTTCGTCGCAGATCGGTATAAGGTGGGTCGTTGGGCCGTGTTTTATGCTACAAATTGCTATGTCGCAGATTTGCATACGACGAATAGAAGCGGAGTTATTGTTGTTTATATCTGTGAGGCCATGAATCACCATTGACGGCCGGATTGCCTACCACTCGAAACGATCGATGTTTGACGAAACTATGCAAGTTCGTCGCAGGTCGGCACAAGGTGGGTCGATGTGACGTGTTTTAAGCTACAAATTGCTATGTCGCAGATTTGCATTCGACGAATAGAAGCGGAGTTATAGTTGTTTATATCTGTCAGGCCATGATACACCATTGACGGCCGGATTGCTTTCCACTAGAAACGATCGATGTTTGACGAAACTATGCAAGTCCGTCGCAGATCGGTATAAGTTGGTTCATTGGGGCGTGTTTTAAGCTACAAATTGCTAGGTCGCAGATTCGCATACGACGAATAGAAGCTGAGTTATAGTTGTTTATATCTGTGAGGCCATGAATCACCATTGACGGCCGGATTGCTTACCACTCGAAACGATCGACGTTTGACGAAACTATGCAAGTTCGTCGCAGATCGGTAAAAGGTGGGTCGTTGGGCCGTGTTTTATGCTACAAATTGCTATGTCGCAGATTTGCATACGACGAATAGAAGCGGACTTATTGTTGTTTATATCTGTGAGGCCATGAATCACCATTGACGGCCGGATTCCCTACCAATCGAAACGATCGACGTTTGACGAAACCATGCAAGTTCGTCGCAGATCGGTATAAGGTGGGTCGTTGGGCCATGTTTTAAGCTACAAATCGCTATGTCGCAAATTTGCATTCGACGAATACAAGCTGAGTTATAGTTGTTTATATCTGTCAGGCCATGAATCACCATTGACGGCCGGATTGCTTTCCACTCGAAACGATCAATGTTTGACAAAACTATGCAAGTCCGTCGCAGATCGGTATAAGATGGTTCGTTGGGGCGTGTTTTATGCTACAAATTGCTATGTCGCAGATTTGCATACGACGAAGAGAAGCGGGGTTATTGTTGTTTATATCTGTCAGGCCATGAATCACCATTGACGGCCGGATTGCTTTCCACTCGAAACGATCGAGGTTTGACGAAACTATACAAGTACGTCGCAGATCGGCATGAGGTGGGTCGATGTGCCGTGTTTTAAGCTACAAATCGCTATGTCGCAAATTTGCATTCGACGAATAGAAGCTGATTTATAGTTGTTTATATCTGTGAGGCCATGAATCACCATTGACGGCCGGATTGCTTTCCACTCGAAACGATCGATGTTTGACAAAACTATGCAAGTCCGTCGCAGATCGGTATAAGATGGTTCGTTGGGGCGTGTTTTATGCTACAAATTGCTATGTCGCAGATTCGCATACGACGAATAGAAGCTGAGTTATAGTTGTTTATATCTGTGAGGCCATGAATCACCATTGACGGCCGGATTGCTTTCCACTCGAAACGATCGATGTTTGACAAAACTATGCAAGTCCGTCGCAGATCGGTATAAGGTGGGTCGTTGGGCCGTGTTTTATGCTACAAATTGCTATGTCGCAGATTTGCATTCGACGAATAGAAGCGGAGTTATAGTTGTTTATATCTGTCAGGCCATGAATCACCATTGACGTCCGGATTCCCTACCACTCGAAACGATCGACGTTTGACGAAACCATGCAAGTTCGTCGCAGATCGGTATAAGGTGGGTCGTTGGGCCGTGTTTTATGCTACAAATTGCTATGTCGCAGATTTGCATACGACGAATAGAAGCGGAGTTATTGTTGTTTATATCTGTGAGGCCATGAATCACCATTGACGGCCGGATTGCCTACCACTCGAAACGATCGATGTTTGACGAAACTATGCAAGTTCGTCGCAGGTCGGCACAAGGTGGGTCGATGTGACGTGTTTTAAGCTACAAATTGCTAGGTCGCAGATTCGCATACGACGAATAGAAGCGGAGTTATAGTTGTTTATATCTGTGAGGCCATGAATTGCCATTGACTACCGGATTGCCTACCACTCGAACGATCGACGTTTGACGAAACTCTACAAGTACGTCGCAGATCGGCATGAGGTGGGTCGATGTGCCGTGTTTTAAGCTACAAATTTCTAGGTCGCAGATTCGCATACGACGAATAGAAGCGGAGTTATAGTTGTTTATATCTGTGAGGCCATGAATTGCCATTGACTACCGGATTGCCTACCACTCGAACGATCGACGTTTGACGAAACTCTACAAGTACGTCGCAGATCGGCATGAGGTGGGTCGATGTGCCGTGTTTTAAGCTACAAATTGCTATGTCGCAGATTTGCATACGTCGAATAGAAGCGGAGTTATTGTTGTTTATATCTGTGAGGCCATGAATCACCATTGACGGCCGGATTGCTTTCCACTCGAAACGATCGATGTTTGACAAAACTATACAAGTTCGTCGCAGATCGGCATGAGGTGGGTCGTTGGGCCGTGTTTTATGCTACAAATTGCTATGTCGCAGATTTGCATACGACGAATAGGAGCGGACTTATTGTTGTTTATATCTGTGAGGCCATGAATCACCATTGACGGCCGGATTGCCTACCACTCGAAACGATCGACGTTTGACGAAACCATGCAAGTTCGTCGCAGATCGGTATAAGGTGGGTCGTTGGGCCATGTTTTAAGCTACAAATCGCTATGTCGCAAATTTGCGTTCGACGAATAGAAGCTGAGTTATAGTTGTTTATATCTGTGAGGCCATGAATCACCATTGACGGCCGGATTGCTTTCCACTCGAAACGATCGATGTTTGACAAAACTATACAAGTTCGTCGCAGATCGGCATGAGGTGGGTCGTTGGGCCGTGTTTTATGCTACAAATTGCTATGTCGCAGATTTGCATACGACGAATAGGAGCGGACTTATTGTTGTTTATATCTGTGAGGCCATGAATCACCATTGACGGCCGGATTGCCTACCACTCGAAACGATCGATGTTTGACGAAACTATGCAAGTTCGTCGCAGATCGGCACAAGGTGGGTCGTTGGGCCGTGTTTTATGCTACAAATTGCTATGTCGCAGATTTGCATACGACGAATAGAAGCGGAGTTATTGTTGTTTATATCTGTGAGGCCATGAATCACCATTGACGGCCGGATTGCTTTCCACTCGAAACGATCGATGTTTGACAAAACTATGCAAGTTCGTCGCAGATCGGTATAAGGTGGTTCGTTGGGGCGTGTTTTAAGCTACAAATTACTATGTCGCAGATTCGCATACGACGAATAGGAGCGGAGTTATAGTTGTTTATATCTGTCAGGACATGATACACCATTGACGGCCGGATTGCTTTCCACTCGAAACGATCGATGTTTGACAAAACTATGCAAGTTCGTCGCAGATCGGTGTAAGGTGGTTCGTTGAAGCGTGTTTTAAGCTACAAATTACTATGTCGCAGATTCGCATACGACGAATAGAAGCGGAGTTATAGTTGTTTATATCTGTCAGGACATGATACACCATTGACGGCCGGATTCCCTACCACTCGAAACGATCGACGTTTGACGAAACCGTGTAAGCTCGTCGTAGATCGGCACAAGGTGGGTCGATGTGACGTGTTTTAAGCTACAAATTGCTATGTCGCATATTCGCATACGACGAATAGAAGCGGAGTTATTGTTGATTGCATCTGTGAGGCCATGAATCACCATTGACGGCCGGATTGCCTACCACTCGAAACGATCGATGTTTGACGAAACTATGCAAGTTCGTCGTAGATCGGTATAAGGTGATTCGTTGGGGCGTGTTTTAAGCTACAAATTGCTATGTCGCAGATTCGCATACGACGAATGGAAGCGGAGTTATTGTGGTGTATATCTGTGAGGCCATGAATTGCCATTGACTACCGGATTCCCTACCACTCGAAACGATCGACGTTTGACGAAACTATACAAGTATGTCGCAGATCGGCATGAGGTGGGTTGATGTGTCGTGTTTTAAGCTACAAATTGCTATGTTGCAGATTCGCATACGACGAATAGAAGCGGAGTTATAGTTGTTTATATCTGTGAGGCCATGAATTTCCATTGACTACCGGATTGCCTACCACTCGAAACGATCGACGTTTGACGAAACTATACAAGTACGTCGCAGATCGGCATGAGGTGGGTCGATGTGCCGTGTTTTAAGCTACAAATCGCTATGTCGCAAATTTGCATTCGACGAATAGAAGCTGAGTTATAGTTGTTTATATCTGTGAGGCCATGAATCACCATTGACGGCCGGATTGCTTTCCACTCGAAACGATCGATGTTTGACAAAACTATGCAAGTCCGTCGCAGATCGGTATAAGGTGGTTCGTTGGGGCGTGTTTTATGCTACAAATTGCTATGTCGCAGATTTGCATACGACGAAAAGAAGCGGAGTTATTGTTGTTTATATCTGTGAGGCCATGAATCACAATTGACGGCCGGATTGCCTACCACTCGAAACGATAGATGTTTGACGAAACTATGCAAGTTCGTCGCAGATCGGCACAAGGTGGGTCGATGTGACGTGTTTTAAGCTACAAATTGCTATGTCGCAGATTTGCATTCGACGAATAGAAGCGGAGTTATAGTTGTTTATATCTGTCAGGCCATGATACACCATTGACGGCCGGATTGCTTTCCACTAGAAACGATCGATGTTTGACGAAACTATGCAAGTCCGTCGCAGATCGGTATAAGTTGGTTCATTGGGGCGTGTTTTAAGCTACAAAGTTCTAGGTCGCAGATTCGCATACGACGAATAGAAGCGGAGTTATAGTTGTTTATATCTGTGAGGCCATGAATTGCCATTGACTACCGGATTGCCTACCACTCGAACGATCGACGTTTGACGAAACTCTACAAGTACGTCGCAGATCGGCATGAGGTGGGTCGATGTGCCGTGTTTTAAGCTACAAATCGCTATGTCGCAAATTTGCATTCGACGAATAGAAGCTGAGTTATAGTTGTTTATATCTGTGAGGCCATGAATCACCATTGACGGCCGGATTGCTTACCACTCGAAACGATCGACGTTTGACGAAACTATGCAAGTTCGTCGCAGATCGGTAAAAGGTGGGTCGTTGGGCCGTGTTTTATGCTACAAATTGCTATGTCGCAGATTTGCATACGACGAATAGAAGCGGACTTATTGTTGTTTATATCTGTGAGGCCATGAATCACCATTGACGGCCGGATTCCCTACCAATCGAAACGATCGACGTTTGACGAAACCATGCAAGTTCGTCGCAGATCGGTATAAGGTGGGTCGTTGGGCCATGTTTTAAGCTACAAATCGCTATGTCGCAAATTTGCATTCGACGAATAGAAGCTGAGTTATAGTTGTTTATATCTGTCAGGCCATGAATCACCATTGACGGCCGGATTGCTTTCCACTCGAAACGATCGATGTTTGACAAAACTATGCAAGTCCGTCGCAGATCGGTATAAGATGGTTCGTTGGGGCGTGTTTTATGCTACAAATTGCTATGTCGCAGATTTGCATACGACGAAGAGAAGCGGGGTTATTGTTGTTTATATCTGTGAGGACATGAATCACCATTGATGGCCGGATTGCCTACCACTCGAAACGATCGATGTTTGACGAAACTATGCAAGTTCGTCGCAGATCGGCACAAGGTGGGTCGATGTGACGTGTTTTAAGCTACAAATTGCTATGTCGCAGATTTGCATTCGACGAATAGAAGCGGAGTTATAGTTGTTTATATCTGTCAGGCCATGAAACACCATTGACGGCCGGATTGCCTACCACTCGAACGATCGACGTTTGACGAAACTCTACAAGTACGTCGCAGATCGGCATGAGGTGGGTCGATGTGCCGTGTTTTAAGCTACAAATCGCTATGTCGCAAATTTGCATTCGACGAATAGAAGCTGAGTTATAGTTGTTTATATCTGTGAGGACATGAATCACCATTGACGGCCGGATTGCTTTCCACTCGAAACGATCGATGTTTGACAAAACTATGCAAGTCCGTCGCAGATCGGTATAAGGTGGTTCGTTGGGGCGTGTTTTATGCTACAAATTGCAATGTCGCAGATTTGCATACGACGAATAGAAGCGGAGTTATTGTTGTTTATATCTGTGAGGCCATGAATCACCATTGACGGCCGGATTGCCTACCATTCGAAACGATCGATGTTTGACGAAACTATGCAAGTTCGTCGCAGATCGGCACAAGGTGGGTCGATGTGACGTGTTTTAAGCTACAAATTGCTATGTCGCAGATTTGCATTCGACGAATAGAAGCGGAGTTATAGTTGTTTATATCTGTCAGGCCATGATACACCATTGACGGCCGGATTGCCTACCATTCGAAACGATCGATGTTTGACGAACTATGCAAGTACGTCGCAGATCGGTATAAGTTGGTTCATTGGGGCGTGTTTTAAGCTACAAATTGCTAGGTCGCAGATTCGCATACGACGAATAGAAGCTGAGTTATAGTTGTTTATATCTGTGAGGCCATGAATCACCATTGACGGCCGGATTGCTTTCCACTCGAAACGATCGGTGTTTGACAAAACTATGCAAGTCCGTCGCAGATCGGTATAAGGTGGGTCGTTGGGCCGTGTTTTATGCTACAAATTGCTATGTCGCAGATTTGCATTCGACGAATAGAAGCGGAGTTATAGTTGTTTATATCTGTCAGGCCATGAATCACCATTGACGGCCGGATTCCCTACCACTCGAAACGATCGACGTTTGACGAAACCATGCAAGTTCGTCGCAGATCGGTATAAGGTGGGTCGTTGGGGCGTGTTTTATGCTACAAATTGCTATGTCGCAGATTTGCATACGACGAATAGAAGCGGAGTTATTGTTGTTTATATCTGTGAGGCCATGAATCACCATTGACGGCCGGATTGCCTACCACTCGAAACGATCGATGTTTGACGAAACTATGCAAGTTCGTCGCAGGTCGGCACAAGGTGGGTCGATGTGACGTGTTTTAAGCTACAAATTGCTATGTCGCAGATTTGCATTCGACGAATAGAAGCGGAGTTATAGTTGTTTATATCTGTCAGGCCATGATACACCATTGACGGCCGGATTGCTTTCCACTAGAAACGATCGATGTTTGACGAAACTATGCAAGTCCGTCGCAGATCGGTATAAGTTGGTTCATTGGGGCGTGTTTTAAGCTACAAATTGCTAGGTCGCAGATTCGCATACGACGAATAGAAGCGGAGTTATAGTTGTTTATATCTGTGAGGCCATGAATTGCCATTGACTACCGGATTGCCTACCACTCGAACGATCGACGTTTGACGAAACTCTACAAGTACGTCGCAGATCGGCATGAGGTGGGTCGATGTGCCGTGTTTTAAGCTACAAATTTCTAGGTCGCAGATTCGCATACGACGAATAGAAGCGGAGTTATAGTTGTTTATATCTGGGAGGCCATGAATTGCCATTGACTACCGGATTGCCTACCACTCGAACGATCGACGTTTGACGAAACTCTACAAGTACGTCGCAGATCGGCATGAGGTGGGTCGATGTGCCGTGTTTTAAGCTACAAATCGCTATGTCGCAAATTTGCATTCGACGAATAGAAGCTGAGTTATAGTTGTTTATATCTGTGAGGCCATGAATCACCATTGACGGCCGGACTGCTTACCACTCGAAACGATCGACGTTTGACGAAACTATGCAAGTTCGTCGCAGATCGGTAAAAGGTGGGTCGTTGGGCCGTGTTTTATGCTACAAATTGCTATGTCGCAGATTTGCATACGACGAATAGAAGCGGACTTATTGTTGTTTATATCTGTGAGGCCATGAATCACCATTGACGGCCGGATTCCCTACCAATCGAAACGATCGACGTTTGACGAAACCATGCAAGTTCGTCGCAGATCGGTATAAGGTGGGTCGTTGGGCCATGTTTTATGCTACAAATCGCTATGTCGCAAATTTGCATTCGACGAATAGAAGCTGAGTTATAGTTGTTTATATCTGTCAGGCCATGAATCACCATTGACGGCCGGATTGCTTTCCACTCGAAACGATCAATGTTTGACAAAACTATGCAAGTCCGTCGCAGATCGGTATAAGATGGTTCGTTGGGGCGTGTTTTATGCTACAAATTGCTATGTCGCAGATTTGCATACGACGAAGAGAAGCGGGGTTATTGTTGTTTATATCTGTGAGGCCATGAATCACCATTGACGGCCGGATTGCTTTCCACTCGAAACGATCGAGGTTTGACGAAACTATACAAGTACGTCGCAGATCGGCATGAGGTGGGTCGATGTGCCGTGTTTTAAGCTACAAATCGCTATGTCGCAAATTTGCATTCGACGAATAGAAGCTGAGTTATAGTTGTTTATATCAGTGAGGCCATGAATCACCATTGACGGCCGGATTGCTTTCCACTCGAAACGATCGATGTTTGACAAAACTATGCAAGTCCGTCGCAGATCGGTATAAGATGGTTCGTTGGGGCGTGTTTTATGCTACAAATTGCTATGTCGCAGATTTGCATACGACGAATAGAAGCGGACTTATTGTTGTTTATATCTGTGAGGCCATGAATCACCATTGACGGCCGGATTGCCTACCACTCGAAACGATCGATGTTTGACAAAACTATGCAAGTTCGTCGCAGATCGGTATAAGGTGGTTCGTTGGGGCGTGTTTTATGCTACAAATTGCTATGTCGCAGATTTGCATACGACGAATAGAAGCGGAGTTATTGTTGTTTATATCTGTGAGGCCATGAATCACCATTGATGGCCGGATTGCCTACCACTCGAAACGATTGATGTTTGACGAAACTATGCAAGTTCGTCGCAGATCGGCACAAGGTGGGTCGATGTGACGTGTTTTAAGCTACAAATTGCTATGTCGCAGATTTGCATTCGACGAATAGAAGCGGAGTTATAGTTGTTTATATCTGTCAGGCCATGAAACACCATTGACGGCCGGATTGCCTACCACTCGAACGATCGACGTTTGACGAAACTCTACAAGTACGTCGCAGATCGGCATGAGGTGGGTCGATGTGCCGTGTTTTAAGCTACAAATCGCTATGTCGCAAATTTGCATTCGACGAATAGAAGCTGAGTTATAGTTGTTTATATCTGTGAGGCCATGAATCACCATTGACGGCCGGATTGCTTTCCACTCGAAACGATCGATGTTTGACAAAACTATGCAAGTCCGTCGCAGATCGGTATAAGGTGGTTCGTTGGGGCGTGTTTTATGCTACAAATTGCTATGTCGCAGATTTGCATACGACGAATAGAAGCGGAGTTATTGTTGTTTATATCTGTGAGGCCATGAATCACCATTGACGGCCGGATTGCCTACCACTCGAAACGATCGATGTTTGACGAAACTATGCAAGTACGTCGCAGATCGGCATGAGGTGGGTCGATGTGCCGTGTTTTAAGCTACAAATCGCTATGTCGCAAATTTGCATTCGACGAATAGAAGCTGAGTTATAGTTGTTTATATCGGTGAGGCCATGAATCACCATTGACGGCCGGATTGCTTTCCACTCGAAACGATCGATGTTTGACAAAACTATGCAAGTCCGTCGCAGATCGGTATAAGATGGTTCGTTGGGGCGTGTTTTATGCTACAAATTGCTATGTCGCAGATTTGCATACGACGAATAGAAGCGGACTTATTGTTGTTTATATCTGTGAGGCCATGAATCACCATTGACGGCCGGATTGCCTACCACTCGAAACGATCGATGTTTGACAAAACTATGCAAGTTCGTCGCAGATCGGTATAAGGTGGTTCGTTGGGGCGTGTTTTATGCTACAAATTGCTATGTCGCAGATTTGCATACGACGAATAGAAGCGGAGTTATTGTTGTTTATATCTGTGAGGCCATGAATCACCATTGATGGCCGGATTGCCTACCACTCGAAACGATCGATGTTTGACGAAACTATGCAAGTTCGTCGCAGATCGGCACAAGGTGGGTCGATGTGAAGTGTTTTAAGCTACAAATTGCTATGTCGCAGATTTGCATTCGACGAATAGAAGCGGAGTTATAGTTGTTTATATCTGTCAGGCCATGATACACCATTGACGGCCGGATTGCTTTCCACTAGAAACGATCGATGTTTGACGAAACTATGCAAGTCCGTCGCAGATCGGTATAAGTTGGTTCATTGGGGCGTGTTTTAAGCTACAAATTGCTAGGTCGCAGATTCGCATACGACGAATAGAAGCGGAGTTATAGTTGTTTATATCTGTGAGGCCATGAATTGCCATTGACTACCGGATTGCCTACCACTCGAACGATCGACGTTTGACGAAACTCTACAAGTACGTCGCAGATCGGCATGAGGTGGGTCGATGTGCCGTGTTTTAAGCTACAAATTTCTAGGTCGCAGATTCGCATACGACGAATAGAAGCGGAGTTATAGTTGTTTATATCTGTGAGGCCATGAATTGCCATTGACTACCGGATTGCCTACCACTCGAACGATCGACGTTTGACGAAACTCTACAAGTACGTCGCAGATCGGCATGAGGTGGGTCGATGTGCCGTGTTTTAAGCTACAAATCGCTATGTCGCAAATTTGCATTCGACGAATAGAAGCTGAGTTATAGTTGTTTATATCTGTGAGGCCATGAATCACCATTGACGGCCGGATTGCTTACCACTCGAAACGATCGACGTTTGACGAAACTATGCAAGTTCGTCGCAGATCGGTAAAAGGTGGGTCGTTGGGCCGTGTTTTATGCTACAAATTGCTATGTCGCAGATTTGCATACGACGAATAGAAGCGGACTTATTGTTGTTTATATCTGTGAGGCCATGAATCACCATTGACGGCCGGATTCCCTACCAATCGAAACGATCGACGTTTGACGAAACCATGCAAGTTCGTCGCAGATCGGTATAAGGTGGGTCGTTGGGCCATGTTTTAAGCTACAAATCGCTATGTCGCAAATTTGCATTCGACGAATACAAGCTGAGTTATAGTTGTTTATATCTGTCAGGCCATGAATCACCATTGACGGCCGGATTGCTTTCCACTCGAAACGATCAATGTTTGACAAAACTATGCAAGTCCGTCGCAGATCGGTATAAGATGGTTCGTTGGGGCGTGTTTTATGCTACAAATTGCTATGTCGCAGATTTGCATACGACGAAGAGAAGCGGGGTTATTGTTGTTTATATCTGTCAGGCCATGAATCACCATTGACGGCCGGATTGCTTTCCACTCGAAACGATCGAGGTTTGACGAAACTATACAAGTACGTCGCAGATCGGCATGAGGTGGGTCGATGTGCCGTGTTTTAAGCTACAAATCGCTATGTCGCAAATTTGCATTCGACGAATAGAAGCTGAGTTATAGTTGTTTATATCTGTGAGGCCATGAATCACCATTGACGGCCGGATTGCTTTCCACTCGAAACGATCGATGTTTGACAAAACTATGCAAGTCCGTCGCAGATCGGTATAAGATGGTTCGTTGGGGCGTGTTTTATGCTACAAATTGCTATGTCGCAGATTTGCATACGACGAATAGAAGCGGACTTATTGTTGTTTATATCTGTGAGGCCATGAATCACCATTGACGGCCGGATTGCCTACCACTCGAAACGATCGATGTTTGACAAAACTATGCAAGTTCGTCGCAGATCGGTATAAGGTGGTTCGTTGGGGCGTGTTTTATGCTACAAATTGCTATGTCGCAGATTTGCATACGACGAATAGAAGCGGAGTTATTGTTGTTTATATCTGTGAGGCCATGAATCACCATTGATGGCCGGATTGCCTACCACTCGAAACGATCGATGTTTGACGAAACTATGCAAGTTCGTCGCAGATCGGCACAAGGTGGGTCGATGTGACGTGTTTTAAGCTACAAATTGCTATGTCGCAGATTTGCATTCGACGAATAGAAGCGGAGTTATAGTTGTTTATATCTGTCAGGCCATGAAACACCATTGACGGCCGGATTGCCTACCACTCGAACGATCGACGTTTGACGAAACTCTACAAGTACGTCGCAGATCGGCATGAGGTGGGTCGATGTGCCGTGTTTTAAGCTACAAATCGCTATGTCGCAAATTTGCATTCGACGAATAGAAGCTGAGTTATAGTTGTTTATATCTGTGAGGCCATGAATCACCATTGACGGCCGGATTGCTTTCCACTCGAAACGATCGATGTTTGACAAAACTATGCAAGTCCGTCGCAGATCGGTATAAGGTGGTTCGTTGGGGCGTGTTTTATGCTACAAATTGCTATGTCGCAGATTTGCATACGACGAATAGAAGCTGAGTTATAGTTGTTTATATCTGTGAGGCCATGAATCACCATTGACGGCCGGATTGCTTTCCACTCGAAACGATCGGTGTTTGACAAAACTATGCAAGTCCGTCGCAGATCGGTATAAGGTGGGTCGTTGGGCCGTGTTTTATGCTACAAATTGCTATGTCGCAGATTTGCATTCGACGAATAGAAGCGGAGTTATAGTTGTTTATATCTGTCAGGCCATGAATCACCATTGACGGCCGGATTCCCTACCACTCGAAACGATCGACGTTTGACGAAACCATGCAAGTTCGTCGCAGATCGGTATAAGGTGGGTCGTTGGGCCGTGTTTTATGCTACAAATTGCTATGTCGCAGATTTGCATACGACGAATAGAAGCGGAGTTATTGTTGTTTATATCTGTGAGGCCATGAATCACCATTGACGGCCGGATTGCCTACCACTCGAAACGATCGATGTTTGACGAAACTATGCAAGTTCGTCGCAGGTCGGCACAAGGTGGGTCGATGTGACGTGTTTTAAGCTACAAATTGCTATGTCGCAGATTTGCATTCGACGAATAGAAGCGGAGTTATAGTTGTTTATATCTGTCAGGCCATGATACACCATTGACGGCCGGATTGCTTTCCACTAGAAACGATCGATGTTTGACGAAACTATGCAAGTCCGTCGCAGATCGGTATAAGTTGGTTCATTGGGGCGTGTTTTAAGCTACAAATTGCTAGGTCGCAGATTCGCATACGACGAATAGAAGCGGAGTTATAGTTGTTTATATCTGTGAGGCCATGAATTGCCATTGACTACCGGATTGCCTACCACTCGAACGATCGACGTTTGACGAAACTCTACAAGTACGTCGCAGATCGGCATGAGGTGGGTCGATGTGCCGTGTTTTAAGCTACAAATTTCTAGGTCGCAGATTCGCATACGACGAATAGAAGCGGAGTTATAGTTGTTTATATCTGGGAGGCCATGAATTGCCATTGACTACCGGATTGCCTACCACTCGAACGATCGACGTTTGACGAAACTCTACAAGTACGTCGCAGATCGGCATGAGGTGGGTCGATGTGCCGTGTTTTAAGCTACAAATCGCTATGTCGCAAATTTGCATTCGACGAATAGAAGCTGAGTTATAGTTGTTTATATCTGTGAGGCCATGAATCACCATTGACGGCCGGACTGCTTACCACTCGAAACGATCGACGTTTGACGAAACTATGCAAGTTCGTCGCAGATCGGTAAAAGGTGGGTCGTTGGGCCGTGTTTTATGCTACAAATTGCTATGTCGCAGATTTGCATACGACGAATAGAAGCGGACTTATTGTTGTTTATATCTGTGAGGCCATGAATCACCATTGACGGCCGGATTCCCTACCACTCGAAACGATCGACGTTTGACGAAACCATGCAAGTTCGTCGCAGATCGGTATAAGGTGGGTCGTTGGGCCATGTTTTATGCTACAAATCGCTATGTCGCAAATTTGCATTCGACGAATAGAAGCTGAGTTATAGTTGTTTATATCTGTCAGGCCATGAATCACCATTGACGGCCGGATTGCTTTCCACTCGAAACGATCAATGTTTGACAAAACTATGCAAGTCCGTCGCAGATCGGTATAAGATGGTTCGTTGGGGCGTGTTTTATGCTACAAATTGCTATGTCGCAGATTTGCATACGACGAAGAGAAGCGGTGTTATTGTTGTTTATATCTGTCAGGCCATGAATCACCATTGACGGCCGGATTGCTTTCCACTCGAAACGATCGAGGTTTGACGAAACTATACAAGTACGTCGCAGATCGGCATGAGGTGGGTCGATGTGCCGTGTTTTAAGCTACAAATCGCTATGTCGCAAATTTGCATTCGACGAATAGAAGCTGAGTTATAGTTGTTTATATCTGTGAGGCCATGAATCACCATTGACGGCCGGATTGCTTTCCACTCGAAACGATCGATGTTTGACAAAACTATGCAAGTCCGTCGCAGATCGGTATAAGATGGTTCGTTGGGGCGTGTTTTATGCTACAAATTGCTATGTCGCAGATTTGCATACGACGAATAGAAGCGGACTTATTGTTGTTTATATCTGTGAGGCCATGAATCACCATTGACGGCCGGATTGCCTACCACTCGAAACGATCGATGTTTGACAAAACTATGCAAGTTCGTCGCAGATCGGTATAAGGTGGTTCGTTGGGGCGTGTTTTATGCTACAAATTGCTATGTCGCAGATTTGCATACGACGAATAGAAGCGGAGTTATTGTTGTTTATATCTGTGAGGCCATGAATCACCATTGATGGCCGGATTGCCTACCACTCGAAACGATCGATGTTTGACGAAACTATGCAAGTTCGTCGCAGATCGGCACAAGGTGGGTCGATGTGACGTGTTTTAAGCTACAAATTGCTATGTCGCAGATTTGCATTCGACGAATAGAAGCGGAGTTATAGTTGTTTATATCTGTCAGGCCATGAAACACCATTGACGGCCGGATTGCCTACCACTCGAACGATCGACGTTTGACGAAACTCTACAAGTACGTCGCAGATCGGCATGAGGTGGGTCGATGTGCCGTGTTTTAAGCTACAAATCGCTATGTCGCAAATTTGCATTCGACGAATAGAAGCTGAGTTATAGTTGTTTATATCTGTGAGGCCATGAATCACCATTGACGGCCGGATTGCTTTCCACTCGAAACGATCGATGTTTGACAAAACTATGCAAGTCCGTCGCAGATCGGTATAAGGTGGTTCGTTGGGGCGTGTTTTATGCTACAAATTGCTATGTCGCAGATTTGCATACGACGAATAGAAGCGGAGTTATTGTTGTTTATATCTGTGAGGCCATGAATCACCATTGACGGCCGGATTGCCTACCACTCGAAACGATCGATGTTTGACGAAACTATGCAAGTACGTCGCAGATCGGCATGAGGTGGGTCGATGTGCCGTGTTTTAAGCTACAAATCGCTATGTCGCAAATTTGCATTCGACGAATAGAAGCTGAGTTATAGTTGTTTATATCGGTGAGGCCATGAATCACCATTGACGGCCGGATTGCTTTCCACTCGAAACGATCGATGTTTGACAAAACTATGCAAGTCCGTCGCAGATCGGTATAAGATGGTTCGTTGGGGCGTGTTTTATGCTACAAATTGCTATGTCGCAGATTTGCATACGACGAATAGAAGCGGACTTATTGTTGTTTATATCTGTGAGGCCATGAATCACCATTGACGGCCGGATTGCCTACCACTCGAAACGATCGATGTTTGACAAAACTATGCAAGTTCGTCGCAGATCGGTATAAGGTGGTTCGTTGGGGCGTGTTTTATGCTACAAATTGCTATGTCGCAGATTTGCATACGACGAATAGAAGCGGAGTTATTGTTGTTTATATCTGTGAGGCCATGAATCACCATTGACGGCCGGATTGCCTACCACTCGAAACGATCGATGTTTGACGAAACTATGCAAGTTCGTCGCAGATCGGCACAAGGTGGGTCGATGTGAAGTGTTTTAAGCTACAAATTGCTATGTCGCAGATTTGCATTCGACGAATAGAAGCGGAGTTATAGTTGTTTATATCTGTCAGGCCATGATACACCATTGACGGCCGGATTGCTTTCCACTAGAAACGATCGATGTTTGACGAAACTATGCAAGTCCGTCGCAGATCGGTATAAGTTGGTTCATTGGGGCGTGTTTTAAGCTACAAATTGCTAGGTCGCAGATTCGCATACGACGAATAGAAGCGGAGTTATAGTTGTTTATATCTGTGAGGCCATGAATTGCCATTGACTACCGGATTGCCTACCACTCGAACGATCGACGTTTGACGAAACTCTACAAGTACGTCGCAGATCGGCATGAGGTGGGTCGATGTGCCGTGTTTTAAGCTACAAATTTCTAGGTCGCAGATTCGCATACGACGAATAGAAGCGGAGTTATAGTTGTTTATATCTGTGAGGCCATGAATTGCCATTGACTACCGGATTGCCTACCACTCGAACGATCGACGTTTGACGAAACTCTACAAGTACGTCGCAGATCGGCATGAGGTGGGTCGATGTGCCGTGTTTTAAGCTACAAATCGCTATGTCGCAAATTTGCATTCGACGAATAGAAGCTGAGTTATAGTTGTTTATATCTGTGAGGCCATGAATCACCATTGACGGCCGGATTGCTTACCACTCGAAACGATCGACGTTTGACGAAACTATGCAAGTTCGTCGCAGATCGGTAAAAGGTGGGTCGTTGGGCCGTGTTTTATGCTACAAATTGCTATGTCGCAGATTTGCATACGACGAATAGAAGCGGACTTATTGTTGTTTATATCTGTGAGGCCATGAATCACCATTGACGGCCGGATTCCCTACCAATCGAAACGATCGACGTTTGACGAAACCATGCAAGTTCGTCGCAGATCGGTATAAGGTGGGTCGTTGGGCCATGTTTTAAGCTACAAATCGCTATGTCGCAAATTTGCATTCGACGAATACAAGCTGAGTTATAGTTGTTTATATCTGTCAGGCCATGAATCACCATTGACGGCCGGATTGCTTTCCACTCGAAACGATCAATGTTTGACAAAACTATGCAAGTCCGTCGCAGATCGGTATAAGATGGTTCGTTGGGGCGTGTTTTATGCTACAAATTGCTATGTCGCAGATTTGCATACGACGAAGAGAAGCGGGGTTATTGTTGTTTATATCTGTCAGGCCATGAATCACCATTGACGGCCGGATTGCTTTCCACTCGAAACGATCGAGGTTTGACGAAACTATACAAGTACGTCGCAGATCGGCATGAGGTGGGTCGATGTGCCGTGTTTTAAGCTACAAATCGCTATGTCGCAAATTTGCATTCGACGAATAGAAGCTGAGTTATAGTTGTTTATATCTGTGAGGCCATGAATCACCATTGACGGCCGGATTGCTTTCCACTCGAAACGATCGATGTTTGACAAAACTATGCAAGTCCGTCGCAGATCGGTATAAGATGGTTCGTTGGGGCGTGTTTTATGCTACAAATTGCTATGTCGCAGATTTGCATACGACGAATAGAAGCGGACTTATTGTTGTTTATATCTGTGAGGCCATGAATCACCATTGACGGCCGGATTGCCTACCACTCGAAACGATCGATGTTTGACAAAACTATGCAAGTTCGTCGCAGATCGGTATAAGGTGGTTCGTTGGGGCGTGTTTTATGCTACAAATTGCTATGTCGCAGATTTGCATACGACGAATAGAAGCGGAGTTATTGTTGTTTATATCTGTGAGGCCATGAATCACCATTGATGGCCGGATTGCCTACCACTCGAAACGATCGATGTTTGACGAAACTATGCAAGTTCGTCGCAGATCGGCACAAGGTGGGTCGATGTGACGTGTTTTAAGCTACAAATTGCTATGTCGCAGATTTGCATTCGACGAATAGAAGCGGAGTTATAGTTGTTTATATCTGTCAGGCCATGAAACACCATTGACGGCCGGATTGCCTACCACTCGAACGATCGACGTTTGACGAAACTCTACAAGTACGTCGCAGATCGGCATGAGGTGGGTCGATGTGCCGTGTTTTAAGCTACAAATCGCTATGTCGCAAATTTGCATTCGACGAATAGAAGCTGAGTTATAGTTGTTTATATCTGTGAGGCCATGAATCACCATTGACGGCCGGATTGCTTTCCACTCGAAACGATCGATGTTTGACAAAACTATGCAAGTCCGTCGCAGATCGGTATAAGGTGGTTCGTTGGGGCGTGTTTTATGCTACAAATTGCTATGTCGCAGATTTGCATACGACGAATAGAAGCGGAGTTATTGTTGTTTATATCTGTGAGGCCATGAATCACCATTGACGGCCGGATTGCCTACCATTCGAAACGATCGATGTTTGACGAAACTATGCAAGTTCGTCGCAGATCGGCACAAGGTGGGTCGATGTGACGTGTTTTAAGCTACAAATTGCTATGTCGCAGATTTGCATTCGACGAATAGAAGCGGAGTTATAGTTGTTTATATCTGTCAGGCCATGATACACCATTGACGGCCGGATTGCCTACCATTCGAAACGATCGATGTTTGACGAACTATGCAAGTACGTCGCAGATCGGTATAAGTTGGTTCATTGGGGCGTGATTTAAGCTACAAATTGCTAGGTCGCAGATTCGCATACGACGAATAGAAGCTGAGTTATAGTTGTTTATATCTGTGAGGCCATGAATCACCATTGACGGCCGGATTGCTTTCCACTCGAAACGATCGATGTTTGACAAAACTATGCAAGTCCGTCGCAGATCGGTATAAGGTGGGTCGTTGGGCCGTGTTTTATGCTACAAATTGCTATGTCGCAGATTTGCATTCGACGAATAGAAGCGGAGTTATAGTTGTTTATATCTGTCAGGCCATGAATCACCATTGACGGCCGGATTCCCTACCACTCGAAACGATCGACGTTTGACGAAACCATGCAAGTTCGTCGCAGATCGGTATAAGGTGGGTCGTTGGGCCGTGTTTTATGCTACAAATTGCTATGTCGCAGATTTGCATACGACGAATAGAAGCGGAGTTATTGTTGTTTATATCTGTGAGGCCATGAATCACCATTGACGGCCGGATTGCCTACCACTCGAAACGATCGATGTTTGACGAAACTATGCAAGTTCGTCGCAGGTCGGCACAAGGTGGGTCGATGTGACGTGTTTTAAGCTACAAATTGCTAGGTCGCAGATTCGCATACGACGAATAGAAGCGGAGTTATAGTTGTTTATATCTGTGAGGCCATGAATTGCCATTGACTACCGGATTGCCTACCACTCGAACGATCGACGTTTGACGAAACTCTACAAGTACGTCGCAGATCGGCATGAGGTGGGTCGATGTGCCGTGTTTTAAGCTACAAATCGCTATGTCGCAAATTTGCATTCGACGAATAGAAGCTGAGTTATAGTTGTTTATATCTGTGAGGCCATGAATCACCATTGACGGCCGGATTGCTTTCCACTCGAAACGATCGATGTTTGACAAAACTATGCAAGTCCGTCGCAGATCGGTATAAGGTGGTTCGTTGGGGCGTGTTTTATGCTACAAATTGCTATGTCGCAGATTTGCATACGACGAATAGAAGCGGAGTTATTGTTGTTTATATCTGTGAGGCCATGAATCACCATTGACGGCCGGATTGCCTACCATTCGAAACGATCGATGTTTGACGAAACTATGCAAGTTCGTCGCAGATCGGCACAAGGTGGGTCGATGTGACGTGTTTTAAGCTACAAATTGCTATGTCGCAGATTTGCATTCGACGAATAGAAGCGGAGTTATAGTTGTTTATATCTGTCAGGCCATGATACACCATTGACGGCCGGATTGCCTACCATTCGAAACGATCGATGTTTGACGAACTATGCAAGTACGTCGCAGATCGGTATAAGTTGGTTCATTGGGGCGTGTTTTAAGCTACAAATTGCTAGGTCGCAGATTCGCATACGACGAATAGAAGCTGAGTTATAGTTGTTTATATCTGTGAGGCCATGAATCACCATTGACGGCCGGATTGCTTTCCACTCGAAACGATCGATGTTTGACAAAACTATGCAAGTCCGTCGCAGATCGGTATAAGGTGGGTCGTTGGGCCGTGTTTTATGCTACAAATTGCTATGTCGCAGATTTGCATTCGACGAATAGAAGCGGAGTTATAGTTGTTTATATCTGTCAGGCCATGAATCACCATTGACGGCCGGATTCCCTACCACTCGAAACGATCGACGTTTGACGAAACCATGCAAGTTCGTCGCAGATCGGTATAAGGTGGGTCGTTGGGCCGTGTTTTATGCTACAAATTGCTATGTCGCAGATTTGCATACGACGAATAGAAGCGGAGTTATTGTTGTTTATATCTGTGCGGCCATGAATCACCATTGACGGCCGGATTGCCTACCACTCGAAACGATCGATGTTTGACGAAACTATGCAAGTTCGTCGCAGGTCGGCACAAGGTGGGTCGATGTGACGTGTTTTAAGCTACAAATTGCTATGTCGCAGATTTGCATTCGACGAATAGAAGCGGAGTTATAGTTGTTTATATCTGTCAGGCCATGATACACCATTGACGGCCGGATTGCTTTCCACTAGAAACGATCGATGTTTGACGAAACTATGCAAGTCCGTCGCAGATCGGTATAAGTTGGTTCATTGGGGCGTGTTTTAAGCTACAAATTGCTAGGTCGCAGATTCGCATACGACGAATAGAAGCGGAGTTATAGTTGTTTATATCTGTGAGGCCATGAATTGCCATTGACTACCGGATTGCCTACCACTCGAACGATCGACGTTTGACGAAACTCTACAAGTACGTCGCAGATCGGCATGAGGTGGGTCGATGTGCCGTGTTTTAAGCTACAAATTTCTAGGTCGCAGATTCGCATACGACGAATAGAAGCGGAGTTATAGTTGTTTATATCTGTGAGGCCATGAATTGCCATTGACTACCGGATTGCCTACCACTCGAACGATCGACGTTTGACGAAACTCTACAAGTACGTCGCAGATCGGCATGAGGTGGGTCGATGTGCCGTGTTTTAAGCTACAAATCGCTATGTCGCAAATTTGCATTCGACGAATAGAAGCTGAGTTATAGTTGTTTATATCTGTGAGGCCATGAATCACCATTGACGGCCGGATTGCTTACCACTCGAAACGATCGATGTTTGACGAAACTATGCAAGTCCGTCGCAGATCGGTATAAGTTGGTTCATTGGGGCGTGTTTTAAGCTACAAATTGCTAGGTCGCAGATTCGCATACGACGAATAGAAGCGGAGTTATAGTTGTTTATATCTGTGAGGCCATGAATTGCCATTGACTACCGGATTGCCTACCACTCGAACGATCGACGTTTGACGAAACTCTACAAGTACGTCGCAGATCGGCATGAGGTGGGTCGATGTGCCGTGTTTTAAGCTACAAATTTCTAGGTCGCAGATTCGCATACGACGAATAGAAGCGGAGTTATAGTTGTTTATATCTGTGAGGCCATGAATTGCCATTGACTACCGGATTGCCTACCACTCGAACGATCGACGTTTGACGAAACTCTACAAGTACGTCGCAGATCGGCATGAGGTGGGTCGATGTGCCGTGTTTTAAGCTACAATCCGCTATGTCGCAAATTTGCATTCGACGAATAGAAGCTGAGTTATAGTAGTTTATATCTGTGAGGCCATGAATCACCATACACGGCCGGATTGCTTACCACTCGAAACGATCGACGTTTGACGAAACTATGCAAGTTCGTCGCAGATCGGTAAAAGGTGGGTCGTTGGGCCGTGTTTTATGCTACAAATTGCTATGTCGCAGATTTGCATACGACGAATAGAAGCGGACTTATTGTTGTTTATATCTGTGAGGCCATGAATCACCATTGACGGCCGGATTCCCTACCAATCGAAACGATCGACGTTTGACGAAACCATGCAAGTTCGTCGCAGATCGGTATAAGGTGGGTCGTTGGGCCATGTTTTAAGCTACAAATCGCTATGTCGCAAATTTGCATTCGACGAATACAAGCTGAGTTATAGTTGTTTATATCTGTCAGGCCATGAATCACCATTGACGGCCGGATTGCTTTCCACTCGAAACGATCAATGTTTGACAAAACTATGCAAGTCCGTCGCAGATCGGTATAAGATGGTTCGTTGGGGCGTGTTTTATGCTACAAATTGCTATGTCGCAGATTTGCATACGACGAAGAGAAGCGGGGTTATTGTTGTTTATATCTGTCAGGCCATGAATCACCATTGACGGCCGGATTGCTTTCCACTCGAAACGATCGAGGTTTGACGAAACTATACAAGTACGTCGCAGATCGGCATGAGGTGGGTCGATGTGCCGTGTTTTAAGCTACAAATCGCTATGTCGCAAATTTGCATTCGACGAATAGAAGCTGAGTTATAGTTGTTTATATCTGTGAGGCCATGAATCACCATTGACGGCCGGATTGCTTTCCACTCGAAACGATCGATGTTTGACAAAACTATGCAAGTCCGTCGCAGATCGGTATAAGATGGTTCGTTGGGGCGTGTTTTATGCTACAAATTACTATGTCGCAGATTTGCATACGACGAATAGAAGCGGACTTATTGTTGTTTATATCTGTGAGGCCATGAATCACCATTGACGGCCGGATTGCCTACCACTCGAAACGATCGATGTTTGACAAAACTATGCAAGTTCGTCGCAGATCGGTATAAGGTGGTTCGTTGGGGCGTGTTTTATGCTACAAATTGCTATGTCGCAGATTTGCATACGACGAATAGAAGCGGAGTTATTGTTGTTTATATCTGTGAGGCCATGAATCACCATTGATGGCCGGATTGCCTACCACTCGAAACGATCGATGTTTGACGAAACTATGCAAGTTCGTCGCAGATCGGCACAAGGTGGGTCGATGTGACGTGTTTTAAGCTACAAATTGCTATGTCGCAGATTTGCATTCGACGAATAGAAGCGGAGTTATAGTTGTTTATATCTGTCAGGCCATGAAACACCATTGACGGCCGGATTGCCTACCACTCGAACGATCGACGTTTGACGAAACTCTACAAGTACGTCGCAGATCGGCATGAGGTGGGTCGATGTGCCGTGTTTTAAGCTACAAATCGCTATGTCGCAAATTTGCATTCGACGAATAGAAGCTGAGTTATAGTTGTTTATATCTGTGAGGCCATGAATCACCATTGACGGCCGGATTGCTTTCCACTCGAAACGATCGATGTTTGACAAAACTATGCAAGTCCGTCGCAGATCGGTATAAGGTGGTTCGTTGGGGCGTGTTTTATGCTACAAATTGCTATGTCGCAGATTTGCATACGACGAATAGAAGCGGAGTTATTGTTGTTTATATCTGTGAGGCCATGAATCACCATTGACGGCCGGATTGCCTACCATTCGAAACGATCGATGTTTGACGAAACTATGCAAGTTCGTCGCAGATCGGCACATGGTGGGTCGATGTGACGTGTTTTAAGCTACAAATTGCTATGTCGCAGATTTGCATTCGACGAATAGAAGCGGAGTTATAGTTGTTTATATCTGTCAGGCCATGATACACCATTGACGGCGGGATTGCCTACCATTCGAAACGATCGATGTTTGACGAACTATGCAAGTACGTCGCAGATCGGTATAAGTTGGTTCATTGGGGCGTGATTTAAGCTACAAATTGCTAGGTCGCAGATTCGCATACGACGAATAGAAGCTGAGTTATAGTTGTTTATATCTGTGAGGCCATGAATCACCATTGACGGCCGGATTGCTTTCCACTCGAAACGATCGATGTTTGACAAAACTATGCAAGTCCGTCGCAGATCGGTATAAGGTGGGTCGTTGGGCCGTGTTTTATGCTACAAATTGCTATGTCGCAGATTTGCATTCGACGAATAGATGCGGAGTTATAGTTGTTTATATCTGTCAGGCCATGAATCACCATTGACGGCCGGATTCCCTACCACTCGAAACGATCGACGTTTGACGAAACCATGCAAGTTCGTCGCAGATCGGTATAAGGTGGGTCGTTGGGCCGTGTTTTATGCTACAAATTGCTATGTCGCAGATTTGCATACGACGAATAGAAGCGGAGTTATTGTTGTTTATATCTGTGAGGCCATGAATCACCATTGACGGCCGGATTGCCTACCACTCGAAACGATCGATGTTTGACGAAACTATGCAAGTTCGTCGCAGGTCGGCACAAGGTGGGTCGATGTGACGTGTTTTAAGCTACAAATTGCTAGGTCGCAGATTCGCATACGACGAATAGAAGCGGAGTTATAGTTGTTTATATCTGTGAGGCCATGAATTGCCATTGACTACCGGATTGCCTACCACTCGAACGATCGACGTTTGACGAAACTCTACAAGTACGTCGCAGATCGGCATGAGGTGGGTCGATGTGCCGTGTTTTAAGCTACAAATTTCTAGGTCGCAGATTCGCATACGACGAATAGAAGCGGAGTTATAGTTGTTTATATCTGTGAGGCCATGAATTGCCATTGACTACCGGATTGCCTACCACTCGAACGATCGACGTTTGACGAAACTCTACAAGTACGTCGCAGATCGGCATGAGGTGGGTCGATGTGCCGTGTTTTAAGCTACAAATCGCTATGTCGCAAATTTGCATTCGACGAATAGAAGCTGAGTTATAGTTGTTTATATCTGTGAGGCCATGAATCACCATTGACGGCCGGATTGCTTACCACTCGAAACGATCGACGTTTGACGAAACTATGCAAGTTCGTCGCAGATCGGCACAAGGTGGGTCGATGTGACGTGTTTTAAGCTACAAATTGCTATGTCGCAGATTTGCATTCGACGAATAGAAGCGGAGTTATAGTTGTTTATATCTGTCAGGCCATGATACACCATTGACGGCCGGATTGCTTTCCACTAGAAACGATCGATGTTTGACGAAACTATGCAAGTCCGTCGCAGATCGGTATAAGTTGGTTCATTGGGGCGTGTTTTAAGCTACAAAGTTCTAGGTCGCAGATTCGCATACGACGAATAGAAGCGGAGTTATAGTTGTTTATATCTGTGAGGCCATGAATTGCCATTGACTACCGGATTGCCTACCACTCGAACGATCGACGTTTGACGAAACTCTACAAGTACGTCGCAGATCGGCATGAGGTGGGTCGATGTGCCGTGTTTTAAGCTACAAATCGCTATGTCGCAAATTTGCATTCGACGAATAGAAGCTGAGTTATAGTTGTTTATATCTGTGAGGCCATGAATCACCATTGACGGCCGGATTCCCTACCACTCGAAACGATCGACGTTTGACGAAACCATGCAAGTTCGTCGCAGATCGGTATAAGGTGGGTCGTTGGGCCGTGTTTTATGCTACAAATTGCTATGTCGCAGATTTGCATACGACGAATAGAAGCGGAGTTATTGTTGTTTATATCTGTGAGGCCATGAATCACCATTGACGGCCGGATTGCCTACCACTCGAAACGATCGATGTTTGACGAAACTATGCAAGTTCGTCGCAGGTCGGCACAAGGTGGGTCGATGTGACGTGTTTTAAGCTACAAATTGCTAGGTCGCAGATTCGCATACGACGAATAGAAGCGGAGTTATAGTTGTTTATATCTGTGAGGCCATGAATTGCCATTGACTACCGGATTGCCTACCACTCGAACGATCGACGTTTGACGAAACTCTACAAGTACGTCGCAGATCGGCATGAGGTGGGTCGATGTGCCGTGTTTTAAGCTACAAATTTCTAGGTCGCAGATTCGCATACGACGAATAGAAGCGGAGTTATAGTTGTTTATATCTGTGAGGCCATGAATTGCCATTGACTACCGGATTGCCTACCACTCGAACGATCGACGTTTGACGAAACTCTACAAGTACGTCGCAGATCGGCATGAGGTGGGTCGATGTGCCGTGTTTTAAGCTACAAATCGCTATGTCGCAAATTTGCATTCGACGAATAGAAGCTGAGTTATAGTTGTTTATATCTGTGAGGCCATGAATCACCATTGACGGCCGGATTGCTTACCACTCGAAACGATCGACGTTTGACGAAACTATGCAAGTTCGTCGCAGATCGGTAAAAGGTGGGTCGTTGGGCCGTGTTTTATGCTACAAATTGCTATGTCGCAGATTTGCATACGACGAATAGAAGCGGACTTATTGTTGTTTATATCTGTGAGGCCATGAATCACCATTGACGGCCGGATTCCCTACCAATCGAAACGATCGACGTTTGACGAAACCATGCAAGTTCGTCGCAGATCGGTATAAGGTGGGTCGTTGGGCCATGTTTTAAGCTACAAATCGCTATGTCGCAAATTTGCATTCGACGAATACAAGCTGAGTTATAGTTGTTTATATCTGTCAGGCCATGAATCACCATTGACGGCCGGATTGCTTTCCACTCGAAACGATCAATGTTTGACAAAACTATGCAAGTTCGTCGCAGATCGGTATAAGGTGGTTCGTTGAAGCGTGTTTTAAGCTACAAATTACTATGTCGCAGATTCGCATACGACGAATAGAAGCGGAGTTATAGTTGTTTATATCTGTAAGGACATGATACACCATTGACGGCCGGATCCCCTACCACTCGAAACGATCGACGTTTGACGAAACCGTGTAAGCTCGTCGCAGATCGGCACAAGGTGGGTCGATGTGACGTGTTTTAAGCTACAAATTGCTATGTCGCATATTCGCATACGACGAATAGAAGCGGAGTTATTGTTGATTGCATCAGTGAGGCCATGAATCACCATTGACGGCCGGATTGCCTACCACTCGAAACGATCGTTGTTTGACGAAACTATGCAAGTTCGTCGTAGATCGGTATAAGGTGATTCGTTGGGGCGTGTTTTAAGCTACAAATTGCTATGTCGCAGATTCGCATACGACGAATTGAAGCGGAGTTATTGTGGTGTATATCTGTGAGGCCATGAATTGCCATTGACTACCGGATTCCCTACCACTCGAAACGATCGACGTTTGACGAAACTATACAAGTATGTCGCAGATCGGCATGAGGTGGGTTGATGTGTCGTGTTTTATGCTACAAATTGCTATGTCGCAGATTTGCATACGACGAATAGAAGCGGAGTTATTGTTGTTTATATCTGTGAGGCCATGAATCACCATTGATGGCCGGATTGCCTACCACTCGAAACGATCGATGTTTGACGAAACTATGCAAGTTCGTCGCAGATCGGCACAAGGTGGGTCGATGTGACGTGTTTTAAGCTACAAATTGCTATGTCGCAGATTTGCATTCGACGAATAGAAGCGGAGTTATAGTTGTTTATATCTGTCAGGCCATGAAACACCATTGACGGCCGGATTGCCTACCACTCGAACGATCGACGTTTGACGAAACTCTACAAGTACGTCGCAGATCGGCATGAGGTGGGTCGATGTGCCGTGTTTTAAGCTACAGTTCGCTATGTCGCAAATTTGCATTCGACGAAAAGAAGCTGAGTTATAGTTGTTTATATCTGTGAGGCCATGAATCACCATTGACGGCCGGATTGCTTTCCACTCGAAACGATCGATGTTTGACAAAACTATGCAAGTTCGTCGCAGATCGGTATAAGGTGGTTCGTTGAAGCGTGTTTTAAGCTACAAATTACTATGTCGCAGATTCGCATACGACGAATAGAAGCGGAGTTATAGTTGTTTATATCTGTCAGGACATGATACACCATTGACGGCCGGATTCCCTACCACTCGAAACGATCGACGTTTGACGAAACCGTGTAAGCTCGTCGCAGATCGGCACAAGGTGGGTCGATGTGACGTGTTTTAAGCTACAAATTGCTATGTCGCATATTCGCATACGACGAATAGAAGCGGAGTTATTGTTGATTGCATCAGTGAGGCCATGAATCACCATTGACGGCCGGATTGCCTACCACTCGAAACGATCGATGTTTGACGAAACTATGCAAGTTCGTCGTAGATCGGTATAAGGTGATTCGTTGGGGCGTGTTTTAAGTTACAAATTGCTATGTCGCAGATTCGCATACGACGAATAGAAGCGGAGTTATTGTGGTGTATATCTGTGAGGCCATGAATTGCCATTGACTACCGGATTCCCTACCACTCGAAACGATCGACGTTTGACGAAACTATACAAGTATGTCGCAGATCGGCATGAGGTGGGTTGATGTGTCGTGTTTTAAGCTACAAATTGCTATGTCGCAGATTCGCATACGACGAATAGAAGCGGAGTTATTGTGGTGTATATCTGTGAGGCCATGAATCACCATTGACGGCCGGATTCCCTACCACTCGAAACGATCGACGTTTGACGAAACCGTGTAAGCTCGTCGCAGATCGGCACAAGGTGGGTCGATGTGACGTGTTTTAAGCTACAAATTGCTATGTCGCATATTCGCATACGACGAATAGAAGCGGAGTTATTGTTGATTGCATCTGTGAGGCCATGAATCACCATTGACGGCCGGATTGCCTACCACTCGAAACGATCGATGTTTGACGAAACTATGCAAGTTCGTCGTAGATCGGTATAAGGTGATTCGTTGGGGCGTGTTTTAAGCTACAAATTGCTATGTCGCAGATTCGCATACGACGAATGGAAGCGGAGTTATTGTGGTGTATATCTGTGAGGCCATGAATTGCCATTGACTACCGGATTCCCTACCACTCGAAACGATCGACGTTTGACGAAACTATACAAGTATGTCGCAGATCGGCATGAGGTGGGTTGATGTGTCGTGTTTTAAGCTACAAATTGCTATGTCGCAGATTCGCATACGACGAATAGAAGCGGAGTTATAGTTGTTTATATCTGTGAGGCCATGAATTGGAATTGACTACCGGATTGCCTACCACTCGAAACGATCGACGTTTGACGAAACTATACAAGTACGTCGCAGATCGGCATGAGGTGGGTCGATGTGCCGTGTTTTAAGCTACAAATCGCTATGTCGCAAATTTGCATTCGACGAATAGAAGCTGAGTTATAGTTGTTTATATCTGTGAGGCCATGAATCACCATTGACGGCCGGATTGCTTTCCACTCGAAACGATCGATGTTTGACAAAACTATGCAAGTCCGTCGCAGATCGGTATAAGGTGGTTCGTTGGGGCGTGTTTTATGCTACAAATTGCTATGTCGCAGATTTGCATACGACGAATAGAAGCGGAGTTATTGTTGTTTATATCTGTGAGGCCATGAATCACCATTGACGGCCGGATTGCCTACCACTCGAAACGATCGATGTTTGACGAAACTATGCAAGTTCGTCGCAGATCGGCACAAGGTGGGTCGATGTGACGTGTTTTAAGCTACAAATTGCTATGTCGCAGATTTGCATTCGACGAATAGAAGCGGAGTTATAGTTGTTTATATCTGTCAGGCCATGATACACCATTGACGGCCGGATTGCTTTCCACTAGAAACGATCGATGTTTGACGAAACTATGCAAGTCCGTCGCAGATCGGTATAAGTTGGTTCATTGGGGCGTGTTTTAAGCTACAAAGTTCTAGGTCGCAGATTCGCATACGACGAATAGAAGCGGAGTTATAGTTGTTTATATCTGTGAGGCCATGAATTGCCATTGACTACCGGATTGCCTACCACTCGAACGATCGACGTTTGACGAAACTCTACAAGTACGTCGCAGATCGGCATGAGGTGGGTCGATGTGCCGTGTTTTAAGCTACAAATCGCTATGTCGCAAATTTGCATTCGACGAATAGAAGCTGAGTTATAGTTGTTTATATCTGTGAGGCCATGAATCACCATTGACGGCCGGATTGCTTACCACTCGAAACGATCGACGTTTGACGAAACTATGCAAGTTCGTCGCAGATCGGTAAAAGGTGGGTCGTTGGGCCGTGTTTTATGCTACAAATTGCTATGTCGCAGATTTGCATACGACGAATAGAAGCGGACTTATTGTTGTTTATATCTGTGAGGCCATGAATCACCATTGACGGCCGGATTCCCTACCAATCGAAACGATCGACGTTTGACGAAACCATGCAAGTTCGTCGCAGATCGGTATAAGGTGGGTCGTTGGGCCATGTTTTAAGCTACAAATCGCTATGTCGCAAATTTGCATTCGACGAATAGAAGCTGAGTTATAGTTGTTTATATCTGTCAGGCCATGAATCACCATTGACGGCCGGATTGCTTTCCACTCGAAACGATCGATGTTTGACAAAACTATGCAAGTCCGTCGCAGATCGGTATAAGATGGTTCGTTGGGGCGTGTTTCATGCTACAAATTGCTATGTCGCAGATTTGCATACGACGAAGAGAAGCGGGGTTATTGTTGTTTATATCTGTGAGGCCATGAATCACCATTGACGGCCGGATTGCTTTCCACTCGAAACGATCGATGTTTGACAAAACTATGCAAGTTCGTCGCAGATCGGCATGAGGTGGGTCGTTGGGCCGTGTTTTATGCTACAAATAGCTATGTCGCAGATTTGCATACGACGAATAGAAGCGGAGTTATTGTTGTTTATATCTGTGAGGCCATGAATCACCATTGACGGCCGGATTGCTTTCCACTCGAAACGATCGATGTTTGACAAAACTATGCAAGTTCGTCGCAGATCGGTATAAGGTGGTTCGTTGGGGCGTGTTTTAAGCTACAAATTACTATGTCGCAGATTCGCATACGACGAATAGAAGCGGAGTTATAGTTGTTTATATCTGTCAGGACATGATACACCATTGACGGCCGGATTGCTTTCCACTCGAAACGATCGATGTTTGACAAAACTATGCAAGTTCGTCGCAGATCGGTATAAGGCGATTCGTTGGGGCGTGTTTTAAGCTACAAATTGCTATGTCGCAGATTCGCATACGACGAATAGAAGCGGAGTTATTGTGGTGTATATCTGTGAGGCCATGAATTGCCATTGACTACCGGATTGCCTACCACTCGAAACGATCGAGGTTTGACGAAACTATACAAGTACGTCGCAGATCGGCATGAGGTGGGTCGATGTGCCGTGTTTTAAGCTACAAATCGCTATGTCGCAAATTTGCATTCGACGAATAGAAGCTGAGTTATAGTTGTTTATATCTGTGAGGCCATGAATCACCATTGACGGCCGGATTGCTTTCCACTCGAAACGATCGATGTTTGACAAAACTATGCAAGTCCGTCGCAGATCGGTATAAGGTGGTTCGTTGGGGCGTGTTTTATGCTACAAATTGCTATGTCGCAGATTTGCATACGACGAATAGAAGCGGAGTTATTGTTGTTTATATCTGTGAGGCCATGAATCACCATTGACGGCCGGATTGCCTACCACTCGAAACGATCGATGTTTGACGAAACTATGCAAGTTCGTCGCAGATCGGCACAAGGTGGGTCGATGTGACGTGTTTTAAGCTACAAATTGCTATGTCGCAGATTTGCATTCGACGAATAGAAGCGGAGTTATAGTTGTTTATATCTGTCAGGCCATGAAACACCATTGACGGCCGGATTGCCTACCACTCGAACGATCGACGTTTGACGAAACTCTACAAGTACGTCGCAGATCGGCATGAGGTGGGTCGATGTGCCGTGTTTTAAGCTACAAATCGCTATGTCGCAAATTTGCATTCGACGAATAGAAGCTGAGTTATAGTTGTTTATATCTGTGAGGCCATGAATCACCATTGACGGCCGGATTGCTTTCCACTCGAAACGATCGATGTTTGACAAAACTATGCAAGTCCGTCGCAGATCGGTATAAGGTGGTTCGTTGGGGCGTGTTTTATGCTACAAATTGCTATGTCGCAGATTTGCATACGACGAATAGAAGCGGAGTTATTGTTGTTTATATCTGTGAGGCCATGAATCACCATTGACGGCCGGATTGCCTACCACTCGAAACGATCGATGTTTGACGAAACTATGCAAGTTCGTCGCAGGTCGGCAGAAGGTGGGTCGATGTGACGTGTTTTAAACTACAAATTGCTATGTCGCAGATTTGCATTCGACGAATAGAAGCGGAGTTATAGTTGTTTATATCTGTCAGGCCATGATACACCATTGACGGCCGGATTGCTTTCCACTAGAAACGTTCGATGTTTGACGAAACTATGCAAGTCCGTCGCAGATCGGTATAAGTTGGTTGATTGGGGCGTGTTTTAAGCTACAAATTGCTAGGTCGCAGATTCGCATACGACGAATAGAAGCGGAGTTATAGTTGTTTATATCTGTCAGGCCATGAATTGCCATTGACTACCGGATTGCCTACCACTCGAACGATCGACGTTTGACGAAACTCTACAAGTACGTCGCAGATCGGCATGAGGTGGGTCGATGTGCCGTGTTTTAAGCTACAAATCGCTATGTCGCAAATTTGCATTCGACGAATAGAAGCTGAGTTATAGTTGTTTATATCTGTGAGGCCATGAATCACCATTGACGGCCGGATTGCTTACCACTCGAAACGGTCGACGTTTGACGAAACTATGCAAGTTCGTCGCAAATCGGTAAAAGGTGGGTCGTTGGGCCGTGTTTTATGCTACAAATTGCTATGTCGCAGATTTGCATACGACGAATAGAAGCGGACTTATTGTTGTTTATATCTGTGAGGCCATGAATCACCATTGACGGCCTGATTCCCTACCAATCGAAACGATCGACGTTTGACGAAACCATGCAAGTTCGTCGCAGATCGGTATAAGGTGGGTCGTTGGGCCATGTTTTAAGCTACAAATCGCTATGTCGCAAATTTGCATTCGACGAATAGAAGCTGAGTTATAGTTGTTTATATCTGTCAGGCCATGAATCACCATTGACGGCCGGATTGCTTTCCACTCGAAACGATCAATGTTTGACAAAACTATGCAAGTCCTTCGCAGATCGGTATAAGATGGTTCGTTGGGGCGTGTTTTATGCTACAAATTGCTATGTCGCAGATTTGCATACGACGAAGAGAAGCGGGGTTATTGTTGTTTATATCTGTGAGGCCATGAATCACCATTGACGGCCGGATTGCTTTCCACTCGAAACGATCGATGTTTGACAAAACTATGCAAGTTCGTCGCAGATCGGCATGAGGAGGGTCGTTTGGCCGTGTTTTATGCTACAAATTGCTATGTCGCAGATTTGCATACGACGAATAGAAGCGGAGTTATTGTTGTTTATATCTGTGAGGCCATGAATCACCATTGACGGCCGGATTGCTTTCCACTCGAAACGATCGATGTTTGACAAAACTATGCAAGTTCGTCGCAGATCGGTATAAGGTGGTTCGTTGGGGCGTGTTTTAAGCTACAAATTACTATGTCGCAGATTCGCATACGACGAATAGGAGCGGAGTTATAGTTGTTTATATCTGTCAGGACATGATACACCATTGACGGCCGGATTGCTTTCCACTCGAAACGATCGATGTTTGACAAAACTATGCAAGTTCGTCGCAGATCGGTGTAAGGTGGTTCGTTGAAGCGTGTTTTAAGCTACAAATTACTATGTCGCAGATTCGCATACGACGAATAGAAGCGGAGTTATAGTTGTTTATATCTGTCAGGACATGATACACCATTGACGGCCGGATTCCCTACCACTCGAAACGATCGACGTTTGACGAAACCGTGTAAGCTCGTCGCAGATCGGCACAAGGTGGGTCGATGTGACGTGTTTTAAGCTACAAATTGCTATGTCGCATATTCGCATACGACGAATAGAAGCGGAGTTGTTGTTGATTGCATCAGTGAGGCCATGAATCACCATTGACGGCCGGATTGCCTACCACTCGAAACGATCGATGTTTGACGAAACTATGCAAGTTCGTCGTAGATCGGTATAAGGTGATTCGTTGGGGCGTGTTTTAAGCTACAAATTGCTATGTCGCAGATTCGCATACGACGAATAGAAGCGGAGTTATTGTGGTGTATATCTGTGAGGCCATGAATTGCCATTGACTACCGGATTCCCTACCACTCGAAACGATCGACGTTTGACGAAACTATACAAGTACGTCGCAGATCGGCATGAGGTGGGTCGATGTGCCGTGTTTTAAGCTACAAATCGCTATGTCGCAAATTTGCATTCGACGAATAGAAGCTGAGTTATAGTTGTTTATATCTGTGAGGCCATGAATCACCATTGACGGCCGGATTGCTTTCCACTCGAAACGATCGATGTTTGACAAAACTATGCAAGTCCGTCGCAGATCGGTATAAGGTGGTTCGTTGGGGCGTGTTTTATGCTACAAATTGCTATGTCGCAGATTTGCATACGACGAATAGAAGCGGAGTTATTGTTGTTTATATCTGTGAGGCCATGAATCACCATTGACGGCCGGATTGCCTACCACTCGAAACGATCGATGTTTGACGAAACTATGCAAGTTCGTCGCAGATCGGCACAAGGTGGGTCGATGTGACGTGTTTTAAGCTACAAATTATTATGTCGCAGATTTGCATTCGACGAATAGAAGCGGAGTTATAGTTGTTTATATCTGTCAGGCCATGAAACACCATTGACGGCCGGATTGCCTACCACTCGAACGATCGACGTTTGACGAAACTCTACAAGTACGTCGCAGATCGGCATGAGGTGGGTCGATGTGCCGTGTTTTAAGCTACAAATCGCTATGTCGCAAATTTGCATTCGACGAATAGAAGCTGAGTTATAGTTGTTTATATCTGTGAGGCCATGAATCACCATTGACGGCCGGATTGCTTTCCACTCGAAACGATCGATGTTTGACAAAACTATGCAAGTCCGTCGCAGATCGGTATAAGGTGGTTCGTTGGGGCGTGTTTTATGCTACAAATTGCTATGTCGCAGATTTGCATACGACGAATAGAAGCGGAGTTATTGTTGTTTATATCTGTGAGGCCATGAATCACCATTGACGGCCGGATTGTCTACCACTCGAAACGATCGATGTTTGACGAAACTATGCAAGTTCGTCGCAGGTCGGCACAAGGTGGGTCGATGTGACGTGTTTTAAGCTACAAATTGCTATGTCGCAGATTTGCATTCGACGAATAGAAGCGGAGTTATAGTTGTTTATATCTGTCAGGCCATGATACACCATTGACGGCCGGATTGCTTTCCACTAGAAACGTTCGATGTTTGACGAAACTATGCAAGTCCGTCGCAGATCGGTATAAGTTGGTTGATTGGGGCGTGTTTTAAGCTACAAATTGCTAGGTCGCAGATTCGCATACGACGAATAGAAGCGGAGTTATAGTTGTTTATATCTGTGAGGCCATGAATTGCCATTGACTACCGGATTGCCTACCACTCGAACGATCGACGTTTGACGAAACTCTACAAGTACGTCGCAGATCGGCATGAGGTGGGTCGATGTGCCGTGTTTTAAGCTACAAATCGCTATGTCGCAAATTTGCATTCGACGAATAGAAGCTGAGTTATAGTTGTTTATATCTGTGAGGCCATGAATCACCATTGACGGCCGGATTGCTTACCACTCGAAACGGTCGACGTTTGACGAAACTATGCAAGTTCGTCGCAAATCGGTAAAAGGTGGGTCGTTGGGCCGTGTTTTATGCTACAAATTGCTATGTCGCAGATTTGCATACGACGAATAGAAGCGGACTTATTGTTGTTTATATCTGTGAGGCCATGAATCACCATTGACGGCCGGATTCCCTACCAATCGAAACGATCGACGTTTGACGAAACCATGCAAGTTCGTCGCAGATCGGTATAAGGTGGGTCGTTGGGCCATGTTTTAAGCTACAAATCGCTATGTCGCAAATTTGCATTCGACGAATAGAAGCTGAGTTATAGTTGTTTATATCTGTCAGGCCATGAATCACCATTGACGGCCGGATTGCTTTCCACTCGAAACGATCAATGTTTGACAAAACTATGCAAGTCCGTCGCAGATCGGTATAAGATGGTTCGTTGGGGCGTGTTTTATGCTACAAATTGCTATGTCGCAGATTTGCATACGACGAAGAGAAGCGGGGTTATTGTTGTTTATATCTGTGAGGCCATGAATCACCATTGACGGCCGGATTGCTTTCCACTCGAAACGATCGATGTTTGACAAAACTATGCAAGTTCGTCGCAGATCGGCATGAGGAGGGTCGTTGGGCCGTGTTTTATGCTACAAATTGCTATGTCGCAGATTTGCATACGACGAATAGAAGCGGAGTTATTGTTGTTTATATCTGTGAGGCCATGAATCACCATTGACGGCCGGATTGCTTTCCACTCGAAACGATCGATGTTTGACAAAACTATGCAAGTTCGTCGCAGATCGGTATAAGGTGGTTCGTTGGGGCGTGTTTTAAGCTACAAATTACTATGTCGCAGATTCGCATACGACGAATAGGAGCGGAGTTATAGTTGTTTATATCTGTCAGGACATGATACACCATTGACGGCCGGATTGCTTTCCACTCGAAACGATCGATGTTTGACAAAACTATGCAAGTTCGTCGCAGATCGGTGTAAGGTGGTTCGTTGAAGCGTGTTTTAAGCTACAAATTACTATGTCGCAGATTCGCATACGACGAATAGAAGCGGAGTTATAGTTGTTTATATCTGTCAGGACATGATACACCATTGACGGCCGGATTCCCTACCACTCGAAACGATCGACGTTTGACGAAACCGTGTAAGCTCGTCGCAGATCGGCACAAGGTGGGTCGATGTGACGTGTTTTAAGCTACAAATTGCTATGTCGCATATTCGCATACGACGAATAGAAGCGGAGTTATTGTTGATTGCATCTGTGAGGCCATGAATCACCATTGACGGCCGGATTGCCTACCACTCGAAACGATCGATGTTTGACGAAACTATGCAAGTTCGTCGTAGATCGGTATAAGGTGATTCGTTGGGGCGTGTTTTAAGCTACAAATTGCTATGTCGCAGATTCGCATACGACGAATGGAAGCGGAGTTATTGTGGTGTATATCTGTGAGGCCATGAATTGCCATTGACTACCGGATTCCCTACCACTCGAAACGATCGACGTTTGACGAAACTATACAAGTATGTCGCAGATCGGCATGAGGTGGGTTGATGTGTCGTGTTTTAAGCTACAAATTGCTATGTCGCAGATTCGCATACGACGAATAGAAGCGGAGTTATAGTTGTTTATATCTGTGAGGCCATGAATTGCCATTGACTACCGGATTGCCTACCACTCGAAACGATCGACGTTTGACGAAACTATACAAGTACGTCGCAGATCGGCATGAGGTGGGTCGATGTGCCGTGTTTTAAGCTACAAATCGCTATGTCGCAAATTTGCATTCGACGAATAGAAGCTGAGTTATAGTTGTTTATATCTGTGAGGCCATGAATCACCATTGACGGCCGGATTGCTTTCCACTCGAAACGATCGATGTTTGACAAAACTATGCAAGTCCGTCGCAGATCGGTATAAGGTGGTTCGTTGGGGCGTGTTTTATGCTACAAATTGCTATGTCGCAGATTTGCATACGACGAATAGAAGCGGAGTTATTGTTGTTTATATCTGTGAGGCCATGAATCACCATTGACGGCCGGATTGCCTACAACTCGAAACGATCGATGTTTGACGAAACTATGCAAGTTCGTCGCAGATCGGCACAAGGTGGGTCGATGTGACGTGTTTTAAGCTACAAATTGCTATGTCGCAGATTTGCATTCGACGAATAGAAGCGGAGTTATAGTTGTTTATATCTGTCAGGCCATGATACACCATTGACGGCCGGATTGCTTTCCACTAGAAACGATCGATGTTTGACGAAACTATGCAAGTCCGTCGCAGATCGGTATAAGTTGGTTCATTGGGGCGTGTTTTAAGCTACAAAGTTCTAGGTCGCAGATTCGCATACGACGAATAGAAGCGGAGTTATAGTTGTTTATATCTGTGAGGCCATGAATTGCCATTGACTACCGGATTGCCTACCACTCGAACGATCGACGTTTGACGAAACTCTACAAGTACGTCGCAGATCGGCATGAGGTGGGTCGATGTGCCGTGTTTTAAGCTACAAATCGCTATGTCGCAAATTTGCATTCGACGAATAGAAGCTGAGTTATAGTTGTTTATATCTGTGAGGCCATGAATCACCATTGACGGCCGGATTGCTTACCACTCGAAACGATCGACGTTTGACGAAACTATGCAAGTTCGTCGCAGATCGGTAAAAGGTGGGTCGTTGGGCCGTGTTTTATGCTACAAATTGCTATGTCGCAGATTTGCATACGACGAATAGAAGCGGACTTATTGTTGTTTATATCTGTGAGGCCATGAATCACCATTGACGGCCGGATTCCCTACCAATCGAAACGATCGAAGTTTGACGAAACCATGCAAGTTCGTCGCAGATCGGTATAAGGTGGGTCGTTGGGCCATGTTTTAAGCTACAAATCGCTATGTCGCAAATTTGCATTCGACGAATAGAAGCTGAGTTATAGTTGTTTATATCTGTCAGGCCATGAATCACCATTGACGGCCGGATTGCTTTCCACTCGAAACGATCGATGTTTGACAAAACTATGCAAGTCCGTCGCAGATCGGTATAAGATGGTTCGTTGGGGCGTGTTTCATGCTACAAATTGCTATGTCGCAGATTTGCATACGACGAAGAGAAGCGGGGTTATTGTTGTTTATATCTGTGAGGCCATGAATCACCATTGACGGCCGGATTGCTTTCCACTCGAAACGATCGATGTTTGACAAAACTATGCAAGTTCGTCGCAGATCGGCATGAGGTGGGTCGTTGGGCCGTGTTTTATGCTACAAATAGCTATGTCGCAGATTTGCATACGACGAATAGAAGCGGAGTTATTGTTGTTTATATCTGTGAGGCCATGAATCACCATTGACGGCCGGATTGCTTTCCACTCGAAACGATCGATGTTTGACAAAACTATGCAAGTTCGTCGCAGATCGGTATAAGGTGGTTCGTTGGGGCGTGTTTTAAGCTACAAATTACTATGTCGCAGATTCGCATACGACGAATAGGAGCGGAGTTATAGTTGTTTATATCTGTCAGGACATGATACACCATTGACGGCCGGATTGCTTTCCACTCGAAACGATCGATGTTTGACAAAACTATGCAAGTTCGTCGCAGATCGGTATAAGGCGATTCGTTGGGGCGTGTTTTAAGCTACAAATTGCTATGTCGCAGATTCGCATACGACGAATAGAAGCGGAGTTATTGTGGTGTATATCTGTGAGGCCATGAATTGCCATTGACTACCGGATTGCCTACCACTCGAAACGATCGAGGTTTGACGAAACTATACAAGTACGTCGCAGATCGGCATGAGGTGGGTCGATGTGCCGTGTTTTAAGCTACAAATCGCTATGTCGCAAATTTGCATTCGACGAATAGAAGCTGAGTTATAGTTGTTTATATCTGTGAGGCCATGAATCACCATTGACGGCCGGATTGCTTTCCACTCGAAACGATCGATGTTTGACAAAACTATGCAAGTTCGTCGCAGATCGGTATAAGGTGGTTCGTTGGGGCGTGTTTTATGCTACAAATTGCTATGTCGCAGATTTGCATACGACGAATAGAAGCGGAGTTATTGTTGTTTATATCTGTGAGGCCATGAATCACCATTGACGGCCGGATTGCCTACCACTCGAAACGATCGATGTTTGACGAAACTATGCAAGTTCGTCGCAGATCGGCACAAGGTGGGTCGATGTGACGTGTTTTAAGCTACAAATTGCTATGTCGCAGATTTGCATTCGACGAATAGAAGCGGAGTTATAGTTGTTTATATCTGTCAGGCCATGAAACACCATTGACGGCCGGATTGCCTACCACTCGAACGATCGACGTTTGACGAAACTCTACAAGTACGTCGCAGATCGGCATGAGGTGGGTCGATGTGCCGTGTTTTAAGCTACAAATCGCTATGTCGCAAATTTGCATTCGACGAATAGAAGCTGAGTTATAGTTGTTTATATCTGTGAGGCCATGAATCACCATTGACGGCCGGATTGCTTTCCACTCGAAACGATCGATGTTTGACAAAACTATGCAAGTCCGTCGCAGATCGGTATAAGGTGGTTCGTTGGGGCGTGTTTTATGCTACAAATTGCTATGTCGCAGATTTGCATACGACGAATAGAAGCGGAGTTATTGTTGTTTATATCTGTGAGGCCATGAATCACCATTGACGGCCGGATTGCCTACCACTCGAAACGATCGATGTTTGACGAAACTATGCAAGTTCGTCGCAGGTCGGCACAAGGTGGGTCGATGTGACGTGTTTTAAGCTACAAATTGCTATGTCGCAGATTTGCATTCGACGAATAGAAGCGGAGTTATAGTTGTTTATATCTGTCAGGCCATGATACACCATTGACGGCCGGATTGCTTTCCACTAGAAACGTTCGATGTTTGACGAAACTATGCAAGTCCGTCGCAGATCGGTATAAGTTGGTTGATTGGGGCGTGTTTTAAGCTACAAATTGCTAGGTCGCAGATTCGCATACGACGAATAGAAGCGGAGTTATAGTTGTTTATATCTGTGAGGCCATGAATTGCCATTGACTACCGGATTGCCTACCACTCGAACGATCGACGTTTGACGAAACTCTACAAGTACGTCGCAGATCGGCATGAGGTGGGTCGATGTGCCGTGTTTTAAGCTACAAATCGCTATGTCGCAAATTTGCATTCGACGAATAGAAGCTGAGTTATAGTTGTTTATATCTGTGAGGCCATGAATCACCATTGACGGCCGGATTGCTTACCACTCGAAACGGTCGACGTTTGACGAAACTATGCAAGTTCGTCGCAAATCGGTAAAAGGTGGGTCGTTGGGCCGTGTTTTATGCTACAAATTGCTATGTCGCAGATTTGCATACGACGAATAGAAGCGGACTTATTGTTGTTTATATCTGTGAGGCCATGAATCACCATTGACGGCCTGATTCCCTACCAATCGAAACGATCGACGTTTGACGAAACCATGCAAGTTCGTCGCAGATCGGTATAAGGTGGGTCGTTGGGCCATGTTTTAAGCTACAAATCGCTATGTCGCAAATTTGCATTCGACGAATAGAAGCTGAGTTATAGTTGTTTATATCTGTCAGGCCATGAATCACCATTGACGGCCGGATTGCTTTCCACTCGAAACGATCAATGTTTGACAAAACTATGCAAGTCCTTCGCAGATCGGTATAAGATGGTTCGTTGGGGCGTGTTTTATGCTACAAATTGCTATGTCGCAGATTTGCATACGACGAAGAGAAGCGGGGTTATTGTTGTTTATATCTGTGAGGCCATGAATCACCATTGACGGCCGGATTGCTTTCCACTCGAAACGATCGATGTTTGACAAAACTATGCAAGTTCGTCGCAGATCGGCATGAGGAGGGTCGTTTGGCCGTGTTTTATGCTACAAATTGCTATGTCGCAGATTTGCATACGACGAATAGAAGCGGAGTTATTGTTGTTTATATCTGTGAGGCCATGAATCACCATTGACGGCCGGATTGCTTTCCACTCGAAACGATCGATGTTTGACAAAACTATGCAAGTTCGTCGCAGATCGGTATAAGGTGGTTCGTTGGGGCGTGTTTTAAGCTACAAATTACTATGTCGCAGATTCGCATACGACGAATAGGAGCGGAGTTATAGTTGTTTATATCTGTCAGGACATGATACACCATTGACGGCCGGATTGCTTTCCACTCGAAACGATCGATGTTTGACAAAACTATGCAAGTTCGTCGCAGATCGGTGTAAGGTGGTTCGTTGAAGCGTGTTTTAAGCTACAAATTACTATGTCGCAGATTCGCATACGACGAATAGAAGCGGAGTTATAGTTGTTTATATCTGTCAGGACATGATACACCATTGACGGCCGGATTCCCTACCACTCGAAACGATCGACGTTTGACGAAACCGTGTAAGCTCGTCGCAGATCGGCACAAGGTGGGTCGATGTGACGTGTTTTAAGCTACAAATTGCTATGTCGCATATTCGCATACGACGAATAGAAGCGGAGTTGTTGTTGATTGCATCAGTGAGGCCATGAATCACCATTGACGGCCGGATTGCCTACCACTCGAAACGATCGATGTTTGACGAAACTATGCAAGTTCGTCGCAGATCGGTATAAGGTGATTCGTTGGGGCGTGTTTTAAGCTACAAATTGCTATGTCGCAGATTTGCATACGACGAATAGAAGCGGGGTTATTGTGGTGTATATCTGTGAGGCCATGAATTGCCATTGACTACCGGATTCCCTACCACTCGAAACGATCGACGTTTGACGAAACTATACAAGTACGTCGCAGATCGGCATGAGGTGGGTCGATGTGCCGTGTTTTAAGCTACAAATCGCTATGTCGCAAATTTGCATTCGACGAATAGAAGCTGAGTTATAGTTGTTTATATCTGTGAGGCCATGAATCACCATTGACGGCCGGATTGCTTTCCACTCGAAACGATCGATGTTTGACAAAACTATGCAAGTCCGTCGCAGATCGGTATAAGGTGGTTCGTTGGGGCGTGTTTTATGCTACAAATTGCTATGTCGCAGATTTGCATACGACGAATAGAAGCGGAGTTATTGTTGTTTATATCTGTGAGGCCATGAATCACCATTGACGGCCGGATTGCCTACCACTCGAAACGATCGATGTTTGACGAAACTATGCAAGTTCGTCGCAGATCGGCACAAGGTGGGTCGATGTGACGTGTTTTAAGCTACAAATTGCTATGCCGCAGATTTGCATTCGACGAATAGAAGCGGAGTTATAGTTGTTTATATCTGTCAGGCCATGAAACACCATTGACGGCCGGATTGCCTACCACTCGAACGATCGACGTTTGACGAAACTCTACAAGTACGTCGCAGATCGGCATGAGGTGGGTCGATGTGCCGTGTTTTAAGCTACAAATCGCTATGTCGCAAATTTGCATTCGACGAATAGAAGCTGAGTTATAGTTGTTTATATCTGTGAGGCCATGAATCACCATTGACGGCCGGATTGCTTTCCACTCGAAACGATCGATGTTTGACAAAACTATGCAAGTCCGTCGCAGATCGGTATAAGGTGGTTCGTTGGGGCGTGTTTTATGCTACAAATTGCTATGTCGCAGATTTGCATACGACGAATAGAAGCGGAGTTATTGTTGTTTATATCTGTGAGGCCATGAATCACCATTGACGGCCGGATTGCCTACCACTCGAAACGATCGATGTTTGACGAAACTATGCAAGTTCGTCGCAGGTCGGCACAAGGTGGGTCGATGTGACGTGTTTTAAGCTACAAATTGCTATGTCGCAGATTTGCATTCGACGAATAGAAGCGGAGTTATAGTTGTTTATATCTGTCAGGCCATGATACACCATTGACGGCCGGATTGCTTTCCACTAGAAACGTTCGATGTTTGACGAAACTATGCAAGTCCGTCGCAGATCGGTATAAGTTGGTTGATTGGGGCGTGTTTTAAGCTACAAATTGCTAGGTCGCAGATTCGCATACGACGAATAGAAGCGGAGTTATAGTTGTTTATATCTGTGAGGCCATGAATTGCCATTGACTACCGGATTGCCTACCACTCGAACGATCGACGTTTGACGAAACTCTACAAGTACGTCGCAGATCGGCATGAGGTGGGTCGATGTGCCGTGTTTTAAGCTACAAATCGCTATGTCGCAAATTTGCATTCGACGAATAGAAGCTGAGTTATAGTTGTTTATATCTGTGAGGCCATGAATCACCATTGACGGCCGGATTGCTTTCCACTCGAAACGATCGATGTTTGACAAAACTATGCAAGTCCGTCGCAGATCGGTATAAGGTGGTTCGTTGGGGCGTGTTTTATGCTACAAATTGCTATGTCGCAGATTTGCATACGACGAATAGAAGCGGAGTTATTGTTGTTTATATCTGTGAGGCCATGAATCACCATTGACGGCCGGATTGCCTACCACTCGAAACGATCGATGTTTGACGAAACTATGCAAGTTCGTCGCAGGTCGGCACAAGGTGGGTCGATGTGACGTGTTTTAAGCTACAAATTGCTATGTCGCAGATTTGCATTCGACGAATAGAAGCGGAGTTATAGTTGTTTATATCTGTCAGGCCATGATACACCATTGACGGCCGGATTGCTTTCCACTAGAAACGTTCGATGTTTGACGAAACTATGCAAGTCCGTCGCAGATCGGTATAAGTTGGTTGATTGGGGCGTGTTTTAAGCTACAAATTGCTAGGTCGCAGATTCGCATACGACGAATAGAAGCGGAGTTATAGTTGTTTATATCTGTGAGGCCATGAATTGCCATTGACTACCGGATTGCCTACCACTCGAACGATCGACGTTTGACGAAACTCTACAAGTACGTCGCAGATCGGCATGAGGTGGGTCGATGTGCCGTGTTTTAAGCTACAAATCGCTATGTCGCAAATTTGCATTCGACGAATAGAAGCTGAGTTATAGTTGTTTATATCTGTGAGGCCATGAATCACCATTGACGGCCGGATTGCTTACCACTCGAAACGGTCGACGTTTGACGAAACTATGCAAGTTCGTCGCAAATCGGTAAAAGGTGGGTCGTTGGGCCGTGTTTTATGCTACAAATTGCTATGTCGCAGATTTGCATACGACGAATAGAAGCGGACTTATTGTTGTTTATATCTGTGAGGCCATGAATCACCATTGACGGCCGGATTCCCTACCAATCGAAACGATCGACGTTTGACGAAACCATGCAAGTTCGTCGCAGATCGGTATAAGGTGGGTCGTTGGGCCATGTTTTAAGCTACAAATCGCTATGTCGCAAATTTGCATTCGACGAATAGAAGCTGAGTTATAGTTGTTTATATCTGTCAGGCCATGAATCACCATTGACGGCCGGATTGCTTTCCACTCGAAACGATCAATGTTTGACAAAACTATGCAAGTCCGTCGCAGATCGGTATAAGATGGTTCGTTGGGGCGTGTTTTATGCTACAAATTGCTATGTCGCAGATTTGCATACGACGAAGAGAAGCGGGGTTATTGTTGTTTATATCTGTGAGGCCATGAATCACCATTGACGGCCGGATTGCTTTCCACTCGAAACGATCGATGTTTGACAAAACTATGCAAGTTCGTCGCAGATCGGCATGAGGAGGGTCGTTGGGCCGTGTTTTATGCTACAAATTGCTATGTCGCAGATTTGCATACGACGAATAGAAGCGGAGTTATTGTTGTTTATATCTGTGAGGCCATGAATCACCATTGACGGCCGGATTGCTTTCCACTCGAAACGATCGATGTTTGACAAAACTATGCAAGTTCGTCGCAGATCGGTATAAGGTGGTTCGTTGGGGCGTGTTTTAAGCTACAAATTACTATGTCGCAGATTCGCATACGACGAATAGGAGCGGAGTTATAGTTGTTTATATCTGTCAGGACATGATACACCATTGACGGCCGGATTGCTTTCCACTCGAAACGATCGATGTTTGACAAAACTATGCAAGTTCGTCGCAGATCGGTGTAAGGTGGTTCGTTGAAGCGTGTTTTAAGCTACAAATTACTATGTCGCAGATTCGCATACGACGAATAGAAGCGGAGTTATAGTTGTTTATATCTGTCAGGACATGATACACCATTGACGGCCGGATTCCCTACCACTCGAAACGATCGACGTTTGACGAAACCGTGTAAGCTCGTCGCAGATCGGCACAAGGTGGGTCGATGTGACGTGTTTTAAGCTACAAATTGCTATGTCGCATATTCGCATACGACGAATAGAAGCGGAGTTGTTGTTGATTGCATCAGTGAGGCCATGAATCACCATTGACGGCCGGATTGCCTACCACTCGAAACGATCGATGTTTGACGAAACTATGCAAGTTCGTCGTAGATCGGTATAAGGTGATTCGTTGGGGCGTGTTTTAAGCTACAAATTGCTATGTCGCAGATTCGCATACGACGAATAGAAGCGGAGTTATTGTGGTGTATATCTGTGAGGCCATGAATTGCCATTGACTACCGGATTCCCTACCACTCGAAACGATCGACGTTTGACGAAACTATACAAGTATGTCGCAGATCGGCATGAGGTGGGTTGTTGTGTCGTGTTTTAAGCTACAAATTGCTATGTCGGAGATTCGCATACGACGAATAGAAGCGGAGTTATTGTGGTGTATATCTGTGAGGCCATGAATCACCATTGACGGCCGGATTCCCTACCACTCGAAACGATCGACGTTTGACGAAACCGTGTAAGCTCGTCGCAGATCGGCACAAGGTGGGTCGATGTGACGTGTTTTAAGCTACAAATTGCTATGTCGCATATTCGCATACGACGAATAGAAGCGGAGTTATTGTTGATTGCATCTGTGAGGCCATGAATCACCATTGACGGCCGGATTGCCTACCACTCGAAACGATCGATGTTTGACGAAACTATGCAAGTTCGTCGTAGATCGGTATAAGGTGATTCGTTGGGGCGTGTTTTAAGCTACAAATTGCTATGTCGCAGATTCGCATACGACGAATAGAAGCGGAGTTATTGTGGTGTATATCTGTGAGGCCATGAATTGCCATTGACTACCGGATTCCCTACCACTCGAAACGATCGACGTTTGACGAAACTATACAAGTATGTCGCAGATCGGCATGAGGTGGGTTGATGTGTCGTGTTTTAAGCTACAAATTGCTATGTCGCAGATTCGCATACGACGAATAGAAGCGGAGTTATAGTTGTTTATATCTGTGAGGCCATGAATTGCCATTGACTACCGGATTGCCTACCACTCGAAACGATCGACGTTTGACGAAACTATACAAGTACGTCGCAGATCGGCATGAGGTGGGTCGATGTGCCGTGTTTTAAGCTACAAATCGCTATGTCGCAAATTTGCATTCGACGAATAGAAGCTGAGTTATAGTTGTTTATATCTGTGAGGCCATGAATCACCATTGACGGCCGGATTGCTTACCACTCGAAACGATCGATGTTTGACAAAACTATGCAAGTACGTCGCAGATCGGTATAAGGTGGTTCGTTGGGGCGTGTTTTATGCTACAAATTGCTATGTCGCAGATTTGCATACGACGAATAGAAGCGGAGTTATTGTTGTTTATATCTGTGAGGCCATGAATCACCATTGACGGCCGGATTGCCTACAACTCGAAACGATCGATGTTTGACGAAACTATGCAAGTTCGTCGCAGATCGGCACAAGGTGGGTCGATGTGACGTGTTTTAAGCTACAAATTGCTATGTCGCAGATTTGCATTCGACGAATAGAAGCGGAGTTATAGTTGTTTATATCTGTCAGGCCATGATACACCATTGACGGCCGGATTGCTTTCCACTAGAAACGATCGATGTTTGACGAAACTATGCAAGTCCGTCGCAGATCGGTATAAGTTGGTTCATTGGGGCGTGTTTTAAGCTACAAAGTTCTAGGTCGCAGATTCGCATACGACGAATAGAAGCGGAGTTATAGTTGTTTATATCTGTGAGGCCATGAATTGCCATTGACTACCGGATTGCCTACCACTCGAACGATCGACGTTTGACGAAACTCTACAAGTACGTCGCAGATCGGCATGAGGTGGGTCGATGTGCCGTGTTTTAAGCTACAAATCGCTATGTCGCAAATTTGCATTCGACGAATAGAAGCTGAGTTATAGTTGTTTATATCTGTGAGGCCATGAATCACCATTGTTTGAGATCGGCGCAAATCGCGCCTCGCAATTGTTCGCGAGCGCGATCTTTGGACGGAAAGTGGCGCCTCGGTTCCTTGATGAGAGGTGCGAGGTGCGGGTCATTGTGTATCCCCACTTCGCTCTCTTTTCGGGGAGCCGAGGTAAAGTAAAGCCAGGCACGCGACCGTGCCGACACTCTCTCTCTTTCGCTTACTTACGTACAGTCGACACTTCGCTAAATACTTCGCATTGCGCATTTAACCGTTTTCGCTTTTTAAAAAAGCTAGCTCGCTTAGAGTCTACACCGCACTTATTCCTGTCTAATTCCTCCGTTCCTATCTATTTCCGATATCCTCTTTCAGACCTTTATTCATTTACCACTACATTCTATATTCTCCTCCATAATATCATTGTAAATATACATTTTCATTTAACCACAAACGGTTCTTTTGGCTCTCCCTTTTCCTCAACCCAGTCACCTGCTTATTCCCCAGTACCAATCGCGTACAACCATTGACGGCCGGATTGCTTACCACTCGAAACGATCGACGTTTGACGAAACTATGCAAGTTCGTCGCAGATCGGTAAAAGGTGGGTCGTTGGGCCGTGTTTTATGCTACAAATTGCTATGTCGCAGATTTGCATACGACGAATAGAAGCGGACTTATTGTTGTTTATATCTGTGAGGCCATGAATCACCATTGACGGCCGGATTCCCTACCACTCGAAACGATCGACGTTTGACGAAACCATGCAAGTTCGTCGCAGATCGGTATAAGGTGGGTCGTTGGGCCATGTTTTAAGCTACAAATCGCTATGTCGCAAATTTGCATTCGACGAATAGAAGCTGAGTTATAGTTGTTTATATCTGTCAGGCCATGAATCACCATTGACGGCCGGATTGCTTTCCACTCGAAACGATCAATGTTTGACAAAACTATGCAAGTCCGTCGCAGATCGGTATAAGATGGTTCGTTGGGGCGTGTTTTATGCTACAAATTGCTATGTCGCAGATTTGCATACGACGAAGAGAAGCGGGGTTATTGTTGTTTATATCTGTGAGGCCATGAATCACCATTGACGGCCGGATTGCTTTCCACTCGAAACGATCGATGTTTGACAAAACTATGCAAGTTCGTCGCAGATCGGCATGAGGTGGGTCGTTGGGCCGTGTTTTATGCTACAAATTGCTATGTCGCAGATTTGCATACGACGAATAGAAGCGGAGTTATTGTTGTTTATATCTGTGAGGCCATGAATCACCATTGACGGCCGGATTGCTTTCCACTCGAAACGATCGATGTTTGACAAAACTATGCAAGTTCGTCGCAGATCGGTATAAGGTGGTTCGTTGGGGCGTGTTTTAAGCTACAAATTACTATGTCGCAGATTCGCATACGACGAATAGGAGCGGAGTTATAGTTGTTTATATCTGTCAGGACATGATACACCATTGACGGCCGGATTGCTTTCCACTCGAAACGATCGATGTTTGACAAAACTATGCAAGTTCGTCGCAGATCGGTATCAGGCGATTCGTTGGGGCGTGTCTTAAGCTACAAATTGCTATGTCGCAGATTCGCATACGACGAATAGAAGCGGAGTTATTGTGGTGTATATCTGTGAGGCCATGAATTGCCATTGACTACCGGATTGCCTACCACTCGAAACGATCGAGGTTTGACGAAACTATACAAGTACGTCGCAGATCGGCATGAGGTGGGTCGATGTGCCGTGTTTTAAGCTACAAATCGCTATGTCGCAAATTTGCATTCGACGAATAGAAGCTGAGTTATAGTTGTTTATATCTGTGAGGCCATGAATCACCATTGACGGCCGGATTGCTTTCCACTCGAAACGATCGATGTTTGACAAAACTATGCAAGTCCGTCGCAGATCGGTATAAGGTGGTTCGTTGGGGCGTGTTTTATACTACAAATTGCTATGTCGCAGATTTGCATACGACGAATAGAAGCGGAGTTATTGTTGTTTATATCTGTGAGGCCATGAATCACCATTGACGGCCGGATTGCCTACCACTCGAAACGATCGATGTTTGACGAAACTATGCAAGTTCGTCGCAGATCGGCACAAGGTGGGTCGATGTGACGTGTTTTAAGCTACAAATTGCTATGTCGCAGATTTGCATTCGACGAATAGAAGCGGAGTTATAGTTGTTTATATCTGTCAGGCCATGATACACCATTGACGGCCGGATTGCTTTCCACTAGAAACGATCGATGTTTGACGAAACTATGCAAGTACGTCGCAGATCGGTATAAGTTGGTTCATTGGGGCGTGTTTTAAGCTACAAATTGCTAGGTCGCAGATTCGCATACGACGAATAGAAGCGGAGTTATAGTTGTTTATATCTGTGAGGCCATGAATTGCCATTGACTACCGGATTGCCTACCACTCGAACGATAGACGTTTGACGAAACTCTACAAGTACGTCGCAGATCGGCATGAGGTGGGTCGATGTGCCGTGTTTTAAGCTACAAATCGCTATGTCGCAAATTTGCATTCGACGAATAGAAGCTGAGTTATAGTTGTTTATATCTGTGAGGCCATGAATCACCATTGACGGCCGGATTGCTTACCACTCGAAACGATCGACGTTTGACGAAACTATGCAAGTTCGTCGCAGATCGGTAAAAGGTGGGTCGTTGGGCCGTGTTTTATGCTACAAATTGCTATGTCGCAGATTTGCATACGACGAATAGAAGCGGACTTATTGTTGTTTATATCTGTGAGGCCATGAATCACCATTGACGGCCGGATTCCCTACCAATCGAAACGATCGACGTTTGACGAAACCATGCAAGTTCGTCGCAGATCGGTATAAGGTGGGTCGTTGGGCCATGTTTTAAGCTACAAATCGCTATGTCGCAAATTTGCATTCGACGAATAGAAGCTGAGTTATAGTTGTTTATATCTGTCAGGCCATGAATCACCATTGACGGCCGGATTGCTTTCCACTCGAAACGATCAATGTTTGACAAAACTATGCAAGTCCGTCGCAGATCGGTATAAGATGGTTCGTTGGGGCGTGTTTTATGCAACAAATTGCTATGTCGCAGATTTGCATACGACGAATAGAAGCGGACTTATTGTTGTTTATATCTGTGAGGCCATGAATCACCATTGACGGCCGGATTGCCTACCACTCGAAACGATCGATGTTTGACAAAACTATGCAAGTTCTTCGCAGATCGGTATAAGGTGGTTCGTTGGGGCGTGTTTTATGCTACAAATTGCTATGTCGCAGATTTGCATACGACGAATAGAAGCGGAGTTATTGTTGTTTATATCTGTGAGGCCATGAATCACCATTGATGGCCGGATTGCCTACCACTCGAAACGATCGATGTTTGACGAAACTATGCAAGTTCGTCGCAGATCGGCACAAGGTGGGTCGATGTGACGTGTTTTAAGCTACAAATTGCTATGTCGCAGATTTGCATTCGACGAATAGAAGCGGAGTTATAGTTGTTTATATCTGTCAGGCCATGAAACACCATTGACGGCCGGATTGCCTACCACTCGAACGATCGACGTTTGACGAAACTCTACAAGTACGTCGCAGATCGGCATGAGGTGGGTCGATGTGCCGTGTTTTAAGCTACAAATCGCTATGTCGCAAATTTGCATTCGACGAATAGAAGCTGAGTTATAGTTGTTTATATCTGTCAGGCCATGAATCACCATTGACGGCCGGATTGCCTACCACTCGAAACGATCGATGTTTGACGAAACTATGCAAGTTCGTCGTAGATCGGTATAAGGTGATTCGTTGGGGCGTGTTTTAAGCTACAAATTGCTATGTCGCAGATTCGCATACGACGAATAGAAGCGGAGTTATTGTGGTGTATATCTGTGAGGCCATGAATTGCCATTGACTACCGGATTCCCTACCACTCGAAACGATCGACGTTTGACGAAACTATACAAGTACGTCGCAGATCGGCATGAGGTGGGTCGATGTGCCGTGTTTTAAGCTACAAATCGCTATGTCGCAAATTTGCATTCGACGAATAGAAGCTGAGTTATAGTTGTTTATATCTGTGAGGCCATGAATCACCATTGACGGCCGGATTGCTTTCCACTCGAAACGATCGATGTTTGACAAAACTATGCAAGTCCGTCGCAGATCGGTATAAGGTGGTTCGTTGGGGCGTGTTTTATGCTACAAATTGCTATGTCGCAGATTTGCATACGACGAATAGAAGCGGAGTTATTGTTGTTTATATCTGTGAGGCCATGAATCACCATTGACGGCCGGATTGCCTACCACTCGAAACGATCGATGTTTGACGAAACTATGCAAGTTCGTCGCAGATCGGCACAAGGTGGGTCGATGTGACGTGTTTTAAGCTACAAATCGCTATGTCGCAAATTTGCATTCGACGAATAGAAGCTGAGTTATAGTTGTTTATATCTGTGAGGCCATGAATCACCATTGACGGCCGGATTGCTTACCACTCGAAACGGTCGACGTTTGACGAAACTATGCAAGTTCGTCGCAAATCGGTAAAAGGTGGGTCGTTGGGCCGTGTTTTATGCTACAAATTGCTATGTCGCAGATTTGCATACGACGAATAGAAGCGGACTTATTGTTGTTTATATCTGTGAGGCCATGAATCACCATTGACGGCCGGATTCCCTACCAATCGAAACGATCGACGTTTGACGAAACCATGCAAGTTCGTCGCAGATCGGTATAAGGTGGGTCGTTGGGCCATGTTTTAAGCTACAAATCGCTATGTCGCAAATTTGCATTCGACGAATAGAAGCTGAGTTATAGTTGTTTATATCTGTCAGGCCATGAATCACCATTGACGGCCGGATTGCTTTCCACTCGAAACGATCAATGTTTGACAAAACTATGCAAGTCCGTCGCAGATCGGTATAAGATGGTTCGTTGGGGCGTGTTTTATGCTACAAATTGCTATGTCGCAGATTTGCATACGACGAAGAGAAGCGGGGTTATTGTTGTTTATATCTGTCAGGCCATGAATCACCATTGACGGCCGGATTGCTTTCCACTCGAAACGATCGATGTTTGACAAAACTATGCAAGTTCGTCGCAGATCGGCATGAGGAGGGTCGTTGGGCCGTGTTTTATGCTACAAATTGCTATGTCGCAGATTTGCATACGACGAATAGAAGCGGAGTTATTGTTGTTTATATCTGTGAGGCCATGAATCACCATTGACGGCCGGATTGCTTTCCACTCGAAACGATCGATGTTTGACAAAACTATGCAAGTTCGTCGCAGATCGGTATAAGGTGGTTCGTTGGGGCGTGTTTTAAGCTACAAATTACTATGTCGCAGATTCGCATACGACGAATAGGAGCGGAGTTATAGTTGTTTATATCTGTCAGGACATGATACACCATTGACGGCCGGATTGCTTTCCACTCGAAACGATCGATGTTTGACAAAACTATGCAAGTTCGTCGCAGATCGGTGTAAGGTGGTTCGTTGAGGCGTGTTTTAAGCTACAAATTACTATGTCGCAGATTCGCATACGACGAATAGAAGCGGAGTTATAGTTGTTTATATCTGTCAGGACATGATACACCATTGACGGCCGGATTCCCTACCACTCGAAACGATCGACGTTTGACGAAACCGTGTAAGCTCGTCGCAGATCGGCACAAGGTGGGTCGATGTGACGTGTTTTAAGCTACAAATTGCTATGTCGCATATTCGCATACGACGAATAGAAGCGGAGTTGTTGTTGATTGCATCAGTGAGGCCATGAATCACCATTGACGGCCGGATTGCCTACCACTCGAAACGATCGATGTTTGACGAAACTATGCAAGTTCGTCGCAGATCGGTATAAGGTGATTCGTTGGGGCGTGTTTTAAGCTACAAATTGCTATGTCGCAGATTCGCATACGACGAATAGAAGCGGAGTTATTGTGGTGTATATCTGTGAGGCCATGAATTGCCATTGACTACCGGATTCCCTACCACTCGAAACGATCGACGTTTGACGAAACTATACAAGTATGTCGCAGATCGGCATGAGGTGGGTTGATGTGTCGTGTTTTAAGCTACAAATTGCTATGTCGGAGATTCGCATACGACGAATAGAAGCGGAGTTATTGTGGTGTATATCTGTGAGGCCATGAATCACCATTGACGGCCGGATTCCCTACCACTCGAAACGATCGACGTTTGACGAAACCGTGTAAGCTCGTCGCAGATCGGCACAAGGTGGGTCGATGTGACGTGTTTTAAGCTACAAATTGCTATGTCGCATATTCGCATACGACGAATAGAAGCGGAGTTATTGTTGATTGCATCTGTGAGGCCATGAATCACCATTGACGGCCGGATTGCCTACCACTCGAAACGATCGATGTTTGACGAAACTATGCAAGTTCGTCGTAGATCGGTATAAGGTGATTCGTTGGGGCGTGTTTTAAGCTACAAATTGCTATGTCGCAGATTCGCATACGACGAATGGAAGCGGAGTTATTGTGGTGTATATCTGTGAGGCCATGAATTGCCATTGACTACCGGATTCCCTACCACTCGAAACGATCGACGTTTGACGAAACTATACAAGTATGTCGCAGATCGGCATGAGATGGGTTGATGTGTCGTGTTTTAAGCTACAAATTGCTATGTCGCAGATTCGCATACGACGAATAGAAGCGGAGTTATAGTTGTTTATATCTGTGAGGCCATGAATAGCCATTGACTACCGGATTGCCTACCACTCGAAACGATCGACGTTTGACGAAACTATACAAGTACGTCGCAGATCGGCATGAGGTGGGTCGATGTGCCGTGTTTTAAGCTACAAATCGCTATGTCGCAAATTTGCATTCGACGAATAGAAGCTGAGTTATAGTTGTTTATATCTGTGAGGCCATGAATCACCATTGACGGCCGGATTGCTTTCCACTCGAAACGATCGATGTTTGACAAAACTATGCAAGTTCGTCGCAGATCGGTATAAGGTGGTTCGTTGGGGCGTGTTTTATGCTACAAATTGCTATGTCGCAGATTTGCATACGACGAATAGAAGCGGAGTTATTGTTGTTTATATCTGTGAGGCCATGAATCACCATTGACGGCCGGATTGCCTACAACTCGAAACGATCGATGTTTGACGAAACTATGCAAGTTCGTCGCAGATCGGCACAAGGTGGGTCGATGTGACGTGTTTTAAGCTACAAATTGCTATGTCGCAGATTTGCATTCGACGAATAGAAGCGGAGTTATAGTTGTTTATATCTGTCAGGCCATGATACACCATTGACGGCCGGATTGCTTTCCACTAGAAACGATCGATGTTTGACGAAACTATGCAAGTCCGTCGCAGATCGGTATAAGTTGGTTCATTGGGGCGTGTTTTAAGCTACAAAGTTCTAGGTCGCAGATTCGCATACGACGAATAGAAGCGGAGTTATAGTTGTTTATATCTGTGAGGCCATGAATTGCCATTGACTACCGGATTGCCTACCACTCGAACGATCGACGTTTGACGAAACTCTACAAGTACGTCGCAGATCGGCATGAGGTGGGTCGATGTGCCGTGTTTTAAGCTACAAATCGCTATGTCGCAAATTTGCATTCGACGAATAGAAGCTGAGTTATAGTTGTTTATATCTGTGAGGCCATGAATCACCATTGTTTGAGATCGGCGCAAATCGCGCCTCGCAATTGTTCGCGAGCGCGATCTTTGGACGGAAAGTGGCGCCTCGGTTCCTTGATGAGAGGTGCGAGGTGCGGGTCATTGTGTATCCCCACTTCGCTCTCTTTTCGGGGAGCCGAGGTAAAGTAAAGCCAGGCACGCGACCGTGCCGACACTCTCTCTCTTTCGCTTACTTACGTACAGTCGACACTTCGCTAAATACTTCGCATTGCGCATTTAACCGTTTTCGCTTTTTAAAAAAGCTAGCTCGCTTAGAGTCTACACCGCACTTATTCCTGTCTAATTCCTCCGTTCCTATCTATTTCCGATATCCTCTTTCAGACCTTTATTCATTTACCACTACATTCTATATTCTCCTCCATAATATCATTGTAAATATACATTTTCATTTAACCACAAACGGTTCTTTTGGCTCTCCCTTTTCCTCAACCCAGTCACCTGCTTATTCCCCAGTACCAATCGCGTACAACCATTGACGGCCGGATTGCTTACCACTCGAAACGATCGACGTTTGACGAAACTATGCAAGTTCGTCGCAGATCGGTAAAAGGTGGGTCGTTGGGCCGTGTTTTATGCTACAAATTGCTATGTCGCAGATTTGCATACGACGAATAGAAGCGGACTTATTGTTGTTTATATCTGTGAGGCCATGAATCACCATTGACGGCCGGATTCCCTACCAATCGAAACGATCGACGTTTGACGAAACCATGCAAGTTCGTCGCAGATCGGTATAAGGTGGGTCGTTGGGCCGTGTTTTAAGCTACAAATCGCTATGTCGCAAATTTGCATTCGACGAATAGAAGCTGAGTTATAGTTGTTTATATCTGTCAGGCCATGAATCACCATTGACGGCCGGATTGCTTTCCACTCGAAACGATCAATGTTTGACAAAACTATGCAAGTACGTCGCAGATCGGTATAAGATGGTTCGTTGGGGCGTGTTTTATGCTACAAATTGCTATGTCGCAGATTTGCATACGACGAAGAGAAGCGGGGTTATTGTTGTTTATATCTGTGAGGCCATGAATCACCATTGACGGCCGGATTGCTTTCCACTCGAAACGATCGATGTTTGACAAAACTATGCAAGTTCGTCGCAGATCGGCATGAGGTGGGTCGTTGGGCCGTGTTTTATGCTACAAATTGCTATGTCGCAGATTTGCATACGACGAATAGAAGCGGAGTTATTGTTGTTTATATCTGTGAGGCCATGAATCACCATTGACGGCCGGATTGCTTTCCACTCGAAACGATCGATGTTTGACAAAACTATGCAAGTTCGTCGCAGATCGGTATAAGGTGGTTCGTTGGGGCGTGTTTTAAGCTACAAATTACTATGTCGCAGATTCGCATACGACGAATAGGAGCGGAGTTATAGTTGTTTATATCTGTCAGGACATGATACACCATTGACGGCCGGATTGCTTTCCACTCGAAACGATCGATGTTTGACAAAACTATGCAAGTTCGTCGCAGATCGGTATCAGGCGATTCGTTGGGGCGTGTTTTAAGCTACAAATTGCTATGTCGCAGATTTGCATACGACGAATAGAAGCGGAGTTATTGTTGTTTATATCTGTGAGGCCATGAATCACCATTGACGGCCGGATTGCCTACAACTCGAAACGATCGATGTTTGACGAAACTATGCAAGTTCGTCGCAGATCGGCACAAGGTGGGTCGATGTGACGTGTTTTAAGCTACAAATTGCTATGTCGCAGATTTGCATTCGACGAATAGAAGCGGAGTTATAGTTGTTTATATCTGTCAGGCCATGATACACCATTGACGGCCGGATTGCTTTCCACTAGAAACGATCGATGTTTGACGAAACTATGCAAGTCCGTCGCAGATCGGTATAAGTTGGTTCATTGGGGCGTGTTTTAAGCTACAAAGTTCTAGGTCGCAGATTCGCATACGACGAATAGAAGCGGAGTTATAGTTGTTTATATCTGTGAGGCCATGAATTGCCATTGACTACCGGATTGCCTACCACTCGAACGATCGACGTTTGACGAAACTCTACAAGTACGTCGCAGATCGGCATGAGGTGGGTCGATGTGCCGTGTTTTAAGCTACAAATCGCTATGTCGCAAATTTGCATTCGACGAATAGAAGCTGAGTTATAGTTGTTTATATCTGTGAGGCCATGAATCACCATTGTTTGAGATCGGCGCAAATCGCGCCTCGCAATTGTTCGCGAGCGCGATCTTTGGACGGAAAGTGGCGCCTCGGTTCCTTGATGAGAGGTGCGAGGTGCGGGTCATTGTGTATCCCCACTTCGCTCTCTTTTCGGGGAGCCGAGGTAAAGTAAAGCCAGGCACGCGACCGTGCCGACACTCTCTCTCTTTCGCTTACTTACGTACAGTCGACACTTCGCTAAATACTTCGCATTGCGCATTTAACCGTTTTCGCTTTTTAAAAAAGCTAGCTCGCTTAGAGTCTACACCGCACTTATTCCTGTCTAATTCCTCCGTTCCTATCTATTTCCGATATCCTCTTTCAGACCTTTATTCATTTACCACTACATTCTATATTCTCCTCCATAATATCATTGTAAATATACATTTTCATTTAACCACAAACGGTTCTTTTGGCTCTCCCTTTTCCTCAACCCAGTCACCTGCTTATTCCCCAGTACCAATCGCGTACAACCATTGACGGCCGGATTGCTTACCACTCGAAACGATCGACGTTTGACGAAACTATGCAAGTTCGTCGCAGATCGGTAAAAGGTGGGTCGTTGGGCCGTGTTTTATGCTACAAATTGCTATGTCGCAGATTTGCATACGACGAATAGAAGCGGACTTATTGTTGTTTATATCTGTGAGGCCATGAATCACCATTGACGGCCGGATTCCCTACCAATCGAAACGATCGACGTTTGACGAAACCATGCAAGTTCGTCGCAGATCGGTATAAGGTGGGTCGTTGGGCCATGTTTTAAGCTACAAATCGCTATGTCGCAAATTTGCATTCGACGAATAGAAGCTGAGTTATAGTTGTTTATATCTGTCAGGCCATGAATCACCATTGACGGCCGGAATGCTTTCCACTCGAAACGATCAATGTTTGACAAAACTATGCAAGTCCGTCGCAGATCGGTATAAGATGGTTCGTTGGGGCGTGTTTTATGCTACAAATTGCTATGTCGCAGATTTGCATACGACGAAGAGAAGCGGGGTTATTGTTGTTTATATCTGTGAGGCCATGAATCACCATTGACGGCCGGATTGCTTTCCACTCGAAACGATCGATGTTTGACAAAACTATGCAAGTTCGTCGCAGATCGGCATGAGGTGGGTCGTTGGGCCGTGTTTTATGCTACAAATTGCTATGTCGCAGATTTGCATACGACGAATAGAAGCGGAGTTATTGTTGTTTATATCTGTGAGGCCATGAATCACCATTGACGGCCGGATTGCTTTCCACTCGAAACGATCGATGTTTGACAAAACTATGCAAGTTCGTCGCAGATCGGCACAAGGTGGGTCGATGTGACGTGTTTTAAGCTACAAATTGCTATGTCGCAGATTTGCATTCGACGAATAGAAGCGGAGTTATAGTTGTTTATATCTGTCAGGCCATGAAACACCATTGACGGCCGGATTGCCTACCACTCGAACGATCGACGTTTGACGAAACTCTACAAGTACGTCGCAGATCGGCATGAGGTGGGTCGATGTGCCGTGTTTTAAGCTACAAATCGCTATGTCGCAAATTTGCATTCGACGAATAGAAGCTGAGTTATAGTTGTTTATATCTGTGAGGCCATGAATCACCATTGACGGCCGGATTGCTTTCCACTCGAAACGATCGATGTTTGACAAAACTATGCAAGTCCGTCGCAGATCGGTATAAGGTGGTTCGTTGGGGCGTGTTTTATGCTACAAATTGCTATGTCGCAGATTTTCATACGACGAATAAAAGCGGAGTTATTGTTGTTTATATCTGTGAGGCCATGAATCACCATTGACGGCCGGATTGCTTTCCACTCGAAACGATAGATGTTTGACAAAACTATGCAAGTTCGTCGCAGATCGGTATAAGGTGGTTCGTTGGGGCGTGTTTTAAGCTACAAATTACTATGTCGCAGATTTGCATACGACGAATAGAAGCGGAGTTATAGTTGTTTATATCTGTCAGGACATGATACACCATTGACGGCCGGATTGCTTTCCACTCGAAACGATCGATGGTTGACAAAACTATGCAAGTTCGTCCCAGATCGGTATAAGGCGATTCGTTGGGGCGTGTTTTAAGCTACAAATTGCTATGTCGCAGATTCGCATACGACGAATAGAAGCGGAGTTATTGTGGTGTATATCTGTGAGGCCATGAATCACCATTGACGGCCGGATTCCCTACCACTCGAAACGATCGACGTTTGACGAAACCGTGTAAGCTCGTCGCAGATCGGCACAAGGTGGGTCGATGTGACGTGTTTTAAGCTACAAATTGCTATGTCGCATATTCGCATACGACGAATAGAAGCGGAGTTATTGTTGATTGCATCTGTGAGGCCATGAATCACCATTGACGGCCGGATTGCCTACCACTCGAAACGATCTATGTTTGACGAAACTATGCAAGTTCGTCGTAGATCGGTATAAGGTGATTCGTTGGGGCGTGTTTTAAGCTACAAATTGCTATGTCGCAGATTCGCATACGACGAATAGAAGCGGAGTTATAGTTGTTTATATCTGTCAGGCCATGAATCACCATTGATGGCCGGATTGCTTTCCACTCGAAACGATCGATGTTTGACAAAACTATGCAAGTTCGTCGCAGATCGGTATAAGGTGGTTCGTTGGGGCGTGTTTTATGCTACAAATTGCTATGTCGCAGATTTGCATACGACGAATAGAAGCGGAGTTATTGTTGTTTATATCTGTGAGGCCATGAATCACCATTGACGGCCGGATTGCTTTCCACTCGAAACGATCGATGTTTGACGAAACTATGCAAGTTCGTCGCAGATCGGTATAAGGTGGTTCGTTGGGGCGTGTTTTAAACTACAAATTGCTATGTCGCAGATTCGCATACGACGTATAGAAGCGGACTTATAGTTGTTTATATCTGTGAGGCCATGAATCGCCATTGACTACCGGATTGCCTACCACTCGAAACGATCGACGTTTGACGAAACTATAGAAGTACGTCGCAGATCGGCACAAGGTGGGTCGATGTGACGTGTTTTAAGCTACAAATTGCTATGTCGCATATTCGCATACGACGAATAGAAGCGGAGTTATTGTTGTTTGTATCTGTGAGGCCATGAATCACCATTGACAGCCGGATTGAATACCACTCGAAACGATCGATGTTTGACGAAACTATGCAAGTTCGTCGCAGTTCGGCACAAGGTGGGTCGATGTGACGTGTTTTAAGCTACAAATTGCTATGTCGCAGATTCGCATACGACGTATAGAAGCGGACTTATAGTTGTTTATATCTGTGAGGCCATGAATCGCCATTGACTACCGGATTGCCTACCACTCGAACGATCGACGTTTGACGAAACTCTACAAGTACGTCGCAGATCGGCATGAGGTGGGTCGATGTGCCGTGTTTTAAGCTACAAATCGCTATGTCGCAAATTTGCATTCGACGAATAGAAGCTGAGTTATAGTTGTTTATATCTGTGAGGCCATGAATCACCATTGACGGCCGGATTGCTTTCCACTCGAAACGATCGATGTTTGACAAAACTATGCAAGTTCGTCGCAGATCGGTATAAGGTGGTTCGTTGGGGCGTGTCTTAAGCTACAAATTACTATGTCGCAGATTCGCATACGACGAATAGAAGCGGAGTTATAGTTGTTTATATCTGTCAGGACATGATACACCATTGACGGCCGGATTCCCTACCACTCGAAACGATCGACGTTTGACGAAACCGTGTAAGCTCGTCGCAGATCGGCATGAGGTGGGTCGTTGGGCCGTGTTTTATGCTACAAATTGCTATGTCGCAGATTTGCATACGACGAATAGAAGCGGAGTTATTGTTGTTTATATCTGTGAGGCCATGAATCACCATTGACGGCCGGATTGCTTTCCACTCGAAACGATCGATGTTTGACAAAACTATGCAAGTCCGTCGCAGATCGGTATAAGGTGGTTCGTTGGGGCGTGTTTTATGCTACAAATTGCTATGTCGCAGATTTGCATACGACGAATAGAAGCGGAGTTATTGTTGTTTATATCTGTGAGGCCATGAATCACCATTGACGGCCGGATTGCCTACCACTCGAAACGATCGATGTTTGACGAAACTATGCAAGTTCGTCGCAGATCGGCACAAGGAGGGTCGATGTGACGTGTTTTAAGCTACAAATTGCTATGTCGCAGATTTGCATTCGACGAATAGAAGCGGAGTTATAGTTGTTTATATCTGTCAGGCCATGATACACCATTGACGGCCGGATTGCTTTCCACTAGAAACGATCGATGTTTGACGAAACTATGCAAGTACGTCGCAGATCGGTATAAGTTGGTTCATTGGGGCGTGTTTTAAGCTACAAATTGCTAGGTCGCAGATTCGCATACGACGAATAGAAGCGGAGTTATAGTTGTTTATATCTGTGAGGCCATGAATTGCCATTGACTACCGGATTGCCTACCACTCGAAACGATCGACGTTTGACGAAACTATACAAGTACGTCGCAGATCGGCATGAGGTGGGTCGATGTGCCGTGTTTTAAGCTACAAATCGCTATGTCGCAAATTTGCATTCGACGAATAGAAGCTGAGTTATAGTTGTTTATATCTGTGAGGCCATGAATCACCATTGACGGCCGGATTGCTTTCCACTCGAAACGATCGATGTTTGACAAAACTATGCAAGTCCGTCGCAGATCGGTATAAGGTGGTTCGTTGGGGCGTGTTTTATGCTACAAATTGCTATGTCGCAGATTTGCATACGACGAATAGAAGCGGAGTTATTGTTGTTTATATCTGTGAGGCCATGAATCACCATTGACGGCCGGATTGCCTACCACTCGAAACGATCGATGTTTGACGAAACTATGCAAGTTCGTCGCAGATCGGCACAAGGTGGGTCGATGTGACGTGTTTTAAGCTACAAATTGCTATGTCGCAGATTTGCATTCGACGAATAGAAGCGTAGTTATAGTTGTTTATATCTGTCAGGCCATGATACACCATTGACGGCCGGATTGCTTTCCACTAGAAACGATCGATGTTTGACGAAACTATGCAAGTCCGTCGCAGATCGGTATAAGTTGGTTCATTGGGGCGTGTTTTAAGCTACAAAGTTCTAGGTCGCAGATTCGCATACGACGAATAGAAGCGGAGTTATAGTTGTTTATATCTGTGAGGCCATGAATTGCCATTGACTACCGGATTGCCTACCACTCGAACGATCGACGTTTGACGAAACTCTACAAGTACGTCGCAGATCGGCATGAGGTGGGTCGATGTGCCGTGTTTTAAGCTACAAATCGCTATGTCGCAAATTTGCATTCGACGAATAGAAGCTGAGTTATAGTTGTTTATATCTGTGAGGCCATGAATCACCATTGACGGCCGGATTGCTTACCACTCGAAACGATCGACGTTTGACGAAACTATGCAAGTTCGTCGCAGATCGGTAAAAGGTGGGTCGTTGGGCCGTGTTTTATGCTACAAATTGCTATGTCGCAGATTTGCATACGACGAATAGAAGCGGACTTATTGTTGTTTATATCTGTGAGGCCATGAATCACCATTGACGGCCGGATTCCCTACCAATCGAAACGATCGACGTTTGACGAAACCATGCAAGTTCGTCGCAGATCGGTATAAGGTGGGTCGTTGGGCCATGTTTTAAGCTACAAATCGCTATGTCGCAAATTTGCATTCGACGAATAGAAGCTGAGTTATAGTTGTTTATATCTGTCAGGCCATGAATCACCATTGACGGCCGGATTGCTTTCCACTCGAAACGATCAATGTTTGACAAAACTATGCAAGTCCGTCGCAGATCGGTATAAGATGGTTCGTTGGGGCGTGTTTTATGCTACAAATTGCTATGTCGCAGATTTGCATACGACGAAGAGAAGCGGGGTTATTGTTGTTTATATCTGTGAGGCCATGAATCACCATTGACGGCCGGATTGCTTTCCACTCGAAACGATCGATGTTTGACAAAACTATGCAAGTTCGTCGCAGATCGGCATGAGGTGGGTCGTTGGGCCGTGTTTTATGCTACAAATTGCTATGTCGCAGATTTGCATACGACGAATAGAAGCGGAGTTATTGTTGTTTATATCTGTGAGGCCATGAATCACCATTGACGGCCGGATTGCTTTCCACTCGAAACGATCGATGTTTGACAAAACTATGCAAGTTCGTCGCAGATCGGTATAAGGTGGTTCGTTGGGGCGTGTTTTAAGCTACAAATTACTATGTCGCAGATTCGCATACGACGAATAGGAGCGGAGTTATTGTTGTTTATATCTGTCAGGACATGATACACCATTGACGGCCGGATTGCTTTCCACTCGAAACGATCGATGTTTGACAAAACTATGCAAGTTCGTCGCAGATCGGTATAAGGCGATTCGTTGGGGCGTGTTTTAAGCTACAAATTGCTATGTCGCAGATTCGCATACGACGAATAGAAGCGGAGTTATTGTGGTGTATATCTGTGAGGCCATGAATTGCCATTGACTACCGGATTGCCTACCACTCGAAACGATCGAGGTTTGACGAAACTATACAAGTACGTCGCAGATCGGCATGAGGTGGGTCGATGTGCCGTGTTTTAAGCTACAAATCGCTATGTCGCAAATTTGCATTCGACGAATAGAAGCTGAGTTATAGTTGTTTATATCTGTGAGGCCATGAATCACCATTGACGGCCGGATTGCTTTCCACTCGAAACGATCGATGTTTGACAAAACTATGCAAGTCCGTCGCAGATCGGTATAAGGTGGTTCGTTGGGGCGTGTTTTATACTACAAATTGCTATGTCGCAGATTTGCATACGACGAATAGAAGCGGAGTTATTGTTGTTTATATCTGTGAGGCCATGAATCACCATTGACGGCCGGATTGCCTACCACTCGAAACGATCGATGTTTGACGAAACTATGCAAGTTCGTCGCAGATCGGCACAAGGTGGGTCGATGTGAGGTGTTTTAAGCTACAAATTGCTATGTCGCAGATTTGCATTCGACGAATAGAAGCGGAGTTATAGTTGTTTATATCTGTCAGGCCATGATACACCATTGACGGCCGGATTGCTTTCCACTAGAAACGATCGATGTTTGACGAAACTATGCAAGTTCGTCGCAGATCGGTATAAGTTGGTTCATTGGGGCGTGTTTTAAGCTACAAATTGCTAGGTCGCAGATTCGCATACGACGAATAGAAGCGGAGTTATAGTTGTTTATATCTGTGAGGCCATGAATTGCCATTGACTACCGGATTGCCTACCACTCGAACGATCGACGTTTGACGAAACTCTACAAGTACGTCGCAGATCGGCATGAGGTGGGTCGATGTGCCGTGTTTTAAGCTACAAATCGCTATGTCGCAAATTTGCATTCGACGAATAGAAGCTGAGTTATAGTTGTTTATATCTGTGAGGCCATGAATCACCATTGACGGCCGGATTGCTTACCACTCGAAACGATCGACGTTTGACGAAACTATGCAAGTTCGTCGCAGATCGGTAAAAGGTGGGTCGTTGGGCCGTGTTTTATGCTACAAATTGCTATGTCGCAGATTTGCATACGACGAATAGAAGCGGACTTATTGTTGTTTATATCTGTGAGGCCATGAATCACCATTGACGGCCGGATTCCCTACCAATCGAAACGATCGACGTTTGACGAAACCATGCAAGTTCGTCGCAGATCGGTATAAGGTGGGTCGTTGGGCCTTGTTTTAAGCTACAAATCGCTATGTCGCAAATTTGCATTCGACGAATAGAAGCTGAGTTATAGTTGTTTATATCTGTCAGGCCATGAATCACCATTGACGGCCGGATTGCTTTCCACTCGAAACGATCAATGTTTGACAAAACTATGCAAGTCCGTCGCAGATCGGTATAAGATGGTTCGTTGGGGCGTGTTTTATGCTACAAATTGCTATGTCGCAGATTTGCATACGACGAATAGAAGCGGACTTATTGTTGTTTATATCTGTGAGGCCATGAATCACCATTGACGGCCGGATTGCCTACCACTCGAAACGATCGATGTTTGACAAAACTATGCAAGTTCGTCGCACATCGGTATAAGGTGGTTCGTTGGGGCGTGTTTTATGCTACAAATTGCTATGTCGCAGATTTGCATACGACGAATAGAAGCGGAGTTATTGTTGTTTATATCTGTGAGGCCATGAATCACCATTGATGGCCGGATTGCCTACCACTCGAAACGATCGATGTTTGACGAAACTATGCAGGTTCGTCGCAGATCGGCACAAGGTGCGTCGATGTGACGTGTTTTAAGCTACAAATTGCTATGTCGCAGATTTGCATTCGACGAATAGAAGCGGAGTTATAGTTGTTTATATCTGTCAGGCCATGAAACACCATTGACGGCCGGATTGCCTACCACTCGAACGATCGACGTTTGACGAAACTCTACAAGTACGTCGCAGATCGGCATGAGGTGGGTCGATGTGCCGTGTTTTAAGCTACAAATCGCTATGTCGCAAATTTGCATTCGACGAATAGAAGCTGAGTTATTGTTGTTTATATCTGTGAGGCCATGAATCACCATTGACGGCCGGATTGCTTTCCACTCGAAACGATCGATGTTTGACAAAACTATGCAAGTCCGTCGCAGATCGGTATAAGGTGGTTCGTTGGGGTGTGTTTTATGCTACAAATTGCTATGTCGCAGATTTGCATACGACGAATAAAAGCGGAGTTATTGTTGTTTATATCTGTGAGGCCATGAATCACCATTGACGGCCGGATTGCTTTCCACTCGAAACGATAGATGTTTGACAAAACTATGCAAGTTCGTCGCAGATCGGTATAAGGTGGTTCGTTGGGGCGTGTTTTAAGCTACAAATTACTATGTCGCAGATTTGCATACGACGAATAGAAGCGGAGTTATAGTTGTTTATATCTGTCAGGACATGATACACCATTGACAGCCGGATTGCTTTCCACTCGAAACGATCGATGTTTGACAAAACTATGCAAGTTCGTCGTAGATCGGTATAAGGTGATTCGTTGGGGCGTGTTTTAAGCTACAAATTGCTATGTCGCAGATTTGCATACGACGAATAGAAGCGGAGTTATTGTTGTTTATATCTGTGAGGCCATGAATCACCATTGACGGCCGGATTGCCTACCACTCGAAACGATCGATGTTTGACGAAACTATGCAAGTTCGTCGCAGATCGGCACAAGGAGGGTCGATGTGACGTGTTTTATGCTACAAATTGCTATGTCGCAGATTTGCATTCGACGAATAGAAGCGGAGTTATAGTTGTTTATATCTGTCAGGCCATGATACACCATTGACGGCCGGATTGCTTTCCACTAGAAACGATCGATGTTTGACGAAACTATGCAAGTACGTCGCAGATCGGTATAAGTTGGTTCATTGGGGCGTGTTTTAAGCTACAAATTGCTAGGTCGCAGATTCGCATACGACGAATAGAAGCGGAGTTATAGTTGTTTATATCTGTGAGGCCATGAATTGCCATTGACTACCGGATTGCCTACCACTCGAAACGATCGACGTTTGACGAAACTATACAAGTACGTCGCAGATCGGCATGAGGTGGGTCGATGTGCCGTGTTTTAAGCTACAAATCGCTATGTCGCAAATTTGCATTCGACGAATAGAAGCTGAGTTATAGTTGTTTATATCTGTGAGGCCATGAATCACCATTGACGGCCGGATTGCTTTCCACTCGAAACGATCGATGTTTGACAAAACTATGCAAGTCCGTCGCAGATCGGTATAAGGTGGTTCGTTGGGGCGTGTTTTATGCTACAAATTGCTATGTCGCAGATTTGCATACGACGAATAGAAGCGGAGTTATTGTTGTTTATATCTGTGAGGCCATGAATCACCATTGACGGCCGGATTGCCTACCACTCGAAACGATCGATGTTTGACGAAACTATGCAAGTTCGTCGCAGATCGGCACAAGGTGGGTCGATGTGACGAGTTTTAAGCTACAAATTGCTATGTCGCAGATTTGCATTCGACGAATAGAAGCGGAGTTATAGTTGTTTATATCTGTCAGGCCATGATACACCATTGACGGCCGGATTGCTTTCCACTAGAAACGATCGATGTTTGACGAAACTATGCAAGTCCGTCGCAGATCGGTATAAGTTGGTTCATTGGGGCGTGTTTTAAGCTACAAAGTTCTAGGTCGCAGATTCGCATACGACGAATAGAAGCGGAGTTATAGTTGTTTATATCTGTGAGGCCATGAATTGCCATTGACTACCGGATTGCCTACCACTCGAACGATCGACGTTTGACGAAACTCTACAAGTACGTCGCAGATCGGCATGAGGTGGGTCGATGTGCCGTGTTTTAAGCTACAAATCGCTATGTCGCAAATTTGCATTCGACGAATAGAAGCTGAGTTATAGTTGTTTATATCTGTGAGGCCATGAATCACCATTGACGGCCGGATTGCTTACCACTCGAAACGATCGACGTTTGACGAAACGATGCAAGTTCGTCGCAGATCGGTAAAAGGTGGGTCGTTGGGCCGTGTTTTATGCTACAAATTGCTATGTCGCAGATTTGCATACGACGAATAGAAGCGGACTTATTGTTGTTTATATCTGTGAGGCCATGAATCACCATTGACGGCCGGATTCCCTACCAATCGAAACGATCGGCGTTTGACGAAACCATGCAAGTTCGTCGCAGATCGGTATAAGGTGGGTCGTTGGGCCATGTTTTAAGCTACAAATCGCTATGTCGCAGATTTGCATACGACGAATAGAAGCGGACTTATTGTTGTTTACATCTGTGAGGCCATGAATCACCATTGACGGCCGGATTGCCTACCACTCGAAACGATCGATGTTTGACAAAACTATGCAAGTTCGTCGCAGATCGGTATAAGGTGGTTCGTTGGGGCGTGTTTTATGCTACAAATTGCTATGTCGCAGATTTGCATACGACGAATAGAAGCGGAGTTATTGTTGTTTATATCTGTGAGGCCATGAGTCACCATTGATGGCCGGATTGCCTACCACTCGAAACGATCGATGTTTGACGAAACTATGCAAGTTCGTCGCAGATCGGCACAAGGTGGGTCGATGTGACGTGTTTTAAGCTACAAATTGCTATGTCGCAGATTTGCATTCGACGAATAGAAGCGGAGTTATAGTTGTTTATATCTGTCAGGCCATGATACACCATTGACGGCCGGATTGCCTACCACTCGAACGATCGACGTTTGACGAAACTCTACAAGTACGTCGCAGATCGGCATGAGGTGGGTCGATGTGCCGTGTTTTAAGCTACAAATCGCTATGTCGCAAATTTGCATTCGACGAATAGAAGCTGAGTTATAGTTGTTTATATCTGTGAGGCCATGAATCACCATTGACGGCCGGATTCCCTACCAATCGAAACGATCGACGTTTGACGAAACCATGCAAGTTCGTCGCAGATCGGTATAAGGTGGGTCGTTGGGCCATGTTTTAAGCTACAAATCGCTATGTCGCAGATTTGCATACGACGAATAGAAGCGGAGTTATTGTTGTTTATATCTGTGAGGCCATGAATCACCATTGACGGCCGGATTGCCTACCACTCGAAACGATCGATGTTTGACAAAACTATGCAACTTCGTCGCAGATCGGTATAAGGTGGTTCGTTGGGGCGTGTTTTATGCTACAAATTGCTATGTCGCAGATTTGCATACGACGAATAGAAGCGGAGTTATTGTTGTTTATATCTGTGAGGCCATGAGTCACCATTGATGGCCGGATTGCCTACCACTCGAAACGATCGATGTTTGACGAAACTATGCAAGTTCGTCGCAGATCGGCACAAGGTGGGTCGATGTGACGTGTTTTAAGCTACAAATTGCTATGTCGCAGATTTGCATTCGACGAATAGAAGCGGAGTTATAGTTGTTTATATCTGTCAGGCCATGAAACACCATTGACGGCCGGATTGCCTACCACTCGAACGATCGACGTTTGACGAAACTCTACAAGTACGTCGCAGATCGGCATGAGGTGGGTCGATGTGCCGTGTTTTAAGCTACAAATCGCTATGTCGCAAATTTGCATTCGACGAATAGAAGCTGAGTTATAGTTGTTTATATCTGTGAGGCCATGAATCACCATTGACGGCCGGATTGCTTTCCACTCGAAACGATTCATGTTTGACAAAACTATGCAAGTCCGTCGCAGATCGGTATAAGGTGGTTCGTTGGGGCGTGTTTTATGCTACAAATTGCTATGTCGCAGATTTGCATACGACGAATAGAAGCGGAGTTATTGTTGTTTATATCTGTGAGGCCATGAATCACCATTGACGGCCGGATTGCTTTCCACTCGAAACGATAGATGTTTGACAAAACTATGCAAGTTCGTCGCAGATCGGTATAAGGTGGTTCGTTGGGGCGTGTTTTAAGCTACAAATTACTATGTCGCAGATTTGCATACGACGAATAGAAGCGGAGTTATAGTTGTTTATATCTGTCAGGACATGATACACCATTGACGGCCGGATTGCTTTCCACTCGAAACGATCGATGTTTGACAAAACTATGCAAGTTCGTCGCAGATCGGTATAAGGCGATTCGTTGGGGCGTGTTTTAAGCTACAAATTGCTATGTCGCAGATTCGCATACGACGAATAGAAGCGGAGTTATTGTGGTGTATATCTGTGAGGCCATGAATCACCATTGACGGCCGGATTCCCTACCACTCGAAACGATCGACGTTTGACGAAACCGTGTAAGCTCGTCGCAGATCGGCACAAGGTGGGTCGATGTGACGTGTTTTAAGCTACAAATTGCTATGTCGCATATTCGCATACGACGAATAGAAGCGGAGTTATTGTTGATTGCATCTGTGAGGCCATGAATCACCATTGACGGCCGGATTGCCTACCACTCGAAACGATCGATGTTTGACGAAACTATGCAAGTTCGTCGTAGATCGGTATAAGGTGATTCGTTGGGGCGTGTTTTAAGCTACAAATTGCTATGTCGCAGATTCGCATACGACGAATAGAAGCGGAGTTATAGTTGTTTATATCTGTCAGGCCATGAATCACCATTGATGGCCGGATTGCTTTCCACTCGAAACGATCGATGTTTGACGAAACTATGCAAGTTCGTCGCAGATCGGTATAAGGTGGTTCGTTGGGGCGTGTTTTATGCTACAAATTGCTATGTCGCAGATTTGCATACGACGAATAGAAGCGGAGTTATTGTTGTTTATATCTGTGAGGCCATGAATCACCATTGACGGCCGGATTGCTTTCCACTCGAAACGATCGATGTTTGACGAAACTATGCAAGTTCGTCGCAGATCGGTATAAGGTGGTTCGTTGGGGCGTGTTTTAAACTACAAATTGCTATGTCGCAGATTCGCATACGACGTATAGAAGCGGACTTATAGTTGTTTATATCTGTGAGGCCATGAATCGCCATTGACTACCGGATTGCCTACCACTCGAAACGATCGACGTTTGACGAAACTATAGAAGTACGTCGCAGATCGGCACAAGGTGGGTCGATGTGACGTGTTTTAAGCTACAAATTGCTATGTCGCATATTCGCATACGACGAATAGAAGCGGAGTTATTGTTGTTTGTATCTGTGAGGCCATGAATCACCATTGACAGCCGGATTGAATACCACTCGAAACGATCGATGTTTGACGAAACTATGCAAGTTCGTCGCAGTTCGGCACAAGGTGGGTCGATGTGACGTGTTTTAAGCTACAAATTGCTATGTCGCAGATTCGCATACGACGTATAGAAGCGGACTTATAGTTGTTTATATCTGTGAGGCCATGAATCGCCATTGACTACCGGATTGCCTACCACTCGAACGATCGACGTTTGACGAAACTCTACAAGTACGTCGCAGATCGGCATGAGGTGGGTCGATGTGCCGTGTTTTAAGCTACAAATCGCTATGTCGCAAATTTGCATTCGACGAATAGAAGCTGAGTTATAGTTGTTTATATCTGTGAGGCCATGAATCACCATTGACGGCCGGATTGCTTTCCACTCGAAACGATCGATGTTTGACAAAACTATGCAAGTTCGTCGCAGATCGGTATAAGGTGGTTCGTTGGGGCGTGTCTTAAGCTACAAATTACTATGTCGCAGATTCGCATACGACGAATAGAAGCGGAGTTATAGTTGTTTATATCTGTCAGGACATGATACACCATTGACGGCCGGATTCCCTACCACTCGAAACGATCGACGTTTGACGAAACCGTGTAAGCTCGTCGCAGATCGGCATGAGGTGGGTCGTTGGGCCGTGTTTTATGCTACAAATTGCTATGTCGCAGATTTGCATACGACGAATAGAAGCGGACTTATTGTTGTTTATATCTGTGAGGCCATGAATCACCATTGACGGCCGGATTGCTTTCCACTCGAAACGATCGATGTTTGACAAAACTATGCAAGTCCGTCGCAGATCGGTATAAGGTGGTTCGTTGGGGCGTGTTTTATGCTACAAATTGCTATGTCGCAGATTTGCATACGACGAATAGAAGCGGAGTTATTGTTGTTTATATCTGTGAGGCCATGAATCACCATTGACGGCCGGATTGCCTACCACTCGAAACGATCGATGTTTGACGAAACTATGCAAGTTCGTCGCAGATCGGCACAAGGAGGGTCGATGTGACGTGTTTTAAGCTACAAATTGCTATGTCGCAGATTTGCATTCGACGAATAGAAGCGGAGTTATAGTTGTTTATATCTGTCAGGCCATGATACACCATTGACGGCCGGATTGCTTTCCACTAGAAACGATCGATGTTTGACGAAACTATGCAAGTACGTCGCAGATCGGTATAAGTTGGTTCATTGGGGCGTGTTTTAAGCTACAAATTGCTAGGTCGCAGATTCGCATACGACGAATAGAAGCGGAGTTATAGTTGTTTATATCTGTGAGGCCATGAATCGCCATTGACTACCGGATTGCCTACCACTCGAAACGATCGACGTTTGACGAAACTATACAAGTACGTCGCAGATCGGCATGAGGTGGGTCGATGTGCCGTGTTTTAAGCTACAAATCGCTATGTCGCAAATTTGCATTCGACGAATAGAAGCTGAGTTATAGTTGTTTATATCTGTGAGGCCATGAATCACCATTGACGGCCGGATTGCTTTCCACTCGAAACGATCGATGTTTGACAAAACTATGCAAGTTCGTCGCAGATCGGTATAAGGTGGTTCGTTGGGGCGTGTTTTATGCTACAAATTGCTATGTCGCAGATTTGCATACGACGAATAGAAGCGGAGTTATTGTTGTTTATATCTGTGAGGCCATGAATCACCATTGACGGCCGGATTGCCTACCACTCGAAACGATCGATGTTTGACGAAACTATGCAAGTTCGTCGCAGATCGGCACAAGGTGGGTCGATGTGACGTGTTTTAAGCTACAAATTGCTATGTCGCAGATTTGCATTCGACGAATAGAAGCGTAGTTATAGTTGTTTATATCTGTCAGGCCATGATACACCATTGACGGCCGGATTGCTTTCCACTAGAAACGATCGATGTTTGACGAAACTATGCAAGTCCGTCGCAGATCGGTATAAGTTGGTTCATTGGGGCGTGTTTTAAGCTACAAAGTTCTAGGTCGCAGATTCGCATACGACGAATAGAAGCGGAGTTATAGTTGTTTATATCTGTGAGGCCATGAATTGCCATTGACTACCGGATTGCCTACCACTCGAACGATCGACGTTTGACGAAACTCTACAAGTACGTCGCAGATCGGCATGAGGTGGGTCGATGTGCCGTGTTTTAAGCTACAAATCGCTATGTCGCAAATTTGCATTCGACGAATAGAAGCTGAGTTATAGTTGTTTATATCTGTGAGGCCATGAATCACCATTGACGGCCGGATTGCTTACCACTCGAAACGATCGACGTTTGACGAAACTATGCAAGTTCGTCGCAGATCGGTAAAAGGTGGGTCGTTGGGCCGTGTTTTATGCTACAAATTGCTATGTCGCAGATTTGCATACGACGAATAGAAGCGGACTTATTGTTGTTTATATCTGTGAGGCCATGAATCACCATTGACGGCCGGATTCCCTACCACTCGAAACGATCGACGTTTGACGAAACCATGCAAGTTCGTCGCAGATCGGTATAAGGTGGGTCGTTGGGCCATGTTTTAAGCTACAAATCGCTATGTCGCAAATTTGCATTCGACGAATAGAAGCTGAGTTATAGTTGTTTATATCTGTCAGGCCATGAATCACCATTGACGGCCGGATTGCTTTCCACTCGAAACGATCAATGTTTGACAAAACTATGCAAGTCCGTCGCAGATCGGTATAAGATGGTTCGTTGGGGCGTGTTTTATGCTACAAATTGCTATGTCGCAGATTTGCATACGACGAAGAGAAGCGGGGTTATTGTTGTTTATATCTGTGAGGCCATGAATCACCATTGACGGCCGGATTGCTTTCCACTCGAAACGATCGATGTTTGACAAAACTATGCAAGTTCGTCGCAGATCGGCATGAGGTGGGTCGTTGGGCCGTGTTTTATGCTACAAATTGCTATGTCGCAGATTTGCATACGACGAATAGAAGCGGAGTTATTGTTGTTTATATCTGTGAGGCCATGAATCACCATTGACGGCCGGATTGCTTTCCACTCGAAACGATCGATGTTTGACAAAACTATGCAAGTTCGTCGCAGATCGGTATAAGGTGGTTCGTTGGGGCGTGTTTTAAGCTACAAATTACTATGTCGCAGATTCGCATACGACGAATAGGAGCGGAGTTATTGTTGTTTATATCTGTCAGGACATGATACACCATTGACGGCCGGATTGCTTTCCACTCGAAACGATCGATGTTTGACAAAACTATGCAAGTTCGTCGCAGATCGGTATAAGGCGATTCGTTGGGGCGTGTTTTAAGCTACAAATTGCTATGTCGCAGATTCGCATACGACGAATAGAAGCGGAGTTATTGTGGTGTATATCTGTGAGGCCATGAATCGCCATTGACTACCGGATTGCCTACCACTCGAAACGATCGAGGTTTGACGAAACTATACAAGTACGTCGCAGATCGGCATGAGGTGGGTCGATGTGCCGTGTTTTAAGCTACAAATCGCTATGTCGCAAATTTGCATTCGACGAATAGAAGCTGAGTTATAGTTGTTTATATCTGTGAGGCCATGAATCACCATTGACGGCCGGATTGCTTTCCACTCGAAACGATCGATGTTTGACAAAACTATGCAAGTCCGTCGCAGATCGGTATAAGGTGGTTCGTTGGGGCGTGTTTTATACTACAAATTGCTATGTCGCAGATTCGCATACGACGAATAGAAGCGGAGTTATTGTTGTTTATATCTGTGAGGCCATGAATCACCATTGACGGCCGGATTGCCTACCACTCGAAACGATCGATGTTTGACGAAACTATGCAAGTTCGTCGCAGATCGGCACAAGGTGGGTCGATGTGAGGTGTTTTAAGCTACAAATTGCTATGTCGCAGATTTGCATTCGACGAATAGAAGCGGAGTTATAGTTGTTTATATCTGTCAGGCCATGATACACCATTGACGGCCGGATTGCTTTCCACTAGAAACGATCGATGTTTGACGAAACTATGCAAGTTCGTCGCAGATCGGTATAAGTTGGTTCATTGGGGCGTGTTTTAAGCTACAAATTGCTAGGTCGCAGATTCGCATACGACGAATAGAAGCGGAGTTATAGTTGTTTATATCTGTGAGGCCATGAATTGCCATTGACTACCGGATTGCCTACCACTCGAACGATCGACGTTTGACGAAACTCTACAAGTACGTCGCAGATCGGCATGAGGTGGGTCGATGTGCCGTGTTTTAAGCTACAAATCGCTATGTCGCAAATTTGCATTCGACGAATAGAAGCTGAGTTATAGTTGTTTATATCTGTGAGGCCATGAATCACCATTGACGGCCGGATTGCTTACCACTCGAAACGATCGACGTTTGACGAAACTATGCAAGTTCGTCGCAGATCGGTAAAAGGTGGGTCGTTGGGCCGTGTTTTATGCTACAAATTGCTATGTCGCAGATTTGCATACGACGAATAGAAGCGGACTTATTGTTGTTTATATCTGTGAGGCCATGAATCACCATTGACGGCCGGATTCCCTACCACTCGAAACGATCGACGTTTGACGAAACCATGCAAGTTCGTCGCAGATCGGTATAAGGTGGGTCGTTGGGCCTTGTTTTAAGCTACAAATCGCTATGTCGCAAATTTGCATTCGACGAATAGAAGCTGAGTTATAGTTGTTTATATCTGTCAGGCCATGAATCACCATTGACGGCCGGATTGCTTTCCACTCGAAACGATCGATGTTTGACAAAACTATGCAAGTCCGTCGCAGATCGGTATAAGATGGTTCGTTGGGGCGTGTTTTATGCTACAAATTGCTATGTCGCAGATTTGCATACGACGAATAGAAGCGGACTTATTGTTGTTTATATCTGTGAGGCCATGAATCACCATTGACGGCCGGATTGCCTACCACTCGAAACGATCGATGTTTGACAAAACTATGCAAGTTCGTCGCACATCGGTATAAGGTGGTTCGTTGGGGCGTGTTTTATGCTACAAATTGCTATGTCGCAGATTTGCATACGACGAATAGAAGCGGAGTTATTGTTGTTTATATCTGTGAGGCCATGAATCACCATTGATGGCCGGATTGCCTACCACTCGAAACGATCGATGTTTGACGAAACTATGCAGGTTCGTCGCAGATCGGCACAAGGTGCGTCGATGTGACGTGTTTTAAGCTACAAATTGCTATGTCGCAGATTTGCATTCGACGAATAGAAGCGGAGTTATAGTTGTTTATATCTGTCAGGCCATGAAACACCATTGACGGCCGGATTGCCTACCACTCGAACGATCGACGTTTGACGAAACTCTACAAGTACGTCGCAGATCGGCATGAGGTGGGTCGATGTGTCGTGTTTTAAGCTACAAATCGCTATGTCGCAAATTTGCATTCGACGAATAGAAGCTGAGTTATTGTTGTTTATATCTGTGAGGCCATGAATCACCATTGACGGCCGGATTGCTTTCCACTCGAAACGATCGATGTTTGACAAAACTATGCAAGTTCGTCGCAGATCGGTATAAGGTGGTTCGTTGGGGTGTGTTTTATGCTACAAATTGCTATGTCGCAGATTTGCATACGACGAATAAAAGCGGAGTTATTGTTGTTTATATCTGTGAGGCCATGAATCACCATTGACGGCCGGATTGCTTTCCACTCGAAACGATAGATGTTTGACAAAACTATGCAAGTTCGTCGCAGATCGGTATAAGGTGGTTCGTTGGGGCGTGTTTTAAGCTACAAATTACTATGTCGCAGATTTGCATACGACGAATAGAAGCGGAGTTATAGTTGTTTATATCTGTCAGGACATGATACACCATTGACAGCCGGATTGCTTTCCACTCGAAACGATCGATGTTTGACAAAACTATGCAAGTTCGTCGTAGATCGGTATAAGGTGATTCGTTGGGGCGTGTTTTAAGCTACAAATTGCTATGTCGCAGATTTGCATACGACGAATAGAAGCGGAGTTATTGTTGTTTATATCTGTGAGGCCATGAATCACCATTGACGGCCGGATTGCCTACCACTCGAAACGATCGATGTTTGACGAAACTATGCAAGTTCGTCGCAGATCGGCACAAGGAGGGTCGATGTGACGTGTTTTATGCTACAAATTGCTATGTCGCAGATTTGCATTCGACGAATAGAAGCGGAGTTATAGTTGTTTATATCTGTCAGGCCATGATACACCATTGACGGCCGGATTGCTTTCCACTAGAAACGATCGATGTTTGACGAAACTATGCAAGTACGTCGCAGATCGGTATAAGTTGGTTCATTGGGGCGTGTTTTAAGCTACAAATTGCTAGGTCGCAGATTCGCATACGACGAATAGAAGCGGAGTTATAGTTGTTTATATCTGTGAGGCCATGAATTGCCATTGACTACCGGATTGCCTACCACTCGAAACGATCGACGTTTGACGAAACTATACAAGTACGTCGCAGATCGGCATGAGGTGGGTCGATGTGCCGTGTTTTAAGCTACAAATCGCTATGTCGCAAATTTGCATTCGACGAATAGAAGCTGAGTTATAGTTGTTTATATCTGTGAGGCCATGAATCACCATTGACGGCCGGATTGCTTTCCACTCGAAACGATCGATGTTTGACAAAACTATGCAAGTCCGTCGCAGATCGGTATAAGGTGGTTCGTTGGGGCGTGTTTTATGCTACAAATTGCTATGTCGCAGATTTGCATACGACGAATAGAAGCGGAGTTATTGTTGTTTATATCTGTGAGGCCATGAATCACCATTGACGGCCGGATTGCCTACCACTCGAAACGATCGATGTTTGACGAAACTATGCAAGTTCGTCGCAGATCGGCACAAGGTGGGTCGATGTGACGAGTTTTAAGCTACAAATTGCTATGTCGCAGATTTGCATTCGACGAATAGAAGCGGAGTTATAGTTGTTTATATCTGTCAGGCCATGATACACCATTGACGGCCGGATTGCTTTCCACTAGAAACGATCGATGTTTGACGAAACTATGCAAGTTCGTCGCAGATCGGTATAAGTTGGTTCATTGGGGCGTGTTTTAAGCTACAAAGTTCTAGGTCGCAGATTCGCATACGACGAATAGAAGCGGAGTTATAGTTGTTTATATCTGTGAGGCCATGAATTGCCATTGACTACCGGATTGCCTACCACTCGAACGATCGACGTTTGACGAAACTCTACAAGTACGTCGCAGATCGGCATGAGGTGGGTCGATGTGCCGTGTTTTAAGCTACAAATCGCTATGTCGCAAATTTGCATTCGACGAATAGAAGCTGAGTTATAGTTGTTTATATCTGTGAGGCCATGAATCACCATTGACGGCCGGATTGCTTACCACTCGAAACGATCGACGTTTGACGAAACGATGCAAGTTCGTCGCAGATCGGTAAAAGGTGGGTCGTTGGGCCGTGTTTTATGCTACAAATTGCTATGTCGCAGATTTGCATACGACGAATAGAAGCGGACTTATTGTTGTTTATATCTGTGAGGCCATGAATCACCATTGACGGCCGGATTCCCTACCAATCGAAACGATCGGCGTTTGACGAAACCATGCAAGTTCGTCGCAGATCGGTATAAGGTGGGTCGTTGGGCCATGTTTTAAGCTACAAATCGCTATGTCGCAGATTTGCATACGACGAATAGAAGCGGACTTATTGTTGTTTACATCTGTGAGGCCATGAATCACCATTGACGGCCGGATTGCCTACCACTCGAAACGATCGATGTTTGACAAAACTATGCAAGTTCGTCGCAGATCGGTATAAGGTGGTTCGTTGGGGCGTGTTTTATGCTACAAATTGCTATGTCGCAGATTTGCATACGACGAATAGAAGCGGAGTTATTGTTGTTTATATCTGTGAGGCCATGAGTCACCATTGATGGCCGGATTGCCTACCACTCGAAACGATCGATGTTTGACGAAACTATGCAAGTTCGTCGCAGATCGGCACAAGGTGGGTCGATGTGACGTGTTTTAAGCTACAAATTGCTATGTCGCAGATTTGCATTCGACGAATAGAAGCGGAGTTATAGTTGTTTATATCTGTCAGGCCATGAAACACCATTGACGGCCGGATTGCCTACCACTCGAACGATCGACGTTTGACGAAACTCTACAAGTACGTCGCAGATCGGCATGAGGTGGGTCGATGTGCCGTGTTTTAAGCTACAAATCGCTATGTCGCAAATTTGCATTCGACGAATAGAAGCTGAGTTATAGTTGTTTATATCTGTGAGGCCATGAATCACCATTGACGGCCGGATTCCCTACCAATCGAAACGATCGACGTTTGACGAAACCATGCAAGTTCGTCGCAGATCGGTATAAGGTGGGTCGTTGGGCCATGTTTTAAGCTACAAATCGCTATGTCGCAGATTTGCATACGACGAATAGAAGCGGACTTATTGTTGTTTATATCTGTGAGGCCATGAATCACCATTGACGGCCGGATTGCCTACCACTCGAAACGATCGATGTTTGACAAAACTATGCAACTTCGTCGCAGATCGGTATAAGGTGGTTCGTTGGGGCGTGTTTTATGCTACAAATTGCTATGTCGCAGATTTGCATACGACGAATAGAAGCGGAGTTATTGTTGTTTATATCTGTGAGGCCATGAGTCACCATTGATGGCCGGATTGCCTACCACTCGAAACGATCGATGTTTGACGAAACTATGCAAGTTCGTCGCAGATCGGCACAAGGTGGGTCGATGTGACGTGTTTTAAGCTACAAATTGCTATGTCGCAGATTTGCATTCGACGAATAGAAGCGGAGTTATAGTTGTTTATATCTGTCAGGCCATGAAACACCATTGACGGCCGGATTGCCTACCACTCGAACGATCGACGTTTGACGAAACTCTACAAGTACGTCGCAGATCGGCATGAGGTGGGTCGATGTGCCGTGTTTTAAGCTACAAATCGCTATGTCGCAAATTTGCATTCGACGAATAGAAGCTGAGTTATAGTTGTTTATATCTGTGAGGCCATGAATCACCATTGACGGCCGGATTGCTTTCCACTCGAAACGATTCATGTTTGACAAAACTATGCAAGTCCGTCGCAGATCGGTATAAGGTGGTTCGTTGGGGCGTGTTTTATGCTACAAATTGCTATGTCGCAGATTTGCATACGACGAATAAAAGCGGAGTTATTGTTGTTTATATCTGTGAGGCCATGAATCACCATTGACGGCCGGATTGCTTTCCACTCGAAACGATAGATGTTTGACAAAACTATGCAAGTTCGTCGCAGATCGGTATAAGGTGGTTCGTTGGGGCGTGTTTTAAGCTACAAATTGCTATGTCGCAGATTTGCATACGACGAATAGAAGCGGAGTTATAGTTGTTTATATCTGTCAGGACATGATACACCATTGACGGCCGGATTGCTTTCCACTCGAAACGATCGATGTTTGACAAAACTATGCAAGTTCGTCGCAGATCGGTATAAGGCGATTCGTTGGGGCGTGTTTTAAGCTACAAATTGCTATGTCGCAGATTCGCATACGACGAATAGAAGCGGAGTTATTGTGGTGTATATCTGTGAGGCCATGAATCACCATTGACGGCCGGATTCCCTACCACTCGAAACGATCGACGTTTGACGAAACCGTGTAAGCTCGTCGCAGATCGGCACAAGGTGGGTCGATGTGACGTGTTTTAAGCTACAAATTGCTATGTCGCATATTCGCATACGACGAATAGAAGCGGAGTTATTGTTGATTGCATCTGTGAGGCCATGAATCACCATTGACGGCCGGATTGCCTACCACTCGAAACGATCGATGTTTGACGAAACTATGCAAGTTCGTCGTAGATCGGTATAAGGTGATTCGTTGGGGCGTGTTTTAAGCTACAAATTGCTATGTCGCAGATTCGCATACGACGAATAGAAGCGGAGTTATAGTTGTTTATATCTGTCAGGCCATGAATCACCATTGATGGCCGGATTGCTTTCCACTCGAAACGATCGATGTTTGACAAAACTATGCAAGTTCGTCGCAGATCGGTATAAGGTGGTTCGTTGGGGCGTGTTTTATGCTACAAATTGCTATGTCGCAGATTTGCATACGACGAATAGAAGCGGAGTTATTGTTGTTTATATCTGTGAGGCCATGAATCACCATTGACGGCCGGATTGCCTACCACTCGAAACGATCGATGTTTGACGAAACTATGCAAGTTCGTCGCAGATCGGCACAAGGAGGGTCGATGTGACGTGTTTTATGCTACAAATTGCTATGTCGCAGATTTGCATTCGACGAATAGAAGCGGAGTTATAGTTGTTTATATCTGTCAGGCCATGATACACCATTGACGGCCGGATTGCTTTCCACTAGAAACGATCGATGTTTGACGAAACTATGCAAGTACGTCGCAGATCGGTATAAGGTGGTTCATTGGGGCGTGTTTTAAGCTACAAATTGCTAGGTCGCAGATTCGCATACGACGAATAGAAGCGGAGTTATAGTTGTTTATATCTGTGAGGCCATGAATTGCCATTGACTACCGGATTGCCTACCACTCGAAACGATCGACGTTTGACGAAACTATACAAGTACGTCGCAGATCGGCATGAGGTGGGTCGATGTGCCGTGTTTTAAGCTACAAATCGCTATGTCGCAAATTTGCATTCGACGAATAGAAGCTGAGTTATAGTTGTTTATATCTGTGAGGCCATGAATCACCATTGACGGCCGGATTGCTTACCACTCGAAACGATCGACGTTTGACGAAACTATGCAAGTTCGTCGCAGATCGGTAAAAGGTGGGTCGTTGGGCCGTGTTTTATGCTACAAATTGCTATGTCGCAGATTTGCATACGACGAATAGAAGCGGACTTATTGTTGTTTATATCTGTGAGGCCATGAATCACCATTGACGGCCGGATTCCCTACCAATCGAAACGATCGACGTTTGACGAAACCATGCAAGTTCGTCGCAGATCGGTATAAGGTGGGTCGTTGGGCCATGTTTTAAGCTACAAATCGCTATGTCGACGATCTGCGACGATCTGCGACGAACTTGCATGGTTTCGTCAAACGTCGATCGTTTCGAGTGGTAGGGAATCCGGCCGTCAATGGTGATTCATGGCCTCACAGATATAAACAACAATAACTCCGCTTCTATTCGTCGTATGCGAATCTGCGACATAGCAATTTGTAGCTTAAAACACGACACATCGACCCACCTCATGCCGATCTGCGACGTACTTGTATAGTTTCGTCAAACGTCGATCGTTTCGAGTGGTAGGCAATCCGGTAGTCAATGGCGATTCATGGCCTCATAAATATAAACAACTATAAGTCCGCTTCTATACGTCGTATGCGAATCTGTAACATAGCAATTTGTAGCTTAAAACACGCCCCAACGAACCACCTTATACCGATTTGCGACGAACTTGCATAGTTTCGTCAAATATCGATCGTTTCGAGTGGAAAGCAATCCGGCCGTCAATGGTGATTCATGGCCTCACAGATATAAACAACTATAACTCCGCTACTATTCGTCGTATGCAAATCTGCGACATAGCAATTTGTAGCTTAAAACACGCCCCAACGAACCACCTTATACCGATCTGCGACGAACTTGCATAGTTTCGTCAAACATCGATCGTTTCGAGTGGAAAGCAATCCGGCCGTCAATGGTGATTCATGGCCTCAAAGATATAAACAACAATAACTCCGCTTCTATTTGTCGTATGCAAATCTGCGACATAGCAATTTGTAGCTTAAAACACGTCACATCGGCCCACCTTGTGCCGATCTGCGACGAACTTGCATGGTTTCGTCAAACGTCGATCGTTTCGAGTGGTAGGGAATCCGGCCGTCAATGGTGATTCATGGCCTCACAGATATAAACCACAATAACTCCGCTTCTATTCGTCGTATGCGAATCTGCGACATAGCAATTTGTAGCTTAAAACACGCCCTAACGAACCACCTTATACCGATCTGCGACGAACTTGCATAGTTTTGTCAAACATCGATCGTTTCGAGTGGAAAGCAATCCGGCCGTCAATGGTGATTCATGACCTGACAGATATAAACAATTATAGCTCCGCTTCTATTCGTCGAATGCAAATCTGCGACATAGCAATTTGTAGCTTAAAACACGTCACATCGACCCACCTTGTGCCGATGTGCGACGAACTTGCATAGTTTCGTCAAACGTCGATCGTTTCGAGTGGTAGGGAATCCGGCCATCAATGGTTATTCATGGCCTGACAGATATAAACAACTATAACTCCGCTTCTATTCGTCGAATGCAAATCTGCGATATAGCAATTTTTAGCTTAAAACACGTCACATCGACCCACCTTGTGCCGATCTGCGACGAACTTGCATAGTTTCGTCAAACATCGATCGTTTCGAGTGGAAAGCAATCCGGCCGTCAATGGTGATTCATGGCCTCACAGATATAAACAACAATAACTCCGCTTCTATTCGTCGTATGCGAATATGCGACATAGCAATTTGTAGCTTAAAACACGTCACATCGACCCACCTTCTGCCGATCTGCGACGAACTTGCATGGTTTCGTCAAACGTCGATCGTTTCGAGTGGTAGGGAATCCGGCCGTCAATGGTGATTCACGGCCTCACAGATATAAACAACTATAACTCCGCTTCTATTCGTCGAATGCAAATCTGCGACATAGCAATTTGTAGCTGAAAACACGTCATATCGACCCACCTTGTGCCGATCTGCGACGAACTTGCATAGTTTCGTCAAACATCGATCGTTTCGAGTGGTAGGCAATCCGGCCGTCAATGGTGATTCATGGCCTCACAGATAGAAACAACAATAACTCCGCTTCTATTCGTCATATGCAAATCTGCGACATAGCAATTTGTAGCTTAAAACACGTCACATCGACCCACCTTGTGCCGATGTGCGACGAACTTGCATAGTTTCGTCAAACGTCGATCGTTTCGAGTGGTAGGGAATCCGGCCGTCAATGGTGATTCATGGCCTGACAGATATAAACAACTATAACTCCGCTTCTATTCGTCGAATGCAAATCTGCGACATAGCAATTTGTAGCTTAAAACACGTCACATCGACCCACCTTGTGCCGATGTGCGACGAACTTGCATAGTTTCGTCAAACGTCGATCGTTTCGAGTGGTAGGGAATCCGGCCGTCAATGGTGATTCATGGCCACACAGATATAAACAACAATAACTCCGCTTCTATTCGTCGTATGCAAATCTGCGACATAGCAATTTGTAGCATAAAACACGCCCCAACGAAACACCTTATACCGATCTGCGACGAACTTGCATAGTTTTGTCAAACATCGATCGTTTCGAGTGGAAAGCAATCCGGCCGTCAATGGTGATTCATGGCCTGACAGATATAAACAACTATAACTCAGCTTCTATTCGTCGAATGCAAATTTGCGACATAGCGATTTGTAGCTTAAAACACGACACATCGACCCACCTCATGCCGATCTGCGATGTACTTGTATAGTTTCGTCAAACGTCGATCGTTTCGAGTGGTAGGCAATCCGGTAGTCAATGGCGATTCATGGCCTCACAGATATAAACAACTATAACTCCGGTTCTATTCGTCGTATGCAAATATGCGACCTAGCAATTTGTAGCTTAAAACACGCCCCAACGAACCACCTTATACCGACCTGCGACGAACTTGCATGGTTTCGTCAAACGTCGATCGTTTCGAGTGGTAGGGAATCCGGCCGTCAATGGTGATTCATGGCCTCACAGATATAAACAACAATAACTCCGCTTCTATTCGTCGTATGCGAATCTGCGACATAGCAATTTGTAGCTTAAAACACGACACATCGGCCCACCTCATGCCGATCTGCGACGTACTTGTATAGTTTCGTCAAACGTCGATCGTTTCGAGTGGTAGGCATTTCGGTAGTCAATGGCGATTCATGGCCTCACAGATATAAACAACTATAAGTCCGCTTCTATTCGTCGTATGCAAATCTGCGACATAGCAATTTGTAGCATAAAACACGCCCCAACGAACCACCTTATACCGATCTGCGACGAACTTGCATTGTTTTGTCAAACATCGATCGTTTCGAGTGGAAAGCAATCAGGCCGTCAATGGTGATTCATGGCCTCACAGATATAAACAACAATAACTCCGCTTCTATACGTCGCATGCAAATCTGCGACATAGCAATTTGTAGCATAAAACACGACCCAACGACCCACCTTTTACCGATCTGCGACGAACTTGCATTGTTTCGTCAAACATCGATCGTTTCGAGTGGTAGGCAATCCGGCCGTCAATGGTGATTCATGGCCTCACAGATACAAACAACAATAACTCCGCTTCTATTCGTCGTATGCGAATATGCGACATAGCAATTTGTATCTTAAAACACGTCACATCGACCCACCTTCTGCCGATCTGCGACGAACTTGCATGGTTTCGTCAAACGTCGATCGCTTCGAGTGGTAGGGAATCCGGCCGTCAATGGTGATTCATGGCCTCACAGATGTAAACAAATATAACTCCGCTTCTATTCGTCGAATGCAAATCTGCGACATAGCAATTTGTAGCATAAAACACGCCCCAACGAACCACCTTATACCGATCTGCGACGAACTTGCATAGTTTTGTCAAACATCGATCGTTTCGAGTGGAAAGCAATCCGGCCGTCAATGGTGATTCATGGCCTCACAGATATAAACCACAATAAATCCGCTTCTATTCGTCGTATGCGAATCTGCGACATAGCAATTTGTAGCTTAAAACACGCCCTAACGAACCACCTTATACCGATCTGCGACGAACTTGCATAGTTTTGTCAAACATCGATCGTTTCGAGTGGAAAGCAATCCGGCCGTCAATGGTGATTCATGACCTGACAGATATAAACAATTATAACTCCGCTTCTATTAGTCGAATGCAAATCTGCGACATAGCAATTTGTAGCTTAAAACACGTTACATCGACCCACCTTGTGCCGATCTGCGACGAACTTGCATAGTTTCGTCAAACATCGATCGTTTCGAGTGGTAGGCAATCCGGCCGTCAATGGTGATTCATGGCCTCACAGATATAAACAACAATAACTCCGCTTCTATTCGTCGTATGCAAATCTGCGACATAGCAATTTGTAGCATAAAACACGCCCCAACGAACCACCTTATACCGATCTGCGACGAACTTGCATAGTTTCGTCAAACATCGATCGTTTCGAGTGGAAAGCAATCCGGCCGTCAATGGTGATTCATGGCCTCACAGATATAAACAACAATAACTCCGCTTCTATTCGTCGTATGCGAATATGCGACATAGCAATTTGTAGCTTAAAACACGTCACATCGACCCACCTTCTGCCGATCTGCGACGAACTTGCATGGTTTCGTCAAACGTCGATCGTTTCGAGTGGTAGGGAATCCGGCCGTCAATGGTGATTCACGGCCTCACAGATATAAACAACTATAACTCCGCTTCTATTCGTCGAATGCAAATCTGCGACATAGCAATTTGTAGCTGAAAACACGTCATATCGACCCACCTTGTGCCGATCTGCGACGAACTTGCATAGTTTCGTCAAACATCGATCGTTTCGAGTGGTAGGCAATCCGGCCGTCAATGGTGATTCATGGCCTCACAGATAGAAACAACAATAACTCCGCTTCTATTCGTCATATTCAAATCTGCGACATAGCAATTTGTAGCTTAAAACACGTCACATCGACCCACCTTGTGCCGATGTGCGACGAACTTGCATAGTTTCGTCAAACGTCGATCGTTTCGAGTGGTAGGGAATCCGGCCGTCAATGGTGATTCATGGCCTGACAGATATAAACAACTATAACTCCGCTTCTATTCGTCGAATGCAAATCTGCGACATAGCAATTTGTAGCTTAAAACACGTCACATCGACCCACCTTGTGCCGATGTGCGACGAACTTGCATAGTTTCGTCAAACGTCGATCGTTTCGAGTGGTAGGGAATCCGGCCGTCAATGGTGATTCATGGCCACACAGATATAAACAACAATAACTCCGCTTCTATTCGTCGTATGCAAATCTGCGACATAGCAATTTGTAGCATAAAACACGCCCCAACGAACCACCTTATACCGATCTGCGACGAACTTGCATAGTTTTGTCAAACATCGATCGTTTCGAGTGGAAAGCAATCCGGCCGTCAATGGTGATTCATGGCCTGACAGATATAAACAACTATAACTCAGCTTCTATTCGTCGAATGCAAATTTGCGACATAGCGATTTGTAGCTTAAAACACGACACATCGACCCACCTCATGCCGATCTGCGGTGTACTTGTATAGTTTCGTCAAACGTCGATCGTTTCGAGTGGTAGGCAATCCGGTAGTCAATGGCGATTCATGGCCTCACAGATATAAACAACTATAACTCCGGTTCTATTCGTCGTATGCAAATATGCGACCTAGCAATTTGTAGCTTAAAACACGCCCCAACGAACCACCTTATACCGACCTGCGACGAACTTGCATGGTTTCGTCAAACGTCGATCGTTTCGAGTGGTAGGGAATCCGGCCGTCAATGGTGATTCATGGCCTCACAGATATAAACAACAATAACTCCGCTTCTATTCGTCGTATGCGAATCTGCGACATAGCAATTTGTAGCTTAAAACACGACACATCGGCCCACCTCATGCCGATCTGCGACGTACTTGTATAGTTTCGTCAAACGTCGATCGTTTCGAGTGGTAGGCATTTCGGTAGTCAATGGCGATTCATGGCCTCACAGATATAAACAACTATAAGTCCGCTTCTATTCGTCGTATGCAAATCTGCGACATAGCAATTTGTAGCATAAAACACGCCCCAACGAACCACCTTATACCGATCTGCGACGAACTTGCATTGTTTTGTCAAACATCGATCGTTTCGAGTGGAAAGCAATCAGGCCGTCAATGGTGATTCATGGCCTCACAGATATAAACAACAATAACTCCGCTTCTATACGTCGCATGCAAATCTGCGACATAGCAATTTGTAGCATAAAACACGACCCAACGACCCACCTTTTACCGATCTGCGACGAACTTGCATTGTTTCGTCAAACATCGATCGTTTCGAGTGGTAGGCAATCCGGCCGTCAATGGTGATTCATGGCCTCACAGATACAAACAACAATAACTCCGCTTCTATTCGTCGTATGCGAATATGCGACATAGCAATTTGTATCTTAAAACACGTCACATCGACCCACCTTCTGCCGATCTGCGACGAACTTGCATGGTTTCGTCAAACGTCGATCGCTTCGAGTGGTAGGGAATCCGGCCGTCAATGGTGATTCATGGCCTCACAGATGTAAACAAATATAACTCCGCTTCTATTCGTCGAATGCAAATCTGCGACATAGCAATTTGTAGCATAAAACACGCCCCAACGAACCACCTTATACCGATCTGCGACGAACTTGCATAGTTTTGTCAAACATCGATCGTTTCGAGTGGAAAGCAATCCGGCCGTCAATGGTGATTCATGGCCTCACAGATATAAACCACAATAAATCCGCTTCTATTCGTCGTATGCGAATCTGCGACATAGCAATTTGTAGCTTAAAACACGCCCTAACGAACCACCTTATACCGATCTGCGACGAACTTGCATAGTTTTGTCAAACATCGATCGTTTCGAGTGGAAAGCAATCCGGCCGTCAATGGTGATTCATGACCTGACAGATATAAACAATTATAACTCCGCTTCTATTAGTCGAATGCAAATCTGCGACATAGCAATTTGTAGCTTAAAACACGTTACATCGACCCACCTTGTGCCGATCTGCGACGAACTTGCATAGTTTCGTCAAACATCGATCGTTTCGAGTGGTAGGCAATCCGGCCGTCAATGGTGATTCATGGCCTCACAGATATAAACAACAATAACTCCGCTTCTATTCGTCGTATGCAAATCTGCGACATAGCAATTTGTAGCATAAAACACGCCCCAACGAACCACCTTATACCGATCTGCGACGAACTTGCATAGTTTCGTCAAACATCGATCGTTTCGAGTGGAAAGCAATCCGGCCGTCAATGGTGATTCATGGCCTGACAGATATAAACAACTATATCTCCGCTTCTATTCGTCGTATGCGAATCTGCGACATAGCAATTTGTAGCTTAAAACACGACACATCGACCCACCTTGTGCCGATCTGCGACGAACTTGCATAGTTTCGTCAAACATCGATCGTTTCGAGTGGTAGGCAATCCGGCCGTCAATGGTGATTCATGGCCTCACAGATATAAACAACAATAACTCCGCTTCTATTCGTCGTATGCGAATATGCGACATAGCAATTTGTACCTTAAAACACGTCACATCGACCCACCTTCTGCCGATCTGCGACGAACTTGCATGGTTTCGTCAAACGTCGATTGTTTCGAGTGGTAGGGAATCCGGCCGTCAATGGTGATTCATGGCCTCACAGATGTAAACAACTATAACTCCGCTTCTATTCGTCGAATGCAAATCTGCGACATAGCAATTTGTAGCTTAAAACACGTCACATCGACCCACCTTGTGCCGATCTGCGACGAACTTGCATAGTTTCGTCAAACATCGATCGTTTCGAGTGGTAGGCAATCCGGCCGTCATTGGTGATTCATGGCCTCACAGATATAAACAACAATAACTCCGCTTCTATTCGTCGTATGCAAATCTGCGACATAGCAATTTGTAGCATAAAACACGCCCCAACGATCCACCTTATACCGATCTGCGACGAACTTGCATAGTTTTGTCAAACATCGATCGTTTCGAGTGGAAAGCAATCCGGCCGTCAATGGTGATTCATGGCCTCACAGATATAAACAACAATAACTCCGCTTCTATTCGTCGTATGCGAATATGCGACATAGCAATTTGTAGCTTAAAACACGCCACATCGAACCACCTTGTGCCGATCTGCGACGAACTTGCATAGTTTCGTCAAACATCGATCGTTTCGAGTGGAAAGCAATCCGGCCGTCAATGGTGATTCATGGCCTGACAGATATAAACAACTATAACTCCGCTTCTATTCGTCGTATGCGAATCTGCGACATAACAATTTGTAGCTTAAAACACGACACATCGACCCACCTTGTGCCGATCTGCGACGAACTTGCATAGTTTCGTCAAACATCGATCGTTTCGAGTGGTAGGCAATCCGGCCGTCATTGTTGATTCATGGCCTCACAGATATAAACAACAAAAACTCCGCTTCTATTCGTCGTATGCAAATCTGCGACATAGCAATTTGTACCATAAAACACGCCCCAACGAACCACCTTATACCGATCTGCGACGAACTTGCATAGTTTTGTCAAACATCGATCGTTTCGAGTGGAAAGCAATCCGGCCGTCAATGGTGATTCATGACCTGACAGATATAAACAATTATAGCTCCGCTTCTATTCGTCGAATGCAAATCTGCGACATAGCAATTTGTAGCTTAAAACACGTCACATCGACCCACCTTGTGCCGATGTGCGACGAACTTGCATAGTTTCGTCAAACGTCGATCGTTTCGAGTGGTAGGGAATCCGGCCGTCAATGGTGATTCATGGCCTGACAGATATAAACAACTATAACTCCGCTTCTATTCGTCGAATGCAAATCTGCGATATAGCAATTTTTAGCTTAAAACACGTCACATCGACCCACCTTGTGCCGATCTGCGACGAACTTGCATAGTTTCGTCAAACATCGATCGTTTCGAGTGGAAAGCAATCCGGCCGTCAATGGTGATTCATGGCCTCACAGATATAAACAACAATAACTCCGCTTCTATTCGTCGTATGCGAATATGCGACATAGCAATTTGTAGCTTAAAACACGTCACATCGACCCACCTTCTGCCGATCTGCGACGAACTTGCATGGTTTCGTCAAACGTCGATCGTTTCGAGTGGTAGGGAATCCGGCCGTCAATGGTGATTCACGGCCTCACAGATATAAACAACTATAACTCCGCTTCTATTCGTCGAATGCAAATCTGCGACATAGCAATTTGTAGCTGAAAACACGTCATATCGACCCACCTTGTGCCGATCTGCGACGAACTTGCATAGTTTCGTCAAACATCGATCGTTTCGAGTGGTAGGCAATCCGGCCGTCAATGGTGATTCATGGCCTCACAGATAGAAACAACAATAACTCCGCTTCTATTCGTCATATGCAAATCTGCGACATAGCAATTTGTAGCTTAAAACACGTCACATCGACCCACCTTGTGCCGATGTGCGACGAACTTGCATAGTTTCGTCAAACGTCGATCGTTTCGAGTGGTAGGGAATCCGGCCGTCAATGGTGATTCATGGCCTGACAGATATAAACAACTATAACTCCGCTTCTATTCGTCGAATGCAAATCTGCGACATAGCAATTTGTAGCTTAAAACACGCCCCAACGAATCGCCTTATACCGATCTGCGACGAACTTGCATAGTTTTGTCAAACATCGATCGTTTCGAGTGGAAAGCAATCCGGCCGTCAATGGTGATTCATGGCCTCACAGATATAAACAACTATAACTCCGCTACTATTCGTCGTATGCAAATATGCGACATAGCAATTTGTAGCTTAAAACACGCCCCAACGAACCACCTTATACCGATCTGCGACGAACTTGCATAGTTTCGTCAAACATCGATCGTTTCGAGTGGAAAGCAATCCGGCCGTCAATGGTGATTCATGGCCTCAAAGATATAAACAACAATAACTCCGCTTCTATTTGTCGTATGCAAATCTGCGACATAGCAATTTGTAGCTTAAAACACGTCACATCGGCCCACCTTGTGCCGATCTGCGACGAACTTGCATGGTTTCGTCAAACGTCGATCGTTTCGAGTGGTAGGGAATCCGGCCGTCAATGGTGATTCATGGCCTCACAGATATAAACCACAATAACTCCGCTTCTATTCGTCGTATGCGAATCTGCGACATAGCAATTTGTAGCTTAAAACACGCCCTAACGAACCACCTTATACCGATCTGCGACGAACTTGCATAGTTTTGTCAAACATCGATCGTTTCGAGTGGAAAGCAATCCGGCCGTCAATGGTGATTCATGACCTGACAGATATAAACAATTATAGCTCCGCTTCTATTCGTCGAATGCAAATCTGCGACATAGCAATTTGTAGCTTAAAACACGTCACATCGACCCACCTTGTGCCGATGTGCGACGAACTTGCATAGTTTCGTCAAACGTCGATCGTTTCGAGTGGTAGGGAATCCGGCCATCAATGGTTATTCATGGCCTGACAGATATAAACAACTATAACTCCGCTTCTATTCGTCGAATGCAAATCTGCGATATAGCAATTTTTAGCTTAAAACACGTCACATCGACCCACCTTGTGCCGATCTGCGACGAACTTGCATAGTTTCGTCAAACATCGATCGTTTCGAGTGGAAAGCAATCCGGCCGTCAATGGTGATTCATGGCCTCACAGATATAAACAACAATAACTCCGCTTCTATTCGTCGTATGCGAATATGCGACATAGCAATTTGTAGCTTAAAACACGTCACATCGACCCACCTTCTGCCGATCTGCGACGAACTTGCATGGTTTCGTCAAACGTCGATCGTTTCGAGTGGTAGGGAATCCGGCCGTCAATGGTGATTCACGGCCTCACAGATATAAACAACTATAACTCCGCTTCTATTCGTCGAATGCAAATCTGCGACATAGCAATTTGTAGCTGAAAACACGTCATATCGACCCACCTTGTGCCGATCTGCGACGAACTTGCATAGTTTCGTCAAACATCGATCGTTTCGAGTGGTAGGCAATCCGGCCGTCAATGGTGATTCATGGCCTCACAGATAGAAACAACAATAACTCCGCTTCTATTCGTCATATGCAAATCTGCGACATAGCAATTTGTAGCTTAAAACACGTCACATCGACCCACCTTGTGCCGATGTGCGACGAACTTGCATAGTTTCGTCAAACGTCGATCGTTTCGAGTGGTAGGGAATCCGGCCGTCAATGGTGATTCATGGCCTGACAGATATAAACAACTATAACTCCGCTTCTATTCGTCGAATGCAAATCTGCGACATAGCAATTTGTAGCTTAAAACACGTCACATCGACCCACCTTGTGCCGATGTGCGACGAACTTGCATAGTTTCGTCAAACGTCGATCGTTTCGAGTGGTAGGGAATCCGGCCGTCAATGGTGATTCATGGCCACACAGATATAAACAACAATAACTCCGCTTCTATTCGTCGTATGCAAATCTGCGACATAGCAATTTGTAGCATAAAACACGCCCCAACGAAACACCTTATACCGATCTGCGACGAACTTGCATAGTTTTGTCAAACATCGATCGTTTCGAGTGGAAAGCAATCCGGCCGTCAATGGTGATTCATGGCCTGACAGATATAAACAACTATAACTCAGCTTCTATTCGTCGAATGCAAATTTGCGACATAGCGATTTGTAGCTTAAAACACGACACATCGACCCACCTCATGCCGATCTGCGATGTACTTGTATAGTTTCGTCAAACGTCGATCGTTTCGAGTGGTAGGCAATCCGGTAGTCAATGGCGATTCATGGCCTCACAGATATAAACAACTATAACTCCGGTTCTATTCGTCGTATGCAAATATGCGACCTAGCAATTTGTAGCTTAAAACACGCCCCAACGAACCACCTTATACCGACCTGCGACGAACTTGCATGGTTTCGTCAAACGTCGATCGTTTCGAGTGGTAGGGAATCCGGCCGTCAATGGTGATTCATGGCCTCACAGATATAAACAACAATAACTCCGCTTCTATTCGTCGTATGCGAATCTGCGACATAGCAATTTGTAGCTTAAAACACGACACATCGGCCCACCTCATGCCGATCTGCGACGTACTTGTATAGTTTCGTCAAACGTCGATCGTTTCGAGTGGTAGGCATTTCGGTAGTCAATGGCGATTCATGGCCTCACAGATATAAACAACTATAAGTCCGCTTCTATTCGTCGTATGCAAATCTGCGACATAGCAATTTGTAGCATAAAATACGCCCCAACGAACCACCTTATACCGATCTGCGACGAACTTGCATAGTTTTGTCAAACATCGATCGTTTCGAGTGGAAAGCAATCAGGCCGTCAATGGTGATTCATGGCCTCACAGATATAAACAACAATAACTCCGCTTCTATACGTCGCATGCAAATCTGCGACATAGCAATTTGTAGCATAAAACACGACCCAACGACCCACCTTTTACCGATCTGCGACGAACTTGCATTGTTTCGTCAAACATCGATCGTTTCGAGTGGTAGGCAATCCGGCCGTCAATGGTGATTCATGGCCTCACAGATACAAACAACAATAACTCCGCTTCTATTCGTCGTATGCGAATATGCGACATAGCAATTTGTATCTTAAAACACGTCACATCGACCCACCTTCTGCCGATCTGCGACGAACTTGCATGGTTTCGTCAAACGTCGATCGCTTCGAGTGGTAGGGAATCCGGCCGTCAATGGTGATTCATGGCCTCACAGATGTAAACAAATATAACTCCGCTTCTATTCGTCGTATGCAAATCTGCGACATAGCAATTTGTAGCATAAAACACGCCCCAACGAACCACCTTATACCGATCTGCGACGAACTTGCATAGTTTTGTCAAACATCGATCGTTTCGAGTGGAAAGCAATCCGGCCGTCAATGGTGATTCATGGCCTCACAGATATAAACCACAATAAATCCGCTTCTATTCGTCGTATGCGAATCTGCGACATAGCAATTTGTAGCTTAAAACACGCCCTAACGAACCACCTTATACCGATCTGCGACGAACTTGCATAGTTTTGTCAAACATCGATCGTTTCGAGTGGAAAGCAATCCGGCCGTCAATGGTGATTCATGACCTGACAGATATAAACAATTATAACTCCGCTTCTATTAGTCGAATGCAAATCTGCGACATAGCAATTTGTAGCTTAAAACACGTTACATCGACCCACCTTGTGCCGATCTGCGACGAACTTGCATAGTTTCGTCAAACATCGATCGTTTCGAGTGGTAGGCAATCCGGCCGTCAATGGTGATTCATGGCCTCACAGATATAAACAACAATAACTCCGCTTCTATTCGTCGTATGCAAATCTGCGACATAGCAATTTGTAGCATAAAACACGCCCCAACGAACCACCTTATACCGATCTGCGACGAACTTGCATAGTTTCGTCAAACATCGATCGTTTCGAGTGGAAAGCAATCCGGCCGTCAATGGTGATTCATGGCCTGACAGATATAAACAACTATATCTCCGCTTCTATTCGTCGTATGCGAATCTGCGACATAGCAATTTGTAGCTTAAAACACGACACATCGACCCACCTTGTGCCGATCTGCGACGAACTTGCATAGTTTCGTCAAACATCGATCGTTTCGAGTGGTAGGCAATCCGGCCGTCAATGGTGATTCATGGCCTCACAGATATAAACAACAATAACTCCGCTTCTATTCGTCGTATGCGAATATGCGACATAGCAATTTGTACCTTAAAACACGTCACATCGACCCACCTTCTGCCGATCTGCGACGAACTTGCATGGTTTCGTCAAACGTCGATTGTTTCGAGTGGTAGGGAATCCGGCCGTCAATGGTGATTCATGGCCTCACAGATGTAAACAACTATAACTCCGCTTCTATTCGTCGAATGCAAATCTGCGACATAGCAATTTGTAGCTTAAAACACGTCACATCGACCCACCTTGTGCCGATCTGCGACGAACTTGCATAGTTTCGTCAAACATCGATCGTTTCGAGTGGTAGGCAATCCGGCCGTCATTGGTGATTCATGGCCTCACAGATATAAACAACAATAACTCCGCTTCTATTCGTCGTATGCAAATCTGCGACATAGCAATTTGTAGCATAAAACACGCCCCAACGATCCACCTTATACCGATCTGCGACGAACTTGCATAGTTTTGTCAAACATCGATCGTTTCGAGTGGAAAGCAATCCGGCCGTCAATGGTGATTCATGGCCTCACAGATATAAACAACAATAACTCCGCTTCTATTCGTCGTATGCGAATATGCGACATAGCAATTTGTAGCTTAAAACACGCCACATCGAACCACCTTGTGCCGATCTGCGACGAACTTGCATAGTTTCGTCAAACATCGATCGTTTCGAGTGGAAAGCAATCCGGCCGTCAATGGTGATTCATGGCCTGACAGATATAAACAACTATAACTCCGCTTCTATTCGTCGTATGCGAATCTGCGACATAACAATTTGTAGCTTAAAACACGACACATCGACCCACCTTGTGCCGATCTGCGACGAACTTGCATAGTTTCGTCAAACATCGATCGTTTCGAGTGGTAGGCAATCCGGCCGTCATTGTTGATTCATGGCCTCACAGATATAAACAACAAAAACTCCGCTTCTATTCGTCGTATGCAAATCTGCGACATAGCAATTTGTACCATAAAACACGCCCCAACGAACCACCTTATACCGATCTGCGACGAACTTGCATAGTTTCGTCAAACATCGATCGTTTCGAGTGGAAAGCAATCCGGCCGTCAATGCTGATTCATGGCCTCAAAGATATAAACAACAATAACTCCGCTTCTATTTGTCGTATGCAAATCTGCGACATAGCAATTTGTAGCTTAAAACACGTCACATCGGCCCACCTTGTGCCGATCTGCGACGAACTTGCATGGTTTCGTCAAACGTCGATCGTTTCGAGTGGTAGGGAATCCGGCCGTCAATGGTGATTCATGGCCTCACAGATATAAACCACAATAACTCCGCTTCTATTCGTCGTATGCGAATCTGCGACATAGCAATTTGTAGCTTAAAACACGCCCTAACGAACCACCTTATACCGATCTGCGACGAACTTGCATAGTTTTGTCAAACATCGATCGTTTCGAGTGGAAAGCAATCCGGCCGTCAATGGTGATTCATGACCTGACAGATATAAACAATTATAGCTCCGCTTCTATTCGTCGAATGCAAATCTGCGACATAGCAATTTGTAGCTTAAAACACGTCACATCGACCCACCTTGTGCCGATGTGCGACGAACTTGCATAGTTTCGTCAAACGTCGATCGTTTCGAGTGGTAGGGAATCCGGCCGTCAATGGTGATTCATGGCCTGACAGATATAAACAACTATAACTCCGCTTCTATTCGTCGAATGCAAATCTGCGATATAGCAATTTTTAGCTTAAAACACGTCACATCGACCCACCTTGTGCCGATCTGCGACGAACTTGCATAGTTTCGTCAAACATCGATCGTTTCGAGTGGAAAGCAATCCGGCCGTCAATGGTGATTCATGGCCTCACAGATATAAACAACAATAACTCCGCTTCTATTCGTCGTATGCGAATATGCGACATAGCAATTTGTAGCTTAAAACACGTCACATCGACCCACCTTCTGCCGATCTGCGACGAACTTGCATGGTTTCGTCAAACGTCGATCGTTTCGAGTGGTAGGGAATCCGGCCGTCAATGGTGATTCACGGCCTCACAGATATAAACAACTATAACTCCGCTTCTATTCGTCGAATGCAAATCTGCGACATAGCAATTTGTAGCTGAAAACACGTCATATCGACCCACCTTGTGCCGATCTGCGACGAACTTGCATAGTTTCGTCAAACATCGATCGTTTCGAGTGGTAGGCAATCCGGCCGTCAATGGTGATTCATGGCCTCACAGATAGAAACAACAATAACTCCGCTTCTATTCGTCATATGCAAATCTGCGACATAGCAATTTGTAGCTTAAAACACGTCACATCGACCCACCTTGTGCCGATGTGCGACGAACTTGCATAGTTTCGTCAAACGTCGATCGTTTCGAGTGGTAGGGAATCCGGCCGTCAATGGTGATTCATGGCCTGACAGATATAAACAACTATAACTCCGCTTCTATTCGTCGAATGCAAATCTGCGACATAGCAATTTGTAGCTTAAAACACGTCACATCGACCCACCTTGTGCCGATGTGCGACGAACTTGCATAGTTTCGTCAAACCTCGATCGTTTCGAGTGGTAGGGAATCCGGCCGTCAATGGTGATTCATGGCCACACAGATATAAACAACAATAACTCCGCTTCTATTCGTCGTATGCAAATCTGCGACATAGCAATTTGTAGCATAAAACACGCCCCAACGAAACACCTTATACCGATCTGCGACGAACTTGCATAGTTTTGTCAAACATCGATCGTTTCGAGTGGAAAGCAATCCGGCCGTCAATGGTGATTCATGGCCTGACAGATATAAACAACTATAACTCAGCTTCTATTCGTCGAATGCAAATTTGCGACATAGCGATTTGTAGCTTAAAACACGACACATCGACCCACCTCATGCCGATCTGCGCTGTACTTGTATAGTTTCGTCAAACGTCGATCGTTTCGAGTGGTAGGCAATCCGGTAGTCAATGGCGATTCATGGCCTCACAGATATAAACAACTATAACTCCGGTTCTATTCGTCGTATGCAAATATGCGACATAGCAATTTGTAGCTTAAAACACGCCCCAACGAACCACCTTATACCGACCTGCGACGAACTTGCATGGTTTCGTCAAACGTCGATCGTTTCGAGTGGTAGGGAATCCGGCCGTCAATGGTGATTCATGGCCTCACAGATATAAACAACAATAACTCCGCTTCTATTCGTCGTATGCGAATCTGCGACATAGCAATTTGTAGCTTAAAACACGACACATCGGCCCACCTCATGCCGATCTGCGACGTACTTGTATAGTTTCGTCAAACGTCGATCGTTTCGAGTGGTAGGCATTTCGGTAGTCAATGGCGATTCATGGCCTCACAGATATAAACAACTATAAGTCCGCTTCTATTCGTCGTATGCAAATCTGCGACATAGCAATTTGTAGCATAAAACACGCCCCAACGAACCACCTTATACCGATCTGCGACGAACTTGCATTGTTTTGTCAAACATCGATCGTTTCGAGTGGAAAGCAATCAGGCCGTCAATGGTGATTCATGGCCTCACAGATATAAACAACAATAACTCCGCTTCTATACGTCGCATGCAAATCTGCGACATAGCAATTTGTAGCATAAAACACGACCCAACGACCCACCTTTTACCGATCTGCGACGAACTTGCATTGTTTCGTCAAACATCGATCGTTTCGAGTGGTAGGCAATCCGGCCGTCAATGGTGATTCATGGCCTCACAGATACAAACAACAATAACTCCGCTTCTATTCGTCGTATGCGAATATGCGACATAGCAATTTGTATCTTAAAACACGTCACATCGACCCACCTTCTGCCGATCTGCGACGAACTTGCATGGTTTCGTCAAACGTCGATCGCTTCGAGTGGTAGGGAATCCGGCCGTCAATGGTGATTCATGGCCTCACAGATGTAAACAAATATAACTCCGCTTCTATTCGTCGAATGCAAATCTGCGACATAGCAATTTGTAGCATAAAACACGCCCCAACGAACCACCTTATACCGATCTGCGACGAACTTGCATAGTTTTGTCAAACATCGATCGTTTCGAGTGGAAAGCAATCCGGCCGTCAATGGTGATTCATGGCCTCACAGATATAAACCACAATAACTCCGCTTCTATTCGTCGTATGCGAATCTGCGACATAGCAATTTGTAGCTTAAAACACGCCCTAACGAACCACCTTATACCGATCTGCGACGAACTTGCATAGTTTTGTCAAACATCGATCGTTTCGAGTGGAAAGCAATCCGGCCGTCAATGGTGATTCATGACCTGACAGATATAAACAATTATAACTCCGCTTCTATTAGTCGAATGCAAATCTGCGACATAGCAATTTGTAGCTTAAAACACGTTACATCGACCCACCTTGTGCCGATCTGCGACGAACTTGCATAGTTTCGTCAAACATCGATCGTTTCGAGTGGTAGGCAATCCGGCCGTCAATGGTGATTCATGGCCTCACAGATATAAACAACAATAACTCCGCTTCTATTCGTCGTATGCAAATCTGCGACATAGCAATTTGTAGCATAAAACACGCCCCAACGAACCACCTTATACCGATCTGCGACGAACTTGCATAGTTTCGTCAAACATCGATCGTTTCGAGTGGAAAGCAATCCGGCCGTCAATGGTGATTCATGGCCTGACAGATATAAACAACTATATCTCCGCTTCTATTCGTCGTATGCGAATCTGCGACATAGCAATTTGTAGCTTAAAACACGACACATCGACCCACCTTGTGCCGATCTGCGACGAACTTGCATAGTTTCGTCAAACATCGATCGTTTCGAGTGGTAGGCAATCCGGCCGTCAATGGTGATTCATGGCCTCACAGATATAAACAACAATAACTCCGCTTCTATTCGTCGTATGCGAATATGCGACATAGCAATTTGTACCTTAAAACACGTCACATCGACCCACCTTCTGCCGATCTGCGACGAACTTGCATGGTTTCGTCAAACGTCGATTGTTTCGAGTGGTAGGGAATCCGGCCGTCAATGGTGATTCATGGCCTGACAGATATAAACAACTATATCTCCGCTTCTATTCGTCGTATGCGAATCTGCGACATAGCAATTTGTAGCTTAAAACACGACACATCGACCCACCTTGTGCCGATCTGCGACGAACTTGCATAGTTTCGTCAAACATCGATCGTTTCGAGTGGTAGGCAATCCGGCCGTCAATGGTGATTCATGGCCTCACAGATATAAACAACAATAACTCCGCTTCTATTCGTCGTATGCGAATATGCGACATAGCAATTTGTACCTTAAAACACGTCACATCGACCCACCTTCTGCCGATCTGCGACGAACTTGCATGGTTTCGTCAAACGTCGATTGTTTCGAGTGGTAGGGAATCCGGCCGTCAATGGTGATTCATGGCCTCACAGATGTAAACAACTATAACTCCGCTTCTATTCGTCGAATGCAAATCTGCGACATAGCAATTTGTAGCTTAAAACACGTCACATCGACCCACCTTGTGCCGATCTGCGACGAACTTGCATAGTTTCGTCAAACATCGATCGTTTCGAGTGGTAGGCAATCCGGCCGTCATTGGTGATTCATGGCCTCACAGATATAAACAACAATAACTCCGCTTCTATTCGTCGTATGCAAATCTGCGACATAGCAATTTGTAGCATAAAACACGCCCCAACGATCCACCTTATACCGATCTGCGACGAACTTGCATAGTTTTGTCAAACATCGATCGTTTCGAGTGGAAAGCAATCCGGCCGTCAATGGTGATTCATGGCCTCACAGATATAAACAACAATAACTCCGCTTCTATTCGTCGTATGCGAATATGCGACATAGCAATTTGTAGCTTAAAACACGCCACATCGAACCACCTTGTGCCGATCTGCGACGAACTTGCATAGTTTCGTCAAACATCGATCGTTTCGAGTGGAAAGTAATCCGGCCGTCAATGGTGATTCATGGCCTGACAGATATAAACAACTATAACTCCGCTTCTATTCGTCGTATGCGAATCTGCGACATAACAATTTGTAGCTTAAAACACGACACATCGACCCACCTTGTGCCGATCTGCGACGAACTTGCATAGTTTCGTCAAACATCGATCGTTTCGAGTGGTAGGCAATCCGGCCGTCATTGTTGATTCATGGCCTCACAGATATAAACAACAAAAACTCCGCTTCTATTCGTCGTATGCAAATCTGCGACATAGCAATTTGTACCATAAAACACGCCCCAACGAACCACCTTATACCGATCTGCGACGAACTTGCATAGTTTTGTCAAACATCGATCGTTTCGAGTGGAAAGCAATCCGGCCGTCAATGGTGATTCATGGCCTCACAGATATAAACCACAGTAACTCCGCTTCTATTCGTCGTATGCGAATCTGCGACATAGCAATTTGTAGCTTAAAACACGCCCTAACGAACCACCTTATACCGATCTGCGACGAACTTGCATAGTTTTGTCAAACATCGATCGTTTCGAGTGGAAAGCAATCCGGCCGTCAATGGTGATTCATGACCTGACAGATATAAACAATTATAACGCCGCTTCTATTCGTCGAATGCAAATCTGCGACATAGCAATTTGTAGCTTAAAACACGTTACATCGACCCACCTTGTGCCGATCTGCGACGAACTTGCATAGTTTCGTCAAACATCGATCGTTTCGAGTGGAAAGCAATCCGGCCGTCAATGGTGATTCATGGCCTGACAGATATAAACAACTATAACTCCGCTTCTATTCGTCGTATGCGAATCTGCGACCTAGCAATTTGTAGCATAAAACACGGCCCAACGACCCACCTTATACCGATCTGCGACGAACTTGCATAGTTTCGTCCAACCACGATCGTTTCGAGTGGAAAGCAATCCGGCCGTCAATGGTGATTCATGGCCTCACAGATATAAACAACTATAATTCCGCTTCTATTCGTCGAATGCAAATCTGCGACATAGCAATTTGTAGCTTAAAACACGTCACATCGAACCACCTTGCGCCGATCTGCGACGAACTTGCATGGTTTCGTCAAACATCGATCGTTTCGAGTGGTAGGCAATCCGGCCGTCAATGGTGATTCATGGCCTCACAGATATAAACAACAATAACTCCGCTTCTATTCGTCGTATGCGAATATGCGACATAGCAATTTGTAGCTTAAAACACGTCACATCGACCCACCTTCTGCCGATCTGCGACGAACTTGCATGGTTTCGTCAAACGTCGATTGTTTCGAGTGGTAGGGAATCCGGCCGTCAATGGTGATTCATGGCCTCACAGATGTAAACAACTATAACTCCGCTTCTATTCGTCGAATGCAAATCTGCGACATAGCAATTTGTAGCTTAAAACACGTCACATCGACCCACCTTGTGCCGATCTGCGACGAACTTGCATAGTTTCGTCAAACAGCGATCGTTTCGAGTGGTAGGCAATCCGGCCGTCATTGGTGATTCATGGCCTCACAGATATAAACAACAATAACTCCGCTTCTATTCGTCGTATGCAAATCTGCGACATAGCAATTTGTAGCATAACACACGCCCCAACGATCCACCTTATACCGATCTGCGACGAACTTGCATAGTTTTGTCAAACATCGATCGTTTCGAGTGGAAAGCAATCCGGCCGTCAATGGTGATTCATGGCCTCACAGATATAAACAACAATAACTCCGCTTCTATTCGTCGTATGCGAATATGCGACATAGCAATTTGTAGCTTAAAACACGCCACATCGAACCACCTTGTGCCGATCTGCGACGAACTTGCATAGTTTCGTCAAACGTCGATCGTTTCGAGTCGTAGGCAATCCGGCCGTCAATGGTGATTCATGGCCACACAGATATAAACAACAATAACTCCGCTTCTATTCGTCGTATGCGAATATGCGACATATCAATTTGTAGCTTAAAACACGTCACATCGACCCACCTTCTGCCGATCTGCGACGAACTTGCATGGTTTCGTCAAACGCCGATCGTTTCGAGTGGTAGGGAATCCGGCCGTCAATGGTGATTCATGGCCTCACAGATATAAACAACTATAACTCCGCTTCTATTCGTCGAATGCAAATCTGCGACATAGCAATTTGTAGCTTAAAACACGTCACATCGACCCACCTTGTGCCGATCTGCGACGAACTTGCATAGTTTCGTCAAACATCGATCGTTTCGAGTGGTAGGCAATCCGGCCGTCATTGGTGATTCATGGCCTCACAGATATATACAACAATAACTCCGCTTCTATTCGTCGTATGCAAATCTGCGACATAGCAATTTGTAGTATAAAACACGCCCCAACGAACCACCTTATACCGATCTGCGACGAACTTGCATAGTTTTGTCAAACATCCATCGTTTCGAGTGGAAAGCAATCCGGCCGTCAATAGTGATTCATGGCCTCACAGATATAAACAACAATAACTCCGCTTCTATTCGTCGTATGCGAATATGCGACATAGCAATTTGTAGCATAAAACACGCCCCAACGAACCACCTTATACCGATCTGCGACGAACTTGCATAGTTTTGTCAAACATCGATCGTTTCGAGTGGAAAGCAATCCGGCCGTCAATGGTGATTCATGGCCTGACAGATATAAACAACTATAACTCAGCTTCTATTCGTCGAATGCAAATTTGCGACATAGCGATTTGTAGCTTAAAACACGACACATCGACCCACCTCATGCCGATCTGCGACGTACTTGTATAGTTTCGTCAAACGTCGATCGTTTCGAGTGGTAGGCAATCCGGTAGTCAATGGCGATTCATGGCCTCACAGATATAAACAACTATAACTCCGCTTCTATTCGTCGTATGCGAATATGCGACCTAGCAATTTGTAGCTTAAAACACGCCCCAACGAACCACCTTATACCGACCTGCGACGAACTTGCATGGTTTCGTCAAACGTCGATCGTTTCGAGTGGTAGGGAATCCGGCCGTCAATGGTGATTCATGGCCTCACAGATATAAACAACAATAACTCCGCTTCTATTCGTCGTATGCGAATCTGCGACATAGCAATTTGTAGCTTAAAACACGACACATCGGCCCACCTCATGCCGATCTGCGACGTACTTGTATAGTTTCGTCAAACGTCGATCGTTTCGAGTGGTAGGCATTTCGGTAGTCAATGGCGATTCATGGCCTCACAGATATAAACAACTATATGTCCGCTTCTATTCGTCGTATGCAAATCTGCGACATAGCAGTTTGTAGCATAAAACACGCCCCAACGAACCACCTTATACCGATCTGCGACGAACTTGCATTGTTTTGTCAAACATCGATCGTTTCGAGTGGAAAGCAATCAGGCCGTCAATGGTGATTCATGGCCTCACAGATATAAACAACAATAACTCCGCTTCTATACGTCGCATGCAAATCTGCGACATAGCAATTTGTAGCATAAAACACGACCCAACGACCCACCTTTTACCGATCTGCGACGAACTTGCATTGTTTCGTCAAACATCGATCGTTTCGAGTGGTAGGCAATCCGGCCGTCAATGGTGATTCATGGACTCACAGATACAAACAACAATAACTCCGCTTCTATTCGTCGTATGCGAATATGCGACATAGCAATTTGTATCTTAAAACACGTCACATCCACCCACCTTCTGCCGATCTGCGACGAACTTGCATGGTTTCGTCAAACATCGATCGTTTCGAGTGGTAGGCAATCCGGCCGTCATTGGTGATTCATGGCCTCACAGATATAAACAACAATAACTCCGCTTCTATTCGTCGTATGCAAATCTGCGACATAGCAATTTGTAGCATAAAACACGCCCCAACGATCCACCTTATACCGATCTGCGACGAACTTGCATAGTTTTGTCAAACATCGATCGTTTCGAGTGGAAAGCAATCCGGCCGTCAATGGTGATTCATGACCTGACAGATATAAACAATTATAACTCCGCTTCTATTCGTCGAATGCAAATCTGCGACATAGCAATTTGTAGCTTAAAACACGTTACATCGACCCACCTTGTGCCGATCTGCGACGAACTTGCATAGTTTCGTCAAACATCGATCGTTTCGAGTGGTAGGCAATCCGGCCGTCAATGGTGATTCATGGCCTCACAGATATAAACAACAATAACTCCGCTTCTATTCGTCGTATGCAAATCTGCGACATAGCAATTTGTAGCATAAAACACGCCCCAACGAACCACCTTATACCGATCTGCGACGAACTTGCATAGTTTCGTCAAACATCGATCGTTTCGAGTGGAAAGCAATCCGGCCGTCAATGGTGATTCATGGCCTGACAGATATAAACAACAATAACTCCGCTTCTATTCGTCGTATGCGAATCTGCGACCTAGCAATTTGTAGCATAAAACACGGCCCAACGACCCACCTTATACCGATCTGCGACGAACTTGCATAGTTTCGTCCAACATCGATCGTTTCGAGTGGAAAGCAATCCGGCCGTCAATGGTGATTCATGGCCTCACAGATATAAACAACTATAACTCCGCTTCTATTCGTCGAATGCAAATCTGCGACATAGCAATTTGTAGCTGAAAACACGTCACATCGACCCACCTTGTGCCGATCTGCGACGAACTTGCATGGTTTCGTCAAACGTCGATCGTTTCGAGTGGTAGGGAATCCGGCCGTCAATGGTGATTCATGGCCTCACAGATATAAACAACTATAACTCCGCTTCTATTCGTCGGATGCAAATCTGCGACATAGCAATTTGTAGCTTAAAACACGACACATCGACCCACCTTGTGCCGATCTGCGACGAACTTGCATAGTTTCGTCAAACATCGATCGTTTCGAGTGGTAGGCAATCCGGCCGTCATTGTTGATTCATGGCCTCACAGATATAAACAACAAAAACTCCGCTTCTATTCGTCGTATGCAAATCTGCGACATAGCAATTTGTAGCATAAAACACGCCCCAACGAACCACCTTATACCGATCTGCGACGAACTTGCATAGTTTTGTCAAACATCGATCGTTTCGAGTGGAAAGCAATCCGGCCGTCAATGGTGATTCATGGCCTCACAGATATAAACCACAATAACTCCGCTTCTATTCGTCGTATGCGAATCTGCGACATAGCAATTTGTAGCTTAAAACACGCCCTAACGAACCACCTTATACCGATCTGCGACGAACTTGCATAGTTTTGTCAAACATCGATCGTTTCGAGTGGAAAGCAATCCGGCCGTCAATGGTGAATCATGACCTGACAGATATAAACAATTATAACTCCGCTTCTATTCGTCGAATGCAAATCTGCGACATAGCAATTTGTAGCTTAAAACACGTCACATCGACCCACCTTGTGCCGATGTGCGACGAACTTGCATAGTTTCGTCAAACGTCGATCGTTTCGAGTGGTAGGGAATCCGGCCGTCAATGGTGATTCATGGCCTGACAGATATAAACAACTATAACTCCGCTTCTATTCGTCGAATGCAAATCTGCGATATAGCAATTTTTAGCTTAAAACACGTCACATCGACCCACCTTGTGCCGATCTGCGACGAACTTGCATAGTTTCGTCAAACATCGATCGTTTCGAGTGGAAAGCAATCCGGCCGTCAATGGTGATTCATGGCCTGACAGATATAAACAATTATAACTTCGCTTCTATTCGTCGAATGCAAATCTGCGACATAGCAATTTGTAGCTTAAAACACGTCACATCGAACCACCTTGTGCCGATCTGCGACGAACTTGCATAGTTTCGTCAAACATCGATCGTTTCGAGTGGTAGGCAATCCGGCCGTCAATGGTGATTCATGGCCTCACAGATAGAAACAACTATAACTCAGCTTCTAGTCGTCGAATGCAAATTTGCGACATAGCAATTTGTAGCTTAAAACACGCCCCAACGGACCACCTTATACCGATCTGCGACGAACTTGCATAGTTTTGTCAAACATCGATCGTTTCGAGTGGAAAGCAATCCGGCCGTCAATGGTGATTCATGGCCTGACAGATATAAACAACTATAACTCAGCTTCTATTCGTCGAATGCAAATTTGCGACATAGCGATTTGTAGCTTAAAACACGACACATCGACCCACCTCATGCCGATCTGCGACGTACTTGTATAGTTTCGTCAAACGTCGATCGTTTCGAGTGGTAGGCAATCCGGTAGTCAATGGCGATTCATGGCCTCACAGATATAAACAACTATAACTCCGCTTCTATTCGTCGTATGCAAATATGCGACCTAGCAATTTGTAGCTTAAAACACGCCCCAACGAACCACCTTATACCGACCTGCGACGAACTTGCATGGTTTCGTCAAACGTCGATCGTTTCGAGTGGTAGGGAATCCGGCCGTCAATGGTGATTCATGGCCTCACAGATATAAACAACAATAACTCCGCTTCTATTCGTCGTATGCGAATCTGCGACATAGCAATTTGTAGCTTAAAACACGTCACATCGACCCACCTTGTGCCGATCTGCGACGACGTTGCATAGTTTCGTCAAACATCGATCGTTTCGAGTGGTAGGCAATCCGGCCGTCATTGGTGATTCATGGCCTCACAGATATAAACAACAATAACTCCGCTTCTATTCGTCGTATGCAAATCTGCGACATAGCAATTTGTAGCATAAAACACGCCCCAACGATCCACCTTATACCGATCTGCGACGAACTTGCATAGTTTTGTCAAACATCGATCGTTTCGAGTGGAAAGCAATCCGGCCGTCAATGGTGATTCATGACCTGACAGATATGAACAATTATAACTCCGCTTCTATTCGTCGAATGCAAATCTGCGACATAGCAATTTGAAGCTTAAAACACGTTACATCGACCCACCTTGTGCCGATCTGCGACGAACTTGCATAGTTTCGTCAAACATCGATCGTTTCGAGTGGTAGGCAATCCGGCCGTCAATGGTGATTCATGGCCTCACAGATATAAACAACAATAACTCCGCTTCTATTCGTCGTATGCAAATCTGCGACATAGCAATTTGTAGCATAAAACACGCCCCAACGAACCACCTTATACCGATCTGCGACGAACTTGCATAGTTTCGTCAAACATCGATCGTTTCGAGTGGAAAGCAATCCGGCCGTCAATGGTGATTCATGGCCTGACAGATATAAACAACAATAACTCCGCTTCTATTCGTCGTATGCGAATCTGCGACCTAGCAATTTGTAGCATAAAACACGGCCCAACGACCCACCTTATACCGATCTGCGACGAACTTGCATAGTTTCGTCCAACATCGATCGTTTCGAGTGGAAAGCAATCCGGCCGTCAATGGTGATCATGGCCTCACAGATATAAACAACTATAACTCCGCTTCTATTCGTCGAATGCAAATCTGCGACATAGCAATTTGTAGCTTAAAACACGTCACATCGACCCACCTTGTGCCGATCTGCGACGAACTTGCATGGTTTCGTCAAACGTCGATCGTTTCGAGTGGTAGGGAATCCGGCCGTCAATGGTGATTCATGGCCTCACAGATATAAACAACTATAACTCCGCTTCTATTCTTCGAATGCAAATCTGCGACATAGCAATTTGTAGCTTAAAACACGACACATCGACCCACCTTGTGCCGATCTGCGACGAACTTGCATAGTTTCGTCAAACATCGATCGTTTCGAGTGGTAGGCAATCCGGCCGTCATTGTTGATTCATGGCCTCACAGATATAAACAACAAAAACTCCGCTTCTATTCGTCGTATGCAAATCTGCGACATAGCAATTTGTAGCATAAAACACGCCCCAACGAACCACCTTATACCGATCTGCGACGAACTTGCATAGTTTTGTCAAACATCGATCGTTTCGAGTGGAAAGCAATCCGGCCGTCAATGGTGATTCATGGCCTCACAGATATAAACCACAATAACTCCGCTTCTATTCGTCGTATGCGAATCTGCGACATAGCAATTTGTAGCTTAAAACACGTCACATCGAACCACCTTGTGCCGATCTGCGACGAACTTGTATAGTTTCGTCAAACATCGATCGTTTCGAGTGGTAGGCAATCCGGCCGTCATTGGTGATTCATGGCCTCACAGATATAAACAACTATAACTCCGCTTCTATTCGTCGTATGCGAATCTGCGACCTAGCAATTTGTATTATAAAACACGGCCCAACGACCCACCTTATACCGATCTGCGACGAACTTGCATAGTTTCGTCCAACCACGATCGTTTCGAGTGGAAAGCAATCCGGCCGTCAATGGTGATTCATGGCCTCACAGATATAAACAACTGTAATTCCGCTTCTATTCGTCGAATGCAAATCTGCGACATAGCAATTTGTAGCTTAAAACACGTCACATCGAACCAGCTTGCGCCGATCTGCGACGAACTTGCATGGTTTCGTCAAACATCGATCGTTTCGAGTGGTAGGCAATCCGGCCGTCAATGGTGATTCATGGCCTCACAGATATAAACAACAATAACTCCGCTTCTATTCGTCGTATGCGAATATGCGACATAGCAATTTGTAGCTTAAAACACGTCACATCGACCCACCTTCTGCCGATCTGCGACGAACTTGCATGGTTTCGTCAAACGTCGATTGTTTCGAGTGGTAGGGAATCCGGCCGTCAATGGTGATTCATGGCCTCACAGATGTAAACAACTATAACTCCGCTTCTATTCGTCGAATGCAAATCTGCGACATAGCAATTTGTAGCTTAAAACACGCCACATCGACCCACCTTGTGCCGATCTGCGACGAACTTGCATAGTTTCGTCAAACATCGATCGTTTCGAGTGGTAGGCAATCCGGCCGTCATTGGTGATTCATGGCCTCACAGATATAAACAACAATAACTCCGCTTCTATTCGTCGTATGCAAATCTGCGACATAGCAATTTGTAGCATAAAACACGCCCCAACGATCCACCTTATACCGATCTGCGACGAACTTGCATAGTTTTGTCAAACATCGATCGTTTCGAGTGGAAAGCAATCCGGCCGTCAATGGTGATTCATGGCCTCACAGATATAAACAACAATAACTCCGCTTCTATTCGTCGTAGGCGAATATGCGACATAGCAATTTGTAGCTTAAAACACGCCACATCGAACCACCTTGTGCCGATCTGCGACGAACTTGCATAGTTTCGTCAAACATCGATCGTTTCGAGTGGTAGGGAATCCGGCCGTCAATGGTGATTCATGGCCTCACAGATATAAACAACAATAACTCCGCTTCTATTCGTCGTATGCGAATCTGCGACATAGCAATTTGTAGCTTAAAACACGTCACATCGACCCACCTTGTGCCGATCTGCGACGACGTTGCATAGTTTCGTCAAACATCGATCGTTTCGAGTGGTAGGCAATCCGGCCGTCATTGGTGATTCATGGCCTCACAGATATAAACAACAATAACTCCGCTTCTATTCGTCGTATGCAAATCTGCGACATAGCAATTTGTAGCATAAAACACGCCCCAACGATCCACCTTATACCGATCTGCGACGAACTTGCATAGTTTTGTCAAACATCGATCGTTTCGAGTGGAAAGCAATCCGGCCGTCAATGGTGATTCATGACCTGACAGATATGAACAATTATAACTCCGCTTCTATTCGTCGAATGCAAATCTGCGACATAGCAATTTGAAGCTTAAAACACGTTACATCGACCCACCTTGTGCCGATCTGCGACGAACTTGCATAGTTTCGTCAAACATCGATCGTTTCGAGTGGTAGGCAATCCGGCCGTCAATGGTGATTCATGGCCTCACAGATATAAACAACAATAACTCCGCTTCTATTCGTCGTATGCAAATCTGCGACATAGCAATTTGTAGCATAAAACACGCCCCAACGAACCACCTTATACCGATCTGCGACGAACTTGCATAGTTTAGTCAAACATCGATCGTTTCGAGTGGAAAGCAATCCGGCCGTCAATGGTGATTCATGGCCTGACAGATATAAACAACAATAACTCCGCTTCTATTCGTCGTATGCGAATCTGCGACCTAGCAATTTGTAGCATAAAACACGGCCCAACGACCCACCTTATACCGATCTGCGACGAACTTGCATAGTTTCGTCCAACATCGATCGTTTCGAGTGGAAAGCAATCCGGCCGTCAATGGTGATCATGGCCTCACAGATATAAACAACTATAACTCCGCTTCTATTCGTCGAATGCAAATCTGCGACATAGCAATTTGTAGCTTAAAACACGTCACATCGACCCACCTTGTGCCGATCTGCGACGAACTTGCATGGTTTCGTCAAACGTCGATCGTTTCGAGTGGTAGGGAATCCGGCCGTCAATGGTGATTCATGGCCTCACAGATATAAACAACTATAACTCCGCTTCTATTCTTCGAATGCAAATCTGCGACATAGCAATTTGTAGCTTAAAACACGACACATCGACCCACCTTGTGCCGATCTGCGACGAACTTGCATAGTTTCGTCAAACATCGATCGTTTCGAGTGGTAGGCAATCCGGCCGTCATTGTTGATTCATGGCCTCACAGATATAAACAACAAAAACTCCGCTTCTATTCGTCGTATGCAAATCTGCGACATAGCAATTTGTAGCATAAAACACGCCCCAACGAACCACCTTATACCGATCTGCGACGAACTTGCATAGTTTTGTCAAACATCGATCGTTTCGAGTGGAAAGCAATCCGGCCGTCAATGGTGATTCATGGCCTCACAGATATAAACCACAATAACTCCGCTTCTATTCGTCGTATGCGAATCTGCGACATAGCAATTTGTAGCTTAAAACACGTCACATCGAACCACCTTGTGCCGATCTGCGACGAACTTGTATAGTTTCGTCAAACATCGATCGTTTCGAGTGGTAGGCAATCCGGCCGTCATTGGTGATTCATGGCCTCACAGATATAAACAACTATAACTCCGCTTCTATTCGTCGTATGCGAATCTGCGACCTAGCAATTTGTATTATAAAACACGGCCCAACGACCCACCTTATACCGATCTGCGACGAACTTGCATAGTTTCGTCCAACCACGATCGTTTCGAGTGGAAAGCAATCCGGCCGTCAATGGTGATTCATGGCCTCACAGATATAAACAACTGTAATTCCGCTTCTATTCGTCGAATGCAAATCTGCGACATAGCAATTTGTAGCTTAAAACACGTCACATCGAACCAGCTTGCGCCGATCTGCGACGAACTTGCATGGTTTCGTCAAACATCGATAGTTTCGAGTGGTAGGCAATCCGGCCGTCAATGGTGATTCATGGCCTCACAGATATAAACAACAATAACTCCGCTTCTATTCGTCGTATGCGAATATGCGACATAGCAATTTGTAGCTTAAAACACGTCACATCGACCCACCTTCTGCCGATCTGCGACGAACTTGCATGGTTTCGTCAAACGTCGATTGTTTCGAGTGGTAGGGAATCCGGCCGTCAATGGTGATTCATGGCCTCACAGATGTAAACAACTATAACTCCGCTTCTATTCGTCGAATGCAAATCTGCGACATAGCAATTTGTAGCTTAAAACACGCCACATCGACCCACCTTGTGCCGATCTGCGACGAACTTGCATAGTTTCGTCAAACATCGATCGTTTCGAGTGGTAGGCAATCCGGCCGTCATTGGTGATTCATGGCCTCACAGATATAAACAACAATAACTCCGCTTCTATTCGTCGTATGCAAATCTGCGACATAGCAATTTGTAGCATAAAACACGCCCCAACGATCCACCTTATACCGATCTGCGACGAACTTGCATAGTTTTGTCAAACATCGATCGTTTCGAGTGGAAAGCAATCCGGCCGTCAATGGTGATTCATGGCCTCACAGATATAAACAACAATAACTCCGCTTCTATTCGTCGTAGGCGAATATGCGACATAGCAATTTGTAGCTTAAAACACGCCACATCGAACCACCTTGTGCCGATCTGCGACGAACTTGCATAGTTTCGTCAAACATCGATCGTTTCGAGTGGAAAGCAATCCGGCCGTCAATGGTGATTCATGGCCTGACAGATATAAACAACTATAACTCCGCTTCTATTCGTCGTATGCGAATCTGCGACATAGCAATTTGTAGCTTAAAACACGACACATCGACCCACCTTGTGCCGATCTGCGACGAACTTGCATAGTTTCGTCAAACATCGATCGTTTCGAGTGGTAGGCAATCCGGCCGTCATTGTTGATTCATGGCCTCACAGATATAAACAACAAAAACTCCGCTTCTATTCGTCGTATGCAAATCTGCGACATAGCAATTTGTACCATAAAACACGCCCCAACGAACCACCTTATACCGATCTGCGACGAACTTGCATAGTTTTGTCAAACATCGATCGTTTCGAGTGGAAAGCAATCCGGCCGTCAATGGTGATTCATGGCCTCACAGATATAAACCACAGTAACTCCGCTTCTATTCGTCGTATGCGAATCTGCGACATAGCAATTTGTAGCTTAAAACACGCCCTAACGAACCACCTTATACCGATCTGCGACGAACTTGCATAGTTTTGTCAAACATCGATCGTTTCGAGTGGAAAGCAATCTGGCCGTCAATGGTGATTCATGACCTGACAGATATACACAATTATAACTCCGCTTCTATTCGTCGAATGCAAATCTGCGACATAGCAATTTGTAGCTTAAAACACGTCACATCGACCCACCTTGTGCCGATCTGCGACGAACTTGCATAGTTTCGTCAAACATCGATCGTTTCGAGTGGTAGGCAATCCGGCCGTCATTGGTGATTCATGGCCTCACAGATATAAACAACAATAACTCCGCTTCTATTCGTCGTATGCAAATCTGCGACATAGCACTTTGTAGCATAAAACACGCCCCAACGATCCACCTTATACCGATCTGCGACGAACTTGCATAGTTTTGTCAAACATCGATCGTTTCGAGTGGAAAGCAATCCGGCCGTCAATGGTGATTCATGGCCTCGCAGATATAAACAACAATAACTCCGCTTCTATTCGTCGTATGCGAATATGCGACATAGCAATTTGTAGCTTAAAACACGCCACATCGAACCACCTTGTGCCGATCTGCGACGAACTTGCATAGTTTCGTCAAACGTCGATCGTTTCGAGTCGTAGGCAATCCGGCCGTCAATGGTGATTCATGGCCACACAGATATAAACAACAATAACTCCGCTTCTATTCGTCGTATGCGAATATGCGACATATCAATTTGTAGCTTAAAACACGTCACATCGACCCACCTTCTGCCGATCTGCGACGAACTTGCATGGTTTCGTCAAACATCGATCGTTTCGAGTGGTAGGCAATCCGGCCGTCATTGGTGATTCATGGCCTCACAGATATATACAACAATAACTCCGCTTCTATTCGTCGTATGCAAATCTGCGACATAGCAATTTGTAGTATAAAACACGCCCCAACGAACCACCTTATACCGATCTGCGACGAACTTGCATAGTTTTGTCAAACATCCATCGTTTCGAGTGGAAAGCAATCCGGCCGTCAATGGTGATTCATGGCCTCACAGATATAAACAACAATAACTCCGCTTCTATTCGTCGTATGCGAATATGCGACATAGCAATTTGTAGCATAAAACACGCCCCAACGAACCACCTTATACCGATCTGCGACGAACTTGCATAGTTTTGTCAAACATCGATCGTTTCGAGTGGAAAGCAATCCGGCCGTCAATGGTGATTCATGGCCTGACAGATATAAACAACTATAACTCAGCTTCTATTCGTCGAATGCAAATTTGCGACATAGCGATTTGTAGCTTAAAACACGACACATCGACCCACCTCATGCCGATCTGCGACGTACTTGTATAGTTTCGTCAAACGTCGATCGTTTCGAGTGGTAGGCAATCCGGTAGTCAATGGCGATTCATGGCCTCACAGATATAAACAACTATAACTCCGCTTCTATTCGTCGTATGCGAATATGCGACGTAGCAATTTGTAGCTTAAAACACGCCCCAACGAACCACCTTATACCGACCTGCGACGAACTTGCATGGTTTCGTCAAACGTCGATCGTTTCGAGTGGTAGGGAATCCGGCCGTCAATGGTGATTCATGGCCTCACAGATATAAACAACAATAACTCCGCTTCTATTCGTCGTATGCGAATCTGCGACATAGCAATTTGTAGCTTAAAACACGACACATCGGCCCACCTCATGCCGATCTGCGACGTACTTGTATAGTTTCGTCAAACGTCGATCGTTTCGAGTGGTAGGCATTTCGGTAGTCAATGGCGATTCATGGCCTCACAGATATAAACAACTATAAGTCCGCTTCTATTCGTCGTATGCAAATCTGCGACATAGCAGTTTGTAGCATAAAACACGCCCCAACGAACCACCTTATACCGATCTGCGACGAACTTGCATTGTTTTGTCAAACATCGATCGTTTCGAGTGGAAAGCAATCAGGCCGTCAATGGTGATTCATGGCCTCACAGATATAAACAACAATAACTCCGCTTCTATACGTCGCATGCAAATCTGCGACATAGCAATTTGTAGCATAAAACACGACCCAACGACCCACCTTTTACCGATCTGCGACGAACTTGCAATGTTTCGTCAAACATCGATCGTTTCGAGTGGTAGGCAATCCGGCCGTCAATGGTGATTCATGGCCTCACAGATACAAACAACAATAACTCCGCTTCTATTCGTCGTATGCGAATATGCGACATAGCAATTTGTATCTTAAAACACGTCACATCGACCCACCTTCTGCCGATCTGCGACGAACTTGCATGGTTTCGTCAAACGTCGATCGCTTCGAGTGGTAGGGAATCCGGCCGTCAATGGTGATTCATGGCCTCACAGATGTAAACAAATATAACTCCGCATCTATTCGTCGAATGCAAATCTGCGACATAGCAATTTGTAGCTTAAAACACGTCACATCGACCCACCTTGTGCCGATCTGCGACGACGTTGCATAGTTTCGTCAAACATCGATCGTTTCGAGTGGTAGGCAATCCGGCCGTCAATGGTGATTCATGGCCTCACAGATATAAACAACAATAACTCCGCTTCTATTCGTCGTATGCAAATCTGCGACATAGCAATTTGTAGTATAAAACACGCCCCAACGAACCACCTTATACCGATCTGCGACGAACTTGCATAGTTTCGTCAAACATCGATCGTTTCGAGTGGAAAGCAATCCGGCCGTCAATGGTGATTCATGGCCTGACAGATATAAACAACAATAACTCCGCTTCTATTCGTCGTATGCGAATCTGCGACCTAGCAATTTGTAGCATAAAACACGGCCCAACGACCCACCTTATACCGATCTGCGACGAACTTGCATAGTTTCGTCCAACATCGATCGTTTCGAGTGGAAAGCAATCCGGCCGTCAATGGTGATTCATGGCCTCACAGATATAAACAACTATAACTCCGCTTCTATTCGTCGAATGCAAATCTGCGACATAGCAATTTGTAGCTTAAAACACGTCACATCGACCCACCTTGTGCCGATCTGCGACGAACTTGCATGGTTTCGTCAAACGTCGATCGTTTCGAGTGGTAGGGAATCCGGCCGTCAATGGTGATTCATGGCCTCACAGATATAAACAACTATAACTCCGCTTCTATTCGTCGAATGCAAATCTGCGACATAGCAATTTGTAGCTTAAAACACGACACATCGACCCACCTTGTGCCGATCTGCGACGAACTTGCATAGTTTCGTCAAACATCGATCGTTCCGAGTGGTAGGCAATCCGGCCGTCATTGTTGATTCATGGCCTCACAGATATAAACAACAAAAACTCCGCTTCTATTCGTCGTATGCAAATCTGCGACATAGCAATTTGTAGCATAAAACACGCCCCAACGAACCACCTTATACCGATCTGCGACGAACTTGCATAGTTTTGTCAAACATCGATCGTTTCGAGTGGAATGCAATCCGGCCGTCAATGGTGATTCATGGCCTCACAGATATAAACCACAATAACTCCGCTTCTATTCGTCGTATGCGAATCTGCGACATAGCAATTTGTAGCTTAAAACACGCCCTAACGAACCACCTTATACCGATCTGCGACGAACTTGCATAGTTTTGTCAAACATCGATCGTTTCGAGTGGAAAGCAATCCGGCCGTCAATGGTGATTCATGACCTGACAGATATACACAATTATAACTCCGCTTCTATTCGTCGAATGCAAATCTGCGACATAGCAATTTGTAGCTTAAAACACGTTACATCGACCCACCTTGTGCCGATCTGCGACGAACTTGCATAGTTTCGTCAAACATCGATCGATTCTAGTGGAAAGCAATCCGGCCGTCAATGGTGATTCATGGCCAGACAGATATAAACAACTATAACTCCGCTTCTATTCGTCGAATGCAAATCTGCGACAGCGCAATTTGTAGCTTAAAACACGCCCCAACGGACCACCTTATACCGATCTGCGACGAACTTGCATAGTTTTGTCAAACATCGATCGTTTCGAGTGGAAAGCAATCCGGCCGTCAATGGTGATTCATGGCCTCACAGATTTAAACAACAATAACTCCGCTTCTATTCGTCGTATGCAAATATGCGACATAGCAATTTGTAGCTTAAAACACGTCACATCGACCCACGTTGTGCCCATCTGCGACGAACTTGCATAGTTTCGTCAAACATCGATCGTTTCAAGTGGTAGGCAATCCGGCCGTCAATGGTGATTCATGGCCTCACAGATATAAACAACAATAACTCCGTTTCTATTCGTCGTATGCAAATCTGCGACATAGCAATTTGTAGCATAGAACACGCCCCAACGAACCACCTTATACCGATCTGCGACGAACTTGCATAGTTTCGTCCAACATCGATCGTTTCGAGTGGAAAGCAATCCGGCCGTCAATGGTGATTCATGGCCTCACAGATATAAACAACTATAACTCCGCTTCTATTCGTCGAATGCAAATCTGCGACATAGCAATTTGTAGCTTAAAACACGTCACATCGAACCACCTTGCGCCGATCTGCGACGAACTTGCATGGTTTCGTCAAACATCGATCGTTTCGAGTGGTAGGGAATCCGACCGTCAATGGTGATTCATGGCCTCACAGATGTAAACAACTATAACTCCGCTTCTATTCGTCGAATGCAAATCTGCGACATAGCAATTTGTAGCTTAAAACACGTCACATCGACCCACCTTGTGCCGATCTGCGACGAACTTGTATAGTTTCGTCAAACATCGATCGTTTCGAGTGGTAGGCAATCCGGCCGTCATTGGTGATTCATGGCCTCACAGATATAAACAACTATAACTCCGCTTCTATTCGTCGTATGCGAATCTGCGACCTAGCAATTTGTAGCATAAAACACGCCCCAATGAACCACCTTATACCGATCTGCGACGAACTTGCATAGTTTCGTCAAACATCGATCGATTCTAGTGGAAAGCAATCCGGCCGTCAATGGTGATTCATGGCCAGACAGATATAAACAACTATAACTCCGCTTCTATTCGTCGAATGCAAATCTGCGACATAGCAATTTGTAGCTTAAAACACGCCCCAACGGACCACCTTATACCGATCTGCGACGAACTTGCATAGTTTTGTCAAACATCGATCGTTTCGAGTGGAAAGCAATCCGGCCGTCAATGGTGATTCATGGCCTCACAGATATAAACAACTATAACTCCGCTTCTATTCGTCAAATGCAAATCTGCGACATAGCAATTTGTAGCATAAAACACGACACATCGACCCACCTTATGCCGATCTGCGACGAACATGCATAGTTTCGTCAAACATCGATCGTTTCGAGTGGAAAGCAATCCGGCCGTCAATGGTGATTCATGGCCTCACAGATATAAACCACAATAACTCCGCTTCTATTCGTCGTATGCGAATCTGCGACATAGCAATTTGTAGCTTAAAACACGCCCTAACGAACCACCTTATATCGATCTGCGACGAACTTGCATAGTTTTGTCAAACATCGATCGTTTCGAGTGGAAAGCAATCCGGCCGTCAATGGTGATTCATGACCTGACAGATATAAACAATTATAACTCCGCTTCTATTCTTCGAATGCAAATCTGCGACATAGCAATTTGTAGCTTAAAACACGTTACATCGACCCACCTTGTGCCGATCTGCGACGAACTTGCATGGTTTCGTCAAACGTCGATCGTTTCGAGTGGTAGGGAATCCGGCCGTCAATGGTGATTCATGGCCTCACAGATATAAACAACTATAACTCCGCTTCTATTCGTCGAATGCAAATCTGCGACATAGCAATTTGTAGCTTAAAACACGTCACATCGACCCACCTTGTGCCGATCTGCGACGAACTTGCATAGTTTCGTCAAACATCGATCGTTTCGAGTGGTAGGCAATCCGGCCGTCATTGGTGATTCATGGCCTCACAGATATAAACAACTATAACTCCGCTTCTATTCGTCGTATGCGAATCTGCGACCTAGCAATTTGTAGCTTAAAACACGCCCCAATGAACCACCTTATACCGATCTGCGACGAACTTGCATAGTTTCGTCAAACATCGATCGATTCTAGTGGAAAGCAATCCGGCCGTCAATGGTGATTCATGGCCAGACAGATATAAACAACTATAACTCCGCTTCTATTCGTCGAATGCAAATCTGCGACAGCGCAATTTGTAGCTTAAAACACGCCCCAACGGACCACCTTATACCGATCTGCGACGAACTTGCATAGTTTTGTCAAACATCGATCGTTTCGAGTGGAAAGCAATCCGGCCGTCAATGGTGATTCATGGCCTCACAGATTTAAACAACAATAACTCCGCTTCTATTCGTCGTATGCAAATATGCGACATAGCAATTTGTAGCTTAAAACACGTCACATCGACCCACGTTGTGCCCATCTGCGACGAACTTGCATAGTTTCGTCAAACATCGATCGTTTCAAGTGGTAGGCAATCCGGCCGTCAATGGTGATTCATGGCCTCACAGATATAAACAACAATAACTCCGTTTCTATTCGTCGTATGCAAATCTGCGACATAGCAATTTGTAGCATAGAACACGCCCCAACGAACCACCTTATACCGATCTGCGACGAACTTGCATAGTTTCGTCCAACATCGATCGTTTCGAGTGGAAAGCAATCCGGCCGTCAATGGTGATTCATGGCCTCACAGATATAAACAACTATAACTCCGCTTCTATTCGTCGAATGCAAATCTGCGACATAGCAATTTGTAGCTTAAAACACGTCACATCGAACCACCTTGCGCCGATCTGCGACGAACTTGCATGGTTTCGTCAAACATCGATCGTTTCGAGTGGTAGGGAATCCGACCGTCAATGGTGATTCATGGCCTCACAGATGTAAACAACTATAACTCCGCTTCTATTCGTCGAATGCAAATCTGCGACATAGCAATTTGTAGCTTAAACACGTCACATCGACCCACCTTGTGCCGATCTGCGACGAACTTGCATAGTCTCGTCAAACATCGATCGTTTCGAGTGGTAGGCAATCCGGCCGTCATTGGTGATTCATGGCCTCACAGATATAAACAACTATAACTCCGCTTCTATTCGTCAAATGCAAATCTGCGACATAGCAATTTGTAGTATAAAACACGACACATCGACCCACCTTATGCCGATCTGCGACGAACTTGCATAGTTTCGTCAAACATCGATCGTTTCGAGTGGAAAGCAATCCGGCCGTCAATGGTGATTCATGGCCTCACAGATATAAACCACAATAACTCCGCTTCTATTCGTCGTATGCGAATCTGCGACATAGCAATTTGTAGCTTAAAACACGCCCTAACGAACCACCTTATACCGATCTGCGACGAACTTGCATAGTTTTGTCAAACATCGATCGTTTCGAGTGGAAAGCAATCCGGCCGTCAATGGTGATTCATGACCTGACAGATATAAACAATTATAACTCCGCTTCTATTCGTCGTATGCAAATCTGCGACATAGCAATTTGTAGCATAAAACACGCCCCAACGAACCACCTTATACCGATCTGCGACGAACTTGCATAGTTTCGTCAAACATCGATCGTTTCGAGTGGAAAGCAATCCGGCCGTCAATGGTGATTCATGGCCTGACAGATATAAACAACAATAACTCCGCTTCTATTCGTCGTATGCGAATCTGCGACCTAGCAATTTGTAGCATAAAACACGGCCCAACGACCCACCTTATACCGATCTGCGACGAACTTGCATAGTTTCGTCCAACATCGATCGTTTCGAGTGGAAAGCAATCCGGCCGTCAATGGAGATTCATGGCCTCACAGATATAAACAACAATAACTCCGCTTCTATTCGTCGTATGCGAATATGCGACATAGCAATTTGTAGCTTAAAACACGCCACATCGAACCACCTTGTGCCGATCTGCGACGAACTTGCATAGTTTCGTCAAACGTCGATCGTTTCGAGTCGTAGGCAATCCGGCCGTCAATGGTGATTCATGGCCACACAGATATAAACAACAATAACTCCGCTTCTATTCGTCGTATGCGAATATGCGACATATCAATTTGTAGCTTAAAACACGTCACATCGACCCACCTTCTGCCGATCTGCGACGAACTTGCATGGTTTCGTCAAACATCGATCGTTTCGAGTGGTATGCAATCCGGCCGTCATTGGTGATTCATGGCCTCACAGATATATACAACAATAACTCCGTTTCTATTCGTCGTATGCAAATCTGCGACATAGCAATTTGTAGTATAAAACACGCCCCAACGAACCACCTTATACCGATCTGCGACGAACTTGCATAGTTTTGTCAAACATCCATCGTTTCGAGTGGAAAGCAATCCGGCCGTCAATGGTGATTCATGGCCTCACAGATATAAACAACAATAACTCCGCTTCTATTCGTCGTATGCGAATATGCGACATAGCAATTTGTAGCATAAAACACGCCCCAACGAACCACCTTATACCGATCTGCGACGAACTTGCATAGTTTTGTCAAACATCGATCGTTTCGAGTGGAAAGCAATCCGGCCGTCAATGGTGATTCATGGCCTGACAGATATAAACAACTATAACTCAGCTTCTATTCGTCGAATGCAAATTTGCGACATAGCGATTTGTAGCTTAAAACACGACACATCGACCCACCTCATGCCGATCTGCGACGTACTTGTATAGTTTCGTCAAACGTCGATCGTTTCGAGTGGTAGGCAATCCGGTAGTCAATGGCGATTCATGGCCTCACAGATATAAACAACTATAACTCCGCTTCTATTCGTCGTATGCGAATATGCGACCTAGCAATTTGTAGCTTAAAACACGCCCCAACGAACCACCTTATACCGACCTGCGACGAACTTGCATGGTTTCGTCAAACGTCGATCGTTTCGAGTGGTAGGGAATCCGGCCGTCAATGGTGATTCATGGCCTCACAGATATAAACAACAATAACTCCGCTTCTATACGTCGCATGCAAATCTGCGACATAGCAATTTGTAGCATAAAACACGACCCAACGACCCACCTTTTACCGATCTGCGACGAACTTGCATAGTTTCGTCAAACATCGATCGTTTCGAGTGGAAAGCAATCCGGCCGTCAATGGTGATTCATGGCCTCACAGATATAAACAACAAAAACTCCGCTTCTATTCGTCGTATGCAAATCTGCGACATAGCAATTTGTAGCATAAAACACGCCCCAACGAACCACCTTATACCGATCTGCGACGAACTTGCATAGTTTTGTCAAACATCGATCGTTTCGAGTGGAAAGCAATCCGGCCGTCAATGGTGATTCATGGCCTCACAGATATAAACCACAGTAACTCCGCTTCTATTCGTCGTATGCGAATCTGCGACATAGCAATTTGTAGCTTAAAACACGCCCTAACGAACCACCTTAGACCGATCTGCGACGAACTTGCATAGTTTTGTCAAACATCGATCGTTTCGAGTGGAAAGCAATCCGGCCGTCAATGGTGATTCATGACCTGACAGATATAAACAATTATAACTCCGCTTCTATTCGTCGAATGCAAATCTGCGACATAGCAATTTGTAGCTTAAAACACGTTACATCGACCCACCTTGTGCCGAGCTGCGACGAACTTGCATAGTTTCGTCAAACATCGATCGTTTCGAGTGGAAAGCAATCCGGCCGTCAATGGTGATTCATGGCCTGACAGATATAAACAACTATAACTCCGCTTCTATTCGTCGTATGCGAATCTGCGACCTAGCAATTTGTAGCATAAAACACGGCCCAACGACCCACCTTATACCGATCTGCGACGAACTTGCATAGTTTCGTCCAACCACGATCGTTTCGAGTGGAAAGCAATCCGGCCGTCAATGGTGATTCATGGCCTCACAGATATAAACAACTATAATTCCGCTTCTATTCGTCGAATGCAAATCTGCGACATAGCAATTTGTAGCTTAAAACACGTCACATCGAACCACCTTGCGCCGATCTGCGACGAACTTGCATGGTTTCGTCAAACATCGATCGTTTCGAGTGGTAGGCAATCCGGCCGTCAATGGTGATTCATGGCCTCACAGATATAAACAACAATAACTCCGCTTCTATTCGTCGTATGCGAATATGCGACATAGCAATTTGTAGCTTAAAACACGTCACATCGACCCACCTTCTGCCGATCTGCGACGAACTTGCATGGTTTCGTCAAACGTCGATCGTTTCGAGTGGTAGGGAATCCGGCCGTCAATGGTGATTCATGGCCTCACAGATGTAAACAACTATAACTCCGCTTCTATTCGTCGAATGCAAATCTGCGACATAGCAATTTGTAGCTTAAAACACGTCACATCGACCCACCTTGTGCCGATCTGCGACGAACTTGCATAGTTTCGTCAAACATCGATCGTTTCGAGTGGTAGGCAATCCGGCCGTCATTGGTGATTCATGGCCTCACAGATATAAACAACGATAACTCCGCTTCTATTCGTCGTATGCAAATCTGCGACATAGCAATTTGTAGCATAAAACACGCCCCAACGATCCACCTTATACCGATCTGCGACGAACTTGCATAGTTTTGTCAAACATCGATCGTTTCGAGTGGAAAGCAATCCGGCCGTCAATGGTGATTCATGGCCTCACAGATATAAACAACAATAACTCCGCTTCTATTCGTCGTATGCGAATATGCGACATAGCAATTTGTAGCTTAAAACACGTCACATCGACCCACCTTCTGCCGATCTGCGACGAACTTGCATGGTTTCGTCAAACGTTGATCGTTTCGAGTGGTAGGGAATCCGGCCGTCAATGGTGATTCATGGCCTCACAGATATAAACAACAATAACTCAGCTTCTATTCGTCGAATGCAAATCTGCGACATAGCAATTTGTAGCTTAAAACACGTCACATCGACCCACGTTGTGCCGACCTGCGACGAACTTGCATAGTTTCGTCAAACATCGATCGTTTCAAGTGGTAGGCAATCCGGCCGTCAATGGTGATTCATGGCCTCACAGATATAAACAACAATAACTCCGCTTCTATTCGTCGTATGCGAATATGCGACATAGCAATTTGTAGCTTAAAACACGTCACATCGACCCACCTTCGGCCGATCTGCGACGAACTTGCATGGTTTCGTCAAACGTCGATCGTTTCGAGTGGTAGGGAATCCGGCCGTCAATGGTGATTCACGGCCTCACAGATATAAACAACTATAACTCCGCTTCTATTCGTCGAATGCAAATCTGCGACATAGCAATTTGTAGCTTAAAACACGACACATCGACCCACCTCATGCCGATCTGCGGCGTACTTGTATAGTTTCGTCAAACGTCGATCGTTTCGAGTGGTAGGCAATCCGGTAGTCAATGGCGATTCATGGCCTCACAGATATAAACAACTATAACTCCGCTTCTATTCGTCGTATGCGAATCTGCGACCTAGCAATGTGTAGCTTAAAACACGCCCCAATGAACCACCTTATACCGATCTGCGACGAACTTGCATAGTTTCGTCAAACATCGATCGATTCGAGTGGAAAGCAATCCGGCCGTCAATGGTGATTCATGGCCAGACAGATATAAACAACTATAACTCCGCTTCTATTCGTCAAATGCAAATCTGCGACATAGCAATTTGTAGCATAAAACACGTCACATCGACCCACCTTGTGCCGATCTGCGACGAACTTGCATGGTTTCGTCAAACGTCGATCGTTTCGAGTGGTAGGGAATCCGGCCGTCAATGGTGATTCATGGCCTCACAGATATAAACAACTATAACTCCGCTTCTATTCGTCGTATGCAAATCTGCGACATAGCAATGTGTAGCTTAAAACACGTCACATCGACCCACCTTGTGCCGATCTGCGACGAACTTGCATGGTTTCGTCAAACGTCGATCGTTTCGAGTGGTAGGGAATCCGGCCGTCAATGGTGATTCATGGCCTCACAGATATAAACCACAATAACTCCGTTCTATTCGTCGTATGCGAATCTGCGACATAGCAATTTGTAGCTTAAAACACGCCCTAACGAACCACCTTATACCGATCTGCGACGAACTTGCATAGTTTTGTCAAACATCGATCGTTTCGAGTGGAAAGCAATCCGGCCGTCAATGGTGATTCATGACCTGACAGATATAAACAATTATAACTCCGCTTCTATTCGTCGAATGCAAATCTGCGACATAGCAATTTGTATCTTAAAACACGTTACATCGACCCACCTTGTGCCGATCTGCGACGAACTTGCATAGTTTCGTCAAACATCGATCGTTTCGAGTGGTAAGCAATCCGGCCGTCAATGGTGATTCATGGCCTCACAGATATAAACAACAATAACTCCGCTTCTATTCATCGTAATCAAATCTGCGACATAGCAATTTGTAGCATAAAACACGCCCCAACGAACCACCTTATACCGATCTGCGACGAACTTGCATAGTTTCGTCAAACATCGATCGTTTCGACTGGAAAGCAATCCGGCCGTCAATGGTGATTCATGGCCTCACAGATATAAACAACAATAACTCCGCTTCTATTCGTCGTATGCGAATATGCGACATAGCAATTTGTAGCTTAAAACACGCCACATCGAACCACCTTGTGCCGATCTGCGACGAACTTGCATAGTTTCGTCAAACATCGATCGTTTCGAGTGGTAGGCAATCCGGCCGTCAATGGTGATTCATGGCCTCACAGATAGAAACAACAATAACTCCGCTTCTATTCGTCGTATGCAAATCTGCGACATAGCAATTTGTAGCAAAAAACACGCCCCAACGATCCACCTTATACCGATCTGCGACGAACTTGCATAGTTTTGTCAAACATCGATCGTTTTGAGTGGAAAGCAATCCGGCCGTCAATGGTGATTCATGGCCTCACAGATATAAACAACAATAACTCCGCTTCTATTCGTCGTATGCGAATATGCGACATAGCAATTTGTAGCTTAAAACACGCCACATCGAACCACCTTGTGCCGATCTGCGACGAACTTGCATAGTTTCGTCAAACGTCGATCGTTTCGAGTCGTAGGCAATCCGGCCGTCAATGGTGATTCATGGCCTTACAGATATAAACAACAATAACTCCGCTTCTATTCGTCGTATGCGAATATGCGACATAGCAATTTGTAGCTTAAAACACGTCACATCGACCCACCTTCGGCCGATCTGCGACGAACTTGCATGGTTTCGTCAAACGTCGATCGTTTCGAGTGGTAGGGAATCCGGCCGTCAATGGTGATTCACGGCCTCACAGATATAAACAACTATAACTCCGCTTCTATTCGTCGAATGCAAATCTGCGACATAGCAATTTGTAGCTTAAAACACGACACATCGACCCACCTCATGCCGATCTGCGACGTACTTGTATAGTTTCGTCAAACGTCGATCGTTTCGAGTGGTAGGCAATCCGGTAGTCAATGGCGATTCATGGCCTCACAGATATAAACAACTATAACTCCGCTTCTATTCGTCGTATGCGAATCTGCGACCCAGCAATGTGTAGCTTAAAACACGCCCCAATGAACCACCTTATACCGATCTGCGACGAACTTGCATAGTTTCGTCAAACATCGATCGATTCGAGTGGAAAGCAATCCGGCCGTCAATGGTGATTCATGGCCAGACAGATATAAACAACTATAACTCCGCTTCTATTCGTCGTATGCGAATATGCGACATAGCAATTTGTAGCTTAAAACACGTCACATCGACCCACCTTCGGCCGATCTGCGACGAACTTGCATGGTTTCGTCAAACGTCGATCGTTTCGAGTGGTAGGGAATCCGGCCGTCAATGGTGATTCACGGCCTCACAGATATAAACAACTATAACTCCGCTTCTATTCGTCGAATGCAAATCTGCGACATAGCAATTTGTAGCTTAAAACACGACACATCGACCCACCTCATGCCGATCTGCGACGTACTTGTATAGTTTCGTCAAACGTCGATCGTTTCGAGTGGTAGGCAATCCGGTAGTCAATGGCGATTCATGGCCTCACAGATATAAACAACTATAACTCCGCTTCTATTCGTCGTATGCGAATCTGCGACCTAGCAATGTGTAGCTTAAAACACGCCCCAATGAACCACCTTATACCGATCTGCGACGAACTTGCATAGTTTCGTCAAACATCGATCGATTCTAGTGGAAAGCAATCCGGCCGTCAATGGTGATTCATGGCCTCACAGATATAAACAACTATAACTCCGCTTCTATTCGTCGTATGCAAATCTGCGACATAGCAATGTGTAGCTTAAAACACGTCACATCGACCCACCTTGTGCCGATCTGCGACGAACTTGCATGGTTTCGTCAAACGTCGATCGTTTCGAGTGGTAGGGAATCCGGCCGTCAATGGTGATTCATGGCCTCACAGATATAAACCACAATAACTCCGTTCTATTCGTCGTATGCGAATCTGCGACATAGCAATTTGTAGCTTAAAACACGCCCTAACGAACCACCTTATACCGATCTGCGACGAACTTGCATAGTTTTGTCAAACATCGATCGTTTCGAGTGGAAAGCAATCCGGCCGTCAATGGTGATTCATGACCTGACAGATATAAACAATTATAACTCCGCTTCTATTCGTCGAATGCAAATCTGCGACATAGCAATTTGTAGCTTAAAACACGTTACATCGACCCACCTTGTGCCGATCTGCGACGAACTTGCATAGTTTCGTCAAACATCGATCGTTTCGAGTGGTAGGCAATCCGGCCGTCAATGGTGATTCATGGCCTCACAGATATAAACAACAATAACTCCGCTTCTATTCGTCGTATGCGAATATGCGACATAGCAATTTGTAGCTTAAAACACGTCACATCGACCCACCTTCGGCCGATCTGCGACGAACTTGCATGGTTTCGTCAAACGTCGATCGTTTCGAGTGGTAGGGAATCCGGCCGTCAATGGTGATTCACGGCCTCACAGATATAAACAACTATAACTCCGCTTCTATTCGTCGAATGCAAATCTGCGACATAGCAATTTGTAGCTTAAAACACGACACATCGACCCACCTCATGCCGATCTGCGACGTACTTGTATAGTTTCGTCAAACGTCGATCGTTTCGAGTGGTAGGCAATCCGGTAGTCAATGGCGATTCATGGCCTCACAGATATAAACAACTATAACTCCGCTTCTATTCGTCGTATGCGAATCTGCGACCTAGCAATGTGTAGCTTAAAACACGCCCCAATGAACCACCTTATACCGATCTGCGACGAACTTGCATAGTTTCGTCAAACATCGATCGATTCTAGTGGAAAGCAATCCGGCCGTCAATGGTGATTCATGGCCAGACAGATATAAACAACTATAACTCCGCTTCTATTCGTCGAATGCAAATCTGCGACATAGCAATTTGTAGCTTAAAACACGCCCCAACGGACCACCTTATACCGATCTGCGACGAACTTGCATAGTTTTGTCAAACATCGATCGTTTCGAGTGGAAAGCAATCCGGCCGTCAATGGTGATTCATGGCCTCACAGATATAAACAACAATAACTCCGCTTCTATTCGTCGTATGCAAATCTGCGACATAGCAATTTGTAGCATAAAACACGCCCCAACGAACCACCTTATACCGATCTGCGACGAACTTGCATAGTTTTGTCAAACATCGATCGTTTCGAGTGGAAAGCAATCCGGCCGTCAATGGTGATTCATGGCCTCACAGATTTAAACAACAATAACTCCGCTTCTATTCGTCGTATGCGAATATGCGACATAGCAATTTGTAGCTTAAAACACGTCACATCGACCCACGTTGTGCCCATCTGCGACGAACTTGCATAGTTTCGTCAAACATCGATCATTTCAAGTGGTAGGCAATCCGGCCGTCAATGGTGATTCATGGCCTCACAGATATAAACAACAATAACTCCGCTTCTATTCGTCGTATGCGAATATGCGACATAGCAATTTGTAGCTTAAAACACGTCACATCGACCCACCTTCGGCCGATCTGCGACGAACTTGCATGGTTTCGTCAAACGTCGATCGTTTCGAGTGGTAGGGAATCCGGCCGTCAATGGTGATTCATGGTCTCACAGATATAAACATCAATAACTCCGCTTCTATTCGTCGTATGCGAATCTGCGACATAGCAATTTGTAGCTTAAAACAAGACACATCGGCCCACCTCATGCCGATCTGCGACGTACTTGTATAGTTTCGTCAAACGTCGATCGATTCGAGTGGTAGGCAATCCGGTAGTCAATGGCGATTCATGGCCTCACAGATATAAAGAACTATAAGTCCGCTTCTATACGCCGTATGCGAATCTGCGACATAGCAATTTGTAGCTTAAAACACGCCCCAAACGAACCACCTTATACCGATCTGCGACGAACTTGCATAGTTTTGTCTAACATCGATCGTTTCGAGTGGAAAGCAATCCGGCCGTCAATGGTGATTCATGGCCTCACAGATTTAAACAACTATAACTCCGCTTCTATTCGTCGAATGCAAATCTGCGACATAGCAATTTGTAGCTTAAAACACGACACATCGACCCACCTTGTGCCGATCTGCGACGCACTTGCATAGTTTCGTCAAACATCGATCGTTTCGAGTGGTAGGCAATCCGGCCGTCATTGGTGATTCATGGCCTCACAGATATAAACAACAATAACTCCGCTTCTATTCGTCGTATTCAAATCTGCGACATAGCAATTTGTAGCATAAAACACGCCCCAACGAACCACCTTATACCGATCTGCGACGAACTTGCATAGTTTTGTCAAACATCGATCGTTTCGAGTGGAAAGCAATCCGGCCGTCAATGTTGATTCATGGCCTGACAGATATAAACAACTATAACTCCGCTTCTATTCGTCGAATGCAAATCTTCGACATAGCAGTTTGTAGCTTAAAACACGCCCCAACGAACCACCATATACCGATCTGCGACGAACTTGCATAGTTTTGTCAAACATCGATCGTTTCGAGTGGAAAGCAATCCGGCCGTCAATGGTGATTCATGGCCTCACAGATATAAACAACAATAACTCCGCTTCTATTCGTCGTATGCAAATCTGCGACATAGCAATTTGTAGCATAAAACACGCCCCAACGAACCACCTTATACCGATCTGCGACGAACTTGCATAGTTTTGTCAAACATCGATCGTTTCGAGTGGAAAGCAATCCGGCCGTCAATGGTGATTCATGGCCTCACAGATTTAAACAACAATAACTCCGCTTCTATTCGTCGTATGCGAATATGCGACATAGCAATTTGTAGCTTAAAACACGTCACATCGACCCACCTTGCGCCGATCTGCGACGAACTTGCATGGTTTCGTCAAACATCGATCGTTTCGAGTGGTAGGGAATCCGACCGTCAATGGTGATTCATGGCCTCACAGATGTAAACAACTATAACTCCGCTTCTATTCGTCGAATGCAAATCTGCGACATAGCGATTTGTAGCGTAAAACACGTCACATCGACCCACCTTGTGCCGATCTGCGACGAACTTGCATAGTTTCGTCAAACATCGATCGTTTCGAGTGGTAGGCAATCCGGCCGTCATTGGTGATTCATGGCCTCACAGATATAAACAACTATAACTCCGCTTCTATTCGTCGTATGCGAATCTGCGACCTAGCAATTTGTAGCTTAAAACACGCCCCAATGAACCACCTTATACCGATCTGCGACGAACTTGCATAGTTTCGTCAAACATCGATCGATTCTAGTGGAAAGCAATCCGGCCGTCAATGGTGATTCATGGCCAGACAGATATAAACAACTATAACTCCGCTTCTGTTCGTCGAATGCAAATCTGCGACATAGCAATTTGTAGCTTAAAACACGCCCCAACGGCCAACTTATACCGATCTGCGACGAACTTGCATAGTTTTGTCAAACATCGATCGTTTCGAGTGGAAAGCAATCCGGCCGTCAATGGTGATTCATGGCCTCACAGATATAAACAACAATAACTCCGCTTCTATTCGTCGTATGGAAATCTGCGACATAGCAATTTGTAGCATAAAACACGCCCCAACGAACCACCTTATACCGATCTGCGACGAACTTGCATAGTTTTGTAAAACATCGATCGTTTCGAGTGGAAAGCAATCCGGCCGTCAATGTTGATTCATGGCCTCACAGATATAAACAACTATAACTCCGCTTCTATTCGTCGAATGCAAATCTGCGACATAGCAATTTGTAGCTTAAAACACGCCCCAACGAACCACCTTATACCGATCTGCGACGAACTTGCATAGTTTTGTCAAACATCGATCGTTTCGAGTGGAAAGCAATCCGGCCGTCAATGGTGATTCATGGCCTCACAGATTTAAACAACAATAACTCCGCTTCTATTCGTCGTATGCGAATATGCGACATAGCAATTTGTAGCTTAAAACACGTCACATCGACCCACGTTGTGCCCATCTGCGACGAACTTGCATAGTTTCGTCAAACATCGATCGTTTCAAGTGGTGGGCAATCCGGCCGTCAATGGTGATTCATGGCCTCACAGATATAAACAACAATAACTCCGCTTCTATTCGTCGTATGCAAATCTGCGACATAGCAATTTGTAGCATAGAACACGCCCCAACGAACCACCTTATACCGATCTGCGACGAACTTGCATAGTTTCGTCCAACATCGATCGTTTCGAGTGGAAAGCAATCCGGCCGTCAATGGTGATTCATGGCCTCACAGATATAAACAACTATAACTCCGCTTCTATTCGTAGAATGCAAATCTGCGACATAGCAATTTGTAGCTTAAAACACGTCACATCGAACCACCTTGCGCCGATCTGCTACGAACTTGCATGGTTTCGTCAAACATCGATCGTTTCGAGTGGTAGGGAATCCGTCCGTCAATGGTGATTCATGGCCTCACAGATGTAAACAACTATAACTCCGCTTCTATTCGTCGAATGCAAATCTGCGACATAGCAATTTGTAGCTTAAAACACGTCACATCGACCCACCTTGTGCCGATCTGCGACGAACTTGTATAGTTTCGTCAAACATCGATCGTTTCGAGTGGTAGGCAATCCGGCCGTCATTGGTGATTCATGGCCTCACAGATATAAACAACTATAACTCCGCTTCTATTCGTCGTATGCGAATCTGCGACCTAGCAATTTGTAGCATAAAACACGCCCCAATGAACCACCTTATACCGATCTGCGACGAACTTGCATAGTTTCGTCAAACATCGATCGATTCTAGTGGAAAGCAATCCGGCCGTCAATGGTGATTCATGGCCAGACAGATATAAACAACTATAACTCCGCTTCTATTCGTCGAATGCAAATCTGCGACATAGCAATTTGTAGCTTAAAACACGCCCCAACGGACCACCTTATACCGATCTGAGACGAACTTGCATAGTTTTGTCAAACATCGATCGTTTCGAGTGGAAAGCAATCCGGCCGTCAATGGTGATTCATGGCCTCACAGATATAAACAACTATAACTCCGCTTCTATTCGTCAAATGCAAATCTGCGACATAGCAATTTGTAGCTTAAAACACGACACATCGACCCACCTTATGCCGATCTGCGACGAACATGCATAGTTTCGTCAAACATCGATCGTTTCGAGTGGAAAGCAATCCGGCCGTCAATGGTGATTCATGGCCTCACAGATATAAACCACAATAACTCCGCTTCTATTCGTCGTATGCGAATCTGCGACATAGCAATTTGTAGCTTAAAACACGCCCTAACGAACCACCTTATACCGATCTGCGACGAACTTGCATAGTTTTGTCAAACATCGATCGTTTCGAGTGGAAAGCAATCCGGCCGTCAATGGTGATTCATGACCTGACAGATATAAACAATTATAACTCCGCTTCTATTCGTCGAATGCAAATCTGCGACATAGCAATTTGTAGCTTAAAACACGTTACATCGACCCACCTTGTGCCGATCTGCGACGAACTTGCATGGTTTCGTCAAACGTCGATCGTTTCGAGTGGTAGGGAATCCGGCCGTCAATGGTGATTCATGGCCTCACAGATATAAACAACTATAACTCCGCTTCTATTCGTCGAATGCAAATCTGCGACATAGCAATTTGTAGCTTAAAACACGTCACATCGACCCACCTTGTGCCGATCTGCGACGAACTTGCATAGTTTCGTCAAACATCGATCGTTTCGAGTGGTAGGCAATCCGGCCGTCATTGGTGATTCATGGCCTCACAGATATAAACAACTATAACTCCGCTTCTATTCGTCGTATGCGAATCTGCGACCTAGCAATTTGTAGCTTAAAACACGCCCCCATGAACCACCTTATACCGATCTGCGACGAACTTGCATAGTTTCGTCAAACATCGATCGATTCTAGTGGAAAGCAATCCGGCCGTCAATGGTGATTCATGGCCAGACAGATATAAACAACTATAACTCCGCTTCTATTCGTCGAATGCAAATCTGCGACAGCGCAATTTGTAGCTTAAAACACGCCCCAACGGACCACCTTATACCGATCTGCGACGAACTTGCATAGTTTTGTCAAACATCGATCGTTTCGAGTGGAAAGCAATCCGGCCGTCAATGGTGATTCATGGCCTCACAGATATAAACAACAATAACTCCGCTTCTATTCGTCGTATGCAAATCTGCGACATAGCAATTTGTAGCATAAAACACGCCCCAACGAACCACCTTATACCGATCTGCGACGAACTTGCATAGTTTTGTCAAACATCGATCGTTTCGAGTGGAAAGCAATCCGGCCGTCAATGGTGATTCATGGCCTCACAGATATAAACAACAATAACTCCGCTTCTATTCGTCGTATGCAAATATGCGACATAGCAATTTGTAGCTTAAAACACGTCACATCGACCCACGTTGTGCCCATCTGCGACGAACTTGCATAGTTTCGTCAAACATCGATCGTTTCAAGTGGTAGGCAATCCGGCCGTCAATGGTGATTCATGGCCTCACAGATATAAACAACAATAACTCCGTTTCTATTCGTCGTATGCAAATCTGCGACATAGCAATTTGTAGCATAGAACACGCCCCAACGAACCACCTTATACCGATCTGCGACGAACTTGCATAGTTTCGTCCAACATCGATCGTTTCGAGTGGAAAGCAATCCGGCCGTCAATGGTGATTCATGGCCTCACAGATATAAACAACTATAACTCCGCTTCTATTCGTCGAATGCAAATCTGCGACATAGCAATTTGTAGCTTAAAACACGTCACATCGAACCACCTTGCGCCGATCTGCGACGAACTTGCATGGTTTCGTCAAACATCGATCGTTTCGAGTGGTAGGGAATCCGACCGTCAATGGTGATTCATGGCCTCACAGATGTAAACAACTATAACTCCGCTTCTATTCGTCGAATGCAAATCTGCGACATAGCAATTTGTAGCTTAAAACACGTCACATCGACCCACCTTGTGCCGATCTGCGACGAACTTGCATAGTCTCGTCAAACATCGATCGTTTCGAGTGGTATGCAATCCGGCCGTCATTGGTGATTCATGGCCTCACAGATATAAACAACTATAACTCCGCTTCTATTCGTCAAATGCAAATCTGCGACATAGCAATTTGTAGCATAAAACACGACACATCGACCCACCTTATGCCGATCTGCGACGAACTTGCATAGTTTCGTCAAACATCGATCGTTTCGAGTGGAAAGCAATCCGGCCGTCAATGGTGATTCATGGCCTCACAGATATAAACCACAATAACTCCGCTTCTATTCGTCGTATGCGAATCTGCGACATAGCAATTTGTAGCTTAAAACACGCCCTAACGAACCACCTTATACCGATCTGCGACGAACTTGCATAGTTTTGTCAAACATCGATCGTTTCGAGTGGAAAGCAATCCGGCCGTCAATGGTGATTCATGACCTGACAGATATAAACAATTATAACTCCGCTTCTATTCGTCGTATGCAAATCTGCGACATAGCAATTTGTAGCATAAAACACGCCCCAACGAACCACCTTATACCGATCTGCGACGAACTTGCATAGTTTCGTCAAACATCGATCGTTTCGAGTGGAAAGCAATCCGGCCGTCAATGGTGATTCATGGCCTGACAGATATAAACAACAATAACTCCGCTTCTATTCGTCGTATGCGAATCTGCGACCTAGCAATTTGTAGCATAAAACACGGCCCAACGACCCACCTTATACCGATCTGCGACGAACTTGCATAGTTTCGTCCAACATCGATCGTTTCGAGTGGAAAGCAATCCGGCCGTCAATGGTGATTCATGGCCTCACAGATATAAACAACAATAACTCCGCTTCTATTCGTCGTATGCGAATATGCGACATAGCAATTTGTAGCTTAAAACACGCCACATCGAACCACCTTGTGCCGATCTGCGACGAACTTGCATAGTTTCGTCAAACGTCGATCGTTTCGAGTCGTAGGCAATCCGGCCGTCAATGGTGATTCATGGCCACACAGATATAAACAACAATAACTCCGCTTCTATTCGTCGTATGCGAATATGCGACATATCAATTTGTAGCTTAAAACACGTCACATCGACCCACCTTCTGCCGATCTGCGACGAACTTGCATGGTTTCGTCAAACATCGATCGTTTCGAGTGGTAGGCAATCCGGCCGTCATTGGTGATTCATGGCCTCACAGATATATACAACAATAACTCCGTTTCTATTCGTCGTATGCAAATCTGCGACATAGCAATTTGTAGTATAAAACACGCCCCAACGAACCACCTTATACCGATCTGCGACGAACTTGCATAGTTTTGTCAAACATCCATCGTTTCGAGTGGAAAGCAATCCGGCCGTCAATGGTGATTCATGGCCTCACAGATATAAACAACAATAACTCCGCTTCTATTCGTCGTATGCGAATATGCGACATAGCAATTTGTAGCATAAAACACGCCCCAACGAACCACCTTATACCGATCTGCGACGAACTTGCATAGTTTTGTCAAACATCGATCGTTTCGAGTGGAAAGCAATCCGGCCGTCAATGGTGATTCATGGCCTGACAGATATAAACAACTATAACTCAGCTTCTATTCGTCGAATGCAAATTTGCGACATAGCGATTTGTAGCTTAAAACACGACACATCGACCCACCTCATGCCGATCTGCGACGTACTTGTATAGTTTCGTCAAACGTCGATCGTTTCGAGTGGTAGGCAATCCGGTAGTCAATGGCGATTCATGGCCTCACAGATATAAACAACTATAACTCCGCTTCTATTCGTCGTATGCGAATATGCGACCTAGCAATTTGTAGCTTAAAACACGCCCCAACGAACCACCTTATACCGACCTGCGACGAACTTGCATGGTTTCGTCAAACGTCGATCGTTTCGAGTGGTAGGGAATCCGGCCGTCAATGGTGATTCATGGCCTCACAGATATAAACAACAATAACTCCGCTTCTATTCGTCGTATGCGAATCTGCGACATAGCAATTTGTAGCTTAAAACACGACACATCGGCCCACCTCATGCCGATCTGCGACGTACTTGTATAGTTTCGTCAAACGTCGATCGTTTCGAGTGGTAGGCATTTCGGTAGTCAATGGCGATTCATGGCCTCACAGATATAAACAACTATAAGTCCGCTTCTATTCGTCGTATGCAAATCTGCGACATAGCAGTTTGTAGCATAAAACACGCCCCAACGAACCACCTTATACCGATCTGCGACGAACTTGCATTGTTTTGTCAAACATCGATCGTTTCGAGTGGAAAGCAATCAGGCCGTCAATGGTGATTCATGGCCTCACAGATATAAACAACAATAACTCCGCTTCTATACGTCGCATGCAAATCTGCGACATAGCAATTTGTAGCATAAAACACGACCCAACGACCCACCTTTTACCGATCTGCGACGAACTTGCATTGTTTCGTCAAACATCGATCGTTTCGAGTGGTAGGCAATCCGGCCGTCAATGGTGATTCATGGCCTCACAGATACAAACAACAATAACTCCGCTTCTATTCGTCGTATGCGAATATGCGACATAGCAATTTGTATCTTAAAACACGTCACATCGACCCACCTTCTGCCGATCTGCGACGAACTTGCATGGTTTCGTCAAACGTCGATCGCTTCGAGTGGTAGGAAATCCGGCCGTCAATGGTGATTCATGGCCTCACAGATGTAAACAAATATAACTCCGCTTCTATTCGTCGAATGCAAATCTGCGACATAGCAATTTGTAGCTTAAAACACGTCACATCGACCCACCTTGTGCCGATCTGCGACGACGTTGCATAGTTTCGTCAAACATCGATCGTTTCGAGTGGTAGGCAATCCGGCCGTCATTGGTGATTCATGGCCTCACAGATGTAAACAACAATAACTCCGCTTCTATTCGTCGTATGCAAATCTGCGACATAGCAATTTGTAGCATAAAACACGCCCCAACGATCCACCTTATACCGATCTGCGACGAACTTGCATAGTTTTGTCTAACATCGATCGTTTCGAGTGGAAAGCAATCCGGCCGTCAATGGTGATTCATGGCCTCACAGATTTAAACAACTATAACTCCGCTTCTATTCGTCGAATGCAAATCTGCGACATAGCAATTTGTAGCTTAAAACACGACACATCGACCCACCTTGTGCCGATCTGCGACGCACTTGCATAGTTTCGTCAAACATCGATCGTTTCGAGTGGTAGGCAATCCGGCCGTCATTGGTGATTCATGGCCTCACAGATATAAACAACAATAACTCCGCTTCTATTCGTCGTATTCAAATCTGCGACATAGCAATTTGTAGCATAAAACACGCCCCAACGAACCACCTTATACCGATCTGCGACGAACTTGCATAGTTTTGTCAAACATCGATCGTTTCGAGTGGAAAGCAATCCGGCCGTCAATGTTGATTCATGGCCTGACAGATATAAACAACTATAACTCCGCTTCTATTCGTCGAATGCAAATCTTCGACATAGCAGTTTGTAGCTTAAAACACGCCCCAACGAACCACCATATACCGATCTGCGACGAACTTGCATAGTTTTGTCAAACATCGATCGTTTCGAGTGGAAAGCAATCCGGCCGTCAATGGTGATTCATGGCCTCACAGATATAAACAACAATAACTCCGCTTCTATTCGTCGTATGCAAATCTGCGACATAGCAATTTGTAGCATAAAACACGCCCCAACGAACCACCTTATACCGATCTGCGACGAACTTGCATAGTTTTGTCAAACATCGATCGTTTCGAGTGGAAAGCAATCCGGCCGTCAATGTTGATTCATGGCCTGACAGATATAAACAACTATAACTCCGCTTCTATTCGTCGAATGCAAATCTTCGACATAGCAGTTTGTAGCTTAAAACACGCCCCAACGAACCACCATATACCGATCTGCGACGAACTTGCATAGTTTTGTCAAACATCGATCGTTTCGAGTGGAAAGCAATCCGGCCGTCAATGGTGATTCATGGCCTCACAGATATAAACAACAATAACTCCGCTTCTATTCGTCGTATGCAAATCTGCGACATAGCAATTTGTAGCATAAAACACGCCCCAACGAACCACCTTATACCGATCTGCGACGAACTTGCATAGCTTTGTCAAACATCGATCGTTTCGAGTGGAAAGCAATCCGGCCGTCAATGGTGATTCATGGCCTCACAGATTTAAACAACAATAACTCCGCTTCTATTCGTCGTATGCGAATATGCGACATAGCAATTTGTAGCTTAAAACACGTCACATCGACCCACCTTGCGCCGATCTGCGACGAACTTGCATGGTTTCGTCAAACATCGATCGTTTCGAGTGGTAGGGAATCCGACCGTCAATGGTGATTCATGGCCTCACAGATGTAAACAACTATAACTCCGCTTCTATTCGTCGAATGCAAATCTGCGACATAGCAATTTGTAGCGTAAAACACGTCACATCGACCCACCTTGTGCCGATCTGCGACGAACTTGCATAGTTTCGTCAAACATCGATCGTTTCGAGTGGTAGGCAATCCGGCCGTCATTGGTGATTCATGGCCTCACAGATATAAACAACTATAACTCCGCTTCTATTCGTCGTATGCGAATCTGCGACCTAGCAATTTGTAGCTTAAAACACGCCCCAATGAACCACCTTATACCGATCTGCGACGAACTTGCATAGTTTCGTCAAACATCGATCGATTCTAGTGGAAAGCAATCCGGCCGTCAATGGTGATTCATGGCCAGACAGATATAAACAACTATAACTCCGCTTCTGTTCGTCGAATGCAAATCTGCGACATAGCAATTTGTAGCTTAAAACACGCCCCAACGGCCAACTTATACCGATCTGCGACGAACTTGCATAGTTTTGTCAAACATCGATCGTTTCGAGTGGAAAGCAATCCGGCCGTCAATGGTGATTCATGGCCTCACAGATATAAACAACAATAACTCCGCTTCTATTCGTCGTATGGAAATCTGCGACATAGCAATTTGTAGCATAAAACACGCCCCAACGAACCACCTTATACCGATCTGCGACGAACTTGCATAGTTTTGTCAAACATCGATCGTTTCGAGTGGAAAGCAATCCGGCCGTCAATGTTGATTCATGGCCTCACAGATATAAACAACTATAACTCCGCTTCTATTCGTCGAATGCAAATCTGCGACATAGCAATTTGTAGCTTAAAACACGCCCCAACGAACCACCTTATACCGATCTGCGACGAACTTGCATAGTTTTGTCAAACATCGATCGTTTCGAGTGGAAAGCAATCCGGCCGTCAATGGTGATTCATGGCCTCACAGATTTAAACAACAATAACTCCGCTTCTATTCGTCGTATGCGAATATGCGACATAGCAATTTGTAGCTTAAAACACGTCACATCGACCCACGTTGTGCCCATCTGCGACGAACTTGCATAGTTTCGTCAAACATCGATCGTTTCAAGTGGTAGGCAATCCGGCCGTCAATGGTGATTCATGGCCTCACAGATATAAACAACAATAACTCCGCTTCTATTCGTCGTATGCAAATCTGCGACATAGCAATTTGTAGCATAGAACACGCCCCAACGAACCACCTTATACCGATCTGCGACGAACTTGCATAGTTTTGTCAAACATCGATCGTTTCGAGTGGAAAGCAATCCGGCCGTCAATGGTGATTCATGGCCTCACAGATATAAACAACTATAACTCCGCTTCTATTCGTAGAATGCAAATCTGCGACATAGCAATTTGTAGCTTAAAACACGTCACATCGAACCACCTTGCGCCGATCTGCGACGAACTTGCATGGTTTCGTCAAACATCGATCGTTTCGAGTGGTAGGGAATCCGACCGTCAATGGTGATTCATGGCCTCACAGATGTAAACAACTATAACTCCGCTTCTATTCGTCGAATGCAAATCTGCGACATAGCAATTTGTAGCTTAAAACACGTCACATCGACCCACCTTGTGCCGATCTGCGACGAACTTGTATAGTTTCGTCAAACATCGATCGTTTCGAGTGGTAGGCAATCCGGCCGTCATTGGTGATTCATGGCCTCACAGATATAAACAACTATAACTCCGCTTCTATTCGTCGTATGCGAATCTGCGACCTAGCAATTTGTAGCATAAAACACGCCCCAATGAACCACCTTATACCGATCTGCGACGAACTTGCATAGTTTCGTCAAACATCGATCGATTCTAGTGGAAAGCAATCCGGCCGTCAATGGTGATTCATGGCCAGACAGATATAAACAACTATAACTCCGCTTCTATTCGTCGAATGCAAATCTGCGACATAGCAATTTGTAGCTTAAAACACGCCCCAACGGACCACCTTATACCGATCTGCGACGAACTTGCATAGTTTTGTCAAACATCGATCGTTTCGAGTGGAAAGCAATCCGGCCGTCAATGGTGATTCATGGCCTCACAGATATAAACAACTATAACTCCGCTTCTATTCGTCAAATGCAAATCTGCGACATAGCAATTTGTAGCTTAAAACACGACACATCGACCCACCTTATGCCGATCTGCGACGAACATGCATAGTTTCGTCAAACATCGATCGTTTCGAGTGGAAAGCAATCCGGCCGTCAATGGTGATTCATGGCCTCACAGATATAAACCACAATAACTCCGCTTCTATTCGTCGTATGCGAATCTGCGACATAGCAATTTGTAGCTTAAAACACGCCCTAACGAACCACCTTATATCGATCTGCGACGAACTTGCATAGTTTCGTCAAACATCGATCGTTTCGAGTGGTAGGCAATCCGGCCGTCATTGGTGATTCATGGCCTCACAGATATAAACAACTATAACTCCGCTTCTATTCGTCGTATGCGAATCTGCGACCTAGCAATTTGTAGCTTAAAACACGCCCCAATGAACCACCTTATACCGATCTGCGACGAACTTGCATAGTTTCGTCAAACATCGATCGATTCTAGTGGAAAGCAATCCGGCCGTCAATGGTGATTCATGGCCAGACAGATATAAACAACTATAACTCCGCTTCTGTTCGTCGAATGCAAATCTGCGACATAGCAATTTGTAGCTTAAAACACGCCCCAACGGCCAACTTATACCGATCTGCGACGAACTTGCATAGTTTTGTCAAACATCGATCGTTTCGAGTGGAAAGCAATCCGGCCGTCAATGGTGATTCATGGCCTCACAGATATAAACAACAATAACTCCGCTTCTATTCGTCGTATGGAAATCTGCGACATAGCAATTTGTAGCATAAAACACGCCCCAACGAACCACCTTATACCGATCTGCGACGAACTTGCATAGTTTTGTCAAACATCGATCGTTTCGAGTGGAAAGCAATCCGGCCGTCAATGTTGATTCATGGCCTCACAGATATAAACAACTATAACTCCGCTTCTATTCGTCGAATGCAAATCTGCGACATAGCAATTTGTAGCTTAAAACACGCCCCAACGAACCACCTTATACCGATCTGCGACGAACTTGCATAGTTTTGTCAAACATCGATCGTTTCGAGTGGAAAGCAATCCGGCCGTCAATGGTGATTCATGGCCTCACAGATTTAAACAACAATAACTCCGCTTCTATTCGTCGTATGCGAATATGCGACATAGCAATTTGTAGCTTAAAACACGTCACATCGACCCACGTTGTGCCCATCTGCGACGAACTTGCATAGTTTCGTCAAACATCGATCGTTTCAAGTGGTAGGCAATCCGGCCGTCAATGGTGATTCATGGCCTCACAGATATAAACAACAATAACTCCGCTTCTATTCGTCGTATGCAAATCTGCGACATAGCAATTTGTAGCATAGAACACGCCCCAACGAACCACCTTATACCGATCTGCGACGAACTTGCATAGTTTCGTCAAACATCGATCGTTTCGAGTGGAAAGCAATCCGGCCGTCAATGGTGATTCATGGCCTCACAGATATAAACAACTATAACTCCGCTTCTATTCGTAGAATGCAAATCTGCGACATAGCAATTTGTAGCTTAAAACACGTCACATCGAACCACCTTGTGCCGATCTGCGACGAACTTGCATGGTTTCGTCAAACATCGATCGTTTCGAGTGGTAGGGAATCCGACCGTCAATGGTGATTCATGGCCTCACAGATGTAAACAACTATAACTCCGCTTCTATTCGTCGAATGCAAATCTGCGACATAGCAATTTGTAGCTTAAAACACGTCACATCGACCCACCTTGTGCCGATCTGCGACGAACTTGTATAGTTTCGTCAAACATCGATCGTTTCGAGTGGTAGGCAATCCGGCCGTCATTGGTGATTCATGGCCTCACAGATATAAACAACTATAACTCCGCTTCTATTCGTCGTATGCGAATCTGCGACCTAGCAATTTGTAGCATAAAACACGCCCCAATGAACCACCTTATACCGATCTGCGACGAACTTGCATAGTTTCGTCAAACATCGATCGATTCTAGTGGAAAGCAATCCGGCCGTCAATGGTGATTCATGGCCAGACAGATATAAACAACTATAACTCCGCTTCTATTCGTCGAATGCAAATCTGCGACATAGCAATTTGTAGCTTAAAACACGCCCCAACGGACCACCTTATACCGATCTGCGACGAACTTGCATAGTTTCGTCAAACATCGATCGTTTCGAGTGGAAAGCAATCCGGCCGTCAATGGTGATTCATGGCCTCACAGATATAAACAACTATAACTCCGCTTCTATTCGTCAAATGCAAATCTGCGACATAGCAATTTGTAGCTTAAAACACGACACATCGACCCACCTTATGCCGATCTGCGACGAACATGCATAGTTTCGTCAAACATCGATCGTTTCGAGTGGAAAGCAATCCGGCCGTCAATGGTGATTCATGGCCTCACAGATATAAACCACAATAACTCCGCTTCTATTCGTCGTATGCGAATCTGCGACATAGCAATTTGTAGCTTAAAACACGCCCTAACGAACCACCTTATATCGATCTGCGACGAACTTGCATAGTTTTGTCAAACATCGATCGTTTCGAGTGGAAAGCAATCCGGCCGTCAATGGTGATTCATGACCTGACAGATATAAACAATTATAACTCCGCTTCTATTCGTCGAATGCAAATCTGCGACATAGCAATTTGTAGCTTAAAACACGTTACATCGACCCACCTTGTGCCGATCTGCGACGAACTTGCATGGTTTCGTCAAACGTCGATCGTTTCGAGTGGTAGGGAATCCGGCCGTCAATGGTGATTCATGGCCTCACAGATATAAACAACTATAACTCCGCTTCTATTCGTCGAATGCAAATCTGCGACATAGCAATTTGTAGCTTAAAACACGTCACATCGACCCACCTTGTGCCGATCTGCGACGAACTTGCATAGTTTCGTCAAACATCGATCGTTTCGAGTGGTAGGCAATCCGGCCGTCATTGGTGATTCATGGCCTCACAGATATAAACAACTATAACTCCGCTTCTATTCGTCGTATGCGAATCTGCGACCTAGCAATTTGTAGCTTAAAACACGCCCCAATGAACCACCTTATACCGATCTGCGACGAACTTGCATAGTTTCGTCAAACATCGATCGATTCTAGTGGAAAGCAATCCGGCCGTCAATGGTGATTCATGGCCAGACAGATATAAACAACTATAACTCCGCTTCTATTCGTCGAATGCAAATCTGCGACAGCGCAATTTGTAGCTTAAAACACGCCCCAACGGACCACCTTATACCGATCTGCGACGAACTTGCATAGTTTTGTCAAACATCGATCGTTTCGAGTGGAAAGCAATCCGGCCGTCAATGGTGATTCATGGCCTCACAGATATAAACAACAATAACTCCGCTTCTATTCGTCGTATGCAAATCTGCGACATAGCAATTTGTAGCATAAAACACGCCCCAACGAACCACCTTATACCGATCTGCGACGAACTTGCATAGTTTTGTCAAACATCGATCGTTTCGAGTGGAAAGCAATCCGGCCGTCAATGGTGATTCATGGCCTCACAGATTTAAACAACAATAACTCCGCTTCTATTCGTCGTATGCAAATATGCGACATAGCAATTTGTAGCTTAAAACACGTCACATCGACCCACGTTGTGCCCATCTGCGACGAACTTGCATAGTTTCGTCAAACATCGATCGTTTCAAGTGGTAGGCAATCCGGCCGTCAATGGTGATTCATGGCCTCACAGATATAAACAACAATAACTCCGTTTCTATTCGTCGTATGCAAATCTGCGACATAGCAATTTGTAGCATAAAACACGCCCCAACGAACCACCTTATACCGATCTGCGACGAACTTGCATAGTTTCGTCCAACATCGATCGTTTCGAGTGGAAAGCAATCCGGCCGTCAATGGTGATTCATGGCCTCACAGATATAAACAACTATAACTCCGCTTCTATTCGTCGAATGCAAATCTGCGACATAGCAATTTGTAGCTTAAAACACGTCACATCGAACCACCTTGCGCCGATCTGCGACGAACTTGCATGGTTTCGTCAAACATCGATCGTTTCGAGTGGTAGGGAATCCGACCGTCAATGGTGATTCATGGCCTCACAGATGTAAACAACTATAACTCCGCTTCTATTCGTCGAATGCAAATCTGCGACATAGCAATTTGTAGCTTAAAACACGTCACATCGACCCACCTTGTGCCGATCTGCGACGAACTTGCATAGTCTCGTCAAACATCGATCGTTTCGAGTGGTAGGCAATCCGGCCGTCATTGGTGATTCATGGCCTCACAGATATAAACAACTATAACTCCGCTTCTATTCGTCAAATGCAAATCTGCGACATAGCAATTTGTAGTATAAAACACGACACATCGACCCACCTTATGCCGATCTGCGACGAACTTGCATAGTTTCGTCAAACATCGATCGTTTCGAGTGGAAAGCAATCCGTCCGTCAATGGTGATTCATGGCCTCACAGATATAAACCACAATAACTCCGCTTCTATTCGTCGTATGCGAATCTGCGACATAGCAATTTGTAGCTTAAAACACGCCCTAACGAACCACCTTATACCGATCTGCGACGAACTTGCATAGTTTTGTCAAACATCGATCGTTTCGAGTGGAAAGCAATCCGGCCGTCAATGGTGATTCATGACCTGACAGATATAAACAATTATAACTCCGCTTCTATTCGTCGTATGCAAATCTGCGACATAGCAATTTGTAGCATAAAACACGCCCCAACGAACCACCTTATACCGATCTGCGACGAACTTGCATAATTTCGTCAAACATCGATCGTTTCGAGTGGAAAGCAATCCGGCCGTCAATGGTGATTCATGGCCTGACAGATATAAACAACAATAACTCCGCTTCTATTCGTCGTATGCGAATCTGCGACCTAGCAATTTGTAGCATAAAACACGGCCCAACGACCCACCTTATACCGATCTGCGACGAACTTGCATAGTTTCGTCCAACATCGATCGTTTCGAGTGGAAAGCAATCCGGCCGTCAATGGTGATTCATGGCCTCACAGATATAAACAACAATAACTCCGCTTCTATTCGTCGTATGCGAATATGCGACATAGCAATTTGTAGCTTAAAACACGCCACATCGAACCACCTTGTGCCGATCTGCGACGAACTTGCATAGTTTCGTCAAACGTCGATCGTTTCGAGTCGTAGGCAATCCGGCCGTCAATGGTGATTCATGGCCACACAGATATAAACAACAATAACTCCGCTTCTATTCGTCGTATGCGAATATGCGACATATCAATTTGTAGCTTAAAACACGTCACATCGACCCACCTTCTGCCGATCTGCGACGAACTTGCATGGTTTCGTCAAACATCGATCGTTTCGAGTGGTAGGCAATCCGGCCGTCATTGGTGATTCATGGCCTCACAGATATATACAACAATAACTCCGTTTCTATTCGTCGTATGCAAATCTGCGACATAGCAATTTGTAGTATAAAACACGCCCCAACGAACCACCTTATACCGATCTGCGACGAACTTGCATAGTTTTGTCAAACATCCATCGTTTCGAGTGGAAAGCAATCCGGCCGTCAATGGTGATTCATGGCCTCACAGATATAAACAACAATAACTCCGCTTCTATTCGTCGTATGCGAATATGCGACATAGCAATTTGTAGCATAAAACACGCCCCAACGAACCACCTTATACCGATCTGCGACGAACTTGCATAGTTTTGTCAAACATCGATCGTTTCGAGTGGAAAGCAATCCGGCCGTCAATGGTGATTCATGGCCTGACAGATATAAACAACTATAACTCAGCTTCTATTCGTCGAATGCAAATTTGCGACATAGCGATTTGTAGCTTAAAACACGACACATCGACCCACCTCATGCCGATCTGCGACGTACTTGTATAGTTTCGTCAAACGTCGATCGTTTCGAGTGGTAGGCAATCCGGTAGTCAATGGCGATTCATGGCCTCACAGATATAAACAACTATAACTCCGCTTCTATTCGTCGTATGCGAATATGCGACCTAGCAATTTGTAGCTTAAAACACGCCCCAACGAACCACCTTATACCGACCTGCGACGAACTTGCATGGTTTCGTCAAACGTCGATCGTTTCGAGTGGTAGGGAATCCGGCCGTCAATGGTGATTCATGGCCTCACAGATATAAACAACAATAACTCCGCTTCTATTCGTCGTATGCGAATCTGCGACATAGCAATTTGTAGCTTAAAACACGACACATCGGCCCACCTCATGCCGATCTGCGACGTACTTGTATAGTTTCGTCAAACGTCGATCGTTTCGAGTGGTAGGCATTTCGGTAGTCAATGGCGATTCATGGCCTCACAGATATAAACAACTATAAGTCCGCTTCTATTCGTCGTATGCAAATCTGCGACATAGCAGTTTGTAGCATAAAACACGCCCCAACGAACCACCTTATACCGATCTGCGACGAACTTGCATTGTTTTGTCAAACATCGATCGTTTCGAGTGGAAAGCAATCAGGCCGTCAATGGTGATTCATGGCCTCACAGATATAAACAACAATAACTCCGCTTCTATACGTCGCATGCAAATCTGCGACATAGCAATTTGTAGCATAAAACACGACCCAACGACCCACCTTTTACCGATCTGCGACGAACTTGCATTGTTTCGTCAAACATCGATCGTTTCGAGTGGTAGGCAATCCGGCCGTCAATGGTGATTCATGGCCTCACAGATACAAACAACAATAACTCCGCTTCTATTCGTCGTATGCGAATATGCGACATAGCAATTTGTATCTTAAAACATGTCACATCGACCCACCTTCTGCCGATCTGCGACGAACTTGCATGGTTTCGTCAAACGTCGATCGCTTCGAGTGGTAGGAAATCCGGCCGTCAATGGTGATTCATGGCCTCACAGATGTAAACAAATATAACTCCGCTTCTATTCGTCGAATGCAAATCTGCGACATAGCAATTTGTAGCTTAAAACACGTCACATCGACCCACCTTGTGCCGATCTGCGACGACGTTGCATAGTTTCGTCAAACATCGATCGTTTCGAGTGGTAGGCAATCCGGCCGTCATTGGTGATTCATGGCCTCACAGATGTAAACAACAATAACTCCGCTTCTATTCGTCGTATGCAAATCTGCGACATAGCAATTTGTAGCATAAAACACGCCCCAACGATCCACCTTATACCGATCTGCGACGAACTTGCATAGTTTTGTCAAACATCGATCGTTTCGAGTGGAAAGCAATCCGGCCGTCAATGGTGATTCATGACCTGACAGATATAAACAATTATAACTCCGCTTCTATTCGTCGAATGCAAATCTGCGACATAGCAATTTGTAGCTTAAAACACGTTACATCGACCCACCTTGTGCCGATCTGCGACGAACTTGCATAGTTTCGTCAAACATCGATCGTTTCGAGTGGTAGGCAATCCGGCCGTCAATGGTGATTCATGGCCTCACAGATATAAACAACAATAACTCCGCTTCTATTCGTCGTATGCAAATCTGCGACATAGCAATTTGTAGCATAAAACACGCCCCAACGAACCACCTTATACCGATCTGCGACGAACTTGCATAGTTTCGTCAAACATCGATCGTTTCGAGTGGAAAGCAATCCGGCCGTCAATGGTGATTCATGGCCTGACAGATATAAACAACAATAACTCCGCTTCTATTCGTCGTATGCGAATCTGCGACGTAGCAATTTGTAGCATAAAACACGGCCCAACGACCCACCTTATACCGATCTGCAACGAACTTGCATAGTTTCGTCCAACATCGATCGTTTCGAGTGGAAAGCAATCCGGCCGTCAATGGTGATTCATGGCCTCACAGATATAAACAACTATAACTCCGCTTCTATTCGTCGAATGCAAATCTGCGACATAGCAATTTGTAGCTTAAAACACGTCACATCGACCCACCTTGTGCCGATCTGCGACGAACTTGCATGGTTTCGTCAAACGTCGATCGTTTCGAGTGGTAGGGAATCCGGCCGTCAATGGTGATTCATGGCCTCACAGATTTAAACAACAATAACTCCGCTTCTATTCGTCGTATGCAAATATGCGACATAGCAATTTGTAGCTTAAAACACGTCACATCGACCCACGTTGTGCCCATCTGCGACGAACTTGCATAGTTTCGTCAAACATCGATCGTTTCAAGTGGTAGGCAATCCGGCCGTCAATGGTGATTCATGGCCTCACAGATATAAACAACAATAACTCCGTTTCTATTCGTCGTATGCAAATCTGCGACATAGCAATTTGTAGCATAGAACACGCCCCAACGAACCACCTTATACCGATCTGCGACGAACTTGCATAGTTTCGTCCAACATCGATCGTTTCGAGTGGAAAGCAATCCGGCCGTCAATGGTGATTCATGGCCTCACAGATATAAACAACTATAACTCCGCTTCTATTCGTCGAATGCAAATCTGCGACATAGCAATTTGTAGCTTAAAACACGTCACATCGAACCACCTTGCGCCGATCTGCGACGAACTTGCATGGTTTCGTCAAACATCGATCGTTTCGAGTGGTAGGGAATCCGACCGTCAATGGTGATTCATGGCCTCACAGATGTAAACAACTATAACTCCGCTTCTATTCGTCGAATGCAAATCTGCGACATAGCAATTTGTAGCTTAAAACACGTCACATCGACCCACCTTGTGCCGATCTGCGACGAACTTGCATAGTCTCGTCAAACATCGATCGTTTCGAGTGGTAGGCAATCCGGCCGTCATTGGTGATTCATGGCCTCACAGATATAAACAACTATAACTCCGCTTCTATTCGTCGAATGCAAATCTGCGACATAGCAATTTGTAGCATAAAACACGACACATCGACCCACCTTATGCCGATCTGCGACGAACTTGCATAGTTTCGTCAAACATCGATCGTTTCGAGTGGAAAGCAATCCGGCCGTCAATGGTGATTCATGGCCTCACAGATATAAACCACAATAACTCCGCTTCTATTCGTCGTATGCGAATCTGCGACATAGCAATTTGTAGCTTAAAACACGCCCTAACGAACCACCTTATACCGATCTGCGACGAACTTGCATAGTTTTGTCAAACATCGATCGTTTCGAGTGGAAAGCAATCCGGCCGTCAATGGTGATTCATGACCTGACAGATATAAACAATTATAACTCCGCTTCTATTCGTCGTATGCAAATCTGCGACATAGCAATTTGTAGCATAAAACACGCCCCAACGAACCACCTTATACCGATCTGCGACGAACTTGCATAGTTTCGTCAAACATCGATCGTTTCGAGTGGAAAGCAATCCGGCCGTCAATGGTGATTCATGGCCTGACAGATATAAACAACAATAACTCCGCTTCTATTCGTCGTATGCGAATCTGCGACATATCAATTTGTAGCTTAAAACACGTCACATCGACCCACCTTCTGCCGATCTGCGACGAACTTGCATGGTTTCGTCAAACATCGATCGTTTCGAGTGGTAGGCAATCCGGCCGTCATTGGTGATTCATGGCCTCACAGATATATACAACAATAACTCCGTTTCTATTCGTCGTATGCAAATCTGCGACATAGCAATTTGTACTATAAAACACGCCCCAACGAACCACCTTATACCGATCTGCGACTAACTTGCATAGTTTTGTCAAACATCCATCGTTTCGAGTGGAAAGCAATCCGGCCGTCAATGGTGATTCATGGCCTCACAGATATAAACAACAATAACTCCGCTTCTATTCGTCGTATGCGAATATACGACATAGCAATTTGTAGCATAAAACACGCCCCAACGAACCACCTTATACCGATCTGCGACGAACTTGCATAGTTTTGTCAAACATCGATCGTTTCGAGTGGAAAGCAATCCGGCCGTCAATGGTGATTCATGGCCTGACAGATATAAACAACTATAACTCAGCTTCTATTCGTCGAATGCAAATTTGCGACATAGCGATTTGTAGCTTAAAACACGACACATCGACCCACCTCATGCCGATCTGCGACGTACTTGTATAGTTTCGTCAAACGTCGATCGTTTCGAGTGGTAGGCAATCCGGTAGTCAATGGCGATTCATGGCCTCACAGATATAAACAACTATAACTCCGCTTCTATTCGTCGTATGCGAATCTGCGACCTAGCAATTTGTAGCTTAAAACACGCCCCAACGAACCACCTTATACCGACCTGCGACGAACTTGCATGGTTTCGTCAAACGTCGATCGTTTCGAGTGGTAGGGAATCCGGCCGTCAATGGTGATTCATGGCCTCACAGATATAAACAACAATAACTCCGCTTCTATACGTCGCATGCAAATCTGCGACATAGCAATTTGTAGCATAAAACACGACCCAACGACCCACCTTTTACCGATCTGCGACGAACTTGCATTGTTTCGTCAAACATCGATCGTTTCGAGTGGTAGGCAATCCGGCCGTCAATGGTGATTCATGGCCTCACAGATACAAACAACAATAACTCCGCTTCTATTCGTCGTATGCGAATATGCGACATAGCAATTTGTATCTTAAAACACGTCACATCGACCCACCTTCTGCCGATCTGCGACGAACTTGCATGGTTTCGTCAAACGTCGATCGCTTCGAGTGGTAGGAAATCCGGCCGTCAATGGTGATTCATGGCCTCACAGATGTAAACAAATATAACTCCGCTTCTATTCGTCGAATGCAAATCTGCGACATAGCAATTTGTAGCTTAAAACACGTCACATCGACCCACCTTGTGCCGATCTGCGACGACGTTGCATAGTTTCGTCAAACATCGATCGTTTCGAGTGGTAGGCAATCCGGCCGTCATTGGTGATTCATGGCCTCACAGATGTAAACAACAATAACTCCGCTTCTATTCGTCGTATGCAAATCTGCGACATAGCAATTTGTAGCATAAAACACGCCCCAACGATCCACCTTATACCGATCTGCGACGAACTTGCATAGTTTTGTCAAACATCGATCGTTTCGAGTGGAAAGCAATCCGGCCGTCAATGGTGATTCATGACCTGACAGATATAAACAATTATAACTCCGCTTCTATTCGTCGAATGCAAATCTGCGACATAGCAATTTGTAGCTTAAAACACGTTACATCGACCCACCTTGTGCCGATCTGCGACGAACTTGCATAGTTTCGTCAAACATCGATCGTTTCGAGTGGTAGGCAATCCGGCCGTCAATGGTGATTCATGGCCTGACAGATATAAACAACAATAACTCCGCTTCTATTCGTCGTATGCGAATCTGCGACCTAGCAATTTGTAGCATAAAACACGGCCCAACGACCCACCTTATACCGATCTGCGACGAACTTGCATAGTTTCGTCCAACATCGATCGTTTCGAGTGGAAAGCAATCCGGCCGTCAATGGTGATTCATGGCCTCACAGATATAAACAACTATAACTCCGCTTCTATTCGTCGAATGCAAATCTGCGACATAGCAATTTGTAGCTTAAAACACGTCACATCGACCCACCTTGTGCCGATCTGCGACGAACTTGCATGGTTTCGTCAAACGTCGATCGTTTCGAGTGGTAGGGAATCCGGCCGTCAATGGTGATTCATGGCCTCACAGATATAAACAACTATAACTCCGCTTCTATTCGTCGAATGCAAATCTGCGACATAGCAATTTGTAGCTTAAAACACGACACATCGACCCACCTTGTGCCGATCTGCGACGAACTTGCATAGTTTCGTCAAACATCGATCGTTCCGAGTGGTAGGCAATCCGGCCGTCATTGTTGATTCATGGCCTCACAGATATAAACAACAAAAACTCCGCTTCTATTCGTCGTATGCAAATCTGCGACATAGCAATTTGTAGCATAAAACACGCCCCAACGAACCACCTTATACCGATTTGCGACGAACTTGCATAGTTTTGTCAAACATCGATCGTTTCGAGTGGAAAGCAATCCGGCCGTCAATGGTGATTCATGGCCTCACAGATATAAACCACAATACCTCCGCTTCTATTCGTCGTATGCGAATCTGCGACATAGCAATTTGTAGCTTAAAACACGCCCTAACGAACCACCTTATACCGATCTGCGACGAACTTGCATAGTTTTGTCAAACATCGATCGTTTCGAGTGGAAAGCAATCAGGCCGTCAATGGTGATTCATGACCTGACAGATATACACAATTATAACTCCGCTTCTATTCGTCGAATGCAAATCTGCGACATAGCAATTTGTAGCTTAAAACACGTTACATCGACCCACCTTGTGCCGATCTGCGACGAACTTGCATAGTTTCGTCAAACATCGATCGTTTCGAGTGGTAGGCAATCCGGCCGTCAATGGTGATTCATGGCCTCACAGATATAAACAACAATAACTCCGCTTCTATTCGTCGCATGCAAATCTGCGACATAGCAATTTGTAGCATAAAACACGCCCCAACGAACCACCTTATACCGATCTGCGACGAACTTGCATAGTTTCGTCAAACATCGATCGTTTCGAGTGGAAAGCAATCCGGCCGTCAATGGTGATTCATGGCCTCACAGATATAAACAACAAAAACTCCGCTTCTATTCGTCGTATGCAAATCTGCGACATAGCAATTTGTAGCATAAAACACGCCCCAACGAACCACCTTATACCGATCTGCGACGAACTTGCATAGTTTTGTCAAACATCGATCGTTTCGAGTGGAAAGCAATCCGGCCGTCAATGGTGATTCATGGCCTCACAGATATAAACCACAGTAACTCCGCTTCTATTCGTCGTATGCGAATCTGCGACATAGCAATTTGTAGCTTAAAACACGCCCTAACGAACCACCTTAGACCGATCTGCGACGAACTTGCATAGTTTTGTCAAACATCGATCGTTTCGAGTGGAAAGCAATCCGGCCGTCAATGGTGATTCATGACCTGACAGATATAAACAATTATAACTCCGCTTCTATTCGTCGAATGCAAATCTGCGACATAGCAATTTGTAGCTTAAAACACGTTACATCGACCCACCTTGTGCCGAGCTGCGACGAACTTGCATAGTTTCGTCAAACATCGATCGTTTCGAGTGGAAAGCAATCCGGCCGTCAATGGTGATTCATGGCCTGACAGATATAAACAACTATAACTCCGCTTCTATTCGTCGTATGCGAATCTGCGACCTAGCAATTTGTAGCATAAAACACGGCCCAACGACCCACCTTATACCGATCTGCGACGAACTTGCATAGTTTCGTCCAACCACGATCGTTTCGAGTGGAAAGCAATCCGGCCGTCAATGGTGATTCATGGCCTCACAGATATAAACAACTATAATTCCGCTTCTATTCGTCGAATGCAAATCTGCGACATAGCAATTTGTAGCTTAAAACACGTCACATCGAACCACCTTGCGCCGATCTGCGACGAACTTGCATGGTTTCGTCAAACATCGATCGTTTCGAGTGGTAGGCAATCCGGCCGTCAATGGTGATTCATGGCCTCACAGATATAAACAACAATAACTCCGCTTCTATTCGTCGTATGCGAATATGCGACATAGCAATTTGTAGCTTAAAACACGTCACATCGACCCACCTTCTGCCGATCTGCGACGAACTTGCATGGTTTCGTCAAACGTCGATTGTTTCGAGTGGTAGGGAATCCGGCCGTCAATGGTGATTCATGGCCTCACAGATGTAAACAACTATAACTCCGCTTCTATTCGTCGAATGCAAATCTGCGACATAGCAATTTGTAGCTTAAAACACGTCACATCGACCCAACTTGTGCCGATCTGCGACGAACTTGCATAGTTTCGTCAAACATCGATCGTTTCGAGTGGTAGGCAATCCGGCCGTCATTGGTGATTCATGGCCTCACAGATATAAACAACGATAACTCCGCTTCTATTCGTCGTATGCAAATCTGCGACATAGCAATTTGTAGCATAAAACACGCCCCAACGATCCACCTTATACCGATCTGCGACGAACTTGCATAGTTTTGTCAAACATCGATCGTTTCGAGTGGAAAGCAATCCGGCCGTCAATGGTGATTCATGGCCTCACAGATATAAACAACAATAACTCCGCTTCTATTCGTCGTATGCGAATATGCGACATAGCAATTTGTAGCTTAAAACACGTCACATCGACCCACCTTCTGCCGATCTGCGACGAACTTGCATGGTTTCGTCAAACGTCGATCGTTTCGAGTGGTAGGGAATCCGGCCGTCAATGGTGATTCATGGCCTCACAGATATAAACAACAATAACTCAGCTTCTATTCGTCGAATGCAAATCTGCGACATAGCAATTTGTAGCTTAAAACACGTCACATCGACCCACGTTGTGCCGACCTGCGACGAACTTGCATAGTTTCGTCAAACATCGATCGTTTCAAGTGGTAGGCAATCCGGCCGTCAATGGTGATTCATGGCCTCACAGATATAAACAACAATAACTCCGCTTCTATTCGTCGTATGCGAATATGCGACATAGCAATTTGTAGCTTAAAACACGTCACATCGACCCACCTTCGGCCGATCTGCGACGAACTTGCATGGTTTCGTCAAACGTCGATCGTTTCGAGTGGTAGGGAATCCGGCCGTCAATGGTGATTCACGGCCTCACAGATATAAACAACTATAACTCCGCTTCTATTCGTCGAATGCAAATCTGCGACATAGCAATTTGTAGCTTAAAACACGACACATCGACCCACCTCATGCCGATCTGCGGCGTACTTGTATAGTTTCGTCAAACGTCGATCGTTTCGAGTGGTAGGCAATCCGGTAGTCAATGGCGATTCATGGCCTCACAGATATAAACAACTATAACTCCGCTTCTATTCGTCGTATGCGAATCTGCGACCTAGCAATGTGTAGCTTAAAACACGCCCCAATGAACCACCTTATACCGATCTGCGACGAACTTGCATAGTTTCGTCAAACATCGATCGATTCGAGTGGAAAGCAATCCGGCCGTCAATGGTGATTCATGGCCAGACAGATATAAACAACTATAACTCCGCTTCTATTCGTCGAATGCAAATCTGCGACATAGCAATTTGTAGCATAAAACACGTCACATCGACCCACCTTGTGCCGATCTGCGACGAACTTGCATGGTTTCGTCAAACGTCGATCGTTTCGAGTGGTAGGGAATCCGGCCGTCAATGGTGATTCATGGCCTCACAGATATAAACAACTATAACTCCGCTTCTATTCGTCGTATGCAAATCTGCGACATAGCAATGTGTAGCTTAAAACACGTCACATCGACCCACCTTGTGCCGATCTGCGACGAACTTGCATGGTTTCGTCAAACGTCGATCGTTTCGAGTGGTAGGGAATCCGGCCGTCAATGGTGATTCATGGCCTCACAGATATAAACCACAATAACTCCGTTCTATTCGTCGTATGCGAATCTGCGACATAGCAATTTGTAGCTTAAAACACGCCCTAACGAACCACCTTATACCGATCTGCGACGAACTTGCATAGTTTTGTCAAACATCGATCGTTTCGAGTGGAAAGCAATCCGGCCGTCAATGGTGATTCATGACCTGACAGATATAAACAATTATAACTCCGCTTCTATTCGTCGAATGCAAATCTGCGACATAGCAATTTGTAGCTTAAAACACGTTACATCGACCCAACTTGTGCCGATCTGCGACGAACTTGCATAGTTTCGTCAAACATCGATCGTTTCGAGTGGTAAGCAATCCGGCCGTCAATGGTGATTCATGGCCTCACAGATATAAACAACAATAACTCCGCTTCTATTCATCGTAATCAAATCTGCGACATAGCAATTTGTAGCATAAAACACGCCCCAACGAACCACCTTATACCGATCTGCGACGAACTTGCATAGTTTCGTCAAACATCGATCGTTTCGACTGGAAAGCAATCCGGCCGTCAATGGTGATTCATGGCCTCACAGATATAAACAACAATAACTCCGCTTCTATTCGTCGTATGCGAATATGCGACATAGCAATTTGTAGCTTAAAACACGCCACATCGAACCACCTTGTGCCGATCTGCGACGAACTTGCATAGTTTCGTCAAACATCGATCGTTTCGAGTGGTAGGCAATCCGGCCGTCAATGGTGATTCATGGCCTCACAGATAGAAACAACAATAACTCCGCTTCTATTCGTCGTATGCAAATCTGCGACATAGCAATTTGTAGCAAAAAACACGCCCCAACGATCCACCTTATACCGATCTGCGACGAACTTGCATAGTTTTGTCAAACATCGATCGTTTCGAGTGGAAAGCAATCCGGCCGTCAATGGTGATTCATGGCCTCACAGATATAAACAACAATAACTCCGCTTCTATTCGTCGTATGCGAATATGCGACATAGCAATTTGTAGCTTAAAACACGCCACATCGAACCACCTTGTGCCGATCTGCGACGAACTTGCATAGTTTCGTCAAACGTCGATCGTTTCGAGTCGTAGGCAATCCGGCCGTCAATGGTGATTCATGGCCTTACAGATATAAACAACAATAACTCCGCTTCTATTCGTCGTATGCGAATATGCGACATAGCAATTTGTAGCTTAAAACACGTCACATCGACCCACCTTCGGCCGATCTGCGACGAACTTGCATGGTTTCGTCAAACGTCGATCGTTTCGAGTGGTAGGCAATCCGGTAGTCAATGGCGATTCATGGCCTCACAGATATAAACAACTATAACTCCGCTTCTATTCGTCGTATGCGAATCTGCGACCCAGCAATGTGTAGCTTAAAACACGCCCCAATGAACCACCTTATACCGATCTGCGACGAACTTGCATAGTTTCGTCAAACATCGATCGATTCGAGTGGAAAGCAATCCGGCCGTCAATGGTGATTCATGGCCAGACAGATATAAACAACTATAACTCCGCTTCTATTCGTCGTATGCGAATATGCGACATAGCAATTTGTAGCTTAAAACACGTCACATCGACCCACCTTCGGCCGATCTGCGACGAACTTGCATGGTTTCGTCAAACGTCAATCGTTTCGAGTGGTAGGGAATCCGGCCGTCAATGGTGATTCACGGCCTCACAGATATAAACAACTATAACTCCGCTTCTATTCGTCGAATGCAAATCTGCGACATAGCAATTTGTAGCTTAAAACACGACACATCGACCCACCTCATGCCGATCTGCGACGTACTTGTATAGTTTCGTCAAACGTCGATCGTTTCGAGTGGTAGGCAATCCGGTAGTCAATGGCGATTCATGGCCTCACAGATATAAACAACTATAACTCCGCTTCTATTCGTCGTATGCGAATCTGCGACCTAGCAATGTGTAGCTTAAAACACGCCCCAATGAACCACCTTATACCGATCTGCGACGAACTTGCATAGTTTCGTCAAACATCGATCGATTCTAGTGGAAAGCAATCCGGCCGTCAATGGTGATTCATGGCCAGACAGATATAAACAACTATAACTCCGCTTCTATTCGTCAAATGCAAATCTGCGACATAGCAATTTGTAGCATAAAACACGTCACATCGACCCACCTTGTGCCGATCTGCGACGAACTTGCATGGTTTCGTCAAACGTCGATCGTTTCGAGTGGTAGGGAATCCGGCCGTCAATGGTGATTCATGGCCTCACAGATATAAACAACTATAACTCCGCTTCTATTCGTCGTATGCAAATCTGCGACATAGCAATGTGTAGCTTAAAACACGTCACATCGACCCACCTTGTGCCGATCTGCGACGAACTTGCATGGTTTCGTCAAACGTCGATCGTTTCGAGTGGTAGGGAATCCGGCCGTCAATGGTGATTCATGGCCTCACAGATATAAACCACAATAACTCCGTTCTATTCGTCGTATGCGAATCTGCGACATAGCAATTTGTAGCTTAAAACACGCCCTAACGAACCACCTTATACCGATCTGCGACGAACTTGCATAGTTTTGTCAAACATCGATCGTTTCGAGTGGAAAGCAATCCGGCCGTCAATGGTGATTCATGACCTGACAGATATAAACAATTATAACTCCGCTTCTATTCGTCGAATGCAAATCTGCGACATAGCAATTTGTAGCTTAAAACACGTTACATCGACCCACCTTGTGCCGATCTGCGACGAACTTGCATAGTTTCGTCAAACATCGATCGTTTCGAGTGGTAGGCAATCCGGCCGTCAATGGTGATTCATGGCCTCACAGATATAAACAACAATAACTCCGCTTCTATTCGTCGTATGCGAATATGCGACATAGCAATTTGTAGCTTAAAACACGTCACATCGACCCACCTTCGGCCGATCTGCGACGAACTTGCATGGTTTCGTCAAACGTCGATCGTTTCGAGTGGTAGGGAATCCGGCCGTCAATGGTGATTCACGGCCTCACAGATATAAACAACTATAACTCCGCTTCTATTCGTCGAATGCAAATCTGCGACATAGCAATTTGTAGCTTAAAACACGACACATCGACCCACCTCATGCCGATCTGCGACGTACTTGTATAGTTTCGTCAAACGTCGATCGTTTCGAGTGGTAGGCAATCCGGTAGTCAATGGCGATTCATGGCCTCACAGATATAAACAACTATAACTCCGCTTCTATTCGTCGTATGCGAATCTGCGACCTAGCAATGTGTAGCTTAAAACACGCCCCAATGAACCACCTTATACCGATCTGCGACGAACTTGCATAGTTTCGTCAAACATCGATCGATTCTAGTGGAAAGCAATCCGGCCGTCAATGGTGATTCATGGCCTCACAGATAGAAACAACAATAACTCCGCTTCTATTCGTCGTATGAAAATCTGCGACATAGCAATTTGTAGCAAAAAACACGCCCCAACGATCCACCTTATACCGATCTGCGACGAACTTGCATAGTTTTGTCAAACATCGATCGTTTCGAGTGGAAAGCAATCCGGCCGTCAATGGTGATTCATGGCCTCACAGATATAAACAACAATAACTCCGCTTCTATTCGTCGTATGCGAATATGCGACATAGCAATTTGTAGCTTAAAACACGCCACATCGAACCACCTTGTGCCGATCTGCGACGAACTTGCATAGTTTCGTCAAACGTCGATCGTTTCGAGTCGTAGGCAATCCGACCGTCAATGGTGATTCATGGCCTCACAGATATAAACAACAATAACTCCGCTTCTATTCGTCGTATGCGAATATGCGACATAGCAATTTGTAGCTTAAAACACGTCACATCGACCCACCTTCTGCCGATCTGCGACGAACTTGCATGGTTTCGTCAAACGTTGATCGTTTCGAGTGGTAGGGAATCCGGCCGTCAATGGTGATTCATGGCCTCACAGATATAAACAACTATAACTCAGCTTCTATTCGTCGAATGCAAATCTGCGACATAGCAATTTGTAGCTTAAAACACGTCACATCGACCCACGTTGTGCCGACCTGCGACGAACTTGCATAGTTTCGTCAAACATCGATCGTTTCAAGTGGTAGGCAATCCGGCCGTCAATGGTGATTCATGGCCTCACAGATATAAACAACAATAACTCCGCTTCTATTCGTCGTATGCGAATATGCGACATAGCAATTTGTAGCTTAAAACACGTCACATCGACCCACCTTCGGCCGATCTGCGACGAACTTGCATGGTTTCGTCAAACGTCGATCGTTTCGAGTGGTAGGGAATCCGGCCGTCAATGGTGATTCACGGCCTCACAGATATAAACAACTATAACTCCGCTTCTATTCGTCGAATGCAAATCTGCGACATAGCAATTTGTAGCTTAAAACACGACACATCGACCCACCTCATGCCGATCTGCGACGTACTTGTATAGTTTCGTCAAACGTCGATCGTTTCGAGTGGTAGGCAATCCGGTAGTCAATGGCGATTCATGGCCTCACAGATATAAACAACTATAACTCCGCTTCTATTCGTCGTATGCGAATCTGCGACCTAGCAATGTGTAGCTTAAAACACGCCCCAATGAACCACCTTATACCGATCTGCGACGAACTTGCATAGTTTCGTCAAACATAGATCGATTCTAGTGGAAAGCAATCCGGCCGTCAATGGTGATTCATGGCCAGACAGATATAAACAACTATAACTCCGCTTCTATTCGTCAAATGCAAATCTGCGACATAGCAATTTGTAGCATAAAACACGTCACATCGACCCACCTTGTGCCGATCTGCGACGAACTTGCATGGTTTCGTCAAACGTCGATCGTTTCGAGTGGTAGGGAATCCGGCCGTCAATGGTGATTCATGGCCTCACAGATATAAACAACTATAACTCCGCTTCTATTCGTCGTATGCAAATCTGCGACATAGCAATGTGTAGCTTAAAACACGTCACATCGACCCACCTTGTGCCGATCTGCGACGAACTTGCATGGTTTCGTCAAACGTCGATCGTTTCGAGTGGTAGGGAATCCGGCCGTCAATGGTGATTCATGGCCTCACAGATATAAACCACAATAACTCCGTTCTATTCGTCGTATGCGAATCTGCGACATAGCAATTTGTAGCTTAAAACACGCCCTAACGAACCACCTTATACCGATCTGCGACGAACTTGCATAGTTTTGTCAAACATCGATCGTTTCGAGTGGAAAGCAATCCGGCCGTCAATGGTGATTCATGACCTGACAGATATAAACAATTATAACTCCGCTTCTATTCGTCGAATGCAAATCTGCGACATAGCAATTTGTAGCTTAAAACACGTTACATCGACCCACCTTGTGCCGATCTGCGACGAACTTGCATAGTTTCGTCAAACATCGATCGTTTCGAGTGGTAGGCAATCCGGCCGTCAATGGTGATTCATGGCCTCACAGATATAAACAACAATAACTCCGCTTCTATTCGTCGTATGCGAATATGCGACATAGCAATTTGTAGCTTAAAACACGTCACATCGACCCACCTTCGGCCGATCTGCGACGAACTTGCATGGTTTCGTCAAACGTCGATCGTTTCGAGTGGTAGGGAATCCGGCCGTCAATGGTGATTCACGGCCTCACAGATATAAACAACTATAACTCCGCTTCTATTCGTCGAATGCAAATCTGCGACATAGCAATTTGTAGCTTAAAACACGACACATCGACCCACCTCATGCCGATCTGCGACGTACTTGTATAGTTTCGTCAAACGTCGATCGTTTCGAGTGGTAGGCAATCCGGTAGTCAATGGCGATTCATGGCCTCACAGATATAAACAACTATAACTCCGCTTCTATTCGTCGTATGCGAATCTGCGACCTAGCAATGTGTAGCTTAAAACACGCCCCAATGAACCAGCTTATACCGATCTGCGACGAACTTGCATAGTTTCGTCAAACATCGATCGATTCTAGTGGAAAGCAATCCGGCCGTCAATGGTGATTCATGGCCAGACAGATATAAACAACTATAACTCCGCTTCTATTCGTCAAATGCAAATCTGCGACATAGCAATTTGTAGCATAAAACACGTCACATCGACCCACCTTGTGCCGATCTGCGACGAACTTGCATGGTTTCGTCAAACGTCGATCGTTTCGAGTGGTAGAGAATCCGGCCGTCAATGGTGATTCATGGCCTCACAGATATAAACAACTATAACTCCGCTTCTATTCGTCGTATGCAAATCTGCGACATAGCAATGTGTAGCTTAAAACACGTCACATCGACCCACCTTGTGCCGATCTGCGACGAACTTGCATGGTTTCGTCAAACGTCGATCGTTTCGAGTGGTAGGGAATCCGGCCGTCAATGGTGATTCATGGCCTCACAGATATAAACCACAATAACTCCGTTCTATTCGTCGTATGCAAATCTGCGACATAGCAATTTGTAGCATAAAACACGCCCCAACGAACCACCTTATACCGATCTGCGACGAACTTGCATAGTTTCGTCAAACATCGATCGTTTCGACTGGAAAGCAATCCGGCCGTCAATGGTGATTCATGGCCTCACAGATATAAACAACAATAACTCCGCTTCTATTCGTCGTATGCGAATATGCGACATAGCAATTTGTAGCTTAAAACACGCCACATCGAACCACCTTGTGCCGATCTGCGACGAACTTGCATAGTTTCGTCAAACATCGATCGTTTCGAGTGGTAGGCAATCCGGCCGTCAATGGTGATTCATGGCCTCACAGATAGAAACAACAATAACTCCGCTTCTATTCGTCGTATGCAAATCTGCGACATAGCAATTTGTAGCAAAAAACACGCCCCAACGATCCACCTTATACCGATCTGCGACGTACTTGTATAGTTTCGTCAAACGTCGATCGTTTCGAGTGGTAGGCAATCCGGTAGTCAATGGCGATTCATGGCCTCACAGATATAAACAACTATAACTCCGCTTCTATTCGTCGTATGCGAATCTGCGACCTAGCAATGTGTAGCTTAAAACACGCCCCAATGAACCACCTTATACCGATCTGCGACGAACTTGCATAGTTTCGTCAAACATCGATCGATTCTAGTGGAAAGCAATCCGGCCGTCAATGGTGATTCATGGCCTCACAGATAGAAACAACAATAACTCCGCTTCTATTCGTCGTATGCGAATATGCGACATAGCAATTTGTAGCTTAAAACACGCCACATCGAACCACCTTGTGCCGATCTGCGACGAACTTGCATAGTTTCGTCAAACGTCGATCGTTTCGAGTCGTAGGCAATCCGGCCGTCAATGGTGATTCATGGCCTCACAGATATAAACAACAATAACTCCGCTTCTATTCGTCGTATGCGAATATGCGACATAGCAATTTGTAGCTTAAAACACGTCACATCGACCCACCTTCTGCCGATCTGCGACGAACTTGCATGGTTTCGTCAAACGTTGATCGTTTCGAGTGGTAGGGAATCCGGCCGTCAATGGTGATTCATGGCCTCACAGATATAAACAACTATAACTCAGCTTCTATTCGTCGAATGCAAATCTGCGACATAGCAGTTTGTAGCTTAAAACACGTCACATCGACCCACGTTGTGCCGATCTGCGACGAACTTGCATAGTTTCGTTAAACATCGATCGTTTCAAGTGGTAGGCAATCCGGCCGTCAATGGTGATTCATGGCCTCACAGATATAAACAACAATAACTCCGCTTCTATTCGTCGTATGCGAATATGCGACATAGCAATTTGTAGCTTAAAACACGTCACATCGACCCACCTTCGGCCGATCTGCGACGAACTTGCATGGTTTCGTCAAACGTCGATCGTTTCGAGTGGTAGGGAATCCGGCCGTCAATGGTGATTCACGGCCTCACAGATATAAACAACTATAACTCCGCTTCTATTCGTCGAATGCAAATCTGCGACATAGCAATTTGTAGCTTAAAACACGACACATCGACCCACCTCATGCCGATCTGCGACGTACTTGTATAGTTTCGTCAAACGTCGATCGTTTCGAGTGGTAGGCAATCCGGTAGTCAATGGCGATTCATGGCCTCACAGATATAAACAACTATAACTCCGCTTCTATTCGTCGTATGCGAATCTGCGACCTAGCAATGTGTAGCTTAAAACACGCCCCAATGAACCACCTTATACCGATCTGCGACGAACTTGCATAGTTTCGTCAAACATCGATCGATTCTAGTGGAAAGCAATCCGGCCGTCAATGGTGATTCATGGCCAGACAGATATAAACAACTATAACTCCGCTTCTATTCGTCGAATGCAAATCTGCGACATAGCAATTTGTAGCATAAAACACGTCACATCGACCCACCTTGTGCCGATCTGCGACGAACTTGCATGGTTTCGTCAAACGTCGATCGTTTCGAGTGGTAGGGAATCCGGCCGTCAATGGTGATTCATGGCCTCACAGATATAAACAACTATAACTCCGCTTCTATTCGTCGTATGCAAATCTGCGACATAGCAATTTGTAGCTTAAAACACGTCACATCGACCCACCTTGTGCCGATCTGCGACGAACTTGCATGGTTTCGTCAAACGTCGATCGTTTCGAGTGGTAGGGAATCCGGCCGTCAATGGTGATTCATGGCCTCACAGATATAAACCACAATAACTCCGTTCTATTCGTCGTATGCGAATCTGCGACATAGAAATTTGTAGCTTAAAACACGCCCTAACGAACCACCTTATACCGATCTGCGACGAACTTGCATAGTTTCGTCAAACATCGATCGTTTCGACTGGAAAGCAATCCGGCCGTCAATGGTGATTCATGGCCTGACAGATATAAACAACTATAACTCCGCTTCTATTCGTCGTATACGAATCTGCGACCTAGCAATTTGTAGCATAAAACACGGCCCAACGACCCACCTTGTACCGATCTGCGACGAACTTGCATAGTTTCGTCCAACATCGATCGTTTCGAGTGGAAAGCAATCCGGCCGTCAATGGTGATTCATGGCCTCACAGATATAAACAACTATAACTCCGCTTCTATTCGTCGAATGCAAATCTGCGACATAGCAATTTGTAGCTTAAAACACGTCACATCGACCCACGTTGTGCCCATCTGCGACGAACTTGCATAGTTTCGTCAAACATCGATCGTTTCAAGTGGTAGGCAATCCGGCCGTCAATGGTGATTCATGGCCTCACAGATATAAACAACAATAACTCCGCTTCTATTCGTCGTATGCAAATCTGCGACATAGCAATTTGTAGCATAAAACACGCCCCAACGAACCACCTTATACCGATCTGCGACGAACTTGCATAGTTTCGTCCAACATCGATCGTTTCGAGTGGAAAGCAATCCGGCCGTCAATGGTGATTCATGGCCTCACAGATATAAACAACTATAACTCCGCTTCTATTCGTCGAATGCAAATCTGCGACATAGCAATTTGTAGCATAAAACACGTCACATCGACCCACCTTCGGCCGATCTGCGACGAACTTGCATGGTTTCGTCAAACGTCGATCGTTTCGAGTGGTAGGGAATCCGGCCGTCAATGGTGATTCACGGCCTCACAGATATAAACAACTATAACTCCGCTTCTATTCGTCGAATGCAAATCTGCGACATAGCAATTTGTAGCTTAAAACACGACACATCGACCCACCTCATGCCGATCTGCGACGTACTTGTATAGTTTCGTCAAACGTCGATCGTTTCGAGTGGTAGGCAATCCGGTAGTCAATGGCGATTCATGGCCTCACAGATATAAACAACTATAACTCCGCTTCTATTCGTCGTATGCGAATCTGCGACCTAGCAATGTGTAGCTTAAAACACGCCCCAATGAACCACCTTATACCGATCTGCGACGAACTTGCATAGTTTCGTCAAACATCGATCGATTCTAGTGGAAAGCAATCCGGCCGTCAATGGTGATTCATGGCCAGACAGATATAAACAACTATAACTCCGCTTCTATTCGTCGAATGCAAATCTGCGACATAGCAATTTGTAGCATAAAACACGTCACATCGACCCACCTTGTGCCGATCTGCGACGAACTTGCATGGTTTCGTCAAACGTCGATCGTTTCGAGTGGTAGGGAATCCGGCCGTCAATGGTGATTCATGGCCTCACAGATATAAACAACTATAACTCCGCTTCTATTCGTCGTATGCAAATCTGCGACATAGCAATTTGTAGCTTAAAACACGTCACATCGACCCACCTTGTGCCGATCTGCGACGAACTTGCATGGTTTCGTCAAACGTCGATCGTTTCGAGTGGTAGGGAATCCGGCCGTCAATGGTGATTCATGGCCTCACAGATATAAACCACAATAACTCCGTTCTATTCGTCGTATGCGAATCTGCGACATAGCAATTTGTAGCTTAAAACACGCCCTAACGAACCACCTTATACCGATCTGCGACGAACTTGCATAGTTTCGTCAAACATCGATCGTTTCGACTGGAAAGCAATCCGGCCGTCAATGGTGATTCATGGCCTGACAGATATAAACAACTATAACTCCGCTTCTATTCGTCGTATGCGAATCTGCGACCTAGCAATTTGTAGCATAAAACACGGCCCAACGACCCACCTTATACCGATCTGCGACGAACTTGCATAGTTTCGTCCAACATCGATCGTTTCGAGTGGAAAGCAATCCGGCCGTCAATGGTGATTCATGGCCTCACAGATATAAACAACTATAACTCCGCTTCTATTCGTCGAATGCAAATCTGCGACATAGCAATTTGTAGCTTAAAACACGTCACATCGACCCACGTTGTGCCCATCTGCGACGAACTTGCATAGTTTCGTCAAACATCGATCGTTTCAAGTGGTAGGCAATCCGGCCGTCAATGGTGATTCATGGCCTCACAGATATAAACAACAATAACTCCGCTTCTATTCGTCGTATGCAAATCTGCGACATAGCAATTTGTAGCATAAAACACGCCCCAACGAACCACCTTATACCGATCTGCGACGAACTTGCATAGTTTCGTCCAACATCGATCGTTTCGAGTGGAAAGCAATCCGGCCGTCAATGGTGATTCATGGCCTCACAGATATAAACAACTATAACTCCGCTTCTATTCGTCGAATGCAAATCTGCGACATAGCAATTTGTAGCATAAAACACGTCACATCGACCCACCTTGTGCCGATCTGCGACGAACTTGCATGGTTTCGTCAAACGTCGATCGTTTCGAGTGGTAGGGAATCCGGCCGTCAATGGTGATTCATGGCCTCACAGATATAAACAACTATAACTCCGCTTCTATTCGTCGTATGCGAATCTGCGACCTAGCAATTTGTAGCATAAAACACGGCCCAACGACCCACCTTATACCGATCTGCGACGAACTTGCATAGTTTCGTCCAACATCGATCGTTTCGAGTGGAAAGCAATCCGGCCGTCAATGGTGATTCATGGCCTCACAGATATAAACAACTATAACTCCGCTTCTATTCGTCGAATGCAAATCTGCGACATAGCAATTTGTAGCTTAAAACACGTCACATCGACCCACGTTGTGCCGATCTGCGACGAACTTGCATAGTTTCGTCAAACATCGATCGTTTCAAGTGGTAGGCAATCCGGCCGTCAATGGTGATTCATGGCCTCACAGATATAAACAACAATAACTCCGCTTCTATTCGTCGTATGCAAATCTGCGACATAGCAATTTGTAGCATAAAACACGCCCCAACGAACCACCTTATACCGATCTGCGACGAACTTGCATAGTTTCGTCCAACATCGATCGTTTCGAGTGGAAAGCAATCCGGCCGTCAATGGTGATTCATGGCCTCACAGATATAAACAACTATAACTCCGCTTCTATTCGTCGAATGCAAATCTGCGACATAGCAATTTGTAGCTTAAAACACGTCACATCGAACCACCTTGCGCCGATCTGCGACGAACTTGCATGGTTTCGTCAAACATCGATCGTTTCGAGTGGTAGGGAATCCGACCGTCAATGGTGATTCATGGCCTCACAGATGTAAACAACTATAACTCCGCTTCTATTCGTCGAATGCAAATCTGCGACATAGCAATTTGTAGCTTAAAACACGTCACATCGACCCACCTTGTGCCGATCTGCGACGAACTTGCATAGTTTCGTCAAACATCGATCGTTTCGAGTGGTAGGCAATCCGGCCGTCATTGGTGATTCATGGCCTCACAGATATAAACAACTATAACTCCGCTTCTATTCGTCGTATGCGAATCTGCGACCTAGCAATTTGTAGCTTAAAACACGCCCCAATGAACCACCTTATACCGATCTGCGACGAACTTGCATAGTTTCGTCAAACATCGATCGATTCTAGTGGAAAGCAATCCGGCCGTCAATGGTGATTCATGGCCAGACAGATATAAACAACTATAACTCCGCTTCTATTCGTCGAATGCAAATCTGCGACATAGCAATTTGTAGCTTAAAACACGTCACATCGACCCACCTTGTGCCGATCTGCGACGAACTTGCATAGTTTCGTCAAACATCGATCGTTTCGAGTGGTAGGCAATCCGGCCGTCATTGGTGATTCATGGCCTCACAGATATAAACAACTATAACTCCGCTTCTATTCGTCGTATGCAAATCTGCGACATAGCAATTTGTAGCATAAAACACGCCCCAACGAACCACCTTATACCGATCTGCGACGAACTTGCATAGTTTTGTCAAACATCGATCGTTTCGAGTGGAAAGCAATCCGGCCGTCAATGGTGATTCATGGCCCCACAGATATAAACATCAATAACTCCGCTTCTATTCGTCGTATGCGAATCTGCGACATAGCAATTTGTAGCTTAAAACAAGACACATCGGCCCACCTCATGCCGATCTGCGACGTACTTGTATAGTTTCGTCAAACGTCGATCGATTCGAGTGGTAGGCAATCCGGTAGTCAATGGCGATTCATGGCCTCACAGATATAAAGAACTATAAGTCCGCTTCTATTCGTCGTATGCGAATATGCGACATAGCAATTTGTAGCTTAAAACACGCCCCAAACGAACCACCTTATACCGATCTGCGACGAACTTGCATAGTTTTGTCTAACATCGATCGTTTCGAGTGGAAAGCAATCCGGCCGTCAATGGTGATTCATGGCCTCACAGATTTAAACAACTATAACTCCGCTTCTATTCGTCGAATGCAAATCTGCGACATAGCAATTTGTAGCTTAAAACACGACACATCGACCCACCTTGTGCCGATCTGCGACGCACTTGCATAGTTTCGTCAAACATCGATCGTTTCGAGTGGTAGGCAATCCGGCCGTCATTGGTGATTCATGGCCTCACAGATATAAACAACAATAACTCCGCTTCTATTCGTCGTATTCAAATCTGCGACATAGCAATTTGTAGCATAAAACACGCCCCAACGAACCACCTTATACCGATCTGCGACGAACTTGCATAGTTTTGTCAAACATCGATCGTTTCGAGTGGAAAGCAATCCGGCCGTCAATGTTGATTCATGGCCTGACAGATATAAACAACTATAACTCCGCTTCTATTCGTCGAATGCAAATCTGCGACACCGCAGTTTGTAGCTTAAAACACGCCCCAACGAACCACCTTATACCGATCTGCGACGAACTTGCATAGTTTTGTCAAACATCGATCGTTTCGAGTGGAAAGCAATCCGGCCGTCAATGGTGATTCATGGCCTCACAGATATAAACAACAATAACTCCGCTTCTATTCGTCGTATGCAAATCTGCGACATAGCAATTTGTAGCATAAAACACGCCCCAACGAACCACCTTATACCGATCTGCGACGAACTTGCATAGTTTTGTCAAACATCGATCGTTTCGAGTGGAAAGCAATCCGGCCGTCAATGGTGATTCATGGCCTCACAGATTTAAACAACAATAACTCCGCTTCTATTCGTCGTATGCGAATATGCGACATAGCAATTTGTAGCTTAAAACACGTCACATCGACCCACGTTGTGCCCATCTGCGACGAACTTGCATAGTTTCGTCAAACATCGATCGTTTCAAGTGGTAGGCAATCCGGCCGTCAATGGTGATTCATGGCCTCACAGATATAAACAACAATAACTCCGCTTGTATTCGTCGTATGCAAATCTGCGACATAGCAATTTGTAGCATAGAACACGCCCCAACGAACCACCTTATACCGATCTGCGACGAACTTGCATAGTTTCGTCCAACATCGATCGTTTCGAGTGGAAAGCAATCCGGCCGTCAATGGTGATTCATGGCCTCACAGATATAAACAACTATAACTCCGCTTCTATTCGTCGAATGCAAATCTGCGACATAGCAATTTGTAGCTTAAAACACGCCCCAACGGCCAACTTATACCGATCTGCGACGAACTTGCATAGTTTCGTCAAACATCGATCGATTCTAGTGGAAAGCAATCCGGCCGTCAATGGTGATTCATGGCCAGACAGATATAAACAACTATAACTCCGCTTCTATTCGTCGAATGCAAATCTGCGACATAGCAATTTGTAGCTTAAAACACGTCACATCGACCCACCTTGTGCCGATCTGCGACGAACTTGCATAGTTTCGTCAAACATCGATCGTTTCGAGTGGTAGGCAATCCGGCCGTCATTGGTGATTCATGGCCTCACAGATATAAACAACTATAACTCCGCTTCTATTCGTCGTATGCAAATCTGCGACATAGCAATTTGTAGCATAAAACACGCCCCAACGAACCACCTTATACCGATCTGCGACGAACTTGCATAGTTTTGTCAAACATCGATCGTTTCGAGTGGAAAGCAATCCGGCCGTCAATGGTGATTCATGGCCCCACAGATTTAAACAACAATAACTCCGCTTCTATTCGTCGTATGCGAATATGCGACATAGCAATTTGTAGCTTAAAACACGTCACATCGACCCACGTTGTGCCCATCTGCGACGAACTTGCATAGTTTCGTCAAACATCGATCGTTTCAAGTGGTAGGCAATCCGGCCGTCAATGGTGATTCATGGCCTCACAGATATAAACAACAATAACTCCGCTTCTATTCGTCGTATGCGAATATGCGACATAGCAATTTGTAGCTTAAAACACGTCACATCGACCCACCTTCGGCCGATCTGCGACGAACTTGCATGGTTTCGTCAAACGTCGATCGTTTCGAGTGGTAGGGAATCCGGCCGTCAATGGTGATTCATGGTCTCACAGATATAAACATCAATAACTCCGCTTCTATTCGTCGTTTGCGAATCTGCGACATAGCAATTTGTAGCTTAAAACAAGACACATCGGCCCACCTCATGCCGATCTGCGACGTACTTGTATAGTTTCGTCAAACGTCGATCGATTCGAGTGGTAGGCAATCCGGTAGTCAATGGCGATTCATGGCCTCACAGATATAAAGAACTATAAGTCCGCTTCTATACGCCGTATGCGAATCTGCGACATAGCAATTTGTAGCTTAAAACACGCCCCAAACGAACCACCTTATACCGATCTGCGACGAACTTGCATAGTTTTGTCAAACATCGATCGTTTCGAGTGGAAAGCAATCCGGCCGTCAATGTTGATTCATGGCCTGACAGATATAAACAACTATAACTCCGCTTCTATTCGTCGAATGCAAATCTGCGACACCGCAGTTTGTAGCTTAAAACACGCCCCAACGAACCACCTTATACCGATCTGCGACGAACTTGCATAGTTTTGTCAAACATCGATCGTTTCGAGTGGAAAGCAATCCGGCCGTCAATGGTGATTCATGGCCTCACAGATATAAACAACAATAACTCCGCTTCTATTCGTCGTATGCAAATCTGCGACATAGCAATTTGTAGCATAAAACACGCCCCAACGAACCACCTTATACCGATCTGCGACGAACTTGCATAGTTTTGTCAAACATCGATCGTTTCGAGTGGAAAGCAATCCGGCCGTCAATGGTGATTCATGGCCTCACAGATTTAAACAACAATAACTCCGCTTCTATTCGTCGTATGCGAATATGCGACATAGCAATTTGTAGCTTAAAACACGTCACATCGACCCACGTTGTGCCCATCTGCGACGAACTTGCATAGTTTCGTCAAACATCGATCGTTTCAAGTGGTAGGCAATCCGGCCGTCAATGGTGATTCATGGCCTCACAGATATAAACAACAATAACTCCGCTTGTATTCGTCGTATGCAAATCTGCGACATAGCAATTTGTAGCATAGAACACGCCCCAACGAACCACCTTATACCGATCTGCGACGAACTTGCATAGTTTCGTCCAACATCGATCGTTTCGAGTGGAAAGCAATCCGGCCGTCAATGGTGATTCATGGCCTCACAGATATAAACAACTATAACTCCGCTTCTATTCGTCGAATGCAAATCTGCGACATAGCAATTTGTAGCTTAAAACACGCCCCAACGGCCAACTTATACCGATCTGCGACGAACTTGCATAGTTTTGTCAAACATCGATCGTTTCGAGTGGAAAGCAATCCGGCCGTCAATGGTGATTCATGGCCTCACAGATATAAACAATAATAACTCCGCTTCTATTCGTCGTATGCAAATCCGCGACATAGCAATTTGTAGCATAAAACACGCCCCAACGAACCACCTTATACCGATCTGCGACGAACTTGCATAGTTTTGTCAAACATCGATCGTTTCGAGTGGAAAGCAATCCGGCCGTCAATGTTGATTCATGGCCTCACAGATACAAACAACTATAACTCCGCTTCTATTCGTCGAATGCAAATCTGCGACATAGCAATTTGTAGCTTAAAACACGCCCCAACGAACCACCTTATACCGATCTGCGACGAACTTGCATAGTTTTGTCAAACATCGATCGTTTCGAGTGGAAAGCAATCCGGCCGTCAATGGTGATTCATGGCCTCACAGATTTAAACAACAATAACTCCGCTTCTATTCGTCGTATGCAAATCTGCGACATAGCAATTTGTAGCATAAAACACGCCCCAACGAACCACCTTATCCCGATCTGCGACGAACTTGCATAGTTTTGTCAAACATCGATCGTTTCGAGTGGAAAGCAATCCGGCCGTCAATGGTGATTCATGGCCTCACAGATTTAAACAACAATAACTCCGCTTCTATTCGTCGTATGCGAATATGCGACATAGCAATTTGTAGCTTAAAACACGTCACATCGACCCACGTTGTGCCCATCTGCGACGAACTTGCATAGTTTCGTCAAACATCGATCGTTTCAAGTGGTAGGCAATCCGGCCGTCAATGGTGATTCATGGCCTCACAGATATAAACAACAATAACTCCGCTTCTATTCGTCGTATGCGAATATGCGACATAGCAATTTGTAGCTTAAACACGTCACATCGACCCACCTTCGGCCGATCTGCGACGAACTTGCATGGTTTCGTCAAACGTCGATCGTTTCGAGTGGTAGGGAATCCGGCCGTCAATGGTGATTCATGGTCTCACAGATATAAACATCAATAACTCCGCTTCTATTCGTCGTATGCGAATCTGCGACATAGCAATTTGTAGCTTAAAACAAGACACATCGGCCCACCTCATGCCGATCTGCGACGTACTTGTATAGTTTCGTCAAACGTCGATCGATTCGAGTGGTAGGCAATCCGGTAGTCAATGGCGATTCATGGCCTCACAGATATAAAGAACTATAAGTCCGCTTCTATACGCCGTATGCGAATCTGCGACATAGCAATTTGTAGCTTAAAACACGCCCCAACGAACCACCTTATACCGATCTGCGACGAACTTGCATAGTTTTGTCTAACATCGATCGTTTCGAGTGGAAAGCAATCCGGCCGTCAATGGTGATTCATGGCCTCACAGATTTAAACAACTATAACTCCGCTTCTATTCGTCGAATGCAAATCTGCGACATAGCAATTTGTAGCTTAAAACACGACACATCGACCCACCTTGTGCCGATCTGCGACGCACTTGCATAGTTTCGTCAAACATCGATCGTTTCGAGTAGTAGGCAATCCGGCCGTCAATGGTGATTCATGGCCTCACAGATATAAACAACAATAACTCCGCTTCTATTCGTCGTATGCAAATCTGCGACATAGCAATTTGTAGCATAGAACACGCCCCAACGAACCACCTTATACCGATCTGCGACGAACTTGCATAGTTTCGTCCAACATCGATCGTTTCGAGTGGAAAGCAATCCGGCCGTCAATGGTGATTCATGGCCTCACAGATGTAAACAACTATAACTCCGCTTCTATTCGTCGAATGCAAATCTGCGACATAGCAATTTGTAGCTTAAAACACGTCACATCGACCCACCTTGTGCCGATCTGCGACGAACTTGTATAGTTTCGTCAAACATCGATCGTTTCGAGTGGTAGGCAATCCGGCCGTCATTGGTGATTCATGGCCTCACAGATATAAACAACTATAATTCCGCTTCTATTCGTCGTATGCGAATCTGCGACCTAGCAATTTGTAGCTTAAAACACGCCCCAATGAACCACCTTATACCGATCTGCGACGAACTTGCATAGTTTCGTCAAACATCGATCGATTCTAGTGGAAAGCAATCCGGCCGTCAATGGTGATTCATGGCCAGACAGATATAAACAACTATAACTCCGCTTCTATTCGTCGAATGCAAATCTGCGACATAGCAATTTGTAGCTTAAAACACGCCCCAACGGACCACCTTATACCGATCTGCGACGAACTTGCATAGTTTTGTCAAACATCGATCGTTTCGAGTGGAAAGCAATCCGGCCGTCAATGGTGATTCATGGCCTCACAGATATAAACAACAATAACTCCGCTTCTATTCGTCGTATGCAAATCTGCGACATAGCAATTTGTAGCATAAAACACGCCCCAACGAACCACCTTATCCCGATCTGCGACGAACTTGCATAGTTTTGTCAAACATCGATCGTTTCGAGTGGAAAGCAATCCGGCCGTCAATGGTGATTCATGGCCTCACAGATTTAAACAACAATAACTCCGCTTCTATTCGTCGTATGCGAATATGCGACATAGCAATTTGTAGCTTAAAACACGTCACATCGACCCACGTTGTGCCCATCTGCGACGAACTTGCATAGTTTCGTCAAACATCGATCGTTTCAAGTGGTAGGCAATCCGGCCGTCAATGGTGATTCATGGCCTCACAGATATAAACAACAATAACTCCGCTTCTATTCGTCGTATGCGAATATGCGACATAGCAATTTGTAGCTTAAAACACGTCACATCGACCCACCTTCGGCCGATCTGCGACGAACTTGCATGGTTTCGTCAAACGTCGATCGTTTCGAGTGGTAGGGAATCCGGCCGTCATTGGTGATTCATGGCCTCACAGATATAAACAACAATAACTCCGCTTCTATTCGTCGTATTCAAATCTGCGACATAGCAATTTGTAGCATAAAACACGCCCCAACGAACCACCTTATACCGATCTGCGACGAACTTGCATAGTTTTGTCAAACATCGATCGTTTCGAGTGGAAAGCAATCCGGCCGTCAATGTTGATTCATGGCCTGACAGATATAAACAACTATAACTCCGCTTCTATTCGTCGAATGCAAATCTGCGACATAGCAATTTGTAGCTTAAAACACGCCCCAACGAACCACCTTATACCGATCTGCGACGAACTTGCATAGTTTTGTCAAACATCGATCGTTTCGAGTGGAAAGCAATCCGGCCGTCAATGGTGATTCATGGCCTCACAGATATAAACAACAATAACTCCGCTTCTATTCGTCGTATGCAAATCTGCGACGTAGCAATTTGTAGCATAAAACACGCCCCAACGAACCACCTTATACCGATCTGCGACGAACTTGCATAGTTTTGTCAAACATCGATCGTTTCGAGTGGAAAGCAATCCGGCCGTCAATGGTGATTCATGGCCTCACAGATTTAAACAACAATAACTCCGCTTCTATTCGTCGTATGCGAATATGCGACATAGCAATTTGTAGCTTAAAACACGTCACATCGACCCACGTTGTGCCCATCTGCGACGAACTTGCATAGTTTCGTCAAACATCGATCGTTTCAAGTGGTAGGCAATCCGGCCGTCAATGGTGATTCATGGCCTCACAGATATAAACAACAATAACTCCGCTTCTATTCGTCGTATGCAAATCTGCGACATAGCAATTTGTAGCATAGAACACGCCCCAACGAACCACCTTATACCGATCTGCGACGAACTTGCATAGTTTCGTCCAACATCGATCGTTTCGAGTGGAAAGCAATCCGGCCGTCAATGGTGATTCATGGCCTCACAGATATAAACAACTATAACTCCGCTTCTATTCGTCGAATGCAAATCTGCGACATAGCAATTTGTAGCTTAAAACACGCCCCAACGGCCAACTTATACCGATCTGCGACGAACTTGCATAGTTTTGTCAAACATCGATCGTTTCGAGTGGAAAGCAATCCGGCCGTCAATGGTGATTCATGGCCTCACAGATATAAACAATAATAACTCCGCTTCTATTCGTCGTATGCAAATCCGCGACATAGCAATTTGTAGCATAAAACACGCCCCAACGAACCACCTTATACCGATCTGCGACGAACTTGCATAGTTTTGTCAAACATCGATCGTTTCGAGTGGAAAGCAATCCGGCCGTCAATGTTGATTCATGGCCTCACAGATATAAACAACTATAACTCCGCTTCTATTCGTCGAATGCAAATCTGCGACATAGCAATTTGTAGCTTAAAACACGCCCCAACGAACCACCTTATACCGATCTGCGACGAACTTGCATAGTTTTGTCAAACATCGATCGTTTCGAGTGGAAAGCAATCCGGCCGTCAATGGTGATTCATGGCCTCACAGATATAAACAACAATAACTCCGCTTCTATTCGTCGTATGCAAATCTGCGACGTAGCAATTTGTAGCATAAAACACGCCCCAACGAACCACCTTATACCGATCTGCGACGAACTTGCATAGTTTTGTCAAACATCGATCGTTTCGAGTGGTAGGCAATCCGGCCGTCAATGGTGATTCATGGCCTCACAGATTTAAACAACAATAACTCCGCTTCTATTCGTCGTATGCGAATATGCGACATAGCAATTTGTAGCTTAAAACACGTCACATCGACCCACGTTGTGCCCATCTGCGACGAACTTGCATAGTTTCGTCAAACATCGATCGTTTCAAGTGGTAGGCAATCCGGCCGTCAATGGTGATTCATGGCCTCACAGATATAAACAACAATAACTCCGCTTCTATTCGTCGTATGCAAATCTGCGACATAGCAATTTGTAGCATAGAACACGCCCCAACGAACCACCTTATACCGATCTGCGACGAACTTGCATAGTTTCGTCCAACATCGATCGTTTCGAGTGGAAAGCAATCCGGCCGTCAATGGTGATTCATGGCCTCACAGATATAAACAACTATAACTCCGCTTCTATTCGTCGAATGCAAATCTGCGACATAGCAATTTGTAGCTTAAAACACGACACATCGAACCACCTTGCGCCGATCTGCGACGAACTTGCATGGTTTCGTCAAACATCGATCGTTTCGAGTGGTAGGGAATCCGACCGTCAATGGTGATTCATGGCCTCACAGATGTAAACAACTATAACTCCGCTTCTATTCGTCGAATGCAAATCTGCGACATAGCAATTTGTAGCTTAAAACACGTCGCATCGACCCACCTTGTGCCGATCTGCGACGAACTTGCATAGTTTCGTCAAACATCGATCGTTTCGAGTGGTAGGCAATCCGGCCGTCATTGGTGATTCATGGCCTCACAGATATAAACAACTATAACTCCGCTTCTATTCGTCGTATGCGAATCTGCGACCTAGCAATTTGTAGCTTAAAACACGCCCCAATGTACCACCTTATACCGATCTGCGACGAACTTGCATAGTTTCGTCAAACATCGATCGATTCTAGTGGAAAGCAATCCGGCCGTCAATGGTGATTCATGGCCAGACAGATATAAACAACTATAACTCCGCTTCTATTCGTCGAATGCAAATCTGCGACATAGCAATTTGTAGCTTAAAACACGCCCCAACGGACCACCTTATACCGATCTGCGACGAACTTGCATAGTTTTGTCAAACATCGATCGTTTCGAGTGGAAAGCAATCCGGCCGTCAATGGTGATTCATGGCCTCACAGATATAAACAACAATAACTCCGCTTCTATTCGTCGTATGCAAATCTGCGACATAGCAATTTGTAGCATAAAACACGCCCCAATGAACCACCTCATACCGATCTGCGACGAACTTGCATAGTTTCGTCAAACATCGATCGATTCTAGTGGAAAGCAATCCGACCGTCAATGGTGATTCATGGCCAGACAGATATAAACAACTATAACTCCGCTTCTATTCGTCGAATGCAAATCTGCGACATAGCAATTTGTAACTTAAAACACGCCCCAACGGACCACCTTATACCGATCTGCGACGAACTTGCATAGTTTTGTCAAACATCGATCGTTTCGAGTGGAAAGCAATCCGGCCGTCAATGGTGATTCATGGCCTCACAGATATAAACAACAATAACACCGCTTCTATTCGTCGTATGCAAATCTGCGACATAGCAATTTGTAGCATAAAACACGCCACAACGAACCACCTTATACCGATCTGCGACGAACTTGCATAGTTTTGTCAAACATCGATCGTTTCGAGTGGAAAGCAATCCGGCCGTCAATGGTGATTCATGGCCTCACAGATTTAAACAACAATAACTCCGCTTCTATTCGTCGTATGCAAATATGCGACATAGCAATTTGTAGCTTAAAACACGTCACATCGACCCACGTTGTGCCCATCTGCGACGAACTTGCATAGTTTCGTCAAACATCGATCGTTTCAAGTGGTAGGCAATCCGGCCGTCAATGGTGATTCATGGCCTCACAGATATAAACAACAATAACTCCGCTTCTATTCGTCGTATGCAAATCTGCGACATAGCAATTTGTAGCATAGAACACGCCCCAACGAACCACCTTATACCGATCTGCGACGAACTTGCATAGTTTCGTCCAACATCGATCGTTTCGAGTGGAAAGCAATCCGGCCGTCAATGGTGATTCATGGCCTCACAGATATAAACAACTATAACTCCGCTTCTATTCGTCGAATGCAAATCTGCGACATAGCAATTTGTAGCTTAAAACACGTCACATCGAACCACCTTGCGCCGATCTGCGACGAACTTGCATGGTTTCGTCAAACATCGATCGTTTCGAGTGGAAAGCAATCCGGCCGTCAATGGTGATTCATGGCCTCACAGATTTAAACAACTATAACTCCGCTACTATTCGTCGTATGCAAATATGCGACATAGCAATTTGTAGCTTAAAACACGCCCCAACGAACCACCTTATACCGATCTGCGACGAACTTGCATAGTTTCGTCAAACATCGATCGTTTCGAGTGGAAAGCAATCCGGCCGTCAATGGTGATTCATGGCCTCAAAGATATAAACAACAATAACTCCGCTTCTATTTGTCGTATGCAAATCTGCGACATAGCAATTTGTAGCTTAAAACACGTCACATCGACCCACCTTTTGCCGATCTGCGACGAACTTGCATGGTTTCGTCAAACGTCGATCGTTTCGAGTGGTAGGGAATCCGGCCGTCAATGGTGATTCATGGCCTCACAGATATAAACCACAATAACTCCGCTTCTATTCGTCGTATGCGAATCTGCGACATAGCAATTTGTAGCTTAAAACGCGCCCTAACGAACCACCTAATACCGATCTGCGACGAACTTGCATAGTTTTGTCAAACATCGATCGTTTCGAGTGGAAAGCAATCCGGCCGTCAATGGTGATTCATGACCTGACAGATATAAACAATTATAACTCCGCTTCTATTCGTCGAATGCAAATCTGCGACATAGCAATTTGTAGCTTAAAACACGTCACATCGACCCACCTTGTGCCGATGTGCGACGAACTTGCATAGTTTCGTCAAACGTCGATCGTTTCGAGTGGAAAGCAATCCGGCCGTCAATGGTGATTCATGGCCTGACAGATATAAACAACTATAACTCCGCTTCTATTCGTCGAATGCAAATCTGCGACATAGCAATTTGTAGCCTAAAACACGTCACATCGAACCACCTTGTGCCGATCTGCGAAGAACTTGCATAGTTTCGTCAAACATCGATCGTTTCGAGTGGTAGGCAATCCGGCCGTCAATGGTGATTCATGGCCTCACAGATATAAACAACAATAACTCCGCTTCTATTCGTCGTATGCGAATATGCGACATAGCAATTTGTAGCTTAAAACACGTCACATCGACCCACCTTGTGCCGATCTGCGACGAACTTGCATAGTTTCGTCAAACATCGATCGTTTCGAGTGGTAGGCAATCCGGCCGTCATTGGTGATTCATGGCCTCACAGATATAAACAACAATAACTCCGCTACTATTCGTCGTATGCGAATATGCGACATAGCAATTTGTAGTTTAAAACACGCCACATCGAACCACCTTGTGCCGATCTGCGACGAACTTGCATAGTTTCGTCAAACGTCGATCATTTCGAGTGGTAGGCAATCCGGCCGTCAACGGTGATTCATGGCCTCACAGATATAAACAACTATAACTCCGCTTCTATTCGTCGAATGCAAATCTGCGACATAGCAATTTGTAGCTTAAAACACGACACATCGAACCACCTTGTGCCGATCTGCGACGAACTTGCATAGTTTCGTCAAACATTGATCGTTTCGAGTGGTAGGCAATCCGGCCGTCAATGGTGATTCATGGCCTCACAGATATAAACAACAATAACTCCGCTTCTATTCGTCGTATGCGAATATGCGACATAGCAATTTGTAGCTTAAAACACGTCACATCGATCCACCTTCTGCCGATCTGCGACGAACTTGCATAGTTTCGTCAAACGTCGATCGTTTCGAGTGGTAGGCAATCCGGCCGTCAACGGTGATTCATGGCCTCACAGATACAAACAACTATAACTCCGCTTCTATTCGTCGAATGCAAATCTGCGATATAGCAATTTGTAGCATAAAACACGCCCCAACGAACCACCTTATACCGATCTGCGACGAACTTGCATAGTTTTGTCTAACATCGATCGTTTCGAGTGGAAAGCAATCCGGCCGTCAATGGTGATTCATGGCCTCACAGATTTGAACAACAATAACTCCGCTTCTATTCGTCGTATGCGAATATGCGACATAGCAATTTGTAGCTTAAAACACGACACATCGAACCACCTTGTGCCGATCTGCGACGAACTTGCATAGTTTCGTCAAACATCGATCGTTTCGAGTGGAAAGCAATCCGGCCGTCAATGGTGATTCATGGCCTCACAGATTTAAACAACAATAACTCCGCTTCTATTCGTCGTATGCGAATATGCGACATAGCAATTTGTAGCTTAAAACACGTCACATCGACCCACCTTCTGCCGATCTGCGACGAACTTGCATGGTTTCGTCAAACGTCGATCGTTTCGAGTGGTAGGGAATCCGGCCGTCAATGGTGATTCATGGCCTCACAGATATAAACAACTATAACTCCGCTTCTATTCGTCGAATGCAAATCTGCGACATAGCAATTTGTAGCCTAAAACACGTCACATCGAACCACCTTGTGCCGATCTGCGAAGAACTTGCATAGTTTCGTCAAACGTCGATCGTTTCGAGTGGTAGGCAATCCGGCCGTCAATGGTGATTCATGGCCTCACAGATATAAACAACTATAACTCCGCTTCTATTCGTCGTATGCGAATATGCGACATAGCAATTTGTAGCTTAAAACACGTCACATCGACCCACCTTCTGCCGATCTGCGACGAACTTGCATGGTTTCGTCAAACGTCGATCGTTTCGAGTGGTAGGGAATCCGGCCGTCAATGGTGATTCACGGCCTCACAGATATAAACAACTATAACTCCGCTTCTACTCGTCGAATGCAAATCTGCGACATAGCAATTTGTAGCTTAAAACACGTCACATCGACCCACCTTGTGCCGATCTGCGACGAACTTGCATAGTTTCGTCAAACATCGATCGTTTCGAGAGGTAGGCAATCCGGCCGTCAATGGTGATTCATGGCCTCACAGATAGAAACAACAATAACTCCGCTTCTATTCGTCGTATGCAAATCTGCGACATAGCAATTTGTAGCATAAAACACGCCCCAACGAACCACCTTATACCGATCTGCGACGAACTTGCATAGTTTTGTCAAACATCGATCGTTTCGAGTGGAAAGCAATCCGGCCGTCAATGGTGATTCATGGCCAGACAGATATAAACAACTATAACTCAGCTTCTATTCGTCGAATGCAAATTTGCAACATAGCGATTTGTAGCTTAAAACACGACACATCGACCCACCTCATGCCGATCTGCGACGAACTTGCATGGTTTCGTCAAACGTCGATCGTTTCGAGTGGTAGGGAATCCGGCCGTCAATGGTGATTCATGGCCTCACAGATATAAACAACTATAACTCCGCTTCTATTCGTCGAATGCAAATCTGCGACATAGCAATTTGTAGCTTAAAACACGCCACAACGAACCACCTTGCACCGATCTGCGACGAGCTTGCATGGTTTCGTCAAACATCGATCGTTTCGAGTGGTAGGCAATCCGGCCGTCAATGGTGATTCATGGCCTCACAGATATAAACAACAATAACTCCGCTTCTATTCGTCGTATGCGAATATGCGACATAGCAATTTGTAGCTTAAAACACGTCACATCGACCCACCTTGTGCCGATCTGCGACGAACTTGCATAGTTTCGTCAAACATCGATCGTTTCGAGTGGTAGGCAATCCGGCCGTCATTGGTGATTCATGGCCTCACAGATATAAACAACAATAACTCCGCTACTATTCGTCGTATGCGAATATGCGACATAGCAATTTGTAGTTTAAAACACGCCACATCGAACCACCTTGTGCCGATCTGCGACGAACTTGCATAGTTTCGTCAAACGTCGATCGTTTCGAGTGGTAGGCAATCCGGCCGTCAATGGTGATTCATGGCCTCACAGATATAAACAACAATAATTCCGCTTCTATTCGTCGTATGCAAATATGCGACATAGCAATTTGTAGCTTAAAACACGTCACATCAACCCACCTTCTGCCGATCTGCGACGAACTTGCATGGTTTCGTCAAACGTCGATCGTTTCGAGTGGTAGGGAATCCGGCCGTCAATGGTGATTCACGGCCTCACAGATATAAACAACTATAACTCCGCTTCTATTCGTCGAATGCAAATCTGCGACATAGCAATTTGTAGCTTAAAACACGACACATCGACCCACCTCATGCCGATCTGCGACGTACTTGTATAGTTTCGTCAAACGTCGATAGTTTCGAGTGGTAGGCAGTCCGGTAGTCAATGGCGATTCATGGCCTCACAGATATAAACAACTATAACTCCGTTTCTATTCGTCGTATACGAATCTGCGACCTAGCAATTTGTAGCTTAAAACACGCCCCAATGAACCACCTTATACCGATCTGCGACGAACTTGCATAGTTTCGTCAAACATCGATCGATTCTAGTGGAAAGCAATCCGCCCGTCAATGGTGATTCATGGCCAGACAGATATAACCAACTATAACTCCGCTTCTATTCGTCGAATGCAAATCTGCGACATAGCAATTTGTAGCATAAAACATGTCACATCGACCCACCTTGTGCCGATCTGCGACGAACTTGCATGGTTTCGTCAAACGTCGATCGTTTCGACTGGTAGGGAATCCGGCCGTCAATGGTGATTCATGGCCTCACAGATATAAACCACAATAACTCCGCTTCTATTCGTCGTATGCGAATCTGCGACATAGCAATTTGTAGCATAAAACACGCCCCAACGAACCACCTTATACAGATCTGCGACGAACTTGCATAGTTTTGTCAAACATCGATCGTTTCGAGTGGAAAGCAATCCGGCCGTCAATGGTGATTCATGGCCTGACAGATATAAACAACTATAACTCCGCTTCTATTCGTCGAATGCAAATCTGCGACATAGCAATTTGTAGCCTAAAACACGTCACATCGAACCACCTTGTGCCGATCTGCGAAGAACTTGCATAGTTTCGTCAAACGTCGATCGTTTCGAGTGGTAGGCAATCCGGCCGTCAATGGTGATTCATGGCCTCACAGATATAAACAACTATAGCTCCGCTTCTATTCGCCGTATGCAAATCTGCGACGTAGCAATTTGTGGCATAAAACACGGCCCAACCACCCACCTTGTGCCGATCTGCGACGAACTTGCATAGTTTCGTCAAACGTCGATCGTTTCGAGTGGTAGGCAATCCGGCCGTCAATGGTGATTTATGGCCTCACAGATATAAACAACTATAACTCCGCTTCTATTCGTCGAATGCAAATCTGCGACATAGCAATTTGTAGCCTAAAACACGTCACATCGAACCACCTTGTGCCGATCTGCGAAGAACTTGCATAGTTTCGTCAAACGTCGATCGTTTCGAGTTGTAGGCAATCCGGCCGTCAATGGTGATTCATGGCCTCACAGATATAAACAACTATAACTCAGCTTCTATTCGTCGAATGCAAATTTGCAACATAGCGATTTGTAGCTTAAAACACGACACATCGACCCACCTCATGCCGATCTGCGACGAACTTGCATGGTTTCGTCAAACGTCGATCGTTTCGAGTGGTAGGGAATCCGGCCGTCAATGGTGATTCATGGCCTCACAGATATAAACAACTATAACTCCGCTTCTATTCGTCGAATGCAAATCTGCGACATAGCAATTTGTAGCTTAAAACACGCCACATCGAACCACCTTGCACCGATCTGCGACGAGCTTGCATGGTTTCGTCAAACATCGATCGTTTCGAGTGGTAGGCAATCCGGCCGTCAATGGTGATTCATGGCCTCACAGATATAAACAACAATAACTCCGCTTCTATTCGTCGTATGCGAATATGCGACATAGCAATTTGTAGCTTAAAACACGTCACATCGACCCACCTTGTGCCGATCTGCGACGAACTTGCATAGTTTCGTCAAACATCGATCGTTTCGAGTGGTAGGCAATCCGGCCGTCATTGGTGATTCATGGCCTCACAGATATAAACAACAATAACTCCGCTACTATTCGTCGTATGCGAATATGCGACATAGCAATTTGTAGTTTAAAACACGCCACATCGAACCACCTTGTGCCGATCTGCGACGAACTTGCATAGTTTCGTCAAACGTCGATCGTTTCGAGTGGTAGGCAATCCGGCCGTCAACGGTGATTCATGGCCTCACAGATATAAACAACTATAACTCCGCTTCTATTCGTCGAATGCAAATCTGCGACATAGCAATTTGTAGCTTAAAACACGTCACATCGAACCACCTTGTGCCGATCTGCGACGAACTTGCATAGTTTCGCCAAATGTCGATCGTTTCGAGTGGTAGGCAATCCGGCCGTCAATGGTGATTTATGGCCTCACAGATATAAACAACAATAACTCCGCTTCTATTCGTCGAATGCAAATCTGCGACATAGCAATTTGTAGCTTAAAACACGTCACATCGAACCACCTTGTGCCGATCTGCGACGAACTTGCATGGTTTCGTCAAACATCGATCGTTTCGAGTGGTAGGCAATCCGGCCGTCAATGGTGATTCATGGCCTCACAGATATAAACAACAATAACTCCGCTTCTATTCGTCGAATGCAAATCTGCGACATAGCAATTTGTAGCATAAAACACGCCCCAACGAACCACCTTATACCGATCTGCGAAGAACTTGCATAGTTTCGTCAAACGTCGATCGTTTCGAGTGGTAGGCAATCCGGCCGTCAATGGTGATTCATGGCCTCACAGATATAAACAACTATAACTCGGCTTCTATTCGTCGAATGCGAATCTGCGACATAGCAATTTGTAGCTTAAAACACGTCACATCGAACCACCTTGTGCCGATCTGCGACGAACTTGCATGGTTTCGTCAAACATCGATCGTTTCGAGTGGTAGGCAATCCGGCCGTCAATGGTGATTCATGGCCTCACAGATATAAACAACAATAACTCCGCTTCTATTCGTCGTATGCAAATCTGCGACATAGCAATTTGTAGCATAAAACACGCCCCAACGAACTACCTTATACCGATCTGCGACGAACTTGCATAGTTTTGTCAAACATCGATTGTTTCGAGTGGAAAGCAATCCGGCCGTCAATGGTGATTCATGGCCTGACAGATATAAACAACTATAACTCCGCTTCTATTCGTCGTATGCGAATCTGCGACCTAGCAATTTGTAGCATAAAACACGGCCCAACCACCCACCCTATACCGATCTGCGACGAACTTGCATAGTTTTGTCAAACATCGATCGTTTCGAGTGGAAAGCAATCCGGCCGTCAATGGTGATTCATGGCCTCACAGATATAAACAACTATAACTCCGCTTCTATTCGCCGTATGCAAATCTGCGACGTAGCAATTTGTAGCATAAAACACGGCCCAACGACCCACCTTATACCGATCTGCGACGAACTTGCATAGTTTCGTCCAACATCGATCGTTTCGAGTGGAAAGCAATCCGGCCGTCAATGGTGATTCATGGCCTCACAGATATAAACAACTATAACTCCGCTTCTATTCGTCGAATGCAAATCTGCGACATAGCAATTTGTAGCTTAAAACACGTCACATCGACCCACCTTGTGCCGATCTGCGACGAACTTGCATAGTTTCGTCAAACATCGATCGTTTCGAGTGGTAGGCTATCCGGCCGTCATTGGTGATTCATGGCCTCACAGATATAAACAACAAAAACTCCGCTACTATTCGTCGTATGCGAATATGCGACATAGCAATTTGTAGTTTAAAACACGCTACATCGAACCACCTTGTGCCGATCTGCGACGAACTTGCATAGTTTCGTCAAACGTCGATCATTTCGAGTGGTAGGCAATCCGGCCGTCAACGGTGATTCATGGCCTCACAGATATAAACAACTATAACTCCGCTTCTATTCGTCGAATGCAAATCTGCGACATAGCAATTTGTAGCTTAAAACACGACACATCGAACCACCTTGTGCCGATCTGCGACGAACTTGCATAGTTTCGTCAAACATTGATCGTTTCGAGTGGTAGGCAATCCGGCCGTCAATGGTGATTCATGGCCTCACAGATATAAACAACAATAACTCCGCTTCTATTCGTCGTATGCAAATATGCGACATAGCAATTTGTAGCTTAAAACACGTCACATCGATCCACCTTCTGCCGATCTGCGACGAACATGCATAGTTTCGTCAAACGTCGATCGTTTCGAGTGGTAGGCAATCCGGCCGTCAACGGTGATTCATGGCCTCACAGATACAAACAACTATAACTCCGCTTCTATTCGTCGAATGCAAATCTGCGATATAGCAATTTGTAGCATAAAACACGCCCCAACGAACCACCTTATACCGATTTGCGACGAACTTGCATAGTTTTGTCTAACATCGATCGTTTCGAGTGGAAAGCAATCCGGCCGTCAATGGTGATTCATGGCCTCACAGATTTAAACAACAATAACTCCGCTTCTATTCGTCGTATGCGAATATGCGACATAGCAATTTGTAGTTTAAAACACGCCACATCGAACCACCTTGTGCCGATCTGCGACGAACTTGCATAGTTTCGTCAAACGTCGATCGTTTCGAGTGGTAGGCAATCCGGCCGTCAACGGTGATTCATGGCCTCACAGATATAAACAACTATAACTCCGCTTCTATTCGTCGAATGCAAATCTGCGACATAGCAATTTGTAGCTTAAAACACGTCACATCGAACCACCTTGTGCCGATCTGCGACGAACTTGCATAGTTTCGTCAAACATCGATCGTTTCGAGTGGTAGGCAATCCAGCCGTCAATGGTGATTCATGGCCTCACAGATATAAACAACAATAACTCCGCTTCTATTCGTCGTATGCGAATATGCGACATAGCAATTTGTAGCTTAAAACACGTCACATCGACCCACCTTCTGCCGATCTGCGACGAACTTGCATGGTTTCGTCAAACGTCGATCGTTTCGAGTGGTAGGGAATCCGGCCGTCAATGGTGATTCACGGCCTCACAGATATAAACAACTATAACTCCGCTTCTACTCGTCGAATGCAAATCTGCGACATAGCAATTTGTAGCTTAAAACACGTCACATCGACCCACCTTGTGCCGATCTGCGACGAACTTGCATAGTTTCGTCAAACATCGATCGTTTCGAGAGGTAGGCAATCCGGCCGTCAATGGTGATTCATGGCCTCACAGATAGAAACAACAATAACTCCGCTTCTATTCGTCGTATGCAAATCTGCGACATAGCAATTTGTAGCATAAAACACGCCCCAACGAACCACCTTATACCGATCTGCGACGAACTTGCATAGTTTTGTCAAACATCGATCGTTTCGAGTGGAAAGCAATCCGGCCGTCAATGGTGATTCATGGCCAGACAGATATAAACAACTATAACTCAGCTTCTATTCGTCGAATGCAAATTTGCAACATAGCGATTTGTAGCTTAAAACACGACACATCGACCCACCTCATGCCGATCTGCGACGAACTTGCACGGTTTCGTCAAACATCGATCGTTTCGAGTGGTAGGCAATCCGGCCGTCAATGGTGATTCATGGCCTCACAGATATAAACCACAATAACTCCGCTTCTATTCGTCGTATGCGAATATGCGACATAGCAATTTGTAGCTTAAAACACGTCACATCGACCCACCTTCTGCCGATCTGCGACGAACTTGCATGGTTTCGTCAAACGTCGATCGTTTCGAGTGGTAGGGAATCCGGCCGTCAATGGTGATTCACGGCCTCACAGATATAAACAACTATAACTCCGCTTCTATTCGTCGAATGCAAATCTGCGACATAGCAATTTGTAGCTTAAAACACGACACATCGACCCACCTCATGCCGATCTGCGACGTACTTGTATAGTTTCGTCAAACGTCGATCGTTTCGAGTGGTAGGAAATCCGGTAGTCAATGGCGATTCATGGCCTCACAGATATAAACAACTATAACTCCGCTTCTATTCGTCGTATGCGAATCTGCGACCTAGCAATTTGTAGCTTAAAACACGCCCCAATGAACCACCTTATACCGATCTGCGACGAACTTGCATAGTTTCGTCAAACATCGATCGATTCTAGTGGAAAGCAATCCGGCCGTTAATGGTGATTCATGGCCAGACAGATATAAACAACTATAACTCCGCTTCTATTCGTCGAATGCAAATCTGCGACATAGCAATTTGTAGCATAAAACACGTCACATCGACCCACCTTGTGCCGATCTGCGACGAACTTGCATGGTTTCGTCAAACGTCGATCGTTTCGAGTGGTAGGGAATCCGGCCGTCAATGGTGATTCATGGCCTCACAGATATAAATCACAATAACTCCGCTTCTATTCGTCGGTTGCGAATCTGCGACATAGCAATTTGTAACTTAAAACACGCCCTAACGAACCACCTTATACCGATCTGCGACGAACTTGCGTAGTTTTGTCAAACATCGATCGTTTCGAGTGGAAAGCAATCCGGCCGTCAATGGTGATTCATGGCCTGACAGATATAAACAACTATAACTCCGCTTCTATTCGTCGAATGCAAATCTGCGACATAGCAATTTGTAGCTTAAAACACGCCCCAACGAATCACCTTATACCGATCAGCGACGAACTTGCATAGTTTTGTCAAACATCGATCGTTTCGAGTGGAAAGCAATCCGGCCGTCAATGGTGATTCAAGGCCTCACAGATATAAACAACAATAACTCCGCTTCTATTCGTCGTATGCAAATCTGCGACATAGCAATTTGTAGCTTAAAACACGCCACATCAAACCACCTTGTGCCGATCTGCGACGAACTTGCATAGTTTCGTCAAACATCGATCGTTTCGAGTGGAAAGCAATCCGGCCGTCAATGGTGATTCATGGCCTGACAGATATAAACAACTATAACTCAGCTTCTGGTCGTCGAATGAAAATTTGCGACATAGCGATTTGTAGCTTAAAACACGACACATCGACCCACCTCATGCCGATCTGCGACGTACTTGTATAGTTTCGTCAAACGTCGATCGTTTCGAGTGGTAGGCAATCCGGTAGTCAATGGCGATTCGTGGCCTCACAGATATAAACAACTATTACTCCGCTTCTATTCGTCGTATGCGAATCTGCGCCCTAGCAATTTGTAGCTTAAAACACGCCCCAATGAACCACCTTATACCGATCTGCGACGAACTTGCATAGTTTCGTCAAACATCGATCGATTCTAGTGGAAAGCAATCCGGCCATCAATGGTAATTCATGGCCAGACAGATATAAACAACTATAACTCCGCTTCTATTCGTCGAATGCAAATCTGCGACATAGCAATTTGTAGCTTAAAACACGTCACATCGATCCACCTTGTGCCGATGTGCGACGAACTTGCATAGTTTCGTCAAACGTCGATCGTTTCGAGTGGTAGGGTTTCCGGCCGTCAATGGTGATTCACGGCCTCACAGATATAATCAACTATAACTCCGCTTCTATTCGTCGAATGCAAATCTGCGATATAGCAATTTGTAGCTTAAAACACGACACATCGACCCACCTCATGCCGATCTGCGACGTACTTGTATAGTTTCGTCAAACGTCGATCGTTTCGAGTGGTAGGCAATCCGGTACTCAATGGCGATTCATGGCCTCGCAGATATAAACAACTATAACTCCGCTTCTATTCGTCGTATGCGAATCTGCGACCTAGCAATTTGTAGCTTAAAACACGCCCCAATGAACCACCTTATACCGATCTGCGACGAACTTGCATAGTTTCGTCAAACATCGATCGATTCTAGAGGAAAGCAATCCGGCCGTCAATGGTGATTCATGGCCAGACAGATAATAACAACTATAACTCCGCTTCTATTCGTCGCATGCAAATCTGCGACATAGCAATTTGTAGCATAAAACACGTCACATCGACCCACCTTGTGCCGATCTGCGACGAACTTGCATGGTTTCGTCAAACGTCGATCGTTTCGATAGGTAGGGAATCCGGCCGTCAATGGTGATTCATGGCCTCACAGATATAAACCACAATAACTCCGCTTCTATTCGTCGTATGCGAATCTGCGACATAGCAATTTGTAACTTAAAACACGCCCTAACGAACCACCTTATACCGATCTGCGAGGAACTTGCATAGTTTTGTCAAACATCGATCGTTTCGAGTGGAAAGCAATCCGGCCGTCAATGGTGATTCATGGCCTGACAGATATAAACAACTATAACTCCGCTTCTTTTCGTCGAATGCAAATCTGCGACATAGCAATTTGTAGCTTAAAACACGCCCCAACGAACCACCTTATACCGATCTGCGACGAACTTGCATAGTTTTGTCAAACATCGATCGTTTCGAGTGGAAAGCAATCCGGCCGTCAATGGTGATTCAAGGCCTCACAGATATAAACAACAATAACTCCGCTTCTATTCGTCGTATGCAAATCTGCGACATAGCAATTTGTAGCATAAAACACGCCCCAACGAACCACCTTATACCGATCTGCGACGAACTTGCATAGTTTTGTCAAACATCGATCGTTTCGAGTGGAAAGCAATCCGGCCGTCAATGGTGATTCATGGCCTGACAGATATAAACAACTATAACTCCGCTTCTATTCGTCGAATGCAAATTTGCGACATAGCAATTTGTAGCTTAAAACACGCCCCAACGAACCACCTTATACCGACCTGCGACGAACTTGCATAGTTTTGTCAAACATCGATCGTTTCGAGTGGAAAGCAATCCGGCCGTCAATGGTGATTCATGGCCTGACAGATATAAACAACTATAACTCCGCTTCTATTCGTCGTATGCGAATATGCGACACAGCAATTTGTACCTTAACACACGCCACATCGAACCACCTTGTGCCGATCTGCGACGAACTTGCATAGTTTCGTCAAACGTCGATCGTTTCGAGTGGTAGGCATTCCAGTCGTCAATGGTGTTTCATGGGCTCACAGATATAAACAACTATAACTCCGCTTCTATTCGTCGAATGCAAATCTGCGACATAGCGATTTGTAGCTTAAAACACGACACATCGACCCACCTCATGCCGATCTGCGACGTATTTGTATAGTTTCGTCAAACGTCGATCGTTTCGAGTGGTAGGCAATCCGGTAGTCAATGGCGATTCATGGCCTCACAGATATAAACAACTATAACTCCGCTTCTATTCGTCGTATGCCAATCTGCGACCTAGCAATTTGTAGCTTAAAATACGCCCCAATAAACCACCTTATACCGATCTGCGACGAACTTGCATAGTTTCGTCAAACATCGATCGATTCTAGTGGAAAGCAATCCGGCCGTCAATGGTGATACATGGCCAGACAGATATAAACAACTATAACTCCGCTTCTACTCGTCGAATGCAAATCTGCGACATAGCAATTTGTAGCATAAAACACGTCACATCGACCCACCTTGTGCCGATCTGCGACGAACTAGCATGGTTTCGTCAAACGTCGATCGTTTTGAGTGGTAGGGAATCCGGCCGTCAATGGTGATTCATGGCCTCACAGATATAAACAACAATAACTCCGCTTCTATTCGTCGTATGCGAATATGCGACATAGCAATTTGTAGCTTAAAACACGTCACATCGACCCACCATCTGCCGATCTGCGACGAACTTGCATGGTTTCGTCAAACGTCGATCGTTTCGAGTGGTAGGGAATCCGGCCGTCAATGGTGATTCATGGCCTCACAGATATAAACAACAATAACTCCGCTTCTATTCGTCGAATGCAAATCTGCGACATAGCAATTTGTGGCATAAAACACGTCACATCGACCCACCTCATGCCGATCTGCGACGTACTTGTATAGTTTCGTCAAACGTCGATCGTATCCGAGTGGTAGGCAATCCGGTAGTCAATGGCGATTCATGGCCTCACAGATATAAACAACTATAACTCTGCTTCTATTCGTCGTATGCGAATCTGCGACCTAGCAATTTGTAGCTTAAAATACGCCCCAATGAACCACCTTATACCGATCTGCGACGAACTTGCATGGTTTCGTCAAACGTCGATCGTTTCGAGTGGTAGGGAATCCGGCCGTCAATGGTGATTCATGGCCTCACAGATATAAACCACAATAACTCCGCTTCTATTCGTCGTATGCGAATCTGCGACAGAGCAATTTGTAGCTTAAAACACGCCCTAACGAACCACCTTATACCGATCTGCGACCAACTTGCATAGTTTTGTCAAACATCGATCGTTTCGAGTGGAAAGCAATCCGGCCGTCAATGGTGATTCATGGCCTGACAGATATAAACAATTATAACTCCGCTTCTATTCGTCGAATGCAAATCTGCGACATAGCAATTTGTAGCTTAAAACACGTCACATCGACCCACCTTGTGCCGATGTGCGACGAACTTGCATAGTTTCGTCAAACATCGATCGTTTCGAGTGGTAGGCAATCCGGTCGTCAATGGCGATTCATGGCCTCACAGATATATACAACTATAACTCCGCTTCTATTCGTCGTATGCGAATCTGCGACCTAGCAATTTGTAGCGTAAAACACGCCCCAACGAACCACCTTATACCGACCTGCGACGAACTTGCATAGTTTTGTCAAACATCGATCGTTTCGAGTGGAAAGCAATCCGGCCGTCAATGGTGATTCATGGCCTGACAGATATAAACAACTATAACTCCGCTTCTATTCGTCGAATGCAAATCTGCGACATACCAATTTTTAGCTTAAAATACGTCACATCGAACCACCTTGTGCCGATCTGCGACGAACTTGCATGGTTTCGTCAAACGTCGATCGTTTCGAGTGGTAGGGAATCCGGCCGTCAATGGTGATTCATGGCCTCACAGATATAAACAACAATAACTCCGCTTCTATTCGTCGTATGCAAATCTGCGACATAGCAATTTGTAGCATAAAACACGCCCCAATGAACCACCTTATACCGATCTGCAACGAACTTGCATAGTTTCGTCAAACATCGATCGATTCTAGTGGAAAGCAATCCGGCCGTCAATGGCGATTCATGGCCAGACAGATATAAACAACTATAACTCCGCTTCTATTCGTCGAATGCAAATCTGCGACATAGCAATTTGTAGCATAAAACACGTCACATCGAACCACCTTGTGCCGATCTGCGACGAACTTGCATGGTTTCGTCAAACATCGATCGTTTCGAGTGGTAGGCAATCCGGCCGTCAATGGTGATTCATGGCCTCACAGATATAAACAACAATAACTCCGCTTCTATTCGTCGTATGCGAATATGCGACATAGCAATTTGTAGCTTAAAACACGTCACATCGACCCACCATCTGCCGATCTGCGACGAACTTGCATGGTTTCGTCAAACGTCGATCGTTTCGAGTGGTAGGGAATCCGGCCGTCAATGGTGATTCATGGCCTCACAGATATAAACAACAATAACTCCGCTTCTATTCGTCGAATGCAAATCTGCGACATAGCAATTTGTGGCATAAAACACGTCACATCGACCCACCTCATGCCGATCTGCGACGTACTTGTATAGTTTCGTCAAACGTCGATCGTATCCGAGTGGTAGGCAATCCGGTAGTCAATGGCGATTCATGGCCTCACAGATATAAACAACTATAACTCTGCTTCTATTCGTCGTATGCGAATCTGCGACCTAGCAATTTGTAGCTTAAAATACGCCCCAATGAACCACCTTATACCGATCTGCGACGAACTTGCATGGTTTCGTCAAACGTCGATCGTTTCGAGTGGTAGGGAATCCGGCCGTCAATGGTGATTCATGGCCTCACAGATATAAACCACAATAACTCCGCTTCTATTCGTCGTATGCGAATCTGCGACAGAGCAATTTGTAGCTTAAAACACGCCCTAACGAACCACCTTATACCGATCTGCGACCAACTTGCATAGTTTTGTCAAACATCGATCGTTTCGAGTGGAAAGCAATCCGGCCGTCAATGGTGATTCATGGCCTGACAGATATAAACAATTATAACTCCGCTTCTATTCGTCGAATGCAAATCTGCGACATAGCAATTTGTAGCTTAAAACACGTCACATCGACCCACCTTGTGCCGATGTGCGACGACCTTGCATAGTTTCGTCAAACATCGATCGTTTCGAGTGGTAGGCAATCCGGTCGTCAATGGCGATTCATGGCCTCACAGATATATACAACTATAACTCCGCTTCTATTCGTCATATGCGAATCTGCGACCTAGCAATTTGTAGCGTAAAACACGCCCCAACGAACCACCTTATACCGACCTGCGACGAACTTGCATAGTTTTGTCAAACATCGATCGTTTCGAGTGGAAAGCAATCCGGCCGTCAATGGTGATTCATGGCCTGACAGATATAAACAACTATAACTCCGCTTCTATTCGTCGAATGCAAATCTGCGACATACCAATTTTTAGCTTAAAATACGTCACATCGAACCACCTTGTGCCGATCTGCGACGAACTTGCATGGTTTCGTCAAACGTCGATCGTTTCGAGTGGTAGGGAATCCGGCCGTCAATGGTGATTCATGGCCTCACAGATATAAACAACAATAACTCCGCTTCTATTCGTCGTATGCAAATCTGCGACATAGCAATTTGTAGCATAAAACACGCCCCAATGAACCACCTTATACCGATCTGCAACGAACTTGCATAGTTTCGTCAAACATCGATCGATTCTAGTGGAAAGCAATCCGGCCGTCAATGGTGATTCATGGCCAGACAGATATAAACAACTATAACTCCGCTTCTATTCGTCGAATGCAAATCTGCGACATAGCAATTTGTAGCATAAAACACGTCACATCGAACCACCTTGTGCCGATCTGCGACGAACTTGCATGGTTTCGTCAAACATCGATCGTTTCGAGTGGTAGGCAATCCGGCCGTCAATGGTGATTCATGGCCTCACAGATATAAACAACAATAACTCCGCTTCTATTCGTCGTATGCGAATATGCGACATAGCAATTTGTAGCTTAAAACACGTCACATCGACCCACCTTCTGCCGATCTGCGACGTACTTGTATAGTTTCGTCAAACGTCGATCGTTTCGAGTGGTAGGCAATCCGGTACTCAATGGCGATTCATGGCCTCGCAGATATAAACAACTATAACTCCGCTTCTATTCGTCGTATGCGAATCTGCGACCTAGCAATTTGTAGCTTAAAACACGCCCCAATGAACCACCTTATACCGATCTGCGACGAACTTGCATAGTTTCGTCAAACATCGATCGATTCTAGAGGAAAGCAATCCGGCCGTCAATGGTGATTAATGGCCAGACAGATAATAACAACTATAACTCCGCTTCTATTCGTCGCATGCAAATCTGCGACATAGCAATTTGTAGCATAAAACACGTCACATCGACCCACCTTGTGCCGATCTGCGACGAACTTGCATGGTTTCGTCAAACGTCGATCGTTTCGAGAGGTAGGGAATCCGGCCGTCAATGGTGATTCATGGCCTCACAGATATAAACCACAATAACTCCGCTTCTATTCGTCGTATGCGAATCTGCGACATAGCAATTTGTAACTTAAAACACGCCCTAACGAACCACCTTATACCGATCTGCGACGAACTTGCATAGTTTTGTCAAACATCGATCGTTTCGAGTGGAAAGCAATCCGGCCGTCAATGGTGATTCATGGCCTGACAGATATAAACAACTATAACTCCGCTTCTTTTCGTCGAATGCAAATCTGCGACATAGCAATTTGTAGCTTAAAACACGCCCCAACGAACCACCTTATACCGATCTGCGACGAACTTGCATAGTTTTGTCAAACATCGATCGTTTCGAGTGGAAAGCAATCCGGCCGTCAATGGTGATTCAAGGCCTCACAGATATAAACAACAATAACTCCGCTTCTATTCGTCGTATGCAAATCTGCGACATAGCTATTTGTAGCATAAAACACGCCCCAACGAACCACCTTATACCGATCTGCGACGAACTTGCATAGTTTTGTCAAACATCGATCGTTTCGAGTGGAAAGCAATCCGGCCGTCAATGGTGATTCATGGCCTGACAGATATAAACAACTATAACTCCGCTTCTATTCGTCGAATGCAAATTTGCGACATAGCAATTTGTAGCTTAAAACACGCCCCAACGAACCACCTTATACCGACCTGCGACGAACTTGCATAGTTTTGTCAAACATCGATCGTTTCGAGTGGAAAGCAATCCGGCCGTCAATGGTGATTCATGGCCTGACAGATATAAACAACTATAACTCCGCTTCTATTCGTCGTATGCGAATATGCGACACAGCAATTTGTACCTTAACACACGCCACATCGAACCACCTTGTGCCGATCTGCGACGAACTTGCATAGTTTCGTCAAACGTCGATCGTTTGGAGTGGTAGGCATTCCGGTCGTCAATGGTGTTTCATGGGCTCACAGATATAAACAACTATAACTCCGCTTCTATTCGTCGAATGCAAATCTGCGACATAGCGATTTGTAGCTTAAAACACGACACATCGACCCACCTCATGCCGATCTGCGACGTATTTGTATAGTTTCGTCAAACGTCGATCGTTTCGAGTGGTAGGCAATCCGGTAGTCAATGGCGATTCATGGCCTCACAGATATAAACAACTATAACTCCGCTTCTATTCGTCGTATGCCAATCTGCGACCTAGCAATTTGTAGCTTAAAACACGCCCCAATGAACCACCTTATACCGATCTGCGACGAACTTGCATAGTTTCGTCAAACATCGATCGATTCTAGAGGAAAGCAATCCGGCCGTCAATGGTGATTCATGGCCAGACAGATAATAACAACTATAACTCCGCTTCTATTCGTCGCATGCAAATCTGCGACATAGCAATTTGTAGCATAAAACACGTCACATCGACCCACCTTGTGCCGATCTGCGACGAACTTGCATGGTTTCGTCAAACGTCGATCGTTTCGAGAGGTAGGGAATCCGGCCGTCAATGGTGATTCATGGCCTCACAGATATAAACCACAATAACTCCGCTTCTATTCGTCGTATGCGAATCTGCGACATAGCAATTTGTAACTTAAAACACGCCCTAACGAACCACCTTATACCGATCTGCGACGAACTTGCATAGTTTTGTCAAACATCGATCGTTTCGAGTGGAAAGCAATCCGGCCGTCAATGGTGATTCATGGCCTGACAGATATAAACAACTATAACTCCGCTTCTTTTCGTCGAATGCAAATCTGCGACATAGCAATTTGTAGCTTAAAACACGCCCCAACGAACCACCTTATACCGATCTGCGACGAACTTGCATAGTTTTGTCAAACATCGATCGTTTCGAGTGGAAAGCAATCCGGCCGTCAATGGTGATTCATGGCCTCACAGATATAAACAACAATAACTCCGCTTCTATTCGTCGTATGCAAATCTGCGACATAGCTATTTGTAGCATAAAACACGCCCCAACGAACCACCTTATACCGATCTGCGACGAACTTGCATAGTTTTGTCAAACATCGATCGTTTCGAGTGGAAAGCAATCCGGCCGTCAATGGTGATTCATGGCCTGACAGATATAAACAACTATAACTCCGCTTCTATTCGTCGAATGCAAATTTGCGACATAGCAATTTGTAGCTTAAAACACGCCCCAACGAACCACCTTATACCGACCTGCGACGAACTTGCATAGTTTTGTCAAACATCGATCGTTTCGAGTGGAAAGCAATCCGGCCGTCAATGGTGATTCATGGCCTGACAGATATAAACAACTATAACTCCGCTTCTATTCGTCGTATGCGAATATGCGACACAGCAATTTGTACCTTAACACACGCCACATCGAACCACCTTGTGCCGATCTGCGACGAACTTGCATAGTTTCGTCAAACGTCGATCGTTTGGAGTGGTAGGCATTCCGGTCGTCAATGGTGTTTCATGGGCTCACAGATATAAACAACTATAACTCCGCTTCTATTCGTCGAATGCAAATCTGCGACATAGCGATTTGTAGCTTAAAACACGACACATCGACCCACCTCATGCCGATCTGCGACGTATTTGTATAGTTTCGTCAAACGTCGATCGTTTCGAGTGGTAGGCAATCCGGTAGTCAATGGCGATTCATGGCCTCACAGATATAAACAACTATAACTCCGCTTCTATTCGTCGTATGCCAATCTGCGACCTAGCAATTTGTAGCTTAAAATACGCCCCAATAAACCACCTTATACCGATCTGCGACGAACTTGCATAGTTTCGTCAAACATCGATCGATTCTAGTGGAAAGCAATCCGGCCGTCAATGGTGATACATGGCCAGACAGATATAAACAACAATAACTCCGCTTCTATTCGTCGTATGCGAATATGCGACATAGCAATTTGTAGCTTAAAACACGTCACATCGACCCACCATCTGCCGATCTGCGACGAACTTGCATGGTTTCGTCAAACGTCGATCGTTTCGAGTGGTAGGGAATCCGGCCGTCAATGGTGATTCATGGCCTCACAGATATAAACAACAATAACTCCGCTTCTATTCGTCGAATGCAAATCTGCGACATAGCAATTTGTGGCATAAAACACGTCACATCGACCCACCTCATGCCGATCTGCGACGTACTTGTATAGTTTCGTCAAACGTCGATCGTATCCGAGTGGTAGGCAATCCGGTAGTCAATGGCGATTCATGGCCTCACAGTAATAAACAACTATAACTCTGCTTCTATTCGTCGTATGCGAATCTGCGACCTAGCAATTTGTAGCTTAAAATACGCCCCAATGAACCACCTTATACCGATCTGCGACGAACTTGCATGGTTTCGTCAAACGTCGATCGTTTCGAGTGGTAGGGAATCCGGCCGTCAATGGTGATTCATGGCCTCACAGATATAAACCACAATAACTCCGCTTCTATTCGTCGTATGCGAATCTGCGACAGAGCAATTTGTAGCTTAAAACACGCCCTAACGAACCACCTTATACCGATCTGCGACCAACTTGCATAGTTTTGTCAAACATCGATCGTTTCGAGTGGAAAGCAATCCGGCCGTCAATGGTGATTCATGGCCTGACAGATATAAACAATTATAACTCCGCTTCTATTCGTCGAATGCAAATCTGCGACATAGCAATTTGTAGCTTAAAACACGTCACATCGACCCACCTTGTGCCGATGTGCGACGAACTTGCATAGTTTCGTCAAACATCGATCGTTTCGAGTGGTAGGCAATCCGGTCGTCAATGGCGATTCATGGCCTCACAGATATATACAACTATAACTCCGCTTCTATTCGTCGTATGCGAATCTGCGACCTAGCAATTTGTAGCGTAAAACACGCCCCAACGAACCACCTTATACCGACCTGCGACGAACTTGCATAGTTTTGTCAAACATCGATCGTTTCGAGTGGAAAGCAATCCGGCCGTCAATGGTGATTCATGGCCTGACAGATATAAACAACTATAACTCCGCTTCTATTCGTCGAATGCAAATCTGCGACATACCAATTTTTAGCTTAAAATACGTCACATCGAACCACCTTGTGCCGATCTGCGACGAACTTGCATGGTTTCGTCAAACGTCGATCGTTTCGAGTGGTAGGGAATCCGGCCGTCAATGGTGATTCATGGCCTCACAGATATAAACAACAATAACTCCGCTTCTATTCGTCGTATGCAATTCTGCGACATAGCAATTTGTAGCATAAAACACGCCCCAATGAACCACCTTATACCGATCTGCAACGAACTTGCATAGTTTCGTCAAACATCGATCGATTCTAGTGGAAAGCAATCCGGCCGTCAATGGCGATTCATGGCCAGACAGATATAAACAACTATAACTCCGCTTCTATTCGTCGAATGCAAATCTGCGACATAGCAATTTGTAGCATAAAACACGTCACATCGAACCACCTTGTGCCGATCTGCGACGAACTTGCATGGTTTCGTCAAACATCGATCGTTTCGAGTGGTAGGCAATCCGGCCGTCAATGGTGATTCATGGCCTCACAGATATAAACAACAATAACTCCGCTTCTATTCGTCGTATGCGAATATGCGACATAGCAATTTGTAGCTTAAAACACGTCACATCGACCCACCAACTGCCGATCTGCGACGAACTTGCATGGTTTCGTCAAACGTCGATCGTTTCGAGTGGTAGGGAATCCGGCCGTCAATGGTGATTCATGGCCTCACAGATATAAACAACAATAACTCCGCTTCTATTCGTCGAATGCAAATCTGCGACATAGCAATTTGTGGCATAAAACACGTCACATCGACCCACCTCATGCCGATCTGCGACGTACTTGTATAGTTTCGTCAAACGTCGATCGTATCCGAGTGGTAGGCAATCCGGTAGTCAATGGCGATTCATGGCCTCACAGATATAAACAACTATAACTCTGCTTCTATTCGTCGTATGCGAATCTGCGACCTAGCAATTTGTAGCTTAAAATACGCCCCAATGAACCACCTTATACCGATCTGCGACGAACTTGCATGGTTTCGTCAAACGTCGATCGTTTCGAGTGGTAGGGAATCCGGCCGTCAATGGTGATTCATGGCCTCACAGATATAAACCACAATAACTCCGCTTCTATTCGTCGTATGCGAATCTGCGACAGAGCAATTTGTAGCTTAAAACACGCCCTAACGAACCACCTTATACCGATCTGCGACCAACTTGCATAGTTTTGTCAAACATCGATCGTTTCGAGTGGAAAGCAATCCGGCCGTCAATGGTGATTCATGGCCTGACAGATATAAACAATTATAACTCCGCTTCTATTCGTCGAATGCAAATCTGCGACATAGCAATTTGTAGCTTAAAACACGTCACATCGACCCACCTTGTGCCGATGTGCGACGAACTTGCATAGTTTCGTCAAACATCGATCGTTTCGAGTGGTAGGCAATCCGGTCGTCAATGGCGATTCATGGCCTCACAGATATATACAACTATAACTCCGCTTCTATTCGTCGTATGCGAATCTGCGACCTAGCAATTTGTAGCGTAAAACACGCCCCAACGAACCACCTTATACCGACCTGCGACGAACTTGCATAGTTTTGTCAAACATCGATCGTTTCGAGTGGAAAGCAATCCGGCCGTCAATGGTGATTCATGGCCTGACAGATATAAACAACTATAACTCCGCTTCTATTCGTCGAATGCAAATCTGCGACATACCAATTTTTAGCTTAAAATACGTCACATCGAACCACCTTGTGCCGATCTGCGACGAACTTGCATGGTTTCGTCAAACGTCGATCGTTTCGAGTGGTAGGGAATCCGGCCGTCAATGGTGATTCATGGCCTCACAGATATAAACAACAATAACTCCGCTTCTATTCGTCGTATGCAAATCTGCGACATAGCAATTTGTAGCATAAAACACGCCCCAATGAACCACCTTATACCGATCTGCAACGAACTTGCATAGTTTCGTCAAACATCGATCGATTCTAGTGGAAAGCAATCCGGCCGTCAATGGTGATTCATGGCCAGACAGATATAAACAACTATAACTCCGCTTCTATTCGTCGAATGCAAATCTGCGACATAGCAATTTGTAGCATAAAACACGTCACATCGAACCACCTTGTGCCGATCTGCGACGAACTTGCATGGTTTCGTCAAACATCGATCGTTTCGAGTGGTAGGCAATCCGGCCGTCAATGGTGATTCATGGCCTCACAGATATAAACAACAATAACTCCGCTTCTATTCGTCGTATGCGAATATGCGACATAGCAATTTGTAGCTTAAAACACGTCACATCGACCCACCTTCTGCCGATCTGCGACGAACTTGCATGGTTTCGTCAAACGTCGATCGTTTCGAGTGGTAGGGAATCCGGCCGTCAATGGTGATTCACGGCCTCACAGATATAAACAACTATAACTCCGCTTCTATTCGTCGAATGCAAATCTGCGACATAGCAATTTGTAGCTTAAAACACGACACATCGACCCACCTCATGCCGATCTGCGACGTACTTGTATAGTTTCGTCAAACGTCGATCGTTTCGAGTGGTAGGCAATCCGGTAGTCAATGGCGATTCATGGCCTCACAGATATAAACAACTATAACTCCGCTTCTATTCGTCGTATGCGAATCTGCGACCTAGCAATTTGTAGCTTAAAACACGCCCCAATGAACCACCTTATACCGATCTGCGACGAACTTGCATAGTTTCGTCAAACATCGATCGATTCTAGTGGAAAGCAATCCGGCCGTTAATGGTGATTCATGGCCAGACAGATATAAACAACTATAACTCCGCTTCTATTCGTCGAATGCAAATCTGCGACATAGCAATTTGTAGCATAAAACACGTCACATCGACCCACCTTGTGCCGATCTGCGACGAACTTGCATGGTTTCGTCAAACGTCGATCGTTTCGAGTGGTAGGGAATCCGGCCGTCAATGGTGATTCATGGCCTCACAGATATAAATCACAATAACTCCGCTTCTATTCGTCGGTTGCGAATCTGCGACATAGCAATTTGTAACTTAAAACACGCCCTAACGAACCACCTTATACCGATCTGCGACGAACTTGCATAGTTTTGTCAAACATCGATCGTTTCGAGTGGAAAGCAATCCGGCCGTCAATGGTGATTCATGGCCTGACAGATATAAACAACTATAACTCCGCTTCTATTCGTCGAATGCAAATCTGCGACATAGCAATTTGTAGCTTAAAACACGCCCCAACGAATCACCTTATACCGATCTGCGACGAACTTGCATAGTTTTGTCAAACATCGATCGTTTCGAGTGGAAAGCAATCCGGCCGTCAATGGTGATTCAAGGCCTCACAGATATAAACAACAATAACTCCGCTTCTATTCGTCGTATGCAAATCTGCGACATAGCAATTTGTAGCTTAAAACACGCCACATCAAACCACCTTGTGCCGATCTGCGACGAACTTGCATAGTTTCGTCAAACATCGATCGTTTCGAGTGGAAAGCAATCCGGCCGTCAATGGTGATTCATGGCCTGACAGATATAAACAACTATAACTCAGCTTCTGGTCGTCGAATGAAAATTTGCGACATAGCGATTTGTAGCTTAAAACACGACACATCGACCCACCTCATGCCGATCTGCGACGTACTTGTATAGTTTCGTCAAACGTCGATCGTTTCGAGTGGTAGGCAATCCGGTAGTCAATGGCGATTCGTGGCCTCACAGATATAAACAACTATTACTCCGCTTCTATTCGTCGTATGCGAATCTGCGCCCTAGCAATTTGTAGCTTAAAACACGCCCCAATGAACCACCTTATACTGATCTGCGACGAACTTGCATAGTTTCGTCAAACATCGATCGTTTCGAGTGGAAAGCAATCCGGCCGTCAATGGTGATTCATGGCCTGACAGATATAAACAACTATAACTCCGCTTCTTTTCGTCGAATGCAAATCTGCGACATAGCAATTTGTAGCTTAAAACACGCCCCAACGAAACACCTTATACCGATCTGCGACGAACTTGCATAGTTTTGTCAAACATCGATCGTTTCGAGTGGAAAGCAATCCGGCCGTCAATGGTGATTCAAGGCCTCACAGATATAAACAACAATAACTCCGCTTCTATTCGTCGTATGCAAATCTGCGACATAGCAATTTGTAGCATAAAACACGCCCCAACGAACCACCTTATACCGATCTGCGACGAACTTGCATAGTTTTGTCAAACATCGATCGTTTCGAGTGGAAAGCAATCCGGCCGTCAATGGTGATTCATGGCCTGACAGATATAAACAACTATAACTCCGCTTCTATTCGTCGAATGCAAATTTGCGACATAGCAATTTGTAGCTTAAAACACGCCCCAACGAACCACCTTATACCGACCTGCGACGAACTTGCATAGTTTTGTCAAACATCGATCGTTTCGAGTGGAAAGCAATCCGGCCGTCAATGGTGATTCATGGCCTGACAGATATAAACAACTATAACTCCGCTTCTATTCGTCGTATGCGAATATGCGACACAGCAATTTGTACCTTAACACACGCCACATCGAACCACCTTGTGCCGATCTGCGACGAACTTGCATAGTTTCGTCAAACGTCGATCGTTTCGAGTGGTAGGCATTCCGGTCGTCAATGGTGTTTCATGGGCTCACAGATATAAACAACTATAACTCCGTTTCTATTCGTCGAATGCAAATCTGCGACATAGCGATTTGTAGCTTAAAACACGACACATCGACCCACCTCATGCCGATCTGCGACGTATTTGTATAGTTTCGTCAAACGTCGATCGTTTCGAGTGGTAGGCAATCCGGTAGTCAATGGCGATTCATGGCCTCACAGATATAAACAACTATAACTCCGCTTCTATTCGTCGTATGCCAATCTGCAAACTAGCAATTTGTAGCATAAAACACGTCACATCGACCCACCTTGTGCCGATCTGCGACGAACTAGCATGGTTTCGTCAAACGTCGATCGTTTTGAGTGGTAGGGAATCCGGCCGTCAATGGTGATTCATGGCCTCACAGATATAAACAACAATAACTCCGCTTCTATTCGTCGTATGCGAATATGCGACATAGCAATTTGTAGCTTAAAACACGTCACATCGACCCACCATCTGCCGATCTGCGACGAACTTGCATGGTTTCATCAAACGTCGATCGTTTCGAGTGGTAGGGAATCCGGCCGTCAATGGTGATTCATGGCCTCACAGATATAAACAACAATAACTCCGCTTCTATTCGTCGAATGCAAATCTGCGACATAGCAATTTGTGGCATAAAACACGTCACATCGACCCACCTCATGCCGATCTGCGACGTACTTGTATAGTTTCGTCAAACGTCGATCGTATCCGAGTGGTAGGCAATCCGGTAGTCAATGGCGATTCATGGCCTCACAGATATAAACAACTATAACTCTGCTTCTATTCGTCGTATGCGAATCTGCGACCTAGCAATTTGTAGCTTAAAATACGCCCCAATGAACCACCTTATACCGATCTGCGACGAACTTGCATGGTTTCGTCAAACGTCGATCGTTTCGAGTGGTAGGGAATCCGGCCGTCAATGGTGATTCATGGCCTCACAGATATAAACCACAATAACTCCGCTTCTATTCGTCGTATGCGAATCTGCGACAGAGCAATTTGTAGCTTAAAACACGCCCTAACGAACCACCTTATACCGATCTGCGACCAACTTGCATAGTTTTGTCAAACATCGATCGTTTCGAGTGGAAAGCAATCCGGCCGTCAATGGTGATTCATGGCCTGACAGATATAAACAATTATAACTCCGCTTCTATTCGTCGAATGCAAATCTACGACATAGCAATTTGTAGCTTAAAACACGTCACATCGACCCACCTTGTGCCGATGTGCGACGAACTTGCATAGTTTCGTCAAACATCGATCGTTTCGAGTGGTAGGCAATCCGGTCGTCAATGGCGATTCATGGCCTCACAGATATATACAACTATAACTCCGCTTCTATTCGTCGTATGCGAATCTGCGACCTAGCAATTTGTAGCGTAAAACACGCCCCAACGAACCACCTTATACCGACCTGCGACGAACTTGCATAGTTTTGTCAAACATCGATCGTTTCGAGTGGAAAGCAATCCGGCCGTCAATGGTGATTCATGGCCTGACAGATATAAACAACTATAACTCCGCTTCTATTCGTCGAATGCAAATCTGCGACATACCAATTTTTAGCTTAAAATACGTCACATCGAACCACCTTGTGCCGATCTGCGACGAACTTGCATGGTTTCGTCAAACGTCGATCGTTTCGAGTGGTAGGGAATCCGGCCGTCAATGGTGATTCATGGCCTCACAGATATAAACAACAATAACTCCGCTTCTATTCGTCGTATGCAAATCTGCGACATAGCAATTTGTAGCATAAAACACGCCCCAATGAACCACCTTATACCGATCTGCAACGAACTTGCATAGTTTCGTCAAACATCGATCGATTCTAGTGGAAAGCAATCCGGCCGTCAATGGTGATTCATGGCCAGACAGATATAAACAACTATAACTCCGCTTCTATTCGTCGAATGCAAATCTGCGACATAGCAATTTGTAGCATAAAACACGTCACATCGACCCACCTTGTGCCGATCTGCGACGAACTTGCATGGTTTCGTCAAACGTCGATCGTTTCGAGTGGTAGGGAATCCGGCCGTCAATGGTGATTCATGGCCTCACAGATATAAACAACAATAACTCCGCTTCTATTCGTCGTATGCGAATATGCGACATAGCAATTTGTAGCTTAAAACACGTCACATCGACCCACCATCTGCCGATCTGCGACGAACTTGCATGGTTTCGTCAAACGTCGATCGTTTCGAGTGGTAGGGAATCCGGCCGTCAATGGTGATTCATGGCTTCACAGATATAAACAACAATAACTCCGCTTCTATTCGTCGAATGCAAATCTGCGACATAGCAATTTGTAGCATAAAACATGTCACATCGACCCACCTTGTGCCGATCTGCGACGAACTTGCATGGTTTCGTCAAACGTCGATCGTTTCGAGTGGTAGGGAATCCGGCCGTCAATGGTGATTCATGGCCTCACAGATATAAACCACAGTAACTCCGCTTCTATTCGTCGTATGCGAATCTGCGACAAAGCAATTTGTAGCATAAAACACGCCCCAACGAACCACCTTATACCGATCTGCGACGAACTTGCATAGTTTTGTCAAACATCGATCGTTTCGAGTGGAAAGCAATCCGGCCGTCAATGGTGATTCATGGCCTGACAGATATAAACAACTATAACTCCGCTTCTATTCGTCGAATGCAAATCTGCGACATAGCAATTTGTAGCATAAAACACGCCCCAACGAACCACCTTATACCGATCTGCAACGAACTTGCATAGTTTTGTCAAACATCGATCGTTTCGAGTGGAAAGCAATCCGGCCGTCAATGGTGATTCATGGCCTGACAGATATAAACAACTATAACTCCGCTTCTATTCGTCGAATGCAAATCTGCGACATAGCAATTTGTAGCATAAAACACGCCCCAACGAACCACCTTATACCGATCTGCAACGAACTTGCATAGTTTTGTCAAACATCGATCGTTTCGAGTGGAAAGCAATCCGGCCGTCAATGGTGATTCATGGCCTGACAGATATAAACTACTATAACTCCGCTTCTATTCGCCGTATGCAAATCTGCGACGTAGCAATTTGTAGCATAAAACACGGCCCAACCACCCACCTTGTGCCGATCTGCGACGAACTTGCATAGTTTCGTCAAACGTCGATCGTTTCGAGTGGTAGGCAATCCGGCCGTCAATGGTGATTTATGGCCTCACAGATATAAACAACTATAACTCCGCTTCTATTCGTCGAATGCAAATCTGCGACATAGCAATTTGTAGCTTAAAACACGCCCCAACGAACCACCTTATACCGATCTGCGACGAACTTGCATAGTTTTGTCAAACATCGATCGTTTCGAGTGGAAAGCAATCCGGCCGTCAATGGTGATTCAAGGCCTCACAGATATAAACAACAATAACTCCGCTTCTATTCGTCGTATGCGAATATGCGACACAGCAATTTGTACCTTAACACACGCCACATCGAACCACCTTGTGCCGATCTGCGACGAACTTGCATAGTTTCGTCAAACATCGATCGTTTCGAGTGGTAGGCATTCCGGCCGTCAATGGTGTTTCATGGCCTCACAGATATAAACAACTATAACTCCGCTTCTATTCGTCGAATGCAAATCTGCGACATAGCGATTTGTAGCTTAAAACACGACACATCGACCCACCTCATGCCGATCTGCGACGTATTTGTATAGTTTCGTCAAACGTCGATCGTTTCGAGTGGTAGGCAATCCGGTAGTCAATGGCGATTCATGGCCTCACAGATATAAACAACTATAACTCCGCTTCTATTCGTCGTATGCCAATCTGCGACCTAGCAATTTGTAGCTTAAAATACGCCCCAATAAACCACCTTATACCGATCTGCGACGAACTTGCATAGTTTCGTCAAACATCGATCGATTCTAGTGGAAAGCAATCCGGCCGTCAATGGTGATACATGGCCAGACAGATATAAACAACTATAACTCCGCTTCTACTCGTCGAATGCAAATCTGCGACATAGCAATTTGTAGCATAAAACACGTCACATCGACCCACCTTGTGCCGATCTGCGACGAACTAGCATGGTTTCGTCAAACGTCGATCGTTTTGAGTGGTAGGGAATCCGGCCGTCAATGGTGATTCATGGCCTCACAGATATAAACAACAATAACTCCGCTTCTATTCGTCGTATGCGAATATGCGACATAGCAATTTGTAGCTTAAAACACGTCACATCGACCCACCATCTGCCGATCTGCGACGAACTTGCATGGTTTCGTCAAACGTCGATCGTTTCGAGTGGTAGGGAATCCGGCCGTCAATGGTGATTCATGGCCTCACAGATATAAACAACAATAACTCCGCTTCTATTCGTCGAATGCAAATCTGCGACATAGCAATTTGTGGCATAAAACACGTCACATCGACCCACCTCATGCCGATCTGCGACGTACTTGTATAGTTTCGTCAAACGTCGATCGTATCCGAGTGGTAGGCAATCCGGTAGTCAATGGCGATTCATGGCCTCACAGATATAAACAACTATAACTCTGCTTCTATTCGTCGTATGCGAATCTGCGACCTAGCAATTTGTAGCTTAAAATACGCCCCAATGAACCACCTTATACCGATCTGCGACGAACTTGCATGGTTTCGTCAAACGTCGATCGTTTCGAGTGGTAGGGAATCCGGCCGTCAATGGTGATTCATGGCCTCACAGATATAAACCACAATAACTCCGCTTCTATTCGTCGTATGCGAATCTGCGACAGAGCAATTTGTAGCTTAAAACACGCCCTAACGAACCACCTTATACCGATCTGCGACCAACTTGCATAGTTTTGTCAAACATCGATCGTTTCGAGTGGTAGGCAATCCGGTCGTCAATGGCGATTCATGGCCTCACAGATATATACAACTATAACTCCGCTTCTATTCGTCGTATGCGAATCTGCGACCTAGCAATTTGTAGCGTAAAACACGCCCCAACGAACCACCTTATACCGACCTGCGACGAACTTGCATAGTTTTGTCAAACATCGATCGTTTCGAGTGGAAAGCAATCCGGCCGTCAATGGTGATTCATGGCCTGACAGATATAAACAACTATAACTCCGCTTCTATTCGTCGAATGCAAATCTGCGACATACCAATTTTTAGCTTAAAATACGTCACATCGAACCACCTTGTGCCGATCTGCGACGAACTTGCATGGTTTCGTCAAACGTCGATCGTTTCGAGTGGTAGGGAATCCGGCCGTCAATGGTGATTCATGGCCTCACAGATATAAACAACAATAACTCCGCTTCTATTCGTCGTATGCAAATCTGCGACATAGCAATTTGTAGCATAAAACACGCCCCAATGAACCACCTTATACCGATCTGCAACGAACTTGCATAGTTTCGTCAAACATCGATCGATTCTAGTGGAAAGCAATCCGGCCGTCAATGGTGATTCATGGCCAGACAGATATAAACAACTATAACTCCGCTTCTATTCGTCGAATGCAAATCTGCGACATAGCAATTTGTAGCATAAAACACGTCACATCGACCCACCTTGTGCCGATCTGCGACGAACTTGCATGGTTTCGTCAAACGTCGATCGTTTCGAGTGGTAGGGAATCCGGCCGTCAATGGTGATTCATGGCCTCACAGATATAAACAACAATAACTCCGCTTCTATTCGTCGTATGCGAATATGCGACATAGCAATTTGTAGCTTAAAACACGTCACATCGACCCACCATCTGCCGATCTGCGACGAACTTGCATGGTTTCGTCAAACGTCGATCGTTTCGAGTGGTAGGGAATCCGGCCGTCAATGGTGATTCATGGCTTCACAGATATAAACAACAATAACTCCGCTTCTATTCGTCGAATGCAAATCTGCGACATAGCAATTTGTAGCATAAAACATGTCACATCGACCCACCTTGTGCCGATCTGCGACGAACTTGCATGGTTTCGTCAAACGTCGATCGTTTCGAGTGGTAGGGAATCCGGCCGTCAATGGTGATTCATGGCCTCACAGATATAAACCACAGTAACTCCGCTTCTATTCGTCGTATGCGAATCTGCGACATAGCAATTTGTAGCATAAAACACGCCCCAACGAACCACCTTATACCGATCTGCGACGAACTTGCATAGTTTTGTCAAACATCGATCGTTTCGAGTGGAAAGCAATCCGGCCGTCAATGGTGATTCATGGCCTGACAGATATAAACAACTATAACTCCGCTTCTATTCGTCGAATGCAAATCTGCGACATAGCAATTTGTAGCATAAAACACGCCCCAACGAACCACCTTATACCGATCTGCAACGAACTTGCATAGTTTTGTCAAACATCGATCGTTTCGAGTGGAAAGCAATCCGGCCGTCAATGGTGATTCATGGCCTGACAGATATAAACAACTATAACTCCGCTTCTATTCGTCGAATGCAAATCTGCGACATAGCAATTTGTAGCATAAAACACGCCCCAACGAACCACCTTATACCGATCTGCAACGAACTTGCATAGTTTTGTCAAACATCGATCGTTTCGAGTGGAAAGCAATCCGGCCGTCAATGGTGATTCATGGCCTGACAGATATAAACTACTATAACTCCGCTTCTATTCGCCGTATGCAAATCTGCGACGTAGCAATTTGTAGCATAAAACACGGCCCAACCACCCACCTTGTGCCGATCTGCGACGAACTTGCATAGTTTCGTCAAACGTCGATCGTTTCGAGTGGTAGGCAATCCGGCCGTCAATGGTGATTTATGGCCTCACAGATATAAACAACTATAACTCCGCTTCTATTCGTCGAATGCAAATCTGCGACATAGCAATTTGTAGCTTAAAACACGCCCCAACGAACCACCTTATACCGATCTGCGACGAACTTGCATAGTTTTGTCAAACATCGATCGTTTCGAGTGGAAAGCAATCCGGCCGTCAATGGTGATTCAAGGCCTCACAGATATAAACAACAATAACTCCGCTTCTATTCGTCGTATGCGAATATGCGACACAGCAATTTGTACCTTAACACACGCCACATCGAACCACCTTGTGCCGATCTGCGACGAACTTGCATAGTTTCGTCAAACATCGATCGTTTCGAGTGGTAGGCATTCCGGCCGTCAATGGTGTTTCATGGCCTCACAGATATAAACAACTATAACTCCGCTTCTATTCGTCGAATGCAAATCTGCGACATAGCGATTTGTAGCTTAAAACACGACACATCGACCCACCTCATGCCGATCTGCGACGTATTTGTATAGTTTCGTCAAACGTCGATCGTTTCGAGTGGTAGGCAATCCGGTAGTCAATGGCGATTCATGGCCTCACAGATATAAACAACTATAACTCCGCTTCTATTCGTCGTATGCCAATCTGCGACCTAGCAATTTGTAGCTTAAAATACGCCCCAATAAACCACCTTATACCGATCTGCGACGAACTTGCATAGTTTCGTCAAACATCGATCGATTCTAGTGGAAAGCAATCCGGCCGTCAATGGTGATACATGGCCAGACAGATATAAACAACTATAACTCCGCTTCTACTCGTCGAATGCAAATCTGCGACATAGCAATTTGTAGCATAAAACACGTCACATCGACCCACCTTGTGCCGATCTGCGACGAACTAGCATGGTTTCGTCAAACGTCGATCGTTTTGAGTGGTAGGGAATCCGGCCGTCAATGGTGATTCATGGCCTCACAGATATAAACAACAATAACTCCGCTTCTATTCGTCGTATGCGAATATGCGACATAGCAATTTGTAGCTTAAAACACGTCACATCGACCCACCATCTGCCGATCTGCGACGAACTTGCATGGTTTCGTCAAACGTCGATCGTTTCGAGTGGTAGGGAATCCGGCCGTCAATGGTGATTCATGGCCTCACAGATATAAACAACAATAACTCCGCTTCTATTCGTCGAATGCAAATCTGCGACATAGCAATTTGTGGCATAAAACACGTCACATCGACCCACCTCATGCCGATCTGCGACGTACTTGTATAGTTTCGTCAAACGTCGATCGTATCCGAGTGGTAGGCAATCCGGTAGTCAATGGCGATTCATGGCCTCACAGATATAAACAACTATAACTCTGCTTCTATTCGTCGTATGCGAATCTGCGACCTAGCAATTTGTAGCTTAAAATACGCCCCAATGAACCACCTTATACCGATCTGCGACGAACTTGCATGGTTTCGTCAAACGTCGATCGTTTCGAGTGGTAGGGAATCCGGCCGTCAATGGTGATTCATGGCCTCACAGATATAAACCACAATAACTCCGCTTCTATTCGTCGTATGCGAATCTGCGACAGAGCAATTTGTAGCTTAAAACACGCCCTAACGAACCACCTTATACCGATCTGCGACCAACTTGCATAGTTTTGTCAAACATCGATCGTTTCGAGTGGAAAGCAATCCGGCCGTCAATGGTGATTCATGGCCTGACAGATATAAACAATTATAACTCCGCTTCTATTCGTCGAATGCAAATCTGCGACATAGCAATTTGTAGCTTAAAACACGTCACATCGACCCACCTTGTGCCGATGTGCGACGAACTTGCATAGTTTCGTCAAACATCGATCGTTTCGAGTGGTAGGCAATCCGGTCGTCAATGGCGATTCATGGCCTCACAGATATATACAACTATAACTCCGCTTCTATTCGTCGTATGCGAATCTGCGACCTAGCAATTTGTAGCGTAAAACACGCCCCAACGAACCACCTTATACCGACCTGCGACGAACTTGCATAGTTTTGTCAAACATCGATCGTTTCGAGTGGAAAGCAATCCGGCCGTCAATGGTGATTCATGGCCTGACAGATATAAACAACTATAACTCCGCTTCTATTCGTCGAATGCAAATCTGCGACATACCAATTTTTAGCTTAAAATACGTCACATCGAACCACCTTGTGCCGATCTGCGACGAACTTGCATGGTTTCGTCAAACGTCGATCGTTTCGAGTGGTAGGGAATCCGGCCGTCAATGGTGATTCATGGCCTCACAGATATAAACAACAATAACTCCGCTTCTATTCGTCGTATGCAAATCTGCGACATAGCAATTTGTAGCATAAAACACGCCCCAATGAACCACCTCATGCCGATCTGCGACGTATTTGTATAGTTTCGTCAAACGTCGATCGTTTCGAGTGGTAGGCAATCCGGTAGTCAATGGCGATTCATGGCCTCACAGATATAAACAACTATAACTCCGCTTCTATTCGTCGTATGCCAATCTGCGACCTAGCAATTTGTAGCTTAAAATACGCCCCAATAAACCACCTTATACCGATCTGCGACGAACTTGCATAGTTTCGTCAAACATCGATCGATTCTAGTGGAAAGCAATCCGGCCGTCAATGGTGATACATGGCCAGACAGATATAAACAACTATAACTCCGCTTCTACTCGTCGAATGCAAATCTGCGACATAGCAATTTGTAGCATAAAACACGTCACATCGACCCACCTTGTGCCGATCTGCGACGAACTAGCATGGTTTCGTCAAACGTCGATCGTTTTGAGTGGTAGGGAATCCGGCCGTCAATGGTGATTCATGGCCTCACAGATATAAACAACAATAACTCCGCTTCTATTCGTCGTATGCGAATATGCGACATAGCAATTTGTAGCTTAAAACACGTCACATCGACCCACCATCTGCCGATCTGCGACGAACTTGCATGGTTTCGTCAAACGTCGATCGTTTCGAGTGGTAGGGAATCCGGCCGTCAATGGTGATTCATGGCCTCACAGATATAAACAACAATAACTCCGCTTCTATTCGTCGAATGCAAATCTGCGACATAGCAATTTGTGGCATAAAACACGTCACATCGACCCACCTCATGCCGATCTGCGACGTACTTGTATAGTTTCGTCAAACGTCGATCGTATCCGAGTGGTAGGCAATCCGGTAGTCAATGGCGATTCATGGCCTCACAGATATAAACAACTATAACTCTGCTTCTATTCGTCGTATGCGAATCTGCGACCTAGCAATTTGTAGCTTAAAACACGCCCCAATGAACCACCTTATACCGATCTGCGACGAACTTGCATGGTTTCGTCAAACGTCGATCGTTTCGAGTGGTAGGGAATCCGGCCGTCAATGGTGATTCATGGCCTCACAGATATAAACCACAATAACTCCGCTTCTATTCGTCGTATGCGAATCTGCGACAGAGCAATTTGTAGCTTAAAACACGCCCTAACGAACCACCTTATACCGATCTGCGACCAACTTGCATAGTTTTGTCAAACATCGATCGTTTCGAGTGGAAAGCAATCCGGCCGTCAATGGTGATTCATGGCCTGACAGATATAAACAATTATAACTCCGCTTCTATTCGTCGAATGCAAATCTGCGACATAGCAATTTGTAGCTTAAAACACGTCACATCGACCCACCTTGTGCCGATGTGCGACGAACTTGCATAGTTTCGTCAAACATCGATCGTTTCGAGTGGTAGGCAATCCGGTCGTCAATGGCGATTCATGGCCTCACAGATATATACAACTATAACTCCGCTTCTATTCGTCGTATGCGAATCTGCGACCTAGCAATTTGTAGCGTAAAACACGCCCCAACGAACCACCTTATACCGACCTGCGACGAACTTGCATAGTTTTGTCAAACATCGATCGTTTCGAGTGGAAAGCAATCCGGCCGTCAATGGTGATTCATGGCCTGACAGATATAAACAACTATAACTCCGCTTCTATTCGTCGAATGCAAATCTGCGACATAGCAATTTGTAGCTTAAAACACGTCACATCGACCCACCTTGTGCCGATGTGCGACGAACTTGCATAGTTTCGTCAAACATCGATCGTTTCGAGTGGTAGGCAATCCGGTCGTCAATGGCGATTCATGGCCTCACAGATATATACAACTATAACTCCGCTTCTATTCGTCGTATGCGAATCTGCGACCTAGCAATTTGTAGCGTAAAACACGCCCCAACGAACCACCTTATACCGACCTGCGACGAACTTGCATAGTTTTGTCAAACATCGATCGTTTCGAGTGGAAAGCAATCCGGCCGTCAATGGTGATTCATGGCCTGACAGATATAAACAACTATAACTCCGCTTCTATTCGTCGAATGCAAATCTGCGACATACCAATTTTTAGCTTAAAATACGTCACATCGAACCACCTTGTGCCGATCTGCGACGAACTTGCATGGTTTCGTCAAACGTCGATCGTTTCGAGTGGTAGGGAATCCGGCCGTCAATGGTGATTCATGGCCTCACAGATATAAACAACAATAACTCCGCTTCTATTCGTCGTATGCAAATCTGCGACATAGCAATTTGTAGCATAAAACACGCCCCAATGAACCACCTTATACCGATCTGCAACGAACTTACATAGTTTCGTCAAACATCGATCGATTCTAGTGGAAAGCAATCCGGCCGTCAATGGTGATTCATGGCCAGACAGATATAAACAACTATAACTCCGCTTCTATTCGTCGAATGCAAATCTGCGACATAGCAATTTGTAGCATAAAACACGTCACATCGACCCACCTTGTGCCGATCTGCGACGAACTTGCATGGTTTCGTCAAACGTCGATCGTTTCGAGTGGTAGGGAATCCGGCCGTCAATGGTGATTCATGGCTTCACAGATATAAACAACAATAACTCCGCTTCTATTCGTCGAATGCAAATCTGCGACATAGCAATTTGTAGCATAAAACATGTCACATCGACCCACCTTGTGCCGATCTGCGACGAACTTGCATGGTTTCGTCAAACGTCGATCGTTTCGAGTGGTAGGGAATCCGGCCGTCAATGGTGATTCATGGCCTCACAGATATAAACCACAATAACTCCGCTTCTATTCGTCGTATGCGAATCTGCGACATAGCAATTTGTAGCATAAAACACGCCCCAACGAACCACCTTATACCGATCTGCGACGAACTTGCATAGTTTTGTCAAACATCGATCGTTTCGAGTGGAAAGCAATCCGGCCGTCAATGGTGATTCATGGCCTGACAGATATAAACAACTATAACTCCGCTTCTATTCGTCGAATGCAAATCTGCGACATAGCAATTTGTAGCATAAAACACGCCCCAACGAACCACCTTATACCGATCTGCAACGAACTTGCATAGTTTTGTCAAACATCGATCGTTTCGAGTGGAAAGCAATCCGGCCGTCAATGGTGATTCATGGCCTGACAGATATAAACAACTATAACTCCGCTTCTATTCGTCGAATGCAAATCTGCGACATAGCAATTTGTAGCCTAAAACACTTCACATCGAACCACCTTGTGCCGATCTGCGACGAACTTGCATAGTTTCGTCAAACGTCGATCGTTTCGAGTGGTAGGCAATCCGGCCGTCAATGGTGATTCATGGCCTCACAGATATAAACAACTATAGCTCCGCTTCTATTCGCCGTATGCAAATCTGCGACGTAGCAATTTGTAGCATAAAACACGGCCCAACCACCCACCTTGTGCCGATCTGCGACGAACTTGCATAGTTTCGTCAAACGTCGATCGTTTCGAGTGGTAGGCAATCCGGCCGTCAATGGTGATTTATGGCCTCACAGATATAAACAACTATAACTCCGCTTCTATTCGTCGAATGCAAATCTGCGACATAGCAATTTGTAGCTTAAAACACGTCACATCGAACCACCTTGTGCCGATCTGCGACGAACTTGCATGGTTTCGTCAAACATCGATCGTTTCGAGTGGTAGGCAATCCGGTAGTCAATGGCGATTCATGGCCTCACAGATATAAACAACTATAACTCCGCTTCTATTCGTCGTATGCGAATCTGCGACCTAGCAATTTGTAGCATAAAACACGCCCCAATGAACCACCTTATACTGATCTGCGACGAACTTGCATAGTTTCGTCAAACATCGATCGATTCTAGTGGAAAGCAATCCGGCCGTTAATGGTGATTCATGGCCAGACAGATATAAACAACTATAAGGAGAGTGGACGTACACGGGAGGAGGAAGAGGAACGGTGATTGATTATGTACTGGGAGATAGGGGGGTGTGGGAGGAATTGGAGAGACTGGTAGTGGAGGAAAGAGTGGACTCGGATCATCAGCCGATAGTAGCATGGATAAAAGGGGAGATAAAGAGGGAGACCAGAAGAAGGGGGGGGAGAGCAACGAGGGAGAGAGGCACGTGGGACGAGGAGGGAGCGGAAAGGTTCAGGAGGAGGATGGAGGAGGGGCAAGAAGAGACGAGCGCGGGGAGGAGTGGAGTGGAGGAACTGGAAGAGAGAATAAGGACGGTACTGAAGGAGGAGGGGAGGAAGAGGGAGAGAGGGAAGGGGGAGGGAGGAAGGAGGGGGTGGTGGGACGAGGAGTGTAGGGTGGGAAAGGGAGAGGTAAAGAGAGAGCTGAGGAGGTGGAGAAAGGAGGGAGGAGAGGGGAGGGAATACAAAGAAGGGAAGAAAAGGTACAAGGAAATGTGCGAGAAAAAGAAAGAGAGAGAGAGAGGGAAAGGATGATTGAGGAGGCAGGAAGCGCAAAGACGGAGGGAGAAGTGTGGAGAATACTGAAGGGGCAGAGGAAGAGAAGGAAGAGGATAAACGAAGAGATAAAAAGAGAAGAATGGGAAGAATATTTTAAGAGGCTACTGGGGGGAGTGGAGTGGAGGGTGCGGATGGGGGAGGAGGAGGCAGGAAGGGAACAGGATCAGGAAGAAGAAATAGGGTGGGAGGAGTGGGAAAGGGTGGTGGGAAGGATGAAGGAAAGGAAGGCGATAGGAAGAGATGGGGTACCAAACGAGGGGTGGAGGTATGGGGGAGAGAGGGTGAGGAGAGAAGGGTGGAACGCGTGTAGGAGAGTATGGAGGGGAGAGGGTTGGCCGGAGGGATGGAGAGAGGGGGAGATAGTCCCAATAGTGAAAAAGGGGGAGGGAAAGAGGGTAGAGGAGTACAGAGGGGTGACTATAATGCCCTCTCTGTACAGGGTATACACGGCGATCCTGGCGAGGAGGATAGAGGAGGAGGTGGAGGGGAGGGGGATGCCGGGGGAAACGCAGGGGGGCTTCAGAAGAGGCAGGGGGACGGTGGACCAGATCTATGCCTTGAACTACATCGCAAACAGGCAGCTGGGGAGAAAGGGGGGTAGGATGGTGGCGGTGTTCGTGGATCTGAAAGCGGCATTCGACTCCGTGGATAGGGGAAGGGTGATAGAGGCGATGAGGAAGAGGGGAGTGAGGGAGGGACTGGTGGTGAGGACGAGGGAGGTATTAAGAGAGCTGAAGTGTCGAGTAAGGGGGGAGGGGGAGGAAAGTGGGGAGACGTTCTGGCTGGGGAGAGGATTGAGACAGGGGTGTCCGATGAGCCCGTTGCTGTTCAACATCTTAATAGCGGACATGGAGGAGGAGTTGAGGAGGGGTAAATGGGGGGGAGTGAGAGTGGGGGGAGGGAAAGTGTACTCGTTGGCGTATGCGGACGATGTTGTGCTGATGGCGGAGGAGGAAGACGGGATGAGGATGATGTTGAAAGGATTAGAGAGGTATTTGGAACGGAAAGGATTGGAAGTGAACACGGGGAAGACGAAGGTGATGAGGTTTAAGAGGGGGGGAGGAAGGGAGAAGAAGATGGACTGGAGATGGAGAGGGGAAAAGCTGGAGGAGGTAAAGAAGTACAAATACCTGGGATACGTGGTGCAGAGGAACGGGGGTCAGGAGGAGCATGTGAGGGAGAGAAGGAGGATTGCGGCGGCGGCGATGAGGGAGACATGGGGACTGGGGAGAAGGCTATGGGAAAGGAACTGGGAGAGGAGAGTGTGGCTCTTTGACTCGTTGGTGTGGACGGTGATGGCATATGGGGTGGAGGTGTGGGGATGGAAGGAGAGGGCGGAGATGGAGGGGCTACAGGAGAGATACCTGAGGTGGGCGCTGGGAGTGGAGTGGACAACACCGGGATATTTGATCAGAGAGGAGACGAAGAGGGAGAAAATGAGAGTGAGAGCGGGAAGAAGGGCGTGGAAGTTTGAGGAGAGACTGCGGGAGGGGAGGGGGGGCGAGATAGCACGAAGATGCTGGGAGGAGATGATGGAGAGGGGCGGAGGGGGGGGGGGATGGGGAGGTGGGAGCAGGAAAGAGAGAAGTTCAGAGAGGAAAGGGGGATGGGGTGGAGGGAGGAGGGAGAGTACGAGGAGTTGGAGAGAAGGGACAAGCAGATGCAAGAGAGAGAGAGAGAGGAGAAGATAAAGGAGGGGAGGTACAATGAGTGGTACGGGGAGATAAGAGGGAAGGAGAGACCAGAGTACATAGGGAACGGAAAATGGTCGGGAGAAAGGAAGAGGAGACTGGCGAGGTTCAGGATGGGAAACGAACAGAGGAGAGGACAATATTGGAGGGGAGAAGAGGAGAGAAGGTGCAGAGTGTGTGGGACGGAAGAGGAGACGTGGGAGCACGTATGGGAAAGGTGCGAGGGATGGGGGGAGAGGGAAGAGAGAGAGGGGAGCTGGAGGGAGAGGATAGAGGAGATACTGGGAGCGAGGGGCGAGGGGGAGGAATGGCTGAGGAGGTTGGAGGGAGAAAGGAGAAGGAGGGAGAGAGAGGCGACGGGGGGGGAGAGGGGGAGGGGAGGGAGGAAGAAGGGTAGAATAAGAAAATAGAGTTAAGAGAAAAGTGTATATATAGAGGATGAAGTGGGAGGAAACTAGATAATAAGGTTAGGTTAAGATAGTGTGTAAGAGAGTTATGTAGAAGGAGAAAGCTGGAAACCCGGAAGGGAACCAGAAATAAAGATATACATACATACATACATATAAACAACTATAACTCCGCTTCTATTCGTCGAATGCAAATCTGCGACATAGCAATTTGTAGCATAAAACATGTCACATCGACCCACCTTGTGCCGATCTGCGACGAACTTGCATGGTTTCGTCAAACGTCGATCGTTTCGAGTGGTAGGGAATCCGGCCGTCAATGGTGATTCATGGCCTCACAGATATAAATCACAATAACTCCGCTTCTATTCGTCGTATGCGAATCTGCGACATAGCAATTTGTAACTTAAAACACGCCCTAACGAACCACCTTATACCGATCTGCGACGAACTTGCATAGTTTTGTCAAACATCGATCGTTTCGAGTGGAAAGCAATCCGGCCGTCAATGGTGATTCATGGCCTGACAGATATAAGCAACTATAACTCCGCTTCTATTCGTCGAATGCAAATCTGCGACATAGCAATTTGTAGCTTAAAACACGCCCCAACGAATCACCTTATACCGATCTGCGACGAACTTGCATAGTTTTGTCAAACATCGATCGTTTCGAGTGGAAAGCAATCCGGCCGTCAATGGTGATTCAAGGCCTCACAGATATAAACAACAATAACTCCGCTTCTATTCGTCGTATGCAAATCTGCGACATAGCAATTTGTAGCTTAAAACACGCCACATCGAACCACCTTGTGCCGATCTGCGACGAACTTGCATAGTTTCGTCAAACATCGATCGTTTCGAGTGGAAAGCAATCCGGCCGTCAATGGTGATTCATGGCCTGACAGATATAAACAACTATAACTCAGCTTCTGGTCGTCGAATGAAAATGTGCGACATAGCGATTTGTAGCTTAAAACACGACACATCGACCCACCTCATGCCGATCTGCGACGTACTTGTATAGTTTCGTCAAACGTCGATCGTTTCGAGTGGTAGGCAATCCGGTAGCCAATGGCGATTCGTGGCCTCACAGATATAAACAACTATTACTCTGCTTCTATTCGTCGTATGCGAATCTGCGCCCTAGCAATTTGTAGCTTAAAACACGTCACATCGACCCACCTTGTGCCGATCTGCGACGAACTTGCATGGTTTCGTCAAACGTCGATCGTTTCGAGAGGTAGGGAATCCGGCCGTTAATGGTGATTCATGGCCTCACAGATATAAACCACAATAACTCCGCTTCTATTCGTCGTATGCGAATCTGCGACATAGCAATTTGTAGCATAAAACACGCCCCAACGAACCACCTTATACCGATCTGCAACGAACTTGCATAGTTTTGTCAAACATCGATCGTTTCGAGTGGAAAGCAATCCGGCCGTCAATGGTGATTCATGGCCTGACAGATATAAACAACTATAACTCCGCTTCTATTCGTCGAATGCAAATCTGCGACATAGCAATTTGTAGCCTAAAACACGTCACATCGAACCACCTTGTGCCGATCTGCGACGAACTTGCATAGTTTCGTCAAACGTCGATCGTTTCGAGTGGTAGGCAATCCGGCCGTCAATGGTGATTCATGGCCTCACAGATATAAACAACTATAGCTCCGCTTCTATTCGCCGTATGCAAATCTGCGACGTAGCAATTTGTAGCATAAAACACGGCCCAACCACCCACCTTGTGCCGATCTGCGACGAACTTGCATAGTTTCGTCAAACGTCGATCGTTTCGAGTGGTAGGCAATCCGGCCGTCAATGGTGATTTATGGCCTCACAGATATAAACAACTATAACTCCGCTTCTATTCGTCGAATGCAAATCTGCGACATAGCAATTTGTAGCTTAAAACACGTCACATCGAACCACCTTGTGCCGATCTGCGACGAACTTGCATGGTTTCGTCAAACATCGATCGTTTCGAGTGGTAGGCAATCCGGTAGTCAATGGCGATTCATGGCCTCACAGATATAAACAACTATAACTCCGCTTCTATTCGTCGTATGCGAATCTGCGACCTAGCAATTTGTAGCTTAAAACACGCCCCAATGAACCACCTTATACTGATCTGCGACGAACTTGCATAGTTTCGTCAAACATCGATCGATTCTAGTGGAAAGCAATCCGGCCGTTAATGGTGATTCATGGCCAGACAGATATAAACAACTATAACTCCGCTTCTATTCGTCGAATGCAAATCTGCGACATAGCAATTTGTAGCATAAAACATGTCACATCGACCCACCTTGTGCCGATCTGCGACGAACTTGCATGGTTTCGTCAAACGTCGATCGTTTCGAGTGGTAGGGAATCCGGCCGTCAATGGTGATTCATGGCCTCACAGATATAAATCACAATAACTCCGCTTCTTTTCGTCGTATGCGAATCTGCGACATAGCAATTTGTAACTTAAAACACGCCCTAACGAACCACCTTATACCGATCTGCGACGAACTTGCATAGTTTTGTCAAACATCGATCGTTTCGAGTGGAAAGCAATCCGGCCGTCAATGGTGATTCATGGCCTGACAGATATAAACAACTATAACTCCGCTTCTATTCGTCGAATGCAAATCTGCGACATAGCAATTTGTAGCTTAAAACACGCCCCAACGAATCACCTTATACCGATCTGCGACGAACTTGCATAGTTTTGTCAAACATCGATCGATTCTAGTGGAAAGCAATCCGGCCGTCAATGGTGATTCATGGCCAGACAGATATAAACAACTATAACTCCGCTTCTATTCGTCGAATGCAAATCTGCGACATAGCAATTTGTAGCATAAAACACGTCACATCGACCCACCTTGTGCCGATCTGCGACGAACTTGCATGGTTTCGTCAAACGTCGATCGTTTCGAGTGGTAGGGAATCCGGCCGTCAATGGTGATTCATGGCTTCACAGATATAAACAACAATAACTCCGCTTCTATTCGTCGAATGCAAATCTGCGACATAGCAATTTGTAGCATAAAACATGTCACATCGACCCACCTTGTGCCGATCTGCGACGAACTTGCATGGTTTCGTCAAACGTCGATCGTTTCGAGTGGTAGGGAATCCGGCCGTCAATGGTGATTCATGGCCTCACAGATATAAACCACAATAACTCCGCTTCTATTCGTCGTATGCGAATCTGCGACATAGCAATTTGTAGCATAAAACACGCCCCAACGAACCACCTTATACCGATCTGCGACGAACTTGCATAGTTTTGTCAAACATCGATCGTTTCGAGTGGAAAGCAATCCGGCCGTCAATGGTGATTCATGGCCTGACAGATATAAACAACTATAACTCCGCTTCTATTCGTCGAATGCAAATCTGCGACATAGCAATTTGTAGCATAAAACACGCCCCAACGAACCACCTTATACCGATCTGCAACGAACTTGCATAGTTTTGTCAAACATCGATCGTTTCGAGTGGAAAGCAATCCGGCCGTCAATGGTGATTCATGGCCTGACAGATATAAACAACTATAACTCCGCTTCTATTCGTCGAATGCAAATCTGCGACATAGCAATTTGTAGCCTAAAACACGTCACATCGAACCACCTTGTGCCGATCTGCGACGAACTTGCATAGTTTCGTCAAACGTCGATCGTTTCGAGTGGTAGGCAATCCGGCCGTCAATGGTGATTCATGGCCTCACAGATATAAACAACTATAGCTCCGCTTCTATTCGCCGTATGCAAATCTGCGACGTAGCAATTTGTAGCATAAAACACGGCCCAACCACCCACCTTGTGCCGATCTGCGACGAACTTGCATAGTTTCGTCAAACGTCGATCGTTTCGAGTGGTAGGCAATCCGGCCGTTAATGGTGATTCATGGCCAGACAGATATAAACAACTATAAGGAGAGTGGACGTACACGGGAGGAGGAAGAGGAACGGTGATTGATTATGTACTGGGAGATAGGGGGGTGTGGGAGGAATTGGAGAGACTGGTAGTGGAGGAAAGAGTGGACTCGGATCATCAGCCGATAGTAGCATGGATAAAAGGGGAGATAAAGAGGGAGACCAGAAGAAGGGGGGGGAGAGCAACGAGGGAGAGAGGCACGTGGGACGAGGAGGGAGCGGAAAGGTTCAGGAGGAGGATGGAGGAGGGGCAAGAAGAGACGAGCGCGGGGAGGAGTGGAGTGGAGGAACTGGAAGAGAGAATAAGGACGGTACTGAAGGAGGAGGGGAGGAAGAGGGAGAGAGGGAAGGGGGAGGGAGGAAGGAGGGGGTGGTGGGACGAGGAGTGTAGGGTGGGAAAGGGAGAGGTAAAGAGAGAGCTGAGGAGGTGGAGAAAGGAGGGAGGAGAGGGGAGGGAATACAAAGAAGGGAAGAAAAGGTACAAGGAAATGTGCGAGAAAAAGAAAGAGAGAGAGAGAGGGAAAGGATGATTGAGGAGGCAGGAAGCGCAAAGACGGAGGGAGAAGTGTGGAGAATACTGAAGGGGCAGAGGAAGAGAAGGAAGAGGATAAACGAAGAGATAAAAAGAGAAGAATGGGAAGAATATTTTAAGAGGCTACTGGGGGGAGTGGAGTGGAGGGTGCGGATGGGGGAGGAGGAGGCAGGAAGGGAACAGGATCAGGAAGAAGAAATAGGGTGGGAGGAGTGGGAAAGGGTGGTGGGAAGGATGAAGGAAAGGAAGGCGATAGGAAGAGATGGGGTACCAAACGAGGGGTGGAGGTATGGGGGAGAGAGGGTGAGGAGAGAAGGGTGGAACGCGTGTAGGAGAGTATGGAGGGGAGAGGGTTGGCCGGAGGGATGGAGAGAGGGGGAGATAGTCCCAATAGTGAAAAAGGGGGAGGGAAAGAGGGTAGAGGAGTACAGAGGGGTGACTATAATGCCCTCTCTGTACAGGGTATACACGGCGATCCTGGCGAGGAGGATAGAGGAGGAGGTGGAGGGGAGGGGGATGCCGGGGGAAACGCAGGGGGGCTTCAGAAGAGGCAGGGGGACGGTGGACCAGATCTATGCCTTGAACTACATCGCAAACAGGCAGCTGGGGAGAAAGGGGGGTAGGATGGTGGCGGTGTTCGTGGATCTGAAAGCGGCATTCGACTCCGTGGATAGGGGAAGGGTGATAGAGGCGATGAGGAAGAGGGGAGTGAGGGAGGGACTGGTGGTGAGGACGAGGGAGGTATTAAGAGAGCTGAAGTGTCGAGTAAGGGGGGAGGGGGAGGAAAGTGGGGAGACGTTCTGGCTGGGGAGAGGATTGAGACAGGGGTGTCCGATGAGCCCGTTGCTGTTCAACATCTTAATAGCGGACATGGAGGAGGAGTTGAGGAGGGGTAAATGGGGGGGAGTGAGAGTGGGGGGAGGGAAAGTGTACTCGTTGGCGTATGCGGACGATGTTGTGCTGATGGCGGAGGAGGAAGACGGGATGAGGATGATGTTGAAAGGATTAGAGAGGTATTTGGAACGGAAAGGATTGGAAGTGAACACGGGGAAGACGAAGGTGATGAGGTTTAAGAGGGGGGGAGGAAGGGAGAAGAAGATGGACTGGAGATGGAGAGGGGAAAAGCTGGAGGAGGTAAAGAAGTACAAATACCTGGGATACGTGGTGCAGAGGAACGGGGGTCAGGAGGAGCATGTGAGGGAGAGAAGGAGGATTGCGGCGGCGGCGATGAGGGAGACATGGGGACTGGGGAGAAGGCTATGGGAAAGGAACTGGGAGAGGAGAGTGTGGCTCTTTGACTCGTTGGTGTGGACGGTGATGGCATATGGGGTGGAGGTGTGGGGATGGAAGGAGAGGGCGGAGATGGAGGGGCTACAGGAGAGATACCTGAGGTGGGCGCTGGGAGTGGAGTGGACAACACCGGGATATTTGATCAGAGAGGAGACGAAGAGGGAGAAAATGAGAGTGAGAGCGGGAAGAAGGGCGTGGAAGTTTGAGGAGAGACTGCGGGAGGGGAGGGGGGGCGAGATAGCACGAAGATGCTGGGAGGAGATGATGGAGAGGGGCGGAGGGGGGGGGGGATGGGGAGGTGGGAGCAGGAAAGAGAGAAGTTCAGAGAGGAAAGGGGGATGGGGTGGAGGGAGGAGGGAGAGTACGAGGAGTTGGAGAGAAGGGACAAGCAGATGCAAGAGAGAGAGAGAGAGGAGAAGATAAAGGAGGGGAGGTACAATGAGTGGTACGGGGAGATAAGAGGGAAGGAGAGACCAGAGTACATAGGGAACGGAAAATGGTCGGGAGAAAGGAAGAGGAGACTGGCGAGGTTCAGGATGGGAAACGAACAGAGGAGAGGACAATATTGGAGGGGAGAAGAGGAGAGAAGGTGCAGAGTGTGTGGGACGGAAGAGGAGACGTGGGAGCACGTATGGGAAAGGTGCGAGGGATGGGGGGAGAGGGAAGAGAGAGAGGGGAGCTGGAGGGAGAGGATAGAGGAGATACTGGGAGCGAGGGGCGAGGGGGAGGAATGGCTGAGGAGGTTGGAGGGAGAAAGGAGAAGGAGGGAGAGAGAGGCGACGGGGGGGGAGAGGGGGAGGGGAGGGAGGAAGAAGGGTAGAATAAGAAAATAGAGTTAAGAGAAAAGTGTATATATAGAGGATGAAGTGGGAGGAAACTAGATAATAAGGTTAGGTTAAGATAGTGTGTAAGAGAGTTATGTAGAAGGAGAAAGCTGGAAACCCGGAAGGGAACCAGAAATAAAGATATACATACATACATACATATAAACAACTATAACTCCGCTTCTATTCGTCGAATGCAAATCTGCGACATAGCAATTTGTAGCATAAAACATGTCACATCGACCCACCTTGTGCCGATCTGCGACGAACTTGCATGGTTTCGTCAAACGTCGATCGTTTCGAGTGGTAGGGAATCCGGCCGTCAATGGTGATTCATGGCCTCACAGATATAAATCACAATAACTCCGCTTCTATTCGTCGTATGCGAATCTGCGACATAGCAATTTGTAACTTAAAACACGCCCTAACGAACCACCTTATACCGATCTGCGACGAACTTGCATAGTTTTGTCAAACATCGATCGTTTCGAGTGGAAAGCAATCCGGCCGTCAATGGTGATTCATGGCCTGACAGATATAAGCAACTATAACTCCGCTTCTATTCGTCGAATGCAAATCTGCGACATAGCAATTTGTAGCTTAAAACACGCCCCAACGAATCACCTTATACCGATCTGCGACGAACTTGCATAGTTTTGTCAAACATCGATCGTTTCGAGTGGAAAGCAATCCGGCCGTCAATGGTGATTCAAGGCCTCACAGATATAAACAACAATAACTCCGCTTCTATTCGTCGTATGCAAATCTGCGACATAGCAATTTGTAGCTTAAAACACGCCACATCGAACCACCTTGTGCCGATCTGCGACGAACTTGCATAGTTTCGTCAAACATCGATCGTTTCGAGTGGAAAGCAATCCGGCCGTCAATGGTGATTCATGGCCTGACAGATATAAACAACTATAACTCAGCTTCTGGTCGTCGAATGAAAATGTGCGACATAGCGATTTGTAGCTTAAAACACGACACATCGACCCACCTCATGCCGATCTGCGACGTACTTGTATAGTTTCGTCAAACGTCGATCGTTTCGAGTGGTAGGCAATCCGGTAGCCAATGGCGATTCGTGGCCTCACAGATATAAACAACTATTACTCTGCTTCTATTCGTCGTATGCGAATCTGCGCCCTAGCAATTTGTAGCTTAAAACACGTCACATCGACCCACCTTGTGCCGATCTGCGACGAACTTGCATGGTTTCGTCAAACGTCGATCGTTTCGAGAGGTAGGGAATCCGGCCGTTAATGGTGATTCATGGCCTCACAGATATAAACCACAATAACTCCGCTTCTATCCGTCGTATGCGAATCTGCGACATAGCAATTTGTAGCATAAAACCCGCCCCAACGAACCACCTTATACCGATCTGCAACGAACTTGCATAGTTTTGTCAAACATCGATCGTTTCGAGTGGAAAGCAATCCGGCCGTCAATGGTGATTCATGGCCTGACAGATATAAACAACTATAACTCCGCTTCTATTCGTCGAATGCAAATCTGCGACATAGCAATTTGTAGCCTAAAACACGTCACATCGAACCACCTTGTGCCGATCTGCGACGAACTTGCATAGTTTCGTCAAACGTCGATCGTTTCGAGTGGTAGGCAATCCGGCCGTCAATGGTGATTCATGGCCTCACAGATATAAACAACTATAGCTCCGCTTCTATTCGCCGTATGCAAATCTGCGACGTAGCAATTTGTAGCATAAAACACGGCCCAACCACCCACCTTGTGCCGATCTGCGACGAACTTGCATAGTTTCGTCAAACGTCGATCGTTTCGAGTGGTAGGCAATCCGGCCGTCAATGGTGATTTATGGCCTCACAGATATAAACAACTATAACTCCGCTTCTATTCGTCGAATGCAAATCTGCGACATAGCAATTTGTAGCTTAAAACACGTCACATCGAACCACCTTGTGCCGATCTGCGACGAACTTGCATGGTTTCGTCAAACATCGATCGTTTCGAGTGGTAGGCAATCCGGTAGTCAATGGCGATTCATGGCCTCACAGATATAAACAACTATAACTCCGCTTCTATTCGTCGTATGCGAATCTGCGACCTAGCAATTTGTAGCTTAAAACACGCCCCAATGAACCACCTTATACTGATCTGCGACGAACTTGCATAGTTTCGTCAAACATCGATCGATTCTAGTGGAAAGCAATCCGGCCGTTAATGGTGATTCATGGCCAGACAGATATAAACAACTATAACTCCGCTTCTATTCGTCGAATGCAAATCTGCGACATAGCAATTTGTAGCATAAAACATGTCACATCGACCCACCTTGTGCCGATCTGCGACGAACTTGCATGGTTTCGTCAAACGTCGATCGTTTCGAGTGGTAGGGAATCCGGCCGTCAATGGTGATTCATGGCCTCACAGATATAAATCACAATAACTCCGCTTCTATTCGTCGTATGCGAATCTGCGACATAGCAATTTGTAACTTAAAACACGCCCTAACGAACCACCTTATACCGATCTGCGACGAACTTGCATAGTTTTGTCAAACATCGATCGTTTCGAGTGGAAAGCAATCCGGCCGTCAATGGTGATTCATGGCCTGACAGATATAAACAACTATAACTCCGCTTCTATTCGTCGAATGCAAATCTGCGACATAGCAATTTGTAGCTTAAAACACGCCCCAACGAATCACCTTATACCGATCTGCGACGAACTTGCATAGTTTTGTCAAACATCGATCGTTTCGAGTGGAAAGCAATCCGGCCGTCAATGGTGATTCAAGGCCTCACAGATATAAACAACAATAACTCCGCTTCTATTCGTCGTATGCAAATCTGCGACATAGCAATTTGTAGCTTAAAACACGCGACATCGAACCACCTTGTGCCGATCTGCGACGAACTTGCATAGTTTCGTCAAACATCGATCGTTTCGAGTGGAAAGCAATCCGGCCGTCAATGGTGATTCATGGCCTGACAGATATAAACAACTATAACTCAGCTTCTGGTCGTCGAATGAAAATTTGCGACATAGCGATTTGTAGCTTAAACCACGACACATCGACCCACCTCATGCCGATCTGCGACGAACTTGTATAGTTTCGTCAAACGTCGATCGTTTCGAGTGGTAGGCAATCCGGTAGTCAATGGCGATTCGTGGCCTCACAGATATAAACAACTATTACTCTGCTTCTATTCGTCGTATGCGAATCTGCGCCCTAGCAATTTGTAGCTTAAAACACGCCCCAATGAACCACCTTATACCGATCTGCGACGAACTTGCATAGTTTCGTCAAACATCGATCGATTCTAGTGGAAAGCAATCCGGCCATCAATGGTAATTCATGGCCAGACAGATATAAACAACTATAACTTTGCTTCTATTCGTCGAATGCAAATCTGCGACATAGCAATTTGTAGCTTAAAACACGTCACATCGATCCACCTTGTGCCGATGTGCGACGAACTTGCATAGTTTCGTCAAACGTCGATCGTTTCGAGTGGTAGGGATTCCGGCCGTCAATGGTGATTCACGGCCTCACAGATATAATCAACTATAACTCCGCTTCTATTCGTCGAATGCAAATCTGCGATATAGCAATTTGTAGCTTAAAACACGACACATCGACCCACCTCATGCCGATCTGCGACGTACTTGTATAGTTTCGTCAAACGTCGATCGTTTCGAGTGGTAGGCAATCCGGTACTCAATGGCGATTCATGGCCTCACAGATATAAACAACTATAACTCCGCTTCTATTCGTCGTATGCGAATCTGCGACCTAGCAATTTGTAGCTTAAAACACGCCCCAATGAACCACCTTATACCGATCTGCGACGAACTTGCATAGTTTTGTCAAACATCGATCGTTTCGAGTGGAAAGCAATCCGGCCGTCAATGGTGATTCATGGCCTGACAGATATAAACAACTATAACTCCGCTTCTTTTCGTCGAATGCAAATCTGCGACATAGCAATTTGTAGCTTAAAACACGCCCCAACGAACCACCTTATACCGATCTGCGACGAACTTGCATAGTTTTGTCAAACATCGATCGTTTCGAGTGGAAAGCAATCCGGCCGTCAATGGTGATTCAAGGCCTCACAGATATAAACAACAATAACTCCGCTTCTATTCGTCGTATGCAAATCTGCGACATAGCAATTTGTAGCATAAAACACGCCCCAATGAACCACCTTATACCGATCTGCGACGAACTTGCATAGTTTTGTCAAACATCGATCGTTTCGAGTGGAAAGCAATCCGGCCGTCAATGGTGATTCATGGCCTGACAGATATAAACAACTATAACTCCGCTTCTATTCGTCGAATGCAAATTTGCGACATAGCAATTTGTAGCTTAAAACACGCCCCAACGAACCACCTTATACCGACCTGCGACGAACTTGCATAGTTTTGTCAAACATCGATCGTTTCGAGTGGAAACCAATCCGGCCGTCAATGGTGATTCATGGCCTGACAGATATAAACAACTATAACTCCGCTTCTATTCGTCGTATGCGAATATGCGACACAGCAATTTGTACCTTAACACACGCCACATCGAACCACCTTGTGCCGATCTGCGACGAACTTGCATAGTTTCGTCAAACATCGATCGTTTCGAGTGGTAGGCATTCCGGCCGTCAATGGTGTTTCATGGCCTCACAGATATAAACAACTATAACTCCGCTTCTATTCGTCGAATGCAAATCTGCGACATAGCGATTTGTAGCTTAAAACACGACACATCGACCCACCTCATGCCGATCTGCGACGTATTTGTATAGTTTCGTCAAACGTCGATCGTTTCGAGTGGTAGGCAATCCGGTAGTCAATGGCGATTCATGGCCTCACAGATATAAACAACTACAACTCCGCTTCTACTCGTCGAATGCAAATCTGCGACATAGCAATTTGTAGCATAAAACACGTCACATCGACCCACCTTGTGCCGATCTGCGACGAACTAGCATGGTTTCGTCAAACGTCGATCGTTTTGAGTGGTAGGGAATCCGGCCGTCAATGGTGATTCATGGCCTCACAGATATAAACAACAATAACTCCGCTTCTATTCGTCGTATGCGAATATGCGACATAGCAATTTGTAGCTTAAAACACGTCACATCGACCCACCATCTGCCGATCTGCGACGAACTTGCATGGTTTCGTCAAACGTCGATCGTTTCGAGTGGTAGGGAATCCGGCCGTCAATGGTGATTCATGGCCTCACAGATATAAACAACAATAACTCCGCTTCTATTCGTCGAATGCAAATCTGCGACATAGCAATTTGTGGCATAAAACACGTCACATCGACCCACCTCATGCCGATCTGCGACGTACTTGTATAGTTTCGTCAAACGTCGATCGTATCCGAGTGGTAGGCAATCCGGTAGTCAATGGCGATTCATGGCCTCACAGATATAAACAACTATAACTCTGCTTCTATTCGTCGTATGCGAATCTGCGACCTAGCAATTTGTAGCTTAAAATACGCCCCAATGTACCACCTTATACCGATCTGGGACGAACTTGCATAGTTTCGTCAAACATCGATCGATTCTAGTGGAAAGCAATCCGGCCGTCAATGGTGATTCATGGCCAGACAGATATAAACCACTATAACTCCGTGTCTATTCGTCGAATGCAAATCTGCGACATAGCAATTTGTAGCATAAAACACGTCACATCGACCCACCTTGTGCCGATCTGCGACGAACTTGCATAGTTTCGTCAAACATCGATCGATTCTAGTGGAAAGCAATCCGGCCGTCAATGGTGATTCATGGCCTGACAGATATAAACAACTATAACTCCGCTTCTATTCGTCGAATGCAAATCTGCGACATACCAATTTTTAGCTTAAAATACGTCACATCGAACCACCTTGTGCCGATGTGCGACGAACTTGCATAGTTTCGTCAAACATCGATCGTTTCGAGTGGTAGGCAATCCGGTCGTCAATGGCGATCCATGGCCTCACAGATATAAACAACTATAACTCCGCTTCTATTCGTCGAATGCAAATCTGCGACATAGCAATTTGTAGCTTAAAACACGTCACATCGACCCAACTTGTGCCGATCTGCGACGAACTTGCATGGTTTCGTCAAACGTCGATCGTTTCGAGTGGTAGGGAATCCGGCCGTCAATGGTGATTCATGGCCTCACAGATATAAACAACAATAACTCCGCTTCTATTCGTCGTATGCGAATATGCGACATAGCAATTTGTAGCTTAAAACACGTCACATCGACCCACCATCTGCCGATCTGCGACGAACTTGCATGGTTTCGTCAAACGTCGATCGTTTCGAGTGGTAGGGAATCCGGCCGTCAATGGTGATTCATGGCCTCACAGATATAAACAACAATAACTCCGCTTCTATTCGTCGAATGCAAATCTGCGACATAGCAATTTGTAGCATAAAACACGTCACATCGACCCACCTCATGCCGATCTGCGACGTACTTGTATAGTTTCGTCAAACGTCGATCGTATCCGAGTGGTAGGCAATCCGGCCGTCATTGGTGATTCATGGCCTCACAGATATAAACAACAATAACTCCGCTTCTATTCGTCGTATGCAAATCTGCGACATAGCAATTTGTAGCATAAAACACGCCCCAATGAACCACCTTATACCGATCTGCAACGAACTTGCATAGTTTCGTCAAACATCGATCGATTCTAGTGGAAAGCAATCCGGCCGTCAATGGTGATTCATGGCCAGACAGATATAAACAACTATAACTCCGCTTCTATTCGTCGAATGCAAATCTGCGACATAGCAATTTGTAGCATAAAACACGTCACATCGACCCACCTTGTGCCGATCTGCGACGAACTTGCATGGTTTCGTCAAACGTCGATCGTTTCGAGTGGTAGGGAATCCGGCCGTCAATGGTGATTCATGGCCTCACAGATATAAACAACAATAACTCCGCTTCTATTCGTCGTATGCGAATATGCGACATAGCAATTTGTAGCTTAAAACACGTCACATCGACCCACCATCTGCCGATCTGCGACGAACTTGCATGGTTTCGTCAAACGTCGATCGTTTCGAGTGGTAGGGAATCCGGCCGTCAATGGTGATTCATGGCTTCACAGATATAAACAACAATAACTCCGCTTCTATTCGTCGAATGCAAATCTGCGACATAGCAATTTGTAGCATAAAACACGTCACATCGACCCACCTCATGCCGATCTGCGACGTGCTTGTATAGTTTCGTCAAACGTCGATCGTATCCGAGTGGTAGGCAATCCGGTAGTCAATGGCGATTCATGGCCTCACAGATATAAACAACTATAAGTCCGCTTCTATACGCCGTATGCGAATCTGCGACATAGCAATTTGTAGCTTAAAACACGCCCCAACGAACCACCTTATACCGATCTGCGACGAAATTGCATAGTTTCGTCAAACATCGATCGTTTCGAGTGGAAAGCAATCCGGCCGTCAATGGTGATTCATGGCCTCAAAGATATAAACAACAATAACTCCGCTTCTATTCGTCGTATGCAAATCTGCGACATAGCAATTTGTAGCATAAAACACGTCACATCGACCCACCTCATGCCGATCTGCGACGTACTTGTATAGTTTCGTCAAACGTCGATCGTATCCGAGTGGTAGGCAATCCGGTAGTCAATGGCGATTCATGGCCTCACAGATATAAACAACTATAAGTCCGCTTCTATACGCCGTATGCGAATCTGCGACATAGCAATTTGTAGCTTAAAACACGCCCCAACGAACCACCTTATACCCATCTGCGACGAACTTGCATAGTTTCGTCAAACATCGATCGTTTCGAGTGGAAAGCAATCCGGCCGTCAATGGTGATTCATGGCCTCAAAGATATAAACAACAATAACTCCGCTTCTATTCGTCGTATGCAAATCTGCGACATAGCAATTTGTAGCTTAAAACACGTCACATCGACCCACCTTGTGCCGATCTGCGACGAACTTGCATGGTTTCGTCAAACGTCGATCGTTTCGAGTGGTAGGGAATCCGGCCGTCAATGGTGATTCATGGCCTCACAGATATAAACCACAATAACTCCGCTTCTATTCGTCGTATGCGAATCTGCGACAGAGCAATTTGTAGCTTAAAACACGCCCTAACGAACCACCTTATACCGATCTGCGACGAACTTGCATAGTTTTGTCAAACATCGATCGTTTCGAGTGGAAAGCAATCCGGCCGTCAATGGTGATTCATGGCCTGACAGATATAAACAATTATAACTCCGCTTCTATTCGTCGAATGCAAATCTGCGACATAGCAATTTGTAGCTTAAAACACGTCACATCGACCCACCTTGTGCCGATGTGCGACGAACTTGCATAGTTTCGTCAAACATCGATCGTTTCGAGTGGTAGGCAATCCGGTCGTCAATGGCGATTCATGGCCTCACAGATATAAACAACTATAACTCCGCTTCTATTCGTCGTATGCGAATCTGCGACCTAGCAATTTGTAGCGTAAAACACGCCCCAACGAACCACCTTATACCGACCTGCGACGAACTTGCATAGTTTTGTCAAACATCGATCGTTTCGAGTGGAAAGCAATCCGGCCGTCAATGGTGATTCATGGCCTGACAGATATAAACAACTATAACTCCGCTTCTATTCGTCGAATGCAAATCTGCGACATACCAATTTTTAGCTTAAAATACGTCACATCGAACCACCTTGTGCCGATCTGCGACGAACTTGCATAGTTTCGTCAAACGTCGATCGTTTCGAGTGGTAGGCAATCCGGCCGTCAATGGTGATTCATGGCCTCACAGATATAAACAACTATAACTCCGCTTCTATTCGCCGTATGCAAATCTGCGACGTAGCAATTTGTAGCTTAAAACACTTCACATCGACCCACCTTGTGCCGATGTGCGACGAACTTGCATAGTTTCGTCAAACGTCGATCGTTTCGAGTGGTAGGGAATCCGGCCGTCAATGGTGATTCATGGCCTCACAGATATAAACAACAATAACTCCGCTTCTATTCGTCGAATGCAAATCTGCGACATAGCAATTTGTAGCATAAAACCCGTCACATCGACCCACCTCATGCCGATCTGCGACGTACTTGTATAGTTTCGTCAAACGTCGATCGTTTCGAGTGGTACGGAATCCGGCCGTCGATGGTGATTCATGGCCTCACAGATATAAACAACTATAACTCCGCTTCTATTTGTCGAATGCAAATCTGCGACATAGCAATTTGTAGCTTGAAACACGCCCTAACGAACCACCTTATACCGATCTGCGACGAACTTGCATAGTTTTGTCAAACATCGATCGTTTCGAGTGGTAGGCAATCCGGCCGTCAATGGTGATTCATGGCCTCACAGATATAAACAACAATAACTCCGCTTCTATTCGTCGTATGCGAATATGCGACATAACAATTTGTAGCTTAAAACACGTCACATCGATCCACCTTCTGCCGATCTGCGACGAACTTGCATGGTTTCGTCAAACGTCGATCGTTTCGAGTGGTAGGGAATCCGGCCGTCAATGGTGATTCACGGCCTCAGAGATATATACAACTATAACTCCGCTTCTATTCGTCGAATGCAAATCTGCGACATAGCAATTTGTAGCTTAAAACACGTCACATCGACCCACCTTGTGCCGATCTGCGACGAACTTGCATGGTTTCGTCAAACGTCGATCGTTTCGAGTGGTAGGGATTCCGGCCGTCAATGGTGATTCACGGCCTCACAGATATAATCAACTATAACTCCGCTTCTATTCGTCGAATGCAAATCTGCGATATAGCAATTTGTAGCTTAAAACACGACACATCGACCCACCTCATGCCGATCTGCGACGTACTTGTATAGTTTCGTCAAACGTCGATCGTTTCGAGTGGTAGGCAATCCGGTACTCAATGGCGATTCATGGCCTCACAGATATAAACAACTATAACTCCGCTTCTATTCGTCGTATGCAAATCTGCGACATAGCAATTTGTAGCATAAAACACGCCCCAACGAACCACCTTATACCGATCTGCGACGAACTTGCATAGTTTTGTCAAACATCGATCGTTTCGAGTGGAAAGCAATCCGGCCGTCAATGGTGATTCATGGCCTGACAGATATAAACAACTATAACTTCGCTTCTATTCGTCGAATGCAAATTTGCGACATAGCAATTTGTAGCTTAAAACACGCCCCAACGAACCACCTTATACCGACCTGCGACGAACTTGCATAGTTTTGTCAAACATCGATCGTTTCGAGTGGAAAGCAATCCGGCCGTCAATGGTGATTCATGGCCTGACAGATATAAACAACTATAACTCCGCTTCTATTCGCCGTATGCGAATATGCGACACAGCAATTTGTACCTTAACACACGCCACATCGAACCACCTTGTGCCGATCTGCGACGAACTTGCATAGTTTCGTCATACGTCGATCGTTTCGAGTGGTAGGCATTCCGGCCGTCAATGGTGTTTCATGGCCTCACAGATATAAACAACTATAACTCCGCTTCTATTCGTCGAATGCAAATCTGCGACATAGCGATTTGTAGCTTAAAACACGACACATCGACCCACCTCATGCCGATCTGCGACGTATTTGTATAGTTTCGTCAAACGTCGATCGTTTCGAGTGGTAGGCAATCCGGTAGTCAATGGCGATTCATGGCCTCACAGATATAAACAACTATAACTCCGCTTCTATTCGTCGTATGCCAATCTGCGACCTAGCAATTTGTAGCTTAAAATACGCCCCAATGAACCACCTTATACCGATCTGCGACGAACTTGCATAGTTTCGTCAAACATCGGTCGATTCTAGTGGAAAGCAATCCGGCCGTCAATGGTGATACATGGCCAGACAGATATAAACAACTATAACTCCGCTTCTACTCGTCGAATGCAAATCTGCGACATAGCAATTTGTAGCATAAAACACGTCACATCGACCCACCTTGTGCCGATCTGCGACGAACTAGCATGGTTTCGTCAAACGTCGATCGTTTTGAGTGGTAGGGAATCCGGCCGTCAATGGTGATTCATGGCCTCACAGATATAAACAACAATAACTCCGCTTCTATTCGTCGTATGCGAATATGCGACATAGCAATTTGTAGCTTAAAACACGTCACATCGACCCACCATCTGCCGATCTGCGACGAACTTGCATGGTTTCGTCAAACGTCGATCGTTTCGAGTGGTAGGGAATCCGGCCGTCAATGGTGATTCATGGCTTCACAGATATAAACAACAATAACTCCGCTTCTATTCGTCGAATGCAAATCTGCGACATAGCAATCTGTAGCATAAAACACGTCACATCGACCCACCTCATGCCGATCTGCGACGTACTTGTATAGTTTCGTCAAACGTCGATCGTATCCGAGTGGTAGGCAATCCGGTAGTCAATGGCGATTCATGGCCTCACAGATATAAACAACTATAAGTCCGCTTCTATACGCCGTATGCGAATCTGCGACATAGCAATTTGTAGCTTAAAACACGCCCCAACGAACCACCTTATACCGATCTGCGACGAACTTGCATAGTTTCGTCAAACATCGATCGTTTCGAGTGGAAAGCAATCCGGCCGTCAATGGTGATTCATGGCCTCAAAGATATAAACAACAATAACTCCGCTTCTATTCGTCGTATGCAAATCTGCGACATAGCAATTTGTAGCTTAAAACACGTCACATCGACCCACCTTGTGCCGATCTGCGACGAACTTGCATGGTTTCGTCAAACGTCGATCGTTTCGAGTGGTAGGGAATCCGGCCGTCAATGGTGATTCATGGCCTCACAGATATAAACCACAATAACTCCGCTTCTATTCGTCGTATGCGAATCTGCGACAGAGCAATTTGTAGCTTAAAACACGCCCTAACGAACCACCTTATACCGATCTGCGACGAACTTGCATAGTTTTGTCAAACATCGATCGTTTCGAGTGGAAAGCAATCCGGCCGTCAATGGTGATTCATGGCCTGACAGATATAAACAATTATAACTCCGCTTCTATTCGTCGAATGCAAATCTGCGACATAGCAATTTGTAGCTTAAAACACGTCACATCGACCCACCTTGTGCCGATGTGCGACGAACTTGCATAGTTTCGTCAAACATCGATCGTTTCGAGTGGTAGGCAATCCGGTCGTCAATGGCGATTCATGGCCTCACAGATATAAACAACTATAACTCCGCTTCTATTCGTCGTATGCGAATCTGCGACCTAGCAATTTGTAGCGTAAAACACGCCCCAACGAACCACCTTATACCGACCTGCGACGAACTTGCATAGTTTTGTCAAACATCGATCGTTTCGAGTGGAAAGCAATCCGGCCGTCAATGGTGATTCATGGCCTGACAGATATAAACAACTATAACTCCGCTTCTATTCGTCGAATGCAAATCTGCGACATACCAATTTTTAGCTTAAAATACGTCACATCAAACCACCTTGTGCCGATCTGCGACGAACTTGCATAGTTTCGTCAAACGTCGATCGTTTCGAGTGGTAGGCAATCCGGCCGTCAATGGTGATTCATGGCCTCACAGATATAAACAACTATAACTCCGCTTCTATTCGCCGTATGCAAATCTGCGACGTAGCAATTTGTAGCTTAAAACACTTCACATCGACCCACCTTGTGCCGATGTGCGACGAACTTGCATAGTTTCGTCAAAGATCGATCGTTTCGAGTGGTAGGCAATCCGGTAGTCAAAGGCGATTCATGGCCTCACAGATATAAACAACTATAACTCCGCTTCTATTCGTCGTATGCGAATCTGCGACCTAGCAATTTGTAGCTTAAAACACGCCCCAACGAACCACCTTATACCGACCTGCAAAGAACTTGCATAGTTTCGTCAAACATCGATCGTTTCGAGTGGTAGGCAATCCGGCCGTCAATGGTGATTCATGGCCTCACAGATATAAACAACAATAACTCCGCTTCTATTCGTCGAATGCAAATCTGCGACATAGCAATTTGTAGCATAAAACACGTCACATCGACCCACCTCATGCCGATCTGCGACGTACTTGTATAGTTTCGTCAAACGTCGATCGTGTCCGAGTGGTAGGCAATCCGGTAGTCAATGGCGATTCATGGCCTCACAGATATAAACAACTATAACTCCGCTTCTATTCGTCGTATGCGAATCTGCGACCTAGCAATTTGTAGCTTAAAATACGCCCCAATGAACCACCTTATACCGATCTGCGACGAACTTGCATGATTTCGTCAAACGTCGATCGTTTCGAGTGGTAGGGAATCCGGCCGTCAATGGTGATTCATGGCCTCACAGATATAAACCACAATAACTCCGCTTCTATTCGTCGTATGCGAATCTGCGACAGAGCAATTTGTAGCTTAAAACACGCCCTAACGAACCACCTTATACCGATCTGCGACGAACTTGCATAGTTTTGTCAAACATCGATCGTTTCGAGTGGAAAGCAATCCGGCCGTCAATGGTGATTCATGGCCTGACAGATATAAACAATTATAACTCCGCTTCTATTCGTCGAATGCAAATCTGCGACATAGCAATTTGTAGCTTAAAACACGTCACATCGACCCACCTTGTGCCGATGTGCGACGAACTTGCATAGTTTCGTCAAACATCGATCGTTTCGAGTGGTAGGCAATCCGGTCGTCAATGGCGATTCATGGCCTCACAGATATAAACAACTATAACTCCGCTTCTATTCGTCGTATGCGAATCTGCGACCTAGCAATTTGTAGCGTAAAACACGCCCCAACGAACCACCTTATACCGACCTGCGACGAACTTGCATAGTTTTGTCAAACATCGATCGTTTCGAGTGGAAAGCAATCCGGCCGTCAATGGTGATTCATGGCCTGACAGATATAAACAACTATAACTCCGCTTCTATTCGTCGAATGCAAATCTGCGACATACCAATTTTTAGCTTAAAATACGTCACATCGAACCACCTTGTGCCGATCTGCGACGAACTTGCATAGTTTCGTCAAACGTCGATCGTTTCGAGTGGTAGGCAATCCGGCCGTCAATGGTGATTCATGGCCTCACAGATATAAACAACTATAACTCCGCTTCTATTCGCCGTATGCAAATCTGCGACGTAGCAATTTGTAGCTTAAAACACTTCACATCGACCCACCTTGTGCCGATGTGCGACGAACTTGCATAGTTTCGTCAAACATCGATCGTTTTGAGTGGTAGGCAATCCGGTAGTCAAAGGCGATTCATGGCCTCACAGATATAAACAACTATAACTCCGCTTCTATTCGTCGTATGCGAATCTGCGACCTAGCAATTTGTAGCTTAAAACACGCCCCAACGAACCACCTTATACCGACCTGCAAAGAACTTGCATAGTTTCGTCAAACATCGATCGTTTCGAGTGGTAGGCAATCCGGCCGTCAATGGTGATTCATGGCCTCACAGATATAAACAACAATAACTCCGCTTCTATTCGTCGTATGCGAATATGCGACATAACAATTTGTAGCTTAAAACACGTCACATCGATCCACCTTCTGCCGATCTGCGACGAACTTGCATGGTTTCGTCAAACGTCGATCGTTTCGAGTGGTAGGGAATCCGGCCGTCAATGGTGATTCACGGCCTCAGAGATATAAACAACTATAACTCCGCTTCTATTCGTCGAATGCAAATCTGCGACATAGCAATTTGTAGCTTAAAACACGTCACATCGACCCACCTTGTGCCGATCTGCGACGAACTTGCATGGTTTCGTCAAACGTCGATCGTTTCGAGTGGTAGGGAATCCGGCCGTCAATGGTGATTCATGGCCTCACAGATATAAACAACAATAACTCCGCTTCTATTCGTCGTATGCGAATATGCGACATAGCAATTTGTAGCTTAAAACACGTCACATCGACCCACCATCTGCCGATCTGCGACGAACTTGCATAGTTTCGTCAAACGTCGATCGTTTCGAGTGGTAGGGAATCCGGCCGTCAATGGTGATTCATGGCCTCACAGATATAAACAACAATAACTCCGCTTCTATTCGTCGAATGCAAATCTGCGACATAGCAATTTGTAGCATAAAACCCGTCACATCGACCCACCTCATGCCGATCTGCGACGTACTTGTATAGTTTCGTCAAACGTCGATCGTTTCGAGTGGTACGGAATCCGGCCGTCGATGGTGATTCATGGCCTCACAGATATAAACAACTATAACTCCGCTTCTATTTGTCGAATGCAAATCTGCGACATAGCAATTTGTAGCTTGAAACACGCCCTAACGAACCACCTTATACCGATCTGCGACGAACTTGCATAGTTTTGTCAAACATCGATCGTTTCGAGTGGAAAGCAATCCGGCCGTCAATGGTGATTCATGGCCTGACAGATATAAACAACTATAACTCCGCTTCTATTCGTCGAATGCAAATCTGCGACATAGCAATTTTTAGCTTAAAACACGTCACATCGACCCACCTTGTGCCGATCTGCGACGAACTTGCATAGTTTCGTCAAACATCGATCGTTTCGAGTGGTAGGCAATCCGGCCGTTAATGGTGATTCATGGCCTCACAGATATAAACAATAATAACTCCGCTTCTATTCGTCGTATGCGAATATGCGACATAGCAATTTGTAGCTTAAAACACGTCACATCGACCCACCTTCTGCCGATCTGCGACGAACTTGCATGGTTTCGTCGAACGTCGATCGTTTCGAGTGGTAGGGAATCCGGCCGTCAATGGTGATTCATGGCCTCACAGATATAAACAACTATAACTCCGCTTCTATTTGTCGAATGCAAATCTGCGACATAGCAATTTGTAGCTTGAAACACGTCACATCAACCCACCTTGTGCCGATCTGCGACGAACTTGCATAGTTTCGTCAAACGTCGATCGTTTCGAGTGGTAGGGATTCCGGCCGTCAATGGTGATTCACGGCCTCACAGATATAATCAACTATAACTCCGCTTCTATTCGTCGAATGCAAATCTGCGATATAGCAATTTGTAGCTTAAAACACGACACATCGACCCACCTCATGCCGATCTGCGACGTACTTGTATAGTTTCGTCAAACGTCGATCGTTTCGAGTGGTAGGCAATCCGGTACTCAATGGCGATTCATGGCCTCACAGATATAAACAACTATAACTCCGCTTCTATTCGTCGTATGCGAATCTGCGACCTAGCAATTTGTAGCTTAAAACACGCCCCAATGAACCACCTTATACCGATCTGCGACGAACTTGCATAGTTTCGTCAAACATCGATCGATTCTAGAGGAAAGCAATCCGGCCGTCAATGGTGATTCATGGCCAGACAGATAATAACAACTATAACTCCGCTTCTATTCGTCGAATGCAAATCTGCGACATAGCAATTTGTAGCATAAAACACGTCACATCGACCCACCTTGTGCCGATCTGCGACGAACTTGCACGGTTTCGTCAAACGTCGATCGTTTCGAGAGGTAGGGAATCCGGCCGTCAATGGTGATTCATGGCCTCACAGATATAAACCACAATAACTCCGCTTCTATTCGTCGTATGCGAATCTGCGACATAGCAATTTGTAACTTAAAACACGCCCTAACGAGCCACCTTATACCGATCTGCGACGAACTTGCATAGTTTTGTCAAACATCGATCGTTTCGAGTGGAAAGCAATCCGGCCGTCAATGGTGATTCATGGCCTGACAGATATAAACAACTATAACTCCGCTTCTTTTCGTCGAATGCAAATCTGCGACATAGCAATTTGTAGCTTAAAACACGCCCCAACGAACCACCTTATACCGATCTGCGACGAACTTGCATAGTTTTGTCAAACATCGATCGTTTCGAGTGGAAAGCAATCCGGCCGTCAATGGTAATTCAAGGCCTCACAGATATAAACAACAATAACTCCGCTTCTATTCGTCGTATGCAAATCTGCGACATAGCAATTTGTAGCATAAAACACGCCCCAACGAACCACCTTATACCGATCTGCGACGAACTTGCATAGTTTTGTCAAACATCGATCGTTTCGAGTGGAAAGCAATCCGGCCGTCAATGGTGATTCATGGCCTGACAGATATAAACAACTATAACTTCGCTTCTATTCGTCGAATGCAAATTTGCGACATAGCAATTTGTAGCTTAAAACACGCCCCAACGAACCACCTTATACCGACCTGCGACGAACTTGCATAGTTTTGTCAAACATCGATCGTTTCGAGTGGAAAGCAATCCGGCCGTCAATGGTGATTCATGGCCTGACAGATATAAACAACTATAACTCCGCTTCTATTCGTCGTATGCGAATATGCGACACAGCAATTTGTACCTTAACACACGCCACATCGAACCACCTTGTGCCGATCTGCGACGAACTTGCATAGTTTCGTCATACGTCGATCGTTTCGAGTGGTAGGCATTCCGGCCGTCAATGGTGTTTCATGGCCTCATAGATATAAACAACTATAACTCCGCTTCTATTCGTCGAATGCAAATCTGCGACATAGCGATTTGTAGCTTAAAACACGACACATCGACCCACCTCATGCCGATCTGCGACGTATTTGTATAGTTTCGTCAAACGTCGATCGTTTCGAGTGGTAGGCAATCCGGTAGTCAATGGCGATTCATGGCCTCACAGATATAAACAACTATAACTCCGCTTCTATTCGTCGTATGCCAATCTGCGACCTAGCAATTTGTAGCTTAAAATACGTCCCAATGAACCACCTTATACCGATCTGCGACGAACTTGCATAGTTTCGTCAAACATCGGTCGATTCTAGTGGAAAGCAATCCGGCCGTCAATGGTGATACATGGCCAGACAGATATAAACAACTATAACTCCGCTTCTACTCGTCGAATGCAAATCTGCGACATAGCAATTTGTAGCATAAAACACGTCACATCGACCCACCTTGTGCCGATCTGCGACGAACTAGCATGGTTTCGTCAAACGTCGATCGTTTTGAGTGGTAGGGAATCCGGCCGTCAATGGTGATTCATGGCCTCACAGATATAAACAACAATAACTCCGCTTCTATTCGTCGTATGCGAATATGCGACATAGCAATTTGTAGCTTAAAACACGTCACATCGACCCACCATCTGCCGATCTGCGACGAACTTGCATGGTTTCGTCAAACGTCGATCGTTTCGAGTGGTAGGGAATCCGGCCGTCAATTGTGATTCATGGCTTCACAGATATAAACAACAATAACTCCGCTTCTATTCGTCGAATGCAAATCTGCGACATAGCAATCTGTAGCATAAAACACGTCACATCGACCCACCTCATGCCGATCTGCGACGTACTTGTATAGTTTCGTCAAACGTCGATCGTATCCGAGTGGTAGGCAATCCGGTAGTCAATGGCGATTCATGGCCTCACAGATATAAACAACTATAAGTCCGCTTCTATACGCCGTATGCGAATCTGCGACATAGCAATTTGTAGCTTAAAACACGCCCCAACGAACCACCTTATACCGATCTGCGACGAACTTGCATAGTTTCGTCAAACATCGATCGTTTCGAGTGGAAAGCAATCCGGCCGTCAATGGTGATTCATGGCCTCAAAGATATAAACAACAATAACTCCGCTTCTATTCGTCGTATGCAAATCTGCGACATAGCAATTTGTAGCTTAAAACACGTCACATCGACCCACCTTGTGCCGATCTGCGACGAACTTGCATGGTTTCGTCAAACGTCGATCGTTTCGAGTGGTAGGGAATCCGGCCGTCAATGGTGATTCATGGCCTCACAGATATAAACCACAATAACTCCGCTTCTATTCGTCGTATGCGAATCTGCGACAGAGCAATTTGTAGCTTAAAACACGCCCTAACGAACCACCTTATACCGATCTGCGACGAACTTGCATAGTTTTGTCAAACATCGATCGTTTCGAGTGGAAAGCAATCCGGCCGTCAATGGTGATTCATGGCCTGACAGATATAAACAATTATAACTCCGCTTCTATTCGTCGAATGCAAATCTGCGACATAGCAATTTGTAGCTTAAAACACGTCACATCGACCCACCTTGTGCCGATGTGCGACGAACTTGCATAGTTTCGTCAAACATCGATCGTTTCGAGTGGTAGGCAATCCGGTCGTCAATGGCGATTCATGGCCTCACAGATATAAACAACTATAACTCCGCTTCTATTCGTCGTATGCGAATCTGCGACCTAGCAATTTGTAGCGTAAAACACGCCCCAACGAACCACCTTATACCGACCTGCGACGAACTTGCATAGTTTTGTCAAACATCGATCGTTTCGAGTGGAAAGCAATCCGGCCGTCAATGGTGATTCATGGCCTGACAGATATAAACAACTATAACTCCGCTTCTATTCGTCGAATGCAAATCTGCGACATACCAATTTTTAGCTTAAAATACGTCACATCGAACCACCTTGTGCCGATCTGCGACGAACTTGCATAGTTTCGTCAAACGTCGATCGTTTCGAGTGGTAGGCAATCCGGCCGTCAATGGTGATTCATGGCCTCACAGATATAAACAACTATAACTCCGCTTCTATTCGCCGTATGCAAATCTGCGACGTAGCAATTTGTAGCTTAAAACACTTCACATCGACCCACCTTGTGCCGATGTGCGACGAACTTGCATAGTTTCGTCAAAGATCGATCGTTTCGAGTGGTAGGCAATCCGGTAGTCAAAGGCGATTCATGGCCTCACAGATATAAACAACTATAACTCCGCTTCTATTCGTCGTATGCGAATCTGCGACCTAGCAATTTGTAGCTTAAAACACGCCCCAACGAACCACCTTATACCGATCTGCGACGAACTTGCATGATTTCGTCAAACGTCGATCGTTTCGAGTGGTAGGGAATCCGGCCGTCAATGGTGATTCATGGCCTCACAGATATAAACAACAATAACTCCGCTTCTATTCGTCGAATGCAAATCTGCGACATAGCAATTTGTAGCATAAAACACGTCACATCGACCCACCTCATGCCGATCTGCGACGTACTTGTATAGTTTCGTCAAACGTCGATCGTATCCGAGTGGTAGGCAATCCGGTAGTCAATGACGATTCATGGCCTCACAGATATAAACAACTATAAGTCCGCTTCTATACGCCGTATGCGAATCTGCGACATAGCAATTTGTAGCTTAAAACACGCCCCAACGAACCACCTTATACCGATCTGCGACGAACTTGCATAGTTTTGTCAAACATCGATCGTTTCGAGTGGAAAGCAATCCGGCCGTCAATGGTGATTCATGGCCTCACAGATATAAACAATTATAACTCCGCTTCTATTCGTCGAATGCAAATCTGCGACATAGCAATTTGTAGCTTAAAATACGCCCCAATGAACCACCTTATACCGATCTGCGACGAACTTGCATAGTTTCGTCAAACGTCGATCGTTTCGAGTGGTAGGCATTCCGGCCGTCAATGGTGTTTCATGGCCTCACAGATATAAACAACTATAACTCCGCTTCTATTCGTCGAATGCAAATCTGCGACATAGCGATTTGTAGCTTAAAACACGACACATCGACCCACCTCATGCCGATCTGCGACGTATTTGTATAGTTTCGTCAAACGTCGATCGTTTCGAGTGGTAGGCAATCCGGTAGTCAATGGCGATTCATGGCCTCACAGATATAAACAACTATAACTCCGCTTCTATTCGTCGTATGCCAATCTGCGACCTAGCAATTTGTAGCTTAAAATACGCCCCAATGAACCACCTTATACCGATCTGCGACGAACTTGCATAGTTTCGTCAAACATCGGTCGATTCTAGTGGAAAGCAATCCGGCCGTCAATGGTGATACATGGCCAGACAGATATAAACAACTATAACTCCGCTTCTACTCGTCGAATGCAAATCTGCGACATAGCAATTTGTAGCATAAAACACGTCACATCGACCCACCTTGTGCCGATCTGCGACGAACTAGCATGGTTTCGTCAAACGTCGATCGTTTTGAGTGGTAGGGAATCCGGCCGTCAATGGTGATTCATGGCCTCACAGATATAAACAACAATAACTCCGCTTCTATTCGTCGTATGCGAATATGCGACATAGCAATTTCTAGCTTAAAATACGTCACATCGAACCACCTTGTGCCGATGTGCGACGAACTTGCATAGTTTCGTCAAACATCGATCGTTTCGAGTGGTAGGCAATCCGGTCGTCAATGGCGATTCATGGCCTCACAGATATAAACAACTATAACTCCGCTTCTATTCGTCGAATGCAAATCTGCGACATAGCAATTTGTAGCTTAAAACACGTCACATCGACCCAACTTGTGCCGATCTGCGACGAACTTGCATGGTTTCGTCAAACGTCGATCGTTTCGAGTGGTAGGGAATCCGGCCGTCAATGGTGATTCATGGCCTCACAGATATAAACAACAATAACTCCGCTTCTATTCGTCGAATGCAAATCTGCGACATAGCAATTTGTAGCATAAAACACGTCACATCGACCCACCTCATGCCGATCTGCGACGTACTTGTATAGTTTCGTCAAACGTCGATCGTATCCGAGTGGTAGGCAATCCGGCCGTCATTGGTGATTCATGGCCTCACAGATATAAACAACAATAACTCCGCTTCTATTCGTCGTATGCAAATCTGCGACATAGCAATTTGTAGCATAAAACACGCCCCAATGAACCACCTTATACCGATCTGCAACGAACTTGCATAGTTTCGTCAAACATCGATCGATTCTAGTGGAAAGCAGTCCGGCCGTCAATGGTGATTCATGGCCAGACAGATATAAACAACTATAACTCCGCTTCTATTCGTCGAATGCAAATCTGCGATATAGCAATTTGTAGCATAAAACACGTCACATCGACCCACCTTGTGCCGATCTGCGACGAACTTGCATGGTTTCGTCAAACGTCGATCGTTTCGAGTGGTAGGGAATCCGGCCGTCAATGGTGATTCATGGCCTCACAGATATAAACAACAATAACTCCGCTTCTATTCGTCGTATGCGAATATGCGACATAGCAATTTGTAGCTTAAAACACGTCACATCGACCCACCATCTGCCGATCTGCGACGAACTTGCATGGTTTCGTCAAACGTCGATCGTTTCGAGTGGTAGGGAATCCGGCCGTCAATGGTGATTCATGGTTCACAGATATAAACAACAATAACTCCGCTTCTATTCGTCGAATGCAAATCTGCGACATAGCAATTTGTAGCATAAAACACGTCACATCGACCCACCTCATGCCGATCTGCGACGTACTTGTATAGTTTCGTCAAACGTCGATCGTATCCGAGTGGTAGGCAATCCGGTAGTCAATGGCGATTCATGGCCTCACAGATATAAACAACTATAAGTCCGCTTCTATACGCCGTATGCGAATCTGCGACATAGCAATTTGTAGCTTAAAACACGCCCCAACGAACCACCTTATACCGATCTGCGACGAACTTGCATAGTTTCGTCAAACATCGATCGTTTCGAGTGGAAAGCAATCCGGCCGTCAATGGTGATTCATGGCCTCAAAGATATAAACAACAATAACTCCGCTTCTATTCGTCGTATGCAAATCTGCGACATAGCAATTTGTAGCATAAAACACGTCACATCGACCCACCTCATGCCGATCTGCGACGTACTTGTATAGTTTCGTCAAACGTCGATCGTATCCGAGTGGTAGGCAATCCGGTAGTCAATGGCGATTCATGGCCTCACAGATATAAACAACTATAAGTCCGCTTCTATACGCCGTATGCGAATCTGCGACATAGCAATTTGTAGCTTAAAACACGCCCCAACGAACCACCTTATACCGATCTGCGACGAACTTGCATAGTTTCGTCAAACATCGATCGTTTCGAGTGGAAAGCAATCCGGCCGTCAATGGTGATTCATGGCCTCAAAGATATAAACAACAATAACTCCGCTTCTATTCGTCGTATGCAAATCTGCGACATAGCAATTTGTAGCATAAAACACGTCACATCGACCCACCTCATGCCGATCTGCGACGTACTTGTATAGTTTCGTCAAACGTCGATCGTATCCGAGTGGTAGGCAATCCGGTAGTCAATGGCGATTCATGGCCTCACAGATATAAACAACTATAAGTCCGCTTCTATACGCCGTATGCGAATCTGCGACATAGCAATTTGTAGCTTAAAACACGCCCCAACGAACCACCTTATACCGATCTGCGACGAACTTGCATAGTTTCGTCAAACATCGATCGTTTCGAGTGGAAAGCAATCCGGCCGTCAATGGTGATTCATGGCCTCACAGATATAAACCACAATAACTCCGCTTCTATTCGTCGTATGCGAATCTGCGACCTAGCAATTTGTAGCGTAAAACACGCCCCAACGAACCACCTTATACCGACCTGCGACGAACTTGCATGGTTTCGTCGAACGTCGATCGTTTCGAGTGGTAGGGAATCCGGCCGTCAATGGTGATTCATGGCCTCACAGATATAAACAAGTATAACTCCGCTTCTATTTGTCGAATGCAAATCTGCGACATAGCAATTTGTAGCTTGAAACACGTCACATCAACCCACCTTGTGCCGATCTGCGACGAACTTGCATGGTTTCGTCAAACATCGATCGTTTCGAGTGGTAGGCAATCCGGCCGTCAATGGTGATTCATGGCCTCACAGATAGAAACAACAATAACTCCCCTTCTATTCGTCGTATGCAAATCTGCGACATAGCAATTTGTAGCATAAAACACGCCCCAACGAACAACCTTATACCGAGCTGCGACGTACTTGTATAGTTTCGTCAAACGTCGATCGTTTCGAGTGGTAGGCAATCCGGTAGTCAATGGCGATTCATGGCCTCACAGATATAAACAACTATTACTCCGCTTCTATTCGTCGTATGCGAATCTGCGACATAGCAATTTGTAGCTTAAAACACGCCCTAACGAACCACCTTATACCGATCTGCGACGAACTTGCATAGTTTTGTCAAACATCGATCGTTTCGAGTGGAAAGCAATCCGGCCGTCAATGGTGATTCATGGCCTCACAGATATAAACAACTATAACTCAGCTTTTAGTCGTCGAATGCAAATTTGCGACATAGCGATTTGTAGCTTAAAACACGACACATCGACCCACCTCATGCCGATCTGCGACGTACTTGTATAGTTTCGTCAAACGTCGATCGTTTCGAGTGGTAGGCAATTCGGTAGTCAATGGCGATTCATGGCCTCACAGATATAAACAACTATTACTCCGCTTCTATTCGTCGTATGCGAATCTGCGACCTAGCAATTTGTAGCTTAAAACACGCCCCAATGAACCACCTTATACCGATCTGCGACGAACTTGCATAGTTTCGTCAAACATCGATCGATCTAGTGGAAAGCAATCCGGCCGTCAATGGTAATTCATGGCCAGACAGATATAAACAACTATAACTCCCCTTCTATTCGTCGAATGCAAATCTGCGACATAGCAATTTGTAACTTAAAACAGGTCACATCGACCCACCTTGTGCCGATGTGCGACGAACTTGCATAGTTTCGTCAAACATCGATCGTTTCGAGTGGAAAGCAATCCGGCCGTCAATGGTGATTCATGGCCTCAAAGATATAAACAACAATAACTCCGCTTCTATTCGTCGTATGCAAATCTGCGACATAGCAATTTGTAGCATAAAACACGTCACATCGACCCACCTCATGCCGATCTGCGACGTACTTGTATAGTTTCGTCAAACGTCGATCGTATCCGAGTGGTAGGCAATCCGGTAGTCAATGGCGATTCATGGCCTCACAGATATAAACAACTATTACTCCGCTTCTATTCGTCGTATGCGAATCTGCGACCTAGCAATTTGTAGCTTAAAACACGCCCCAATGAACCACCTTGTGCCGATCTGCGACGAACTTGCATAGTTTCGTCAAACGTCGATCGTTTCGAGTGGTAGGCAATCCGGCCGTCAATGGTGATTCATGGCCTCACAGATATAAACAACTATAACTCCGCTTCTATTCGCCGTATGCAAATCTGCGACGTAGCAATTTGTAGCTTAAAACACTTCACATCGACCCACCTTGTGCCGATGTGCGACGAACTTGCATAGTTTCGTCAAAGATCGATCGTTTCGAGTGGTAGGCAATCCGGTAGTCAAAGGCGATTCATGGCCTCACAGATATAAACAACTATAACTCCGCTTCTATTCGTCGTATGCGAATCTGCGACCTAGCAATTTGTAGCTTAAAACACGCCCCAACGAACCACCTTATACCGATCTGCGACGAACTTGCATGATTTCGTCAAACGTCGATCGTTTCGAGTGGTAGGGAATCCGGCCGTCAATGGTGATTCATGGCCTCACAGATATAAACAACAATAACTCCGCTTCTATTCGTCGAATGCAAATCTGCGACATAGCAATTTGTAGCATAAAACACGTCACATCGACCCACCTCATGCCGATCTGCGACGTACTTGTATAGTTTCGTCAAACGTCGATCGTATCCGAGTGGTAGGCAATCCGGTAGTCAATGACGATTCATGGCCTCACAGATATAAACAACTATAAGTCCGCTTCTATTCGTCGTATGCGAATCTGCGACATAGCAATTTGTAGCTTAAAACACGCCCCAACGAACCACCTTATACCGATCTGCGACGAACTTGCATAGTTTTGTCAAACATCGATCGTTTCGAGTGGAAAGCAATCCGGCCGTCAATGGTGATTCATGGCCTGACAGATATAAACAATTATAACTCCGCTTCTATTCGTCGAATGCAAATCTGCGACATAGCAATTTGTAGCTTAAAATACGCCCCAATGAACCACCTTATACCGATCTGCGACGAACTTGCATAGTTTCGTCAAACGTCGATCGTTTCGAGTGGTAGGCATTCCGGCCGTCAATGGTGTTTCATGGCCTCACAGATATAAACAACTATAACTCCGCTTCTATTCGTCGAATGCAAATCTGCGACATAGCGATTTGTAGCTTAAAACACGACACATCGACCCACCTCATGCCGATCTGCGACGTATTTGTATAGTTTCGTCAAACGTCGATCGTTTCGAGTGGTAGGCAATCCGGTAGTCAATGGCGATTCATGGCCTCACAGATATAAACAACTATAACTCCGCTTCTATTCGTCGTATGCCAATCTGCGACCTAGCAATTTGTAGCTTAAAATACGCCCCAATGAACCACCTTATACCGATCTGCGACGAACTTGCATAGTTTCGTCAAACATCGGTCGATTCTAGTGGAAAGCAATCCGGCCGTCAATGGTGATACATGGCCAGACAGATATAAACAACTATAACTCCGCTTCTACTCGTCGAATGCAAATCTGCGACATAGCAATTTGTAGCATAAAACACGTCACATCGACCCACCTTGTGCCGATCTGCGACGAACTAGCATGGTTTCGTCAAACGTCGATCGTTTTGAGTGGTAGGGAATCCGGCCGTCAATGGTGATTCATGGCCTCACAGATATAAACAACAATAACTCCGCTTCTATTCGTCGTATGCGAATATGCGACATAGCAATTTCTAGCTTAAAATACGTCACATCGAACCACCTTGTGCCGATGTGCGACGAACTTGCATAGTTTCGTCAAACATCGATCGTTTCGAGTGGTAGGCAATCCGGTCGTCAATGGCGATTCATGGCCTCACAGATATAAACAACTATAACTCCGCTTCTATTCGTCGAATGCAAATCTGCGACATAGCAATTTGTAGCTTAAAACACGTCACATCGACCCAACTTGTGCCGATCTGCGACGAACTTGCATGGTTTCGTCAAACGTCGATCGTTTCGAGTGGTAGGGAATCCGGCCGTCAATGGTGATTCATGGCCTCACAGATATAAACAACAATAACTCCGCTTCTATTCGTCGAATGCAAATCTGCGACATAGCAATTTGTAGCATAAAACACGTCACATCGACCCACCTCATGCCGATCTGCGACGTACTTGTATAGTTTCGTCAAACGTCGATCGTATCCGAGTGGTAGGCAATCCGGCCGTCATTGGTGATTCATGGCCTCACAGATATAAACAACAATAACTCCGCTTCTATTCGTCGTATGCAAATCTGCGACATAGCAATTTGTAGCATAAAACACGCCCCAATGAACCACCTTATACCGATCTGCAACGAACTTGCATAGTTTCGTCAAACATCGATCGATTCTAGTGGAAAGCAGTCCGGCCGTCAATGGTGATTCATGGCCAGACAGATATAAACAACTATAACTCCGCTTCTATTCGTCGAATGCAAATCTGCGATATAGCAATTTGTAGCATAAAACACGTCACATCGACCCACCTTGTGCCGATCTGCGACGAACTTGCATGGTTTCGTCAAACGTCGATCGTTTCGAGTGGTAGGGAATCCGGCCGTCAATGGTGATTCATGGCCTCACAGATATAAACAACAATAACTCCGCTTCTATTCGTCGTATGCGAATATGCGACATAGCAATTTGTAGCTTAAAACACGTCACATCGACCCACCATCTGCCGATCTGCGACGAACTTGCATGGTTTCGTCAAACGTCGATCGTTTCGAGTGGTAGGGAATCCGGCCGTCAATGGTGATTCATGGTTCACAGATATAAACAACAATAACTCCGCTTCTATTCGTCGAATGCAAATCTGCGACATAGCAATTTGTAGCATAAAACACGTCACATCGACCCACCTCATGCCGATCTGCGACGTACTTGTATAGTTTCGTCAAACGTCGATCGTATCCGAGTGGTAGGCAATCCGGTAGTCAATGGCGATTCATGGCCTCACAGATATAAACAACTATAAGTCCGCTTCTATACGCCGTATGCGAATCTGCGACATAGCAATTTGTAGCTTAAAACACGCCCCAACGAACCACCTTATACCGATCTGCGACGAACTTGCATAGTTTCGTCAAACATCGATCGTTTCGAGTGGAAAGCAATCCGGCCGTCAATGGTGATTCATGGCCTCAAAGATATAAACAACAATAACTCCGCTTCTATTCGTCGTATGCAAATCTGCGACATAGCAATTTGTAGCATAAAACACGTCACATCGACCCACCTCATGCCGATCTGCGACGTACTTGTATAGTTTCGTCAAACGTCGATCGTATCCGAGTGGTAGGCAATCCGGTAGTCAATGGCGATTCATGGCCTCACAGATATAAACAACTATAAGTCCGCTTCTATACGCCGTATGCGAATCTGCGACATAGCAATTTGTAGCTTAAAACACGCCCCAACGAACCACCTTATACCGATCTGCGACGAACTTGCATAGTTTCGTCAAACATCGATCGTTTCGAGTGGAAAGCAATCCGGCCGTCAATGGTGATTCATGGCCTCAAAGATATAAACAACAATAACTCCGCTTCTATTCGTCGTATGCAAATCTGCGACATAGCAATTTGTAGCATAAAACACGTCACATCGACCCACCTCATGCCGATCTGCGACGTACTTGTATAGTTTCGTCAAACGTCGATCGTATCCGAGTGGTAGGCAATCCGGTAGTCAATGGCGATTCATGGCCTCACAGATATAAACAACTATAAGTCCGCTTCTATACGCCGTATGCGAATCTGCGACATAGCAATTTGTAGCTTAAAACACGCCCCAACGAACCACCTTATACCGATCTGCGACGAACTTGCATAGTTTCGTCAAACATCGATCGTTTCGAGTGGAAAGCAATCCGGCCGTCAATGGTGATTCATGGCCTCACAGATATAAACCACAATAACTCCGCTTCTATTCGTCGTATGCGAATCTGCGACCTAGCAATTTGTAGCTTAAAACACGCCCCAACGAACCACCTTATACCGACCTGCGACGAACTTGCATGGTTTCGTCGAACGTCGATCGTTTCGAGTGGTAGGGAATCCGGCCGTCAATGGTGATTCATGGCCTCACAGATATAAACAAGTATAACTCCGCTTCTATTTGTCGAATGCAAATCTGCGACATAGCAATTTGTAGCTTGAAACACGTCACATCAACCCACCTTGTGCCGATCTGCGACGAACTTGCATGGTTTCGTCAAACATCGATCGTTTCGAGTGGTAGGCAATCCGGCCGTCAATGGTGATTCATGGCCTCACAGATAGAAACAACAATAACTCCCCTTCTATTCGTCGTATGCAAATCTGCGACATAGCAATTTGTAGCATAAAACACGCCCCAACGAACCACCTTATACCGATCTGCGACGTACTTGTATAGTTTCGTCAAACGTCGATCGTTTCGAGTGGTAGGCAATCCGGTAGTCAATGGCGATTCATGGCCTCACAGATATAAACAACTATTACTCCGCTTCTATTCGTCGTATGCGAATCTGCGACATAGCAATTTGTAGCTTAAAACACGCCCTAACGAACCACCTTATACCGATCTGCGACGAACTTGCATAGTTTTGTCAAACATCGATCGTTTCGAGTGGAAAGCAATCCGGCCGTCAATGGTGATTCATGGCTTCACAGATATAAACAACTATAACTCAGCTTTTAGTCGTCGAATGCAAATTTGCGACATAGCGATTTGTAGCTTAAAACACGACACATCGACCCACCTCATGCCGATCTGCGACGTACTTGTATAGTTTCGTCAAACGTCGATCGTTTCGAGTGGTAGGCAATTCGGTAGTCAATGGCGATTCATGGCCTCACAGATATAAACAACTATTACTCCGCTTCTATTCGTCGTATGCGAATCTGCGACCTAGCAATTTGTAGCTTAAAACACGCCCCAATGAACCACCTTATACCGATCTGCGACGAACTTGCATAGTTTCGTCAAACATCGATCGATCTAGTGGAAAGCAATCCGGCCGTCAATGGTAATTCATGGCCAGACAGATATAAACAACTATAACTCCCCTTCTATTCGTCGAATGCAAATCTGCGACATAGCAATTTGTAGCTTAAAACAGGTCACATCGACCCACCTTGTGCCGATGTGCGACGAACTTGCATAGTTTCGTCAAACATCGATCGTTTCGAGTGGAAAGCAATCCGGCCGTCAATGGTGATTCATGGCCTCAAAGATATAAACAACAATAACTCCGCTTCTATTCGTCGTATGCAAATCTGCGACATAGCAATTTGTAGCATAAAACACGTCACATCGACCCACCTCATGCCGATCTGCGACGTACTTGTATAGTTTCGTCAAACGTCGATCGTATCCGAGTGGTAGGCAATCCGGTAGTCAATGGCGATTCATGGCCTCACAGATATAAACAACTATTACTCCGCTTCTATTCGTCGTATGCGAATCTGCGACCTAGCAATTTGTAGCTTAAAACACGCCCCAATGAACCACCTTATACCGATCTGCGACGAACTTGCATAGTTTCGTCAAACATCGATCGATTCTAGTGGAAAGCAATCCGGCCGTCAATGGTAATTCATGGCCAGACAGATATAAACAAATATAACTCCGCTTCTATTCGTCGAATGCAAATCTGCGACATAGCAATTTGTAGCTTAAAACACGCCCCAACGACCCACCTTATACCGATCAGCGACGAACTTGCATAGTTTTGTCAAACATCGATCGTTTCGAGTGGAAAGCAATCCGGCCGTCAATGGTGATTCATGGCCTCACAGATATAAACAACATTAACTCCGCTTCTATTCGTCGTATGCGAATATGCGACATAGCAATTTGTAGCTTAAAACACGCCACATCGAACCACCTTGTGCCGATCTGCGACGAACTTGCACAGTTTCGTCAAACGTCGATCGTTTCGAGTGGTAGGCATTCCGGCCGTCAATGGTGTTTCATGGCCTCACAGATATAAACAACTATAACTCCGCTTCTATTCGTCGAATGCAAATCTGCGACATAGCGTTTTGTAGCTTAAAACACGACACATCGACCACCTCATGCCGATCTGCGACGTACTTGTATAGTTTCGTCAAACGTCGATCGTTTCGAGTGGTAGGCAATCCGGTAGTCAATGGCGATTCATGGCCTCACAGATATAAACAACTATAACTCCGCTTCTATTCGTCGTATGCGAATCTGCGACCTAGCAATTTGTAGCTTAAAATACGCCCCAAGGAACCACCTTATACCGATCTGCGACGAACTTGCATAGTTTCGTCAAACATCGATCGATTCTAGTGGAAAGCAATCCGGCCGTCAATGGTGATTCATGGCCAGACAGATATAAACAACTATAACTCCGCTTCTATTCGTCGAATGCAAATCTGCGACATAGCAATTTGTAGCATAAAACACGTCACATCGACCCACCTTGTGCCGATCTGCGACGAACTTGCATGGTTTCGTCAAACGTCGATCGTTTCGAGTGGTAGGGAATCCGGCCGTCAATGGTGATTCATGGCCTCACAGATATAAACAACAATAACTCCGCTTCTATTCGTCGTATGCGAATATGCGACATAGCAATTTGTAGCTTAAAACACGTCACATCGACCCACCTTGTGCCGATCTGCGACGAACTTGCATGGTTTCGTCAAACGTCGATCGTTTCGAGTGGTAGGGAATCCGGCCGTCAATGGTGATTCATGGCCTCACAGATATAAACAACAATAACTCCGCTTCTATTCGTCGTATGCGAATCTGCGACATAGCAATTTGTAGCTTAAAACACGACACATCGACCCACCTCATGCCGGTCTGCGACGTACTTGTATAGTTTCGTCAAACGTCGATCGTTTCGAGTGGTAGGGAATCCGGCCGTCGATGGTGATTCATGGCCTCACAGATATAAACCACAATAACTCCGCTACTATTCGTCGTATGCGAATCTGCGACATAGCAATTTGTAGCTTAAAACACGCTCTAACGAACCACCTTATACCGATCTGCGACGAACTTGCATAGTTTTGTCAAACATCGACCGTTTCGAGTGGAAGCAGTCCGGCCGTCAATGGTGATTCATGGCCTGACAGATATAAACAACTATAACTCAGCCTCTAGTCGTCGAATGCAAATTTGCGACATAGCGATTTGTAGCTTAAAACACGACACATCGACCCACCTCATGCCGATCTGCGACGTACTTGTATAGTTTCGTCAAACGTCGATCGTTTCGAGTGGTAGGCAATTCGGTAGTCAATGGCGATTCATGGCCTCACAGATATAAACAACTATTACTCTGCTTCTATTCGTCGTATGCGAATCTGCGACATAGCAATTTGTAGCTTAAAACACGCCCTAACGAACCACCTTATACCGATCTGCGACGAACTTGCATAGTTTTGTCAAACTACGATCGTTTCGAGTGGAAAGCAATCCGGCCGTCAATGGTGATTCATGGCCTGACAGATATAAACAACTATAACTCCGCTTCTATTCGTCGAATGCAAATCTGCGACATAGCAATTTTTAGCTTAAAACACGTCACATCGACCCACCTTGTGCCGATCTGCGACGAACTTGCATAGTTTCGTCAAACATCGATCGTTTCGAGTGGTAGGCAATCCGGCCGTTAATGGTGATTCATGGCCTCACAGATATAAACAATAATAACTCCGCTTCTATTCGTCGTATGCGAATATGCGACATAGCAATTTGTAGCTTAAAACACGTCACATCGACCCACCTTCTGCCGATCTGCGACGAACTTGCATGGTTTCGTCGAACGTCGATCGTTTCGAGTGGTAGGGAATCCGGCCGTCAATGGTGATTCATGGCCTCACAGATAGAAACAACAATAACTCCGCTTCTATTCGTCGTATGCAAATCTGCGACATACCAATTTGTAGCATAAAACACGCCCCAACGAACCACCTTATACCGATCTGCGACGAACTTGCATAGTTTTGTCAAACATCGATCGTTTCGAGTGGAAAGCAATCCGGCCGTCAATGGTGATTCATGGCCTGACAGATATAAACAACTATAACTCAGCTTCTAGTCGTCGAATGCAAATTTGCGACATAGCGATTTGTAGCTTAAAACACGACACATCGACTCACCTCATGCCGATCTGCGACGTACTTGTATAGTTTCGTCAAACGTCGATCGTTTCGAGTGGTAGGCAATTCGGTAGTCAATGGCGATTCATGGCCTCACAGATATAAACAACTATTACTCCGCTTCTGTTCGTCGTATGCGAATCTGCGACCTAGCAATTTGTAGCTTAAAACACGCCCCAATGAACCACCTTATACCGATCTGCGACGAACTTGCATAGTTTCGTCAAACATCGATCGATCTAGTGGAAAGCAATCCGGCCGTCAATGGTAATTCATGGCCAGACAGATATAAACAACTATAACTCCGCTTCTATTCGTCGAATGCAAATCTGCGACATAGCAATTTGTAGCTTAAAACACGTCACATCGACCCACCTTGTGGCGATGTGCGACGAACTTGCATAGTTTCGTCAAACATCGATCGTTTCGAGTGGTAGGCAATCCGGCCGTCAATGGTGATTCATGGCCTCACAGATATAAACAACAATAACTCCGCTTCTATTCGTCGTATGCAAATCTGCGACATAGCAATTTGTAGCTTAAAACACGTCACATCGAACCACCTTGTGCCGATCTGCGACGAACTTGCATAGTTTCGTCAAACGTCGATCGTTTCGAGTGGTAGGCAATCCGGCCGTCAATGGTGATTCATGGTCTCACAGATATAAACAACTATAACTCCGCTTCTATTCGCCGTATGCAAATCTGCGACGTAGCAATTTGTAGCATAAAACACGGCCCAACGACCCACCTTATACCGATCTGCGACGAACTTGCATAGTTTTGTCAAACATCGATCGTTCCGAGTGGAAAGCAATCCGGCCGTCAATGGTGATTCATGGCCTGACAGATATAAACAACTATAACACAGCTTCTATTTTTGAATGCAAATTTGCGACATAGCGATTTGTAGCTTAAAACACGACACATCGACCCACCTCATGCCGATCTGCGACGTACTTGTATAGTTTCGTCAAACGTCGATCGTTTCGAGTGGTAGGCAATTCGGTAGTCAATGGCGATTCATGGCCTCACAGATATAAACAACTATTACTCCGCTTCTATTCGTCGTATGCGAATCTGCGACCTAGCAATTTGTAGCTTAAAACACGCCCCAATGAACCACCTTATACCGATCTGCGACAAACTTGCATAGTTTCGTCAAACATCGATCGTTTCGAGTGGAAAGCAATCCGGCCGTCAATGGTGATTCATGGCCTGACAGATATAAACAACTATAACTCCGCTTCTATTCGTCGAATGCAAATCTGCGACATAGCAATTTGTAGCTTAAAACACGTCACATCGAACCACCTTGTGCCGATCTGCGACGAACTTCCATAGTTTCGTCAAACGTCGATCGTTTCGAGTGGTAGGCAATCCGGCCGTCAATGGTGATTCATGGCCTCACAGATATAAACAACTATAACTCCGCTTCTATTCGCCGTATGCAAATCTGCGACGTAGCAATTTGTAGCATAAAACACGGCCCAACGACCCACCTTATACCGATCTGCGACGAACTTGCATAGTTTTTTCAAACATCGATCGTTTCGAGTGGAAAGCAATCCGGCCGTCAATGGTGATTCATGGCCTCACAGATATAAACAACAATAACTCCGCTTCTATTCGTCGTATGCGAATATGCGACATAGCAATTTGTAGCTTAAAACACGCCACATCGAACCACCTTGTGCCGATCTGCGACGAACTTGCATAGTTTCGTCAAACGTCGATCGTTTCGAGTGGTAGGCAATCCGGCCGTCAATGGTGATTCATGGCCTCACAGATATAAACAACTATAACTCCGCTTCTATTCGCCGTATGCAAATCTGCGACGTAGCAATTTGTAGCATAAAACACGGCCCAACGACCCACCTTATACCGATCTGCGACGAACTTGCATAGTTTTGTCAAACATCGATCGTTCCGAGTGGAAAGCAATCCGGCCGTCAATGGTGATTCATGGCCTGACAGATATAAACAACTATGACACAGCTTCTATTTTTGAATGCAAATTTACGACATAGCGATTTGTAGCTTAAAACACGACACATCGACCCACCTCATGCCGATCTGCGACGTACTTGTATAGTTTCGTCAAACGTCGATCGTTTCGAGTGGTAGGCAATTCGGTAGTCAATGGCGATTCATGGCCTCACAGATATAAACAACTATTACTCCGCTTCTATTCGTCGTATGCGAATCTGCGACCTAGCAATTTGTAGCTTAAAACACGCCCCAATGAACCACCTTATACCGATCTGCGACGAACTTGCATAGTTTCGTCAAACATCGATCGTTTCGAGTGGAAAGCAATCCGGCCGTCAATGGTGATTCATGGCCTGACAGATATAAACAACTATAACTCCGCTTCTATTCGTCGAATGCAAATCTGCGACATAGCAATTTGTAGCTTAAAACACGTCACATCGAACCACCTTGTGCCGATCTGCGACGAACTTGCATAGTTTCGTCAAACGTCGATCGTTTCGAGTGGTAGGCAATCCGGCCGTCAATGGTGATTCATGGCCTCACAGATATAAACAACTATAACTCCGCTTCTATTCGCCGTATGCAAATCTGCGACGTAGCAATTTGTAGCATAAAACACGGCCCAACGACCCACCTTATACCGATCTGCGACGAACTTGCATAGTTTTGTCAAACATCGATCGTTTCGAGTGGAAAGCAATCCGGCCGTCAATGGTGATTCATGGCCTCACAGATATAAACAACAATAACTCCGCTTCTATTCGTCGTTTGCGAATATGCGACATAGCAATTTGTAGCTTAAAACACGCCACATCGAACCACCTTGTGCCGATCTGCGACGAACTTGCATAGTTTCGTCAAACGTCGATCGTTTCGAGTGGTAGGCATTCCGGCCGTCAATGGTGTTTCATGGCCTCACAGATATAAACAACTATAACTCCGCTTCTATTCGTCGAATGCAAATCTGCGACATAGCGTTTTGTAGCTTAAAACACGACACATCGACCCACCTCATGCCGATCTGCGACGTACTTGTATAGTTTCGTCAAACGTCGATCGTTTCGAGTGGTAGGCAATCCGGTAGTCAATGGCGATTCATGGCCTCACAGATATAAACAACTATAACTCCGCTTCTATTCGTCGTATGCGAATCTGCGACCAAGCAGTTTGTAGCTTAAAATACGCCCCAATGAACCACCTTATACCGATCTGCGACGAACTTGCATAGTTTCGTCAAACATCGATCGATTCTAGTGGAAAGCAATCCGGCCGTCAATGGTGATTCATGGCCAGACAGATATAAACAACTATAACTCCGCTTCTATTCGTCGAATGCAAATCTGCGACATAGCAATTTGTAGCATAAAACACGTCACATCGACCCACAATGTGCCGATCTGCGACGAACTTGCATGGTTTCGTCAAACGTCGATCGTTTCGAGTGGTAGGGAATCCGGCCGTCAATGGTGATTCATGGCCTCACAGATATAAACAACAATAACTCCGCTTCTATTGGTCGTATGCGAATCTGCGACATAGCAATTTGTAGCTTAAAACACGACACATCGACCCACCTCATGCCGATCTGCGACGTACTTGTATAGTTTCGTCAAACGTCGATCGTTTCGAGTGGTAGGCAATCCGGTAGTCAATGGCGATTCATGGCCTCACAGATATAAACAACTATAAGTCCGCTTCTATACGCCGTATGCGAATCTGCGACATAGCAATTTGTAGCTTAAAACACGCCCCAACGAACCACCTTATACCGATCTGCGACGAACTTGCATAGTTTCGTCAAACATCGATCGTTTCGAGTGGAAAGCAATCCGGCCGTCAATGGTGATTCATGGCCTCAAAGATATAAACAACAATAACTCCGCTTCTATTCGTCGTATGCAAATCTGCGACATAGCAATTTGTAGCTTAAAACACGTCACATCGACCCACCTTGTGCCGATGTGCGACGAACTTGCATAGTATCGTCAAACGTCGATCGTTTCGAGTGGTAGGGAATCCGGCCGTCAATGGTGATTCACGGCCTCACAGATATAAAGAACAATAACTCCGCTTCTATTCGTCGTATGCGAATCTGCGACATAGCAATTTGTAGCTTAAAACACGACACATCGACCCACCTCATGCCGATCTGCGACGTACTTGTATAGTTTCGTCAAACGTCGATCGTTTCGAGTGGTAGGCAATCCGGTAGTCAATGGCAATTCATGGCCTCATAGATATAAACAACTATAAGTCCGCTTCTATACGTCGTATGCGAATCTGCGACATAGCAATTTGTAGCTTAAAACACGCCCCAACGAACCACCTTATACCGATTTGCGACGAACTTGCATAGTTTCGTCAAACATCGATCGTTTCGAGTGGAAAGCAATCCGGCCGTCAATGGTGATTCATGGCCTCACAGATATAAACAACTATAACTCCGCTTCTATTCGTCGAATGCAAATCTGCGACATAGCGTTTTGTAGCTTAAAACACGACACATCGACCCACCTCATGCCGATCTGCGACGTACTTGTATAGTTTCGTCAAACGTCGATCGTTTCGAGTGGTAGGCAATCCGGTAGTCAATGGCGATTCATGGCCTCACAGATATAAACAACTATAACTCCGCTTCTGTTCGTCGTATGCGAATCTGCGACCAAGCAGTTTGTAGCTTAAAATACGCCCCAATGAACCACCTTATACCGATCTGCGACGAACTTGCATAGTTTCGTCAAACATCGATCGATTCTAGTGGAAAGCAATCCGGCCGTCAATGGTGATTCATGGCCAGACAGATATAAACAACTATAACTCCGCTTCTATTCGTCGAATGCAAATCTGCGACATAGCAATTTGTAGCTTGAAACACGTCACATCAACCCACCATGTGCCGATCTGCGACGAACTTGCATGGTTTCGTCAAACGTCGATCGTTTCGAGTGGTAGGGAATCCGGTCGTCAATGGTGATTCAAGGCCTCACAGATATAAACAACAATAACTCCGCTTCTATTGGTCGTATGCGAATCTGCGACATAGGAATTTGTAGCTTAAAACACGTCACATCGACCCACCTTGTGCCGATGTGCGACGAACTTGCATAGTTTCGTCAAACGTCGATCGTTTCGAGTGGTAGGCAATTCGGTAGTCAATGGCGATTCATGGCCTCACAGATATAAACAACTATTACTCCGCTTCTATTCGTCGTATGCGAATCTGCGACCTAGCAATTTGTAGCTTAAAACACGCCCCAATGAACCACCTTATACCGATCTGCGACGAACTTGCATAGTTTTGTCAAACATCGATCGTTTCGAGTGGAAAGCAATCCGGCCGTCAATGGTGATTCATGGCCTGACAGATATAAACAACTGTAACTCAGCTTCTAGTCGTCGAATGCAAATTTGCGACATAGCGATTTGTAGCTTAAACACGACACATCGACCCACCTCATGCCGATCTGCGACGTACTTGTATAGTTTCGTCAAACGTCGATCGTTTCGAGTGGTAGGCAATCCGGTAGTCAATGGCGATTCATGGCCTCACAGATATAAACAACTATTACTCCGCTTCTATTCGTCGTATGCGAATCTGCGACCTAGCAATTTGTAGCGTAAAACACGCCCCAACGAACCACCTTATACCGACCTGCGACGAACTTGCATAGTTTTGTCAAACATCGATCGTTTCGAGTGGAAAGCAATCCTGCCGTCAATTGTGATTCATGGCCTGACAGATATAAACAACTATAACTCCGCTTCTATTCGTCGAATGCAAATCTGCGACATACCAATTTTTAGCTTAAAATACGTCACATCGACCCACCTTGTGCCGATCTGCGACGAACTTGCATAGTTTCGTCAAACATCGATCGTTTCGAGTGGTAGGCAATCCGGCCGTCAATGGTGATTCATGGCCTCACAGATAGAAACAACAATAACTCCGCTTCTATTCGACGTATGTAAATCTGCGACATAGCAATTTGTAGCATAAAACACGCCCCAACGAACCACCTTATACCGATCTGCGACGAACTTGCATAGTTTTGTCAAACATCGATCGTTTCGAGTGGAAAGCAATCCGGCCGTCAATGGTGATTCATGGCCTGACAGATATAAACAACTATAACTCAGCTTCTAGTCGTCGAATGCAAATTTGCGACATAGCGATTTGTAGCTTAAAACACGACACATCGACCCACCTCATGCCGATCTGCGACGGACTTGTATAGTTTCGTCAAACGTCGATCGTTTCGAGTGGTAGGCAATCCGGTAGTCAATGGCGATTCATGGCCTCACAGATATAAACAACTATTACTCCGCTTCTATTCGTCGTATGCGAATCTGCGACCTAGCAATTTGTAGCTTAAAACACGCCCCAATGAACCACCTTATACCGATCTGCGACGAACTTGCATAGTTTCGTCAAACATCGATCGATTCTAGTGGAAAGCAATCCGGCCGTCAATGGTAATTCATGGCCAGACAGATATAAACAAATATAACTCCGCTTCTATTCGTCGAATGCAAATCTGCGACATAGCAATTTGTAGCTTAAAACACGCCCCAACGAACCACCTTATACCGACCTGCGACGAACTTGCATAGTTTCGTCAAACGTCGATCGTTTCGAGTGGTAGGCAATCCGGCCGTCAATGGTGATTCATGGCCTCACAGATATAAACAACTATAACTCCGCTTCTATTCGCCGTATGCAAATCTGCGACGTAGCAATTTGTAGCATAAAACACGGCCCAACGACCCACCTTATACCGATCAGCGACGAACTTGCATAGTTTTGTCAAACATCGATCGTTTCGAGTGGAAAGCAATCAGGCCGTCAATGGTGATTCATGGCCTCACAGATATAAACAACATTAACTCCGCTTCTATTCGTCGTATGCGAATATGCGACATAGCAATTTGTAGCTTAAAACACGCCACATCGAACCACCTTGTGCCGATCTGCGACGAACTTGCATAGTTTCGTCAAACGTCGATCGTTTCGAGTGGTTGGCATTCCGGCCGTCAATGGTGTTTCATGGCCTCACAGATATAAACAACTATAACTCCGCTTCTATTCGTCGAATGCAAATCTGCGACATAGCGTTTTGTAGCTTAAAACACGACACATCGACCCACCTCATGCCGATCTGCGACGTACTTGTATAGTTTCGTCAAACGTCGATCGTTTCGAGTGGTAGGCAATCCGGTAGTCAATGGCGATTCATGGCCTCACAGATATAAACAACTATAACTCCGCTTCTATTAGTCGTATGCGAATCTGCGACCTAGCAATTTGTAGCTTAAAATACGCCCCAAGGAACCACCTTATACCGATCTGCGACGAACTTGCATAGTTTCGTCAAACATCGATCGATTCTAGTGGAAAGCAATCCGGCCGTCAATGGTGATTCATGGCCAGACAGATATAAACAACTATAACTCCGCTTCTATTCGTCGAATGCAAATCTGCGACATAGCAATTTGTAGCATAAAACACGTCACATCGACCCACCTTGTGCCGATCTGCGACGAACTTGCATGGTTTCGTCAAACGTCGATCGTTTCGAGTGGTAGGGAATCCGGCCGTCAATGGTGATTCATGGCCTCACAGATATAAACAACAATAACTCCGCTTCTATTCGTCGTATGCGAATATGCGACATAGCAATTTGTAGCTTCAAACACGTCAGATCGACCCACCTTGTGCCGATCTGCGACGAACTTGCATGGTTTCGTCAAACGTCGATCGTTTCGAGTGGTAGGGAATCCGGCCGTCAATGGTGATTCATGGCCTCACAGATATAAACAACAATAACTCCGCTTCTATTCGTCGTATGCGAATCTGCGACATAGCAATTTGTAGCTTAAAACACGACACATCGACCCACCTCATGCCGGTCTGCGACGTACTTGTATAGTTTCGTCAAACGTCGATCGTTTCGAGTGGTAGGGAATCCGGCCGTCGATGGTGATTCATGGCCTCACAGATATAAACCACAATAACTCCGCTTCTATTCGTCGTATGCGAATCTGCGACATAGCAATTTGTAGCTTAAAACACGCCCTAACGAACCACCTTATACCGATCTGCGACGAACTTGCATAGTTTTGTCAAACATCGACCGTTTCGAGTGGAAAGCAGTCCGGCCGTCAATGGTGATTCATGGCCTGACAGATATAAACAACTATAACTCAGCCTCTAGTCGTCGAATGCAAATTTGCGACATAGCGATTTGTAGCTTAAAACACGACACATCGACCCACCTCATGCCGATCTGCGACGTACTTGTATAGTTTCGTCAAACGTCGATCGTTTCGAGTGGTAGGCAATTCGGTAGTCAATGGCGATTCATGGCCTCACAGATATAAACAACTATTACTCTGCTTCTATTCGTCGTATGCGAATCTGCGACATAGCAATTTGTAGCTTAAAACACGCCCTAACGAACCACCTTATACCGATCTGCGACGAACTTGCATAGTTTTGTCAAACTACGATCGTTTCGAGTGGAAAGCAATCCGGCCGTCAATGGTGATTCATGGCCTGACAGATATAAACAACTATAACTCCGCTTCTATTCGTCGAATGCAAATCTGCGACATAGCAATTTTTAGCTTAAAACACGTCACATCGACCCACCTTGTGCCGATCTGCGACGAACTTGCATAGTTTTGTCAAACATCGATCGTTCCGAGTGGAAAGCAATCCGGCCGTCAATGGTGATTCATGGCCTGACAGATATAAACAACTATAACACAGCTTCTATTTTTGAATGCAAATTTGCGACATAGCGATTTGTAGCTTAAAACACGACACATCGACCCACCTCATGCCGATCTGCGACGTACTTGTATAGTTTCGTCAAACGTCGATCGTTTCGAGTGGTAGGCAATTCGGTAGTCAATGGCGATTCATGGCCTCACAGATATAAACAACTATTACTCCGCTTCTATTCGTCGTATGCGAATCTGCGACCTAGCAATTTGTAGCTTAAAACACGCCACAATGAACCACCTTATACCGATCTGCGACGAACTTGCATAGTTTCGTCAAACATCGATCGTTTCGAGTGGAAAGCAATCCGGCCGTCAATGGTGATTCATGGCCTGACAGATATAAACAACTATAACTCCGCTTCTATTCGTCGAATGCAAATCTGCGACATAGCAATTTGTAGCTTAAAACACGTCACATCGAACCACCTTGTGCCGATCTGCGACGAACTTGCATAGTTTCGTCAAACGTCGATCGTTTCGAGTGCTAGGCAATCCGGCCGTCAATGGTGATTCATGGCCTCACAGATATAAACAACTATAACTCCGCTTCTATTCGCCGTATGCAAATCTGCGACGTAGCAATTTGTAGCATAAAACACGGCCCAACGACCCACCTTATACCGATCTGCGACGAACTTGCATAGTTTTGTCAAACATCGATCGTTTCGAGTGGAAAGCAATCCGGCCGTCAATGGTGATTCATGGCCTGACAGATATAAACAACTATAACTCAGCTTCTAGTCGTCGAATGCAAATTTGCGACATAGCGATTTGTAGCTTAAAACACGACACATCGACCCACCTCATGCCGATCTGCGACGGACTTGTATAGTTTCGTCAAACGTCGATCGTTTCGAGTGGTAGGCAATCCGGTAGTCAATGGCGATTCATGGCCTCACAGATATAAACAACTATTACTCCGCTTCTATTCGTCGTATGCGAATCTGCGACCTAGCAATTTGTAGCTTAAAACACGCCCCAATGAACCACCTTATACCGATCTGCGACGAACTTGCATAGTTTCGTCAAACATCGATCGATTCTAGTGGAAAGCAATCCGGCCGTCAATGGTAATTCATGGCCAGACAGATATAAACAAATATAACTCCGCTTCTATTCGTCGAATGCAAATCTGCGACATAGCAATTTGTAGCTTAAAACACGCCCCAACGAACCACCTTATACCGACCTGCGACGAACTTGCATAGTTTCGTCAAACGTCGATCGTTTCGAGTGGTAGGCAATCCGGCCGTCAATGGTGATTCATGGCCTCACAGATATAAACAACTATAACTCCGCTTCTATTCGCCGTATGCAAATCTGCGACGTAGCAATTTGTAGCATAAAACACGGCCCAACGACCCACCTTATACCGATCAGCGACGAACTTGCATAGTTTTGTCAAACATCGATCGTTTCGAGTGGAAAGCAATCCGGCCGTCAATGGTGATTCATGGCCTCACAGATATAAACAACATTAACTCCGCTTCTATTCGTCGTATGCGAATATGCGACATAGCAATTTGTAGCTTAAAACACGCCACATCGAACCACCTTGTGCCGATCTGCGACGAACTTGCATAGTTTCGTCAAACGTCGATCGTTTCGAGTGGTAGGCATTCCGGCCGTCAATGGTGTTTCATGGCCTCACAGATATAAACAACTATAACTCCGCTTCTATTCGTCGAATGCAAATCTGCGACATAGCGTTTTGTAGCTTAAAACACGACACATCGACCCACCTCATGCCGATCTGCGACGTACTTGTATAGTTTCGTCAAACGTCGATCGTTTCGAGTGGTAGGCAATCCGGTAGTCAATGGCGATTCATGGCCTCACAGATATAAACAACTATAACTCCGCTTCTATTCGTCGTATGCGAATCTGCGACCTAGCAATTTGTAGCTTAAAATACGCCCCAAGGAACCACCTTATACCGATCTGCGACGAACTTGCATAGTTTCGTCAAACATCGATCGATTCTAGTGGAAAGCAATCCGGCCGTCAATGGTGATTCATGGCCAGACAGATATAAACAACTATAACTCCACTTCTATTCGTCGAATGCAAATCTGCGACATAGCAATTTGTAGCATAAAACACGTCACATCGACCCACCTTGTGCCGATCTGCGACGAACTTGCATGGTTTCGTCAAACGTCGATCGTTTCGAGTGGTAGGGAATCCGGCCGTCAATGGTGATTCATGGCCTCACAGATATAAACAACAATAACTCCGCTTCTATTCGTCGTATGCGAATATGCGACATAGCAATTTGTAGCTTCAAACACGTCACATCGACCCACCTTGTGCCGATCTGCGACGAACTTGCATGGTTTCGTCAAACGTCGATCGTTTCGAGTGGTAGGGAATCCGGCCGTCAATGGTGATTCATGGCCTCACAGATATAAACAACAATAACTCCGCTTCTATTCGTCGTATGCGAATCTGCGACATAGCAATTTGTAGCTTAAAACACGACACATCGACCCACCTCATGCCGGTCTGCGACGTACTTGTATAGTTTCGTCAAACGTCGATCGTTTCGAGTGGTAGGGAATCCGGCCGTCGATGGTGATTCATGGCCTCACAGATATAAACCACAATAACTCCGCTTCTATTCGTCGTATGCGAATCTGCGACATAGCAATTTGTAGCTTAAAACACGCCCTAACGAACCACCTTATACCGATCTGCGACGAACGTGCATAGTTTTGTCAAACATCGACCGTTTCGAGTGGAAAGCAGTCCGGCCGTCAATGGTGATTCATGGCCTGACAGATATAAACAACTATAACTCAGCCTCTAGTCGTCGAATGCAAATTTGCGACATAGCGATTTGTAGCTTAAAACACGACACATCGACCCACCTCATGCCGACCTGCGACGTACTTGTATAGTTTCGTCAAACGTCGATCGTTTCGAGTGGTAGGCAATTCGGTAGTCAATGGCGATTCATGGCCTCACAGATATAAACAACTATTACTCTGCTTCTATTCGTCGTATGCGAATCTGCGACATAGCAATTTGTAGCTTAAAACACGCCCTAACGAACCACCTTATACCGATCTGCGACGAACTTGCATAGTTTTGTCAAACTACGATCGTTTCGAGTGGAAAGCAATCCGGCCGTCAATGGTGATTCATGGCCTGACAGATATAAACAACTATAACTCCGCTTCTATTCGTCGAATGCAAATCTGCGACATAGCAATTTTTAGCTTAAAACACGTCACATCGACCCACCTTGTGCCGATCTGCGACGAACTTGCATAGTTTTGTCAAACATCGATCGTTCCGAGTGGAAAGCAATCCGGCCGTCAATGGTGATTCATGGCCTGACAGATATAAACAAGTATAACTCCGCTTCTATTTGTCGAATGCAAATCTGCGACATAGCGATTTGTAGCTTAAAACACGACACATCGACCCACCTCATGCCGATCTGCGACGTACTTGTATAGTTTCGTCAAACGTCGATCGTTTCGAGTGGTAGGCAATTCGGTAGTCAATGGCGATTCATGGCCTCACAGATATAAACAACTATTACTCCGCTTCTATTCGTCGTATGCGAATCTGCGACCTAGCAATTTGTAGCTTAAAACACGCCACAATGAACCACCTTATACCGATCTGCGACGAACTTGCATAGTTTCGTCAAACATCGATCGTTTCGAGTGGAAAGCAATCCGGCCGTCAATGGTGATTCATGGCCTGACAGATATAAACAACTATAACTCCGCTTCTATTCGTCGAATGCAAATCTGCGACATAGCAATTTGTAGCTTAAAACACGTCACATCGAACCACCTTGTGCCGATCTGCGATGAACTTGCATAGTTTCGTCAAACGTCGATCGTTTCGAGTGGTAGGCAATCCGGCCGTCAATGGTGATTCATGGCCTCACAGATATAAACAACTATAACTCCGCTTCTATTCGCCGTATGCAAATCTGCGACGTAGCAATTTGTAGCATAAAACACGGCCCAACGACCCACCTTATACCGATCTGCGACGAACTTGCATAGTTTTGTCAAACATCGATCGTTTCGAGTGGAAAGCAATCCGGCCGTCAATGGTGATTCATGGCCTCACAGATATAAACAACAATAACTCCGCTTCTATTCGTCGTATGCGAATATGCGACATAGCAATTTGTAGCTTAAAACACGCCACATCGAACCACCTTTTGCCGATCTGCGACGAACTTGCATAGTTTCGTCAAACGTCGATCGTTTCGAGTGGTAGGCATTCCGGCCGTCAATGGTGTTTCATGGCCTCACAGATATAAACAACTATAACTCCGCTTCTATTCGTCGAATGCAAATCTGCGACATAGCGTTTTGTAGCTTAAAACACGACACATCGACCCACCTCATGCCGATCTGCGACGTACTTGTATAGTTTCGTCAAACGTCGATCGTTTCGAGTGGTAGGCAATCCGGTAGTCAATGGCGATTCATGGCCTCACAGATATAAACAACTATAACTCCGCTTCTATTCGTCGTATGCGAATCTGCGACCAAGCAGTTTGTAGCTTAAAATACGCCCCAATGAACCACCTTATACCGATCTGCGACGAACTTGCATAGTTTCGTCAAACATCGATCGATTCTAGTGGAAAGCAATCCGGCCGTCAATGGTGATTCATGGCCAGACAGATATAAACAACTATAACTCCGCTTCTATTCGTCGAATGCAAATCTGCGACATAGCAATTTGTAGCATAAAACACGTCACATCGACCCACCATGTGCCGATCTGCGACGAACTTGCATGGTTTCGTCAAACGTCGATCGTTTCGAGTGGTAGGGAATCCGGCCGTCAATGGTGATTCATGGCCTCACAGATATAAACAACAATAACTCCGCTTCTATTGGTCGTATGCGAATCTGCGACATAGCAATTTGTAGCTTAAAACACGACACATCGACCCACCTCATGCCGATCTGCGACGTACTTGTATAGTTTCGTCAAACGTCGATCGTTTCGAGTGGTAGGCAATCCGGTAGTCAATGGCGATTCATGGCCTCACAGATATAAACAACTATAAGTCCGCTTCTATACGCCGTATGCGAATCTGCGACATAGCAATTTGTAGCTTAAAACACGCCCCAACGAACCACCTTATACCGATCTGCGACGAACTTGCATAGTTTCGTCAAACATCGATCGTTTCGAGTGGAAAGCAATCCGGCCGTCAATGGTGATTCATGGCCTCAAAGATATAAACAACAATAACTCCGCTTCTATTCGTCGTATGCAAATCTGCGACATAGCAATTTGTAGCTTAAAACACGTCACATCGACCCACCTTGTGCCGATGTGCGACGAACTTGCATAGTATCGTCAAACGTCGATCGTTTCGAGTGGTAGGGAATCCGGCCGTCAATGGTGATTCACGGCCTCACAGATATAAACAACAATAACTCCGCTTCTATTCGTCGTATGCGAATCTGCGACATAGCAATTTGTAGCTTAAAACACGACACATCGACCCACCTCATGCCGATCTGCGACGTACTTGTATAGTTTCGTCAAACGTCGATCGTTTCGAGTGGTAGGCAATCCGGTAGTCAATGGCGATTCATGGCCTCATAGATATAAACAACTATAAGTCCGCTTCTATACGTCGTATGCGAATCTGCGACATAGAAATTTGTAGCTTAAAACACGCCCCAACGAACCACCTTATACCGATTTGCGACGAACTTGCATAGTTTCGTCAAACATCGATCGTTTCGAGTGGAAAGCAATCCGGCCGTCAATGGTGATTCATGGCCTCACAGATATAAACAACTATAACTCCGCTTCTATTCGCCGTATGCAAATCTGCGACGTAGCAATTTGTAGCATAAAACACGGCCCAACGACCCACCTTATACCGATCTGCGACGAACTTGCATAGTTTTGTCAAACATCGATCGTTTCGAGTGGAAAGCAATCCGGCCGTCAATGGTGATTCATGGCCTGACAGATATAAACAACTATAACTCCGCTTCTATTCGTCGTATGCGAATCTGCGACGAAGCAATTTGTAGCTTAAAACACGCCCCAACGAACCACCTTATACCGACCTGCGACGAACTTGCATATTTTTGTCAAACTTCGATCGTTTCGAGTGGAAAGCAATCCGGCCGTCAATGGTGATTCATGGCCTGACAGATATAAACAACTATAACTACGCTTCTATTCGTCGAATGCAAATCTGCGACATAGCAATTTGTAGCTTAAAACACGTCACATCGAACCACCTTGTGCCGATCTGCGACGAACTTGCATAGTTTCGTCAAACGTCGATCGTTTCGAGTGGTAGGCAATCCGGCCGTCAATGGTGATTCATGGCCTCACAGATATAAACAACAATAACTCCGCTTCTATTCGTCGTATGCGAATATGCGACATAGCAATTTGTAGCTTAAAACACGTCACATCGACCCACCTTCTGCCGATCTGCGACGAACTTGCATGGTTTCGTCAAACGTCGATCGTTTCGAGTGGTAGGGAATCCGGCCGTCAATGGTGATTCACGGCCTCACAGATATAAACAACTATAACTCCGCTTCTATTCGTCGAATGCAAATCTGCGACATAGCAATTTGTAGCTTAAAACACGTCACATCGACCCACCTTGTGCCGATCTGCGACGAACTTGCATAGTTTCGTCAAACATCGATCGTTTCGAGTGGAAGGCAATCCGGCCGTCAATGGTGATTCATGGCCTGACAGATATAAACAATTATAACTCCGCTTCTATTCGTCGAATGCAAATCTGCGACATAGCAATTTGTAGCTTAAAACACGACACATCGACCCACCTCATGCCGATCTGCGACGTACTTGTATAGTTTCGTCAAACGTCGATCGTTTCGAGTGGTAGGGAATCCGGCCGTCGATGGTGATTCATGGCCTCACAGATATAAACCACAATAACTCCGCTTCTATTCGTCGTATGCGAATCTGCGACATAGCAATTTGTAGCTTAAAACACGCCCTAACGAACCACCTTATACCGATCTGCGACGAACTTGCATAGTTTTGTCAAACATCGATCGTTTCGAGTGGAAAGCAATCCGGCCGTCAATGGTGATTCATGGCCTGACAGATATAAACAACTATAACTCCGCTTCTATTCGTCGAATGCAAATCTGCGACATAGCAATTTTTAGCTTAAAACACGTCACATCGACCCACCTTGTGCCGATCTGCGACGAACTTGCATAGTTTCGTCAAACATCGATCGTTTCGAGTGGTAGGCAATCCGGCCGTTAATGGTGATTCATGGCCTCACAGATATAAACAATAATAACTCCGCTTCTATTCGTCGTATGCGAATATGCGACATAGCAATTTGTAGCTTAAAACACGTCACATCGACCCACCTTCTGCCGATCTGCGACGAACTTGCATAGTTTTGTCAAACGTCGATCGTTTCGAGTCGTAGGCAATCCGGTACTCAATGACGATTCATGGCCTCACAGATATAAACAACTATAACTCCGCTTCTATTCGTCGTATGCGAATCTGCGACCTAGCAATTTGTAGCTTAAAACACGCCCCAATGAACCACCTTATACCGATCTGCGACGAACTTGCATAGTTTCGTCAAACATCGATCGATTCTAGAGGAAAGCAATCCGGCCGTCAATGGTGATTCATGGCCAGACAGATAATAACAACTATAACTCCGCTTCTATTCGTCGAATGCAAATCTGCGACATAGCAATTTGTAGCATAAAACACGTCACATCGACCCACCTTGTGCCGATCTGCGACGAACTTGCATGGTTTCGTCAAACGTCGATCGTTTCGAGAGGTAGGGAATCCGGCCGTCAATGGTGATTCATGGCCTCACAGATATAAACAACTATAACTCCGCTTCTTTTCGTCGAATGCAAATCTGCGACATAGCAATTTGTAGCTTAAAACACGCCCCAACGAACCACCTTATACCGATCTGCGACGAACTTGCATAGTTTTGTCAAACATCGATCGTTTCGAGTGGAAAGCAATCCGGCCGTCAATGGTGATTCAAGGCCTCACAGATATAAACAACAATAACTCCGCTTCTATTCGTCGTATGCAAATCTGCGACATAGCAATTTGTAGCATAAAACACGCCCCAACGAACCACCTTATACCGATCTGCGACGAACTTGCATAGTTTTGTCAAACATCGATCGTTTCGAGTGGAAAGCAATCCGGCCGTCAATGGTGATTCATGGCCTGACAGATATAAACAACTATAACTCCGCTTCTATTCGTCGAATGCAAATTTGCGACATAGCAATTTGTAGCTTAAAACACGCCCCAACGAACCACCTTATACCGACCTGCGACGAACTTGCATAGTTTTGTCAAACATCGATCGTTTCGAGTGGAAAGCAATCCGGCCGTCAATGGTGATTGTTGGCCTGACAGATATAAACAACTATAACTCCGCTTCTATTCGTCGTATGCGAATATGCGACACAGCAATTTGTACCTTAACACACGCCACATCGAACCACCTTGTGCCGATCTGCGACGAACTTGCATAGTTTCGTCAAACGTCGATCGTTTCGAGTGGTAGGCATTCCGGCCGTCAATGGTGTTTCATGGCCTCACAGATATAAACAACTATAACTCCGCTTCTATTCGTCGAATGCAAATCTGCGACATAGCGATTTGTAGCTTAAAACACGACACATCGACCCACCTCATGCCGATCTGCGACGTATTTGTATAGGTTCGTCAAACGTCGATCGTTTCGAGTGGTAGGCAATCCGGTAGTCAATGGCGATTCATGGCCTCACAGATATAAACAACTATAACTCCGCTTCTATTCGTCGTATGCCAATCTGCGACCTAGCAATTTGTAGCTTAAAATACGCCCCAATGAACCACCTTATACCGATCTGCGACGAACTTGCATAGTTTCGTCAAACATCGGTCGATTCTAGTGGAAAGCAATCCGGCCGTCAATGGTGATACATGTCCAGACAGATATAAACAACTATAACTCCGCTTCTACTCGTCGAATGCAAATCTGCGACATAGCAATTTGTAGCATAAAACACGTCACATCGACCCACCTTGTGCCGATCTGCGACGAACTAGCATGGTTTCGTCAAACGTCGATCGTTTTGAGTGGTAGGGAATCCGGCCGTCAATGGTGATTCATGGCCTCACAGATATAAACAACAATAACTCCGCTTCTATTCGTCGTATGCGAATATGCGACATAGCAATTTGTAGCTTAAAACACGTCACATCGACCCACCATCTGCCGATCTGCGACGAACTTGCATGGTTTCGTCAAACGTCGATCGTTTCGAGTGGTAGGGAATCCGGCCGTCAATGGTGATTCATGGCCTCACAGATATAAACAACAATAACTCCGCTTCTATTCGTCGAATGCAAATCTGCGACATAGCAATTTGTGGCATAAAACACGTCACATCGACCCACCTCATGCCGATCTGCGACGTACTTGTATAGTTTCGTCAAACGTCGATCGTATCCGAGTGGTAGGCAATCCGGTAGTCAATGGCGATTCATGGCCTCACAGATATAAACAACTATAACTCTGCTTCTATTCGTCGTATGCGAATCTGCGACCTAGCAATTTGTAGCTTAAAATACGCCCCAATGTACCACCTTATACCGATCTGCGACGAACTTGCATAGTTTCGTCAAACATCGATCGATTCTAGTGGAAAGCAATCCGACCGTCAATGGTGATTCATGGCCAGACAGATATAAACAACTATAACTCCGCTTCTATTCGTCGAATGCAAATCTGCGACATAGCAATTTGTAGCATAAAACATGTCACATCGACCCACCTTGTGCCGATCTGCGACGAACTTGCATAGTTTCGTCAAACATCGATCGATTCTAGTGGAAAGCAATCCGGCCGTCAATGGTGATTCATGGCCTGACAGATATAAACAACTATAACTCCGCTTCTATTCGTCGAATGCAAATCTGCGACGTACCAATTTTTAGCTTAAAATACGTCACATCGAACCACCTTGTGCCGATGTGCGACGAACTTGCATAGTTTCGTCAAACATCGATCGTTTCGAGTGGTAGGGAATCCGGTCGTCAATGGCGATTCATGGCCTCACAGATATAAACAACTATAACTCCGCTTCTATTCGTCGAATGCAAATCTGCGACATAGCAATTTGTAGCTTAAAACACGTCACATCGACCCAACTTGTGCCGATCTGCGACGAACTTGCATGGTTTCGTCAAACGTCGATCGTTTCGAGTGGTAGGGAATCCGGCCGTCAATGGTGATTCATGGCCTCACAGATATAAACAACAATAACTCCGCTTCTATTCGTCGAATGCAAATCTGCGACATAGCAATTTGTAGCATAAAACACGTCACATCGACCCACCTCATGCCGATCTGCGACGTACTTGTATAGTTTCGTCAAACGTCGATCGTATCCGAGTGGTAGGCAATCCGGCCGTCATTGGTGATTCATGGGCTCACAGATATAAACAACAATAACTCCGCTTCTATTCGTCGTATGCAAATCTGCGACATAGCAATTTGTAGCATAAAACACGCCCCAATGAACCACCTTATACCGATCTGCAACGAACTTGCATAGTTTCGTCAAACATCGATCGATTCTAGTGGAAAGCAATCCGGCCGTCAATGGTGATTCATGGCCAGACAGATATAAACAACTATAACTCCGCTTCTATTCGTCGAATGCAAATCTGCGACATAGCAATTTGTAGCATAAAACACGTCACATCGACCCACCTTGTGCCGATCTGCGACGAACTTGCATGGTTTCGTCAAACGTCGATCGTTTCGAGTGGTAGGGAATCCGGCCGTCAATGGTGATTCATGGCCTCACAGATATAAACAACAATAACTCCGCTTCTATTCGTCGTATGCGAATATGCGACATAGCAATTTGTAGCTTAAAACACGTCACATCGACCCACCATCTGCCGATCTGCGACGAACTTGCATGGTTTCGTCAAACGTCGATCGTTTCGAGTGGTAGGGAATCCGGCCGTCAATGGTGATTCATGGCTTCACAGATATAAACAACAATAACTCCGCTTCTATTCGTCGAATGCAAATCTGCGACATAGCAATTTGTAGCATAAAACACGTCACATCGACCCACCTCATGCCGATCTGCGACGTACTTGTATAGTTTCGTCAAACGTCGATTGTATCCGAGTGGTAGGCAATCCGGTAGTCAATGGCGATTCATGGCCTCACAGATATAAACAACTATAAGTCCGCTTCTATACGCCGTATGCGAATCTGCGACATAGCAATTTGTAGCTTAAAACACGCCCCAACGAACCACCTTATACCGATCTGCGACGAACTTGCATAGTTTCGTCAAACATCGATCGTTTCGAGTGGAAAGCAATCCGGCCGTCAATGGTGATTCATGGCCTCAAAGATATAAACAACAATAACTCCGCTTCTATTCGTCGTATGCAAATCTGCGACATAGCAATTTGTAGCATAAAACACGTCACACCGACCCACCTCATGCCGATCTGCGACGTACTTGTATAGTTTCGTCAAACGTCGATCGTATCCGAGTGGTAGGCAATCCGGTAGTCAATGGCGATTCATGGCCTCACAGATATAAACAACTATAAGTCCGCTTCTATACGCCGTATGCGAATCTGCGACATAGCAATTTGTAGCTTAAAACACGCCCCAACGAACCACCTTATACCGATCTGCGACGAACTTGCATAGTTTCGTCAAACATCGATCGTTTCGAGTGGAAAGCAATCCGGCCGTCAATGGTGATTCATGGCCTCAAAGATATAAACAACAATAACTCCGCTTCTATTCGTCGTATGCAAATCTGCGACATAGCAATTTGTAGCTTAAAACACGTCACATCGACCCACCTTGTGCCGATCTGCGACGAACTTGCATGGTTTCGTCAAACGTCGATCGTTTCGAGTGGTAGGGAATCCGGCCGTCAATGGTGATTCATGGCCTCACAGATATAAACCACAATAACTCCGCTTCTATTCGTCGTATGCGAATCTGCGACAGAGCAATTTGTAGCTTAAAACACGCCCTAACGAACCACCTTATACCGATCTGCGACGAACTTGCATAGTTTTGTCAAACATCGATCGTTTCGAGTGGAAAGCAATCCGGCCGTCAATGGTGATTCATGGCCTGACAGATATAAACAATTATAACTCCGCTTCTATTCGTCGAATGCAAATCTGCGACATAGCAATTTGTAGCTTAAAACACGTCACATCGACCCACCTTGTGCCGATGTGCGACGAACTTGCATAGTTTCGTCAAACATCGATCGTTTCGAGTGGTAGGCAATCCGGTCGTCAATGGCGATTCATGGCCTCACAGATATAAACAACTATAACTCCGCTTCTATTCGTCGTATGCGAATCTGCGACCTAGCAATTTGTAGCGTAAAACACGCCCCAACGAACCACCTTATACCGACCTGCGACGAACTTGCATAGTTTTGTCAAACATCGATCGTTTCGAGTGGAAAGCAATCCGGCCGTCAATGGTGATTCATGGCCTGACAGATATAAACAACTATAACTCCGCTTCTATTCGTCGAATGCAAATCTGCGACATACCAATTTTTAGCTTAAAATACGTCACATCGAACCACCTTGTGCCGATCTGCGACGAACTTGCATAGTTTCGTCAAACGTCGATCGTTTCGAGTGGTAGGCAATCCGGCCGTCAATGGTGACTCATGGCCTCACAGATATAAACAACTATAACTCCGCTTCTATTCGCCGTATGCAAATCTGCGACGTAGCAATTTGTAGCTTAAAACACTTCACATCGACCCACCTTGTGCCGATGTGCGACGAACTTGCATAGTTTCGTCAAACATCGATCGTTTCGAGTGGTAGGCAATCCGGTAGTCAAAGGCGATTTATGGCCTCACAGATATAAACAACTATAACTCCGCTTCTATTCGTCGTATGCGAATCTGCGACCTAGCAATTTGTAGCTTAAAACACGACCCAACGAACCACCTTATACCGACCTGCAAAGAACTTGCATAGTTTCGTCAAACATCGATCGTTTCGAGTGGTAGGCAATCCGGCCGTCAATGGTGATTCATGGCCTCACAGATATAAACAACAATAACTCCGCTTCTATTCGTCGTATGCGAATATGCGACATAACAATTTGTAGCTTAAAACACGTCACATCGATCCACCTTCTGCCGATCTGCGACGAACTTGCATGGTTTCATCAAACGTCGATCGTTTCGAGTGGTAGGGAATCCGGCCGTCAATGGTGATTCACGGCCTCAGAGATATAAACAACTATAACTCCGCTTCTATTCGTCGAATGCAAATCTGCGACATATCAATTTGTAGCTTAAAACACGTCACATCGACCCACCTTGTGCCGATCTGCGACGAACTTGCATGGTTTCGTCAAACGTCGATCGTTTCGAGTGGTAGGGAATCCGGCCGTCAATGGTGATTCATGGCCTCACAGATATAAACAACAATAACTCCGCTTCTATTCGTCGTATGCGAATATGCGACATAGCAATTTGTAGCTTAAAACACGTCACATCGACCCACCATCTGCCGATCTGCGACGAACTTGCATGGTTTCGTCAAACGTCGATCGTTTCGAGTGGTAGGGAATCCGGCCGTCAATGGTGATTCATGGCCTCACAGATATAAACAACAATAACTCCGCTTCTATTCGTCGAATGCAAATCTGCGACATAGCAATTTGTAGCATAAAACACGTCACATCGACCCACCTCATGCCGATCTGCGACGTACTTGTATAGTTTCGTCAAACGTCGATCGTGTCCGAGTGGTAGGCAATCCGGTAGTCAATGGCGATTCATGGCCTCACAGATATAAACAACTATAACTCCGCTTCTATTCGTCGTATGCGAATCTGCGACCTAGCAATTTGTAGCTTAAAATACGCCCCAATGAACCACCTTATACCGATCTGCGACGAACTTGCATGGTTTCGTCAAACGTCGATCGTTTCGAGTGGTAGGGAATCCGGCCGTCAATGGTGATTCATGGCCTCACAGATATAAACAACAATAACTCCGCTTCTATTCGTCGAATGCAAATCTGCGACATAGCAATTTGTAGCATAAAACACGTCACATCGACCCACCTCATGCCGATCTGCGACGTACTTGTATAGTTTCGTCAAACGTCGATCGTATCCGAGTGGTAGGCAATCCGGTAGTCAATGACGATTCATGGCCTCACAGATATAAACAACTATAAGTCCGCTTCTATACGCCGTATGCGAATCTGCGACATAGCAATTTGTAGCTTAAAACACGCCCCAACGAACCACCTTATACCGATCTGCGACGAACTTGCATAGTTTTGTCAAACATCGATCGTTTCGAGTGGAAAGCAATCCGGCCGTCAATGGTGATTCATGGCCTGACAGATATAAACAATTATAACTCCGCTTCTATTCGTCGAATGCAAATCTGCGACATAGCAATTTGTAGCTTAAAATACGCCCCAATGAACCACCTTATACCGATCTGCGACGAACTTGCATAGTTTCGTCAAACGTCGATCGTTTCGAGTGGTAGGGATTCCGGCCGTCAATGGTGATTCACGGCCTCACAGATATAATCAACTATAACTCCGCTTCTATTCGTCGAATGCAAATCTGCGATATAGCAATTTGTAGCTTAAAACACGACACATCGACCCACCTCATGCCGATCTGCGACGTACTTGTATAGTTTCGTCAAACGTCGATCGTTTCGAGTGGTAGGCAATCCGGTACTCAATGGCGATTCATGGCCTCACAGATATAAACAACTATAACTCCGCTTCTATTCGTCGTATGCGAATCTGCGACCTAGCAATTTGTAGCTTAAAACACGCCCCAATGAACCACCTTATACCGATCTGCGACGAACTTGCATAGTTTCGTCAAACATCGATCGATTCTAGAGGAAAGCAATCCGGCCGTCAATGGTGATTCATGGCCAGACAGATAATAACAACTATAACTCCGCTTCTATTCGTCGAATGCAAATCTGCGACATAGCAATTTGTAGCATAAAACACGTCACATCGACCCACCTTGTGCCGATCTGCGACGAACTTGCATGGTTTCGTCAAACGTCGATCGTTTCGAGAGGTAGGGAATCCGGCCGTCAATGGTGATTCATGGCCTCACAGATATAAACCACAATAACTCCGCTTCTATTCGTCGTATGCGAATCTGCGACATAGCAATTTGTAACTTAAAACACGCCCTAACGAACCACCTTATACCGATCTGCGACGAACTTGCATAGTTTTGTCAAACATCGATCGTTTCGAGTGGAAAGCAATCCGGCCGTCAATGGTGATTCATGTCCTGACAGATATAAACAACTATAACTCCGCTTCTTTTCGTCGAATGCAAATCTGCGACATAGCAATTTGTAGCTTAAAACACGCCCCAACGAACCACCTTATACCGATCTGCGACGAACTTGCATAGTTTTGTCAAACATCGATCGTTTCGAGTGGAAAGCAATCCGGCCGTCAATGGTGATTCAAGGCCTCACAGATATAAACAACAATAACTCCGCTTCTATTCGTCGTATGCAAATCTGCGACATAGCAATTTGTAGCATAAAACACGCCCCAACGAACCACCTTATACCGATCTGCGACGAACTTGCATAGTTTTGTCAAACATCGATCGTTTCGAGTGGAAAGCAATCCGGCCGTCAATGGTGATTCATGGTCTGACAGATATAAACAACTATAACTCCGCTTCTATTCGTCGAATGCAAATTTGCGACATAGCAATTTGTAGCTTAAAACACGCCCCAACGAACCACCTTATACCGACCTGCGACGAACTTGCATAGTTTTGTCAAACATCGATCGTTTCGAGTGGAAAGCAATCCGGCCGTCAATGGTGATTCATGGCCTGACAGATATAAACAACTATAACTCCGCTTCTATTCGTCGTATGCGAATATGCGACACAGCAATTTGTAGCATAAAACACGTCACATCGACCCACCTTGTGCCGATCTGCGACGAACTAGCATGGTTTCGTCAAACGTCGATCGTTTTGAGTGGTAGGGAATCCGGCCGTCAATGGTGATTCATGGCCTCACAGATATAAACAACTATAACTCCGCTTCTATTCGTCGAATGCAAATTTGCGACATAGCAATTTGTAGCTTAAAACACGCCCCAACGAACCACCTTGTGCCGATCTGCGACGAACTTGCATAGTTTCGTCAAACATCGGTCGATTCTAGTGGAAAGCAATCCGGCCGTCAATGGTGATTCATGGCCTGACAGATATAAACAACTATAACTCCGCTTCTACTCGTCGAATGCAAATCTGCGACATAGCAATTTGTAGCATAAAACACGTCACATCGACCCACCTTGTGCCGATCTGCGACGAACTAGCATGGTTTCGTCAAACGTCGATCGTTTTGAGTGGTAGGGAATCCGGCCGTCAATGGTGATTCATGGCCTCACAGATATAAACAACAATAACTCCGCTTCTATTCGTCGTATGCGAATATGCGACATAGCAATTTTTAGCTTAAAATACGTCACATCGAACCACCTTGTGCCGATGTGCGACGAACTTGCATAGTTTCGTCAAACATCGATCGTTTCGAGTGGTAGGCAATCCGGTCGTCAATGGCGATTCATGGCCTCACAGATATAAACAACTATAACTCCGCTTCTATTCGTCGAATGCAAATCTGCGACATAGCAATTTGTAGCTTAAAACACGTCACATCGACCCAACTTGTGCCGATCTGCGACGAACTTGCATGGTTTCGTCAAACGTCGATCGTTTCGAGTGGTAGGGAATCCGGCCGTCAATGGTGATTCATGGCCTCACAGATATAAACAACAATAACTCCGCTTCTATTCGTCGTATGCGAATATGCGACATAGCAATTTGTAGCTTAAAACACGTCACATCGACCCACCATCTGCCGATCTGCGACGAACTTGCATGGTTTCGTCAAACGTCGATCGTTTCGAGTGGTAGGGAATCCGGCCGTCAATGGTGATTCATGGCCTCACAGATATAAACAACAATAACTCCGCTTCTATTCGTCGAATGCAAATCTGCGACATAGCAATTTGTAGCATAAAACACGTCACATCGACCCACCTCATGCCGATCTGCGACGTACTTGTATAGTTTCGTCAAACGTCGATCGTATCCGAGTGGTAGGCAATCCGGCCGTCATTGGTGATTCATGGCCTCACAGATATAAACAACAATAACTCCGCTTCTATTCGTCGTATGCAAATCTGCGACATAGCAATTTGTAGCATAAAACACGCCCCAATGAACCACCTTATACCGATCTGCAACGAACTTGCATAGTTTCGTCAAACATCGATCGATTCTAGTGGAAAGCAATCCGGCCGTCAATGGTGATTCATGGCCAGACAGATATAAACAACTATAACTCCGCTTCTATTCGTCGAATGCAAATCTGCGACATAGCAATTTGTAGCATAAAACACGTCACATCGACCCACCTTGTGCCGATCTGCGACGAACTTGCATGGTTTCGTCAAACGTCGATCGTTTCGAGTGGTAGGGAATCCGGCCGTCAATGGTGATTCATGGCCTCACAGATATAAACAACAATAACTCCGCTTCTATTCGTCGTATGCGAATATGCGACATAGCAATTTGTAGCTTAAAACACGTCACATCGACCCACCATCTGCCGATCTGCGACGAACTTGCATGGTTTCGTCAAACGTCGATCGTTTCGAGTGGTAGGGAATCCGGCCGTCAATGGTGATTCATGGCTTCACAGATATAAACAACAATAACTCCGCTTCTATTCGTCGAATGCAAATCTGCGACATAGCAATTTGTAGCATAAAACACGTCACATCGACCCACCTCATGCCGATCTGCGACGTACTTGTATAGTTTCGTCAAACGTCGATCGTATCCGAGTGGTAGGCAATCCGGTAGTCAATGGCGATTCATGGCCTCACAGATATAAACAACTATAAGTCCGCTTCTATACGCCGTATGCGAATCTGCGACATAGCAATTTGTAGCTTAAAACACGCCCCAACGAACCACCTTATACCGATCTGCGACGAACTTGCATAGTTTCGTCAAACATCGATCGTTTCGAGTGGAAAGCAATCCGGCCGTCAATGGTGATTCATGGCCTCAAAGATATAAACAACAATAACTCCGCTTCTATTCGTCGTATGCAAATCTGCGACATAGCAATTTGTAGCATAAAACACGTCACATCGACCCACCTCATGCCGATCTGCGACGTACTTGTATAGTTTCGTCAAACGTCGATCGTATCCGAGTGGTAGGCAATCCGGTAGTCAATGGCGATTCATGGCCTCACAGATATAAACAACTATAAGTCCGCTTCTATACGCCGTATGCGAATCTGCGACATAGCAATTTGTAGCTTAAAACACGCCCCAACGAACCACCTTATACCGATCTGCGACGAACTTGCATAGTTTCGTCAAACATCGATCGTTTCGAGTGGAAAGCAATCCGGCCGTCAATGGTGATTCATGGCCTCACAGATATAAACCACAATAACTCCGCTTCTATTCGTCGTATGCGAATCTGCGACAGAGCAATTTGTAGCTTAAAACACGCCCTAACGAACCACCTTATACCGATCTGCGACGAACTTGCATAGTTTTGTCAAACATCGATCGTTTCGAGTGGAAAGCAATCCGGCCGTCAATGGTGATTCATGGCCTGACAGATATAAACAATTATAACTCCGCTTCTATTCGTCGAATGCAAATCTGCGACATAGCAATTTGTAGCTTAAAACACGTCACATCGACCCACCTTGTGCCGATGTGCGACGAACTTGCATAGTTTCGTCAAACATCGACCGTTTCGAGTGGTAGGCAATCCGGTCGTCAATGGCGATTCATGGCCTCACAGATATAAACAACTATAACTCTGCTTCTATTCGTCGTATGCGAATCTGCGACCTAGCAATTTGTAGCGTAAAACACGCCCCAACGAACCACCTTATACCGACCTGCGACGAACTTGCATAGTTTTGTCAAACATCGATCGTTTCGAGTGGAAAGCAATCCGGCCGTCAATGGTGATTCATGGCCTGACAGATATAAACAACTATAACTCCGCTTCTATTCGTCGAATGCAAATCTGCGACATACCAATTTTTAGCTTAAAATACGTCACATCGAACCACCTTGTGCCGATCTGCGACGAACTTGCATAGTTTCGTCAAACGTCGATCGTTTCGAGTGGTAGGCAATCCGGCCGTCAATGGTGATTCATGGCCTCACAGATATAAACAACAATATCTCCGCTTCTATTCGTCGTATGCAAATCTGCGACATAGCAGTTTGTAGCATAAAACACGTCACATCGACCCACCATGTGCCGATCTGCGACGAACTTGCATGGTTTCGTCAAACGTCGATCGTTTCGAGTGGTAGGGAATCCGGTCGTCAATGGTGATTCAAGGCCTCACAGATATAAACAACAATAACTCCGCTTCTATTGGTCGTATGCGAATCTGCGACATAGGAATTTGTAGCTTAAAACACGTCACATCGACCCACCTTGTGCCGATGTGCGACGAACTTGCATAGTATCGTCAAACGTCGATCGTTTTGAGTGGTAGGGAATCCGGCCGTCAATGGTGATTCATGGCCTCACAGATATAAACAACAATAACTCCGCTTCTAATCGTCGTATGCGAATCTGCGACATAGCAATTTGTAGCTTAAAACACGACACATCGACCCACCTCATGCCGATCTGCGACGTACTTGTATAGTTTCGTCAAACGTCGATCGTTTCGAGTGGTAGGCAATCCGGTAGTCAATGGTGATTTACGGCCTCACAGATATAAACAACTATAACTCCGCTTCTATTCGTCGAATGCAAATCTGCGACATAGCAATTTGTAGCTCAAAACACGTCACATCGACCCACCTTGTGCCGATCTGCGACGAACTTGCATAGTTTCGTCAAACATCGATCGTTTCGAGTGGTAGGCAATCCGGCCGTCAATGGTGATTCATGGCCTCACAGATATAAACAACTATAACTCCGCTTCTATTCGCCGTATGCAAATCTGCGACGTAGCAATTTGTAGCATAAAACACGGCCCAACGACCCACCTTATACCGATCTGCGACGAACTTGCATAGTTTTGTCAAACATCGATCGTTTCGAGTGGAAAGCAATCCGGCCGTCAATGGTGATTCATGGCCTCACAGATATAAACAACAATAACTCCGCTTCTATTCGTCGTATGCGAATATGCGACATAGCAATTTGTAGCTTAAAACACGACACATCGACCCACCTCATGCCGATCTGCGACGTACTTGTATAGTTTCGTCAAACGTCGATCGTTTCGAGTGGTAGGGAATCCGGCCGTCAATGGTGATTCATGGCCTCACAGATATAAACCACAATAACGCCGCTTCTATTCGTCGTATGCGAATCTGCGACATAGCAATTTGTAGCTTAAAACACGCCCTAACGAACCACCTTATACCGATCTGCGACGAACTTGTATAGTTTCGTCAAACGTCGATCGTTTCGAGTGGTAGGCAATCCGGTAGTCAATGGCGATTCATGGCCTCATAGATATAAACAACTATAAGTCCGCTTCTATACGTCGTATGTGAATCTGCGACATAGCAATTTGTAGCTTAAAACACGCCCCAACGAACCACCTTATACCGATTTGCGACGAACTTGCATAGTTTCGTCAAACATCGGTCGATTCTAGTGGAAAGCAATCCGGCCGTCAATGGTGATACATGGCCAGACAGATATAAACAACTATAACTCCGCTTCTACTCGTCGAATGCAAATCTGCGACATAGCAATTTGTAGCATAAAACACGTCACATCGACCCACCGTGTGCCGATCTGCGACGAACTAGCATGGTTTCGTCAAACGTCGATCGTTTTGAGTGGTAGGGAATCCGGCCGTCAATGGTGATTCATGGCCTCACACATATAAACAACAATAACTCCGCTTCTATTCGTCGTATGCGAATATGCGACATAGCAATTTTTAGCTTAAAATACGTCACATCGAACCACCTTGTGCCGATGTGCGACGAACTTGCATAGTTTCGTCAAACATCGATCGTTTCGAGTGGTAGGCAATCCGGTCGTCAATGGCGATTCATGGCCTCACAGATATAAACAACTATAACTCCGCTTCTATTCGTCGAATGCAAATCTGCGACATAGCAATTTGTAGCTTAAAACACGTCACATCGACCCAACTTGTGCCGATCTGCGACGAACTTGCATGGTTTCGTCAAACGTCGATCGTTTCGAGTGGTAGGGAATCCGGCCGTCAATGGTGATTCATGGCCTCACAGATATAAACAACAATAACTCCGCTTCTATTCGTCGTATGCGAATATGCGACATAGCAATTTGTAGCTTAAAACACGTCACATCGACCCACCATCTGCCGATCTGCGACGAACTTGCATGGTTTCGTCAAACGTCGATCGTTTCGAGTGGTAGGGAATCCGGCCGTCAATGGTGATTCATGGCCTCACAGATATAAACAACAATAACTCCGCTTCTATTCGTCGAATGCAAATCTGCGACATAGCAATTTGTAGCATAAAACACGTCACATCGACCCACCTCATGCCGATCTGCGACGTACTTGTATAGTTTCGTCAAACGTCGATCGTATCCGAGTGGTAGGCAATCCGGCCGTCATTGGTGATTCATGGCCTCACAGATATAAACAACAATAACTCCGCTTCTATTCGTCGTATGCAAATCTGCGACATAGCAATTTGTAGCATAAAACACGCCCCAATGAACCACCTTATACCGATCTGCAACGAACTTGCATAGTTTCGTCAAACATCGATCGATTCTAGTGGAAAGCAATCCGGCCGTCAATGGTGATTCATGGCCAGACAGATATAAACAGCTATAACTCCGCTTCTATTCGTCGAATATAAATCTGCGACATAGCAATTTGTAGCATAAAACACGTCACATCGACCCACCTTGTGCCGATCTGCGACGAACTTGCATGGTTTCGTCAAACGTCGATCGTTTCGAGTGGTAGGGAATCCGGCCGTCAATGGTGATTCATGGCCTCACAGATATAAGCAACAATAACTCCGCTTCTATTCGTCGTATGCGAATATGCGACATAGCAATTTGTAGCTTAAAACACGTCACATCGACCCACCATCTGCCGATCTGCGACGAACTTGCATGGTTTCGTCAAACGTCGATCGTTTCGAGTGGTAGGGAATCCGGCCGTCAATGGTGATTCATGGCTTCACAGATATAAACAACAATAACTCCGCTTCTATTCGTCGAATGCAAATCTGCGACATAGCAATTTGTAGCATAAAACACGTCACATCGACCCACCTCATGCCGATCTGCGACGTACTTGTATAGTTTCGTCAAACGTCGATCGTATCCGAGTGGTAGGCAATCCGGTAGTCAATGGCGATTCATGGCCTCACAGATATAAACAACTATAAGTCCGCTTCTATACGCCGTATGCGAATCTGCGACATAGCAATTTGTAGCTTAAAACACGCCCCAACGAACCACCTTATACCGATCTGCAACGAACTTGCATAGTTTCGTCAAACATCGATCGTTTCGAGTGGAAAGCAATCCGGCCGTCAATGGTGATTCATGGCCTCAAAGATATAAACAACAATAACTCCGCTTCTATTCGTCGTATGCAAATCTGCGACATAGCAATTTGTAGCATAAAACACGTCACATCGACCCACCTCATGCCGATCTGCGACGTACTTGTATAGTTTCGTCAAACGTCGATCGTATCCGAGTGGTAGGCAATCCGGTAGTCAATGGCGATTCATGGCCTCACAGATATAAACAACTATAAGTCCGCTTCTATTCGTCGTATGCGAATATGCGACATAGCAATTTTTAGCTTAAAATACGTCACATCGAACCACCTTGTGCCGATGTGCGACGAACTTGCATAGTTTCGTCAAACATCGATCGTTTCGAGTGGTAGGCAATCCGGTCGTCAATGGCGATTCATGGCCTCACAGATATAAACAACTATAACTCCGCTTCTATTCGTCGAATGCAAATCTGCGACATAGCAATTTGTAGCTTAAAACACGTCACATCGACCCAACTTGTGCCGATCTGCGACGAACTTGCATGGTTTCGTCAAACGTCGATCGTTTCGAGTGGTAGGGAATCCGGCCGTCAATGGTGATTCATGGCCTCACAGATATAAACAACAATAACTCCGCTTCTATTCGTCGTATGCGAATATGCGACATAGCAATTTGTAGCTTAAAACACGTCACATCGACCCACCATCTGCCGATCTGCGACGAACTTGCATGGTTTCGTCAAACGTCGATCGTTTCGAGTGGTAGGGAATCCGGCCGTCAATGGTGATTCATGGCCTCACAGATATAAACAACAATAACTCCGCTTCTATTCGTCGAATGCAAATCTGCGACATAGCAATTTGTAGCATAAAACACGTCACATCGACCCACCTCATGCCGATCTGCGACGTACTTGTATAGTTTCGTCAAACGTCGATCGTATCCGAGTGGTAGGCAATCCGGCCGTCATTGGTGATTCATGGCCTCACAGATATAAACAACAATAACTCCGCTTCTATTCGTCGTATGCAAATCTGCGACATAGCAATTTGTAGCATAAAACACGCCCCAATGAACCACCTTATACCGATCTGCAACGAACTTGCATAGTTTCGTCAAACATCGATCGATTCTAGTGGAAAGCAATCCGGCCGTCAATGGTGATTCATGGCCAGACAGATATAAACAGCTATAACTCCGCTTCTATTCGTCGAATATAAATCTGCGACATAGCAATTTGTAGCATAAAACACGTCACATCGACCCACCTTGTGCCGATCTGCGACGAACTTGCATGGTTTCGTCAAACGTCGATCGTTTCGAGTGGTAGGGAATCCGGCCGTCAATGGTGATTCATGGCCTCACAGATATAAGCAACAATAACTCCGCTTCTATTCGTCGTATGCGAATATGCGAAATAGCAATTTGTAGCTTAAAACACGTCACATCGACCCACCATCTGCCGATCTGCGACGAACTTGCATGGTTTCGTCAAACGTCGATCGTTTCGAGTGGTAGGGAATCCGGCCGTCAATGGTGATTCATGGCTTCACAGATATAAACAACAATAACTCCGCTTCTATTCGTCGAATGCAAATCTGCGACATAGCAATTTGTAGCATAAAACACGTCACATCGACCCACCTCATGCCGATCTGCGACGTACTTGTATAGTTTCGTCAAACGTCGATCGTATCCGAGTGGTAGGCAATCCGGTAGTCAATGGCGATTCATGGCCTCACAGATATAAACAACTATAAGTCCGCTTCTATACGCCGTATGCGAATCTGCGACATAGCAATTTGTAGCTTAAAACACGCCCCAACGAACCACCTTATACCGATCTGCAACGAACTTGCATAGTTTCGTCAAACATCGATCGTTTCGAGTGGAAAGCAATCCGGCCGTCAATGGTGATTCATGGCCTCAAAGATATAAACAACAATAACTCCGCTTCTATTCGTCGTATGCAAATCTGCGACATAGCAATTTGTAGCATAAAACACGTCACATCGACCCACCTCATGCCGATCTGCGACGTACTTGTATAGTTTCGTCAAACGTCGATCGTATCCGAGTGGTAGGCAATCCGGTAGTCAATGGCGATTCATGGCCTCACAGATATAAACAACTATAAGTCCGCTTCTATACGCCGTATGCGAATCTGCGACAGAGCAATTTGTAGCTTAAAACACGCCCTAACGAACCACCTTATACCGATCTGCGACGAACTTGCATAGTTTTGTCAAACATCGATCGTTTCGAGTGGAAAGCAATCCGGCCGTCAATGGTGATTCATGGCCTGACAGATATAAACAATTATAACTCCGCTTCTATTCGTCGAATGCAAATCTGCGACATAGCAATTTGTAGCTTAAAACACGTCACATCGACCCACCTTGTGCCGATGTGCGACGAACTTGCATAGTTTCGTCAAACATCGATCGTTTCGAGTGGTAGGCAATCCGGTCGTCAATGGCGATTCATGGCCTCACAGATATAAACAACTATAACTCCGCTTCTATTCGTCGTATGCGAATCTGCGACCTAGCAATTTGTAGCGTAAAACACGCCCCAACGAACCACCTTATACCGACCTGCGACGAACTTGCATAGTTTTGTCAAACATCGATCGTTTCGAGTGGAAAGCAATCCGGCCGTCAATGGTGATTCATGGCCTGACAGATATAAACAACTATAACTCCGCTTCTATTCGTCGAATGCAAATCTGCGACATACCAATTTTTAGCTTAAAATACGTCACATCGAACCACCTTGTGCCGATCTGCGACGAACTTGCATAGTTTCGTCAAACGTCGATCGTTTCGAGTGGTAGGCAATCCGGCCGTCAATGGTGATTCATGGCCTCACAGATATAAACAACAATAACTCCGCTTCTATTCGTCGAATGCAAATCTGCGACATAGCAATTTGTAGCATAAAACACGTCACATCGACCCACCTTCTGCCGATCTGCGACGAACTTGCATGGTTTCGTCGAACGTCGATCGTTTCGAGTGGTAGGGAATCCGGCCGTCAATGGTGATTCATGGCCTCACAGATATAAACAACTATAACTCCGCTTCTATTTGTCGAATGCAAATCTGCGACATAGCAATTTGTAGCTTGAAACACGTCACATCATCCCACCTTGTGCCGATCTGCGACGAACTTGCATGGTTTCGTCAAACATCGATCGTTTCGAGTGGTAGGCAATCCGGCCGTCAATGGTGATTCATGGCCTCACAGATAGAAACAACAATAACTCCCCTTCTATTCGTCGTATGCAAATCTGCGACATAGCAATTTGTAGCATAAAACACGCCCCAACGAACCACCTTATACCGATCTGCGACGTACTTGTATAGTTTCGTCAAACGTCGATCGTTTCGAGTGGTAGGCAATCCGGTAGTCAATGGCGATTCATGGCCTCACAGATATAAACAACTATTACTCCGCTTCTATTCGTCGTATGCGAATCTGCGACATAGCAATTTGTAGCTTAAAACACGCCCTAACGAACCACCTTATACCGATCTGCGACGAACTTGCATAGTTTTGTCAAACATCGATCGTTTCGAGTGGAAAGCAATCCGGCCGTCAATGGTGATTCATGGCCTCACAGATATAAACAACTATAACTCAGCTTTTAGTCGTCGAATGCAAATTTGCGACATAGCGATTTGTAGCTTAAAACACGACACATCGACCCACCTCATGCCGATCTGCGACGTACTTGTATAGTTTCGTCAAACGTCGATCGTTTCGAGTGGTAGGCAATTCGGTAGTCAATGGCGATTCATGGCCTCACAGATATAAACAACTATTACTCCGCTTCTATTCGTCGTATGCGAATCTGCGACCTAGCAATTTGTAGCTTAAAACACGCCCCAATGAACCACCTTATACCGATCTGCGACGAACTTGCATAGTTTCGTCAAACATCGATCGATCTAGTGGAAAGCAATCCGGCCGTCAATGGTAATTCATGGCCAGACAGATATAAACAACTATAACTCCCCTTCTATTCGTCGAATGCAAATCTGCGACATAGCAATTTGTAGCTTAAAACAGGTCACATCGACCCACCTTGTGCCGATGTGCGACGAACTTGCATAGTTTCGTCAAACATCGATCGTTTCGAGTGGTAGGCAATCCGGCCGTCAATGGTGATTCATGGCCTCACAGATATAAACAACAATAACTCCGCTTCTATTCGTCGTATGCAAATCTGCGACATAGCAATTTGTAGCATAAAACACGTCACATCGACCCACCATGTGCCGATCTGCGACGAACTTGCATGGTTTCGTCAAACGTCGATCGTTTCGAGTGGTAGGGAATCCGGTCGTCAATGGTGATTCAAGGCCTCACAGATATAAACAACAATAACTCCGCTTCTATTGGTCGTATGCGAATCTGCGACATAGCAATTTGTAGCATAAAACACGTCACATCGACCCACCTTGTGCCGATGTGCGACGAACTTGCATAGTATCGTCAAACGTCGATCGTTTCGAGTGGTAGGGAATCCGACCGTCAATGGTGATTCATGGCCTCACAGATATAAACAACAATAACTCCGCTTCTATTCGTCGTATGCGAATATGCGACATAGCAATTTGTAGCTTAAAACGCGTCACATCGACCCACCTTGTGCCGATCTGCGACGAACTTGCATAGTTTCGTCAAACGTCGATCGTTTCGAGTGGTAGGCATTCCGGCCGTCAATGGTGTTTCATGGCCTCACAGATATAAACAACTATAACTCCGCTTCTATTCGTCGAATGCAAATCTGCGACATAGCGTTTTGTAGCTTAAAACACGACACATCGACCCACCTCATGCCGATCTGCGACGTACTTGTATAGTTTCGTCAAACGTCGATCGTTTCGAGTGGTAGGCAATCCGGTAGTCAATGGCGATTCATGGCCTCACAGATATAAACAACTATAACTCCGCTTCTATTCGTCGTATGCGAATCTGCGACCTAGCAATTTGTAGCTTAAAATACGCCCCAAGGAACCACCTTATACCGACCTGCGACGAACTTGCATAGTTTCGTCAAACATCGATCGATTCTAGTGGAAAGCAATCCGGCCGTCAATGGTGATTCATGGCCAGACAGATATAAACAACTATAACTCCGCTTCTATTCGTCGAATGCAAATCTGCGACATAGCAATTTGTAGCATAAAACACGTCACATCGACCCACCTTGTGCCGATCTGCGACGAACTTGCATGGTTTCGTCAAACGTCGATCGTTTCGAGTGGTAGGGAATCCGACCGTCAATGGTGATTCATGGCCTCACAGATACAAACAACAATAACTCCGCTTCTATTCGTCGTATGCGAATATGCGACATAGCAATTTGTAGCTTAAAACACGTCACATCGACCCACCTTGTACCGATCTGCGACGAACTTGCATGGTTTCGTCAAACGTCGATCGTTTCGAGTGGTAGGGAATCCGGCCGTCAATGGTGATTCATGGCCTCACAGATATAAACAACAATAACTCCGCTTCTATTCGTCGTATGCGAATCTGCGACATAGCAATTTGTAGCTTAAAACACGACACATCGACCCACCTCATGCCGATCTGCGACGTACTTGTATAGTTTCGTCAAACGTCGATCGTTTCGAGTGGTTGGGAATCCGGCCGTCGATGGTGATTCATGGCCTCACAGATATAAACCACAATAACTCCGCTTCTATTCGTCGTATGCGAATCTGCGACATAGCAATTTGTAGCTTAAAACACGCCCTAACGAACCACCTTATACCGATCTGCGACGAACTTGCATAGTTTTGTCAAACATCGATCGTTTCGAGTGGAAAGCAGTCCGGCCGTCAATGGTGATTCATGGTCTGACAGATATAAACAACTATAACTCAGCTTCTAGTCGTCGAATGCAAATTTGCGACATAGCGATTTGTAGCTTAAAACACGACACATCGACCCACCTCATGCCGATCTGCGACGTACTTGTATAGTTTCGTCAAACGTCGATCGTTTCGAGTGGTAGGCAATTCGGTAGTCAATGGCGATTCATGGCCTCACAGATATAAACAACTATTACTCTGCTTCAATTCGTCGTATGCGAATCTGCGACATAGCAATTTGTAGCTTAAAACACGCCCTAACGAACCACCTTATACCGATCTGCGACGAACTTGCATAGTTTTGTCAAACTACGATCGTTTCGAGTGGAAAGCAATCCGGCCGTCAATGGTGATTCATGGCCTGACAGATATAAACAACTATAACTCCGCTTCTATTCGTCGAATGCAAATCTGCGACATAGCAATTTTGAGCTTAAAACACGTCACATCGACCCACCTTGTGCCGATCTGCGACGAACTTGCATAGTTTCGTCGAACGTCGATCGTTTCGAGTGGTAGGGAATCCGGCCGTCAATGGTGATTCATGGCCTCACAGATAGAAACAACAATAACTCCGCTTCTATTCGTCGTATGCAAATCTGCGACATAGCAATTTGTAGCATAAAACACGCCCCAACGAACCACCTTATACCGATCTGCGACGAACTTGCATAGTTTTGTCAAACATCGATCGTTTCGAGTGGAAAGCAATCCGGCCGTCAATGGTGATTCATGGCCTGACAGATATAAACAACTATAACTCAGCTTCTAGTCGTCGAATGCAAATTTGCGACATAGCGATTTGTAGCTTAAAACACGACACATCGACTCACCTCATGCCGATCTGCGACGTACTTGTATAGTTTCGTCAAACATCGATCGTTTCGAGTGGAAGGCAATCCGGCCGTCAATGGTGATTCATGGCCTCACAGATATAAACAACTATAACTCCGCTTCTATTCGCCGTATGCAAATCTGCGACGCAGCAATTTGTAGCATAAAACACGCCCCAACGAACCACCTTATACCGATCTGCGACGAACTTGCATAGTTTCGTCAAACATCGATCGTTTCGAGTGGAAAGCAATCCGGCCGTCAATGGTGATTCATGGCCTCAAAGATATAAACAACAATAACTCCGCTTCTATTCGTCGTATGCAAATCTGCGACATAGCAATTTGTAGCTTAAAACACGTCACATCGACCCACCTTGTGCCGATGTGCGACAAACTTGCATAGTATCGTCAAACGTCGATCGTTTCGAGTGGTAGGGAATCCGGCCGTCAATGGTGATTCACGGCCTCACAGATATAAACAACAATAACTCCGCTTCTATTCGTCGTATGCGAATCTGCGACATAGCAATTTGTAGCTTAAAACACGACACATCGACCCACCTCATGCCGATCTGCGACGTACTTGTATAGTTTCGTCAAACGTCGATCGTTTCGAGTGGTAGGCAATCCGGTAGTCAATGGCGATTCATGGCCTCACAGATATAAACAACTATAAGTCCGCTTCTATACGCCGTATGCGAATCTGCGGCATAGCAATTTGTAGCTTAAAACACGCCCCAACGAACCACCTTATACCGATCTGCGACGAACTTGCATAGTTTCGTCAAACATCGATCGTTTCGAGTGGAAAGCAATCCGGCCGTCAATGGTGATTCATGGCCTCAAAGATATAAACAACAATAACTCCGCTTCTATTCGTCGTATGCAAATCTGCGACATAGCAATTTGTAGCTTAAAACACGTCACATCGACCCACCTTGTGCCGATGTGCGACGAACTTGCATAGTATCGTCAAACGTCGATCGTTTCGAGTGGTAGGGAATCCGGCCGTCAATGGTGATTCACGGCCTCACAGATATAAACAACAATAACTCCGCTTCTATTCGTCGTATGCGAATCTGCGACATAGCAATTTGTAGCTTAAAACACGACACATCGACCCACCTCATGCCGATCTGCGACGTACTTGTATAGTTTCGTCAAACGTCGATCGTTTCGAGTGGTAGGCAATCCGGTAGTCAATGGCGATTCATGGCCTCATAGATATAAACAACTATAAGTCCGCTTCTATACGTCGTATGCGAATCTGCGACATAGCAATTTGTAGCTTAAAACACGCCCCAACGAACCACCTTATACCGATTTGCGACGAACTTGCATAGTTTCGTCAAACATCGATCGTTTCGAGTGGAAAGCAATCCGGCCGTCAATGGTGATTCATGGCCTCACAGATATAAACAACTATAACTCCGCTTCTATTCGCCGTATGCAAATCTGCGACGTAGCAATTTGTAGCATAAAACACGGCCCAACGACCCACCTTATACCGATCTGCGACGAACTTGCATAGTTTTGTCAAACATCGATCGTTTCGAGTGGAAAGCAATCCGGCCGTCAATGGTGATTCATGGCCTGACAGATATAAACAACTATAACTCCGCTTCGATTCGTCGTATGCGAATCTGCGACGAAGCAATTTGTAGCTTAAAACACGCCCCAACGAACCACCTTATACCGACCTGCGAAGAACTTGCATATTTTTGTCAAACTTCGATCGTTTCGAGTGGAAAGCAATCCGGCCGTCAATGGTGATTCATGGCCTGACAGATATAAACAACTATAACTTCGCTTCTATTCGTCGAATGCAAATCTGCGACATAGCAATTTGTAGCTTAAAACACGTCACATCGAACCACCTTGTGCCGATCTGCGACGAACTTGCATAGTTTCGTCAAACGTCGATCGTTTCGAGTGGTAGGCAATCCGGCCGTCAATGGTGATTCATGGCCTCACAGATATAAACAACAATAACTCCGCTTCTATTCGTCGTATGCGAATATGCGACATAGCAATTTGTAGCTTAAAACACGTCACATCGACCCACCTTCTGCCGATCTGCGACGAACTTGCATGGTTTCGTCAAACGTCGATCGTTTCGAGTGGTAGGGAATCCGGCCGTCAATGGTGATTCACGGCCTCACAGATATAAACAACTATAACTCCGCTTCTATTCGTCGAATGCAAATCTGCGACATAGCAATTTGTAGCTTAAAACACGTCACATCGACCCACCTTGTGCCGATCTGCGACGAACTTGCATAGTTTCGTCAAACATCGATCGTTTCGAGTGGAAGGCAATCCGGCCGTCAATGGTGATTCATGGCCTCACAGATATAAACAACTATAACTCCGCTTCTATTCGCCGTATGCAAATCTGCGACGTAGCAATTTGTAGCATAAAACACGGCCCAACGACCCACCTTATACCGATCTGCGACGAACTTGCATAGTTTCGTCAAACGTCGATCGTTTCCAGTGGTAGGCATTCCGGCCGTCAATGGTGTTTCATGGCCTCACAGATATAAACAACTATAACTCCGCTTCTATTCGTCGAATGCAAATCTGCGACATAGCGTTTTGTAGCTTAAAACACGACACATCGACCCACCTCATGCCGATCTGCGACGTACTTGTATAGTTTCGTCAAACGTCGATCGTTTCGAGTGGTAGGCAATCCGGTAGTCAATGGCGATTCATGGCCTCACAGATATAAACAACTATAACTCCGCTTCTATTCGTCGTATGCGAATCTGCGACCTAGCAATTTGTAGCTTAAAATACGCCCCAAGGAACCACCTTATACCGACCTGCGACGAACTTGCATAGTTTCGTCAAACATCGATCGATTCTAGTGGAAAGCAATCCGGCCGTCAATGGTGATTCATGGCCAGACAGATATAAACAACTATAACTCCGCTTCTATTCGTCGAATGCAAATCTGCGACATAGCAATTTGTAGCATAAAACACGTCACATCGACCCACCTTGTGCCGATCTGCGACGAACTTGCATGGTTTCGTCAAACGTCGATCGTTTCGAGTGGTAGGGAATCCGACCGTCAATGGTGATTCATGGCCTCACAGATATAAACAACAATAACTCCGCTTCTATTCGTCGTATGCGAATATGCGACATAGCAATTTGTAGCTTAAAACACGTCACATCGACCCACCTTGTACCGATCTGCGACGAACTTGCATGGTTTCGTCAAACGTCGATCGTTTCGAGTGGTAGGGAATCCGGCCGTCAATGGTGATTCATGGCCTCACAGATATAAACAACAATAACTCCGCTTCTATTCGTCGTATGCGAATCTGCGACATAGCAATTTGTAGCTTAAAACACGACACATCGACCCACCTCATGCCGATCTGCGACGTACTTGCATAGTATCGTCAAACGTCGATCGTTTCGAGTGGTAGGGAATCCGTCCATCAATGGTGATTCACGGCCTCACAGATATAAACAACAATAACTCCGCTTCTATTCGTCGTATGCGAATCTGCGACATAGCAATTTGTAGCTTAAAACACGCCCTAACGAACCACCTTATACCGATCTGCGACGAACTTGCATAGTTTTGTCAAACATCGATCGTTTCGAGTGGAAAGCAGTCCGGCCGTCAATGGTGATTCATGGCCTGACAGATATAAACAACTATAACTCAGCTTCTAGTCGTCGAATGCAAATTTGCGACATAGCGATTTGTAGCTTAAAACACGACACATCGACCCACCTCATGCCGATCTGCGACGTACTTGTATAGTTTCGTCAAACGTCGATCGTTTCGAGTGGTAGGCAATTCGGTAGTCAATGGCGATTCATGGCCTCACAGATATAAACAACTATTACTCTGCTTCTATTCGTCGTATGCGAATCTGCGACATAGCAATTTGTAGCTTAAAACACGCCCTAACGAACCACCTTATACCGATCTGCGACGAACTTGCATAGTTTTGTCAAACTACGATCGTTTCGAGTGGAAAGCAATCCGGCCGTCAATGGTGATTCATGGCCTGACAGATATAAACAACTATAACTCCGCTTCTATTCGTCGAATGCAAATCTGCGACATAGCGTTTTGTAGCTTAAAACACGACACATCGACCCACCTCATGCCGATCTGCGACGTACTTGTATAGTTTCGTCAAACGTCGATCGTTTCGAGTGGTAGGCAATCCGGTAGTCAATGGCGATTCATGGCCTCACAGATATAAACAACTATAACTCCGCTTCTATTCGTCGTATGCGAATCTGCGACTTAGCAATTTGTAGCTTAAAACACGACACATCGACCCACCTCATGCCGATCTGCGACGTACTTGTATAGTTTCGTCAAACGTCGATCGTTTCGAGTGGTAGGGAATCCGGCCGTCGATGGTGATTCATGGCCTCACAGATATAAACCACAATAACTCCGCTTCTATTCGTCGTATGCGAATCTGCGACATAGCAATTTGTAGCTTAAAACACGCCCTAACGAACCACCTTATACCGATCTGCGACGAACTTGCATAGTTTTGTCAAACATCGATCGTTTCGAGTGGAAAGCAGTCCGGCCGTCAATGGTGATTCATGGCCTGACAGATATAAACAACTATAACTCAGCTTCTAGTCGTCGAATGCAAATTTGCGACATAGCGATTTGTAGCTTAAAACACGACACATCGACCCACCTCATACCGATCTGCGACGTACTTGTATAGTTTCGTCAAACGTCGATCGTTTCGAGTGGTAGGCAATTCGGTAGTCAATGGCGATTCATGGCCTCACAGATATAAACAACTATTACTCTGCTTCTATTCGTCGTATGCGAATCTGCGACATAGCAATTTGTAGCTTAAAACACGACACATCGACCCACCTCATGCCGATCTGCGACGTACTTGTATAGTTTCGTCAAACGTCGATCGTTTCGAGTGGTAGGCAATCCGGTAGTCAATGGCGATTCATGGCCTCACAGATATAAACAACTATAACTCCGCTTCTATTCGTCGTATGCGAATCTGCGACCTAGCAGTTTGTAGCTTAAAATACGCCCCAATGAACCACCTTATACCGATCTGCGACGAACTTGCATAGTTTCGTCAAACATCGATCGATTCTAGTGGAAAGCAATCCGGCCGTCAATGGTGATTCATGGCCAGACAGATATAAACAACTATAACTCCGCTTCTATTCGTCGAATACAAATCTGCGACATAGCAATTTGTAGCATAAAACACGTCACATCGACCCACCATGTGCCGATCTGCGACGAACTTGCATAGTTTCGTCAAACATCGATCGTTTCGAGTGGAAGGCAATCCGGCCGTCAATGGTGATTCATGGCCTCACAGATATAAACAACTATAACTCCGCTTCTATTCGCCGTATGCAAATCTGCGACGTAGCAATTTGTAGCATAAAACACGGCCCAACGACCCACCTTATACCGATCTGCGACGAACTTGCATAGTTTCGTCAAACGTCGATCGTTTCCAGTGGTAGGCATTCCGGCCGTCAATGGCGTTTCATGGCCTCACAGATATAAACAACTATAACTCCGCTTCTATTCGTCGAATGCAAATCTCCGACATAGCGTTTTGTAGCTTAAAACACGACACATCGACCCACCTCATGCCGATCTGCGACGTACTTGTATAGTTTCGTCAAACGTCGATCGTTTCGAGTGGTAGGCAATCCGGTAGTCAATGGCGATTCATGGCCTCACAGATATAAACAACTATAACTCCGCTTCTATTCGTCGTATGCGAATCTGCGACCTAGCAGTTTGTAGCTTAAAATACGCCCCAATGAACAACCTTGTACCGATCTGCGACGAACTTGCATTGTTTCGTCAAACATCGATCGATTCTAGTGGAAAGCAATCCGGCCGTCAATGGTGATTCATGGCCAGACAGATATAAACAACTATAACTCCGCTTCTATTCGTCGAATGCAAATCTGCGACATAGCAATTTGTAGCATAAAACACGTCACATCGGCCCACCTTGTGCCGATCTGCGACGAACTTGCATGGTTTCGTCAAACGTCGATCGTTTCGAGTGGTAGGGAATCCGGCCGTCAATGGTGATTCATGGCCTCACAGATATAAACAACAATAACTCCGCTTCTATTCGTCGTATGTGAATATGCGACATAGCAATTTGTAGCTTAAAACACGTCACATCGACCCACCTTCTGCCGATCTGCGACGAACTTGCATGGTTTCGTCAAACGTCGATCGTTTCGAGTGGTAGGGAATCCGGCCGTCAATGGTGATTCATGGCCTCACCGATATAAACAACTATAACTCCGCTTCTATTCGTCGAATGCAAATCTGCGACATAGCAATTTGTAGCATAAAACACGTCACATCGGCCCACCTTGTGCCGATCTGCGACGAACTTGCATGGTTTCGTCAAACGTCGATCGTTTCGAGTGGTAGGGAATCCGGCCGTCAATGGTGATTCATGGCCTCACAGATATAAACAACAATAACTCCGCTTCTATTCGTCGTATGCGAATATGCGACATAGCAATTTGTAGCTTAAAACACGTCACATCGACCCACCTTCTGCCGATCTGCGACGAACTTGCATGGTTTCGTCAAACGTCGATCGTTTCGAGTGGTAGGGAATCCGGCCGTCAATGGTGATTCACGGCCTCACAGATATAAACAACTATAACTCCGCTTCTATTCGTCGAATGCAAATCTGCGACATAGCAATTTGTAGCTTAAAACACGTCACAACGACCCACCTTGTGCCGATCTGCGACGAACTTGCATAGTTTCGTCAAACATCGATCGTTTCGAGTGGAAGGCAATCCGGCCGTCAATGGTGATTCATGGCCTCACAGATATAAACAACTATAACTCCGCTTCTATTCGCCGTATGCAAATCTGCGACGTAGCAATTTGTAGCATAAAACACGGCCCAACGACCCACCTTATACCGATCTGCGACGAACTTGCATAGTTTCGTCAAACGTCGATCGTTTCCAGTGGTAGGCATTCCGGCCGTCAATGGTGTTTCATGGCCTCACAGATATAAACAACTATAACTCCGCTTCTATTCGTCGAATGCAAATCTGCGACATAGCGTTTTGTAGCTTAAAACACGACACATCGACCCACCTCATGCCGATCTGCGACGTACTTGTATAGTTTCGTCAAACGTCGATCGTTTCGAGTGGTAGGCAATCCGGTAGTCAATGGCGATTCATGGCCTCACAGATATAAACAACTATAACTCCGCTTCTATTCGTCGTATGCGAATCTGCGACGAAGCAATTTGTAGCTTAAAACACGCCCCAACGAACCACCTTATACCGACCTGCGACGAACTTGCATATTTTTGTCAAACTTCGATCGTTTCGAGTGGAAAGCAATCCGGCCGTCAATGGTGATTCATGGCCTGACAGATATAAACAACTATAACTTCGCTTCTATTCGTCGAATGCAAATCTGCGACATAGCAATTTGTAGCTTAAAACACGTCACATCGAACCACCTTGTGCCGATCTGCGACGAACTTGCATAGTTTCGTCAAACGTCGATCGTTTCGAGTGGTATGCAATCCGGCCGTCAATGGTGATTCATGGCCTCACAGATATAAACAACAATAACTCCGCTTCTATTCGTCGTATGCGAATATGCGACATAGCAATTTGTAGCTTAAAACACGTCACATCGACCCACCTTCTGCCGATCTGCGACGAACTTGCATGGTTTCGTCAAACGTCGATCGTTTCGAGTGGTAGGGAATCCGGCCGTCAATGGTGATTCACGGCCTCACAGATATAAACAACTATAACTCCGCTTCTATTCGTCGAATGCAAATCTGCGACATAGCAATTTGTAGCTTAAAACACGTCACATCGACCCACCTTGTGCCGATCTGCGACGAACTTGCATAGTTTCGTCAAACATCGATCGTTTCGAGTGGAAGGCAATCCGGCCGTCAATGGTGATTCATGGCCTCACAGATATAAACAACTATAACTCCGCTTCTATTCGCCGTATGCAAATCTGCGACGTAGCAATTTGTAGCATAAAACACGGCCCAACGACCCACCTTATACCGATCTGCGACGAACTTGCATAGTTTCGTCAAACGTCGATCGTTTCCAGTGGTAGGCATTCCGGCCGTCAATGGCGTTTCATGGCCTCACAGATATAAACAACTATAACTCCGCTTCTATTCGTCGAATGCAAATCTCCGACATAGCGTTTTGTAGCTTAAAACACGACACATCGACCCACCTCATGCCGATCTGCGACGTACTTGTATAGTTTCGTCAAACGTCGATCGTTTCGAGTGGTAGGCAATCCGGTAGTCAATGGCGATTCATGGCCTCACAGATATAAACAACTATAACTCCGCTTCTATTCGTCGTATGCGAATCTGCGACCTAGCAGTTTGTAGCTTAAAATACGCCCCAATGAACAACCTTGTACCGATCTGCGACGAACTTGCATTGTTTCGTCAAACATCGATCGATTCTAGTGGAAAGCAATCCGGCCGTCAATGGTGATTCATGGCCAGACAGATATAAACAACTATAACTCCGCTTCTATTCGTCGAATGCAAATCTGCGACATAGCAATTTGTAGCATAAAACACGTCACATCGGCCCACCTTGTGCCGATCTGCGACGAACTTGCATGGTTTCGTCAAACGTCGATCGTTTCGAGTGGTAGGGAATCCGGCCGTCAATGGTGATTCATGGCCTCACAGATATAAACAACAATAACTCCGCTTCTATTCGTCGTATGTGAATATGCGACATAGCAATTTGTAGCTTAAAACACGTCACATCGACCCACCTTCTGCCGATCTGCGACGAACTTGCATGGTTTCGTCAAACGTCGATCGTTTCGAGTAGTAGGGAATCCGGCCGTCAATGGTGATTCATGGCCTCACCGATATAAACAACTATAACTCCGCTTCTATTCGTCGAATGCAAATCTGCGACATAGCAATTTGTAGCATAAAACACGTCACATCGGCCCACCTTGTGCCGATCTGCGACGAACTTGCATGGTTTCGTCAAACGTCGATCGTTTCGAGTGGTAGGGAATCCGGCCGTCAATGGTGATTCATGGCCTCACAGATATAAACAACAATAACTCCGCTTCTATTCGTCGTATGCGAATATGCGACATAGCAATTTGTAGCTTAAAACACGTCACATCGACCCACCTTCTGCCGATCTGCGACGAACTTGCATGGTTTCGTCAAACGTCGATCGTTTCGAGTGGTAGGGAATCCGGCCGTCAATGGTGATTCACGGCCTCACAGATATAAACAACTATAACTCCGCTTCTATTCGTCGAATGCAAATCTGCGACATAGCAATTTGTAGCTTAAAACACGTCACAACGACCCACCTTGTGCCGATCTGCGACGAACTTGCATAGTTTCGTCAAACATCGATCGTTTCGAGTGGAAGGCAATCCGGCCGTCAATGGTGATTCATGGCCTCACAGATATAAACAACTATAACTCCGCTTCTATTCGCCGTATGCAAATCTGCGACGTAGCAATTTGTAGCATAAAACACGGCCCAACGACCCACCTTATACCGATCTGCGACGAACTTGCATAGTTTCGTCAAACGTCGATCGTTTCCAGTGGTAGGCATTCCGGCCGTCAATGGTGTTTCATGGCCTCACAGATATAAACAACTATAACTCCGCTTCTATTCGTCGAATGCAAATCTGCGACATAGCGTTTTGTAGCTTAAAACACGACACATCGACCCACCTCATGCCGATCTGCGACGTACTTGTATAGTTTCGTCAAACGTCGATCGTTTCGAGTGGTAGGCAATCCGGTAGTCAATGGCGATTCATGGCCTCACAGATATAAACAACTATAACTCCGCTTCTATTCGTCGTATGCGAATCTGCGACCTAGCAGTTTGTAGCTTAAAATACGCCCCAATGAACAACCTTATACCGATCTGCGACGAACTTGCATTGTTTCGTCAAACATCGATCGATTCTAGTGGAAAGCAATCCGGCCGTCAATGGTGATTCATGGCCAGACAGATATAAACAACTATAACTCCGCTTCTATTCGTCGAATGCAAATCTGCGACATAGCAATTTGTAGCATAAAACACGTCACATCGGCCCACCTTGTGCCGATCTGCGACGAACTTGCATGGTTTCGTCAAACGTCGATCGTTTCGATGGGTAGGGAATCCGGCCGTCAATGGTGATTCATGGCCTCACAGATATAAACAACAATAACTCCGCTTCTATTCGTCGAATGCGAATATGCGACATAGCAATTTGTAGCTTAAAACACGTCACATCGACCCACCTTCTGCCGATCTGCGACGAACTTGCATGGTTTCGTCAAACGTCGATCGTTTCGAGTGGTAGGGAATCCGGCCGTCAATGGTGATTCATGGCCTCACCGATATAAACAACTATAACTCCGCTTCTATTCGTCGAATGCAAATCTGCGACATAGCAATTTGTAGCATAAAACACGTCACATCGACCCACCATGTGCCGATCTGCGACGAACTTGCATGGTTTCGTCAAACGTCGATCGTTTCGAGTGGTAGGGAATCCGGCCGTCAATGGTGATTCATGGCCTCACAGATATAAACAACAATAACTCCGCTACTATTGGTCGTATGCGAATCTGCGACATAGCAATTTGTAGCTTAAAACACGACACATCGACCCACCTCATGCCGATCTGCGACGTACTTGTATAGTTTCGTCAAACGTCGATCGTTTCGAGTGGTAGGCAATCCGGTAGTCAATGGCGATTCATGGCCTCACAGATATAAACAACTATAAGTCCGCTTCTATACGCCGTATGCGAATCTGCGACATAGCAATTTGTAGCTTAAAACACGCCCCAACGAACCACCTTATACCGATCTGCGACGAACTTGCATAGTTTTGTCAAACATCGATCGTTTCGAGTGGAAAGCAGTCCGGCCGTCAATGGTGATTCATGGCCTGACAGATATAAACAACTATAACTCAGCTTCTAGTCGTCGAATGCAAATTTGTGACATAGCGATTTGTAGCTTAAAACACGACACATCGACCCACCTCATGCCGATCTGCGACGTACTTGTATAGTTTCGTCAAACGTCGATCGTTTCGAGTGGTAGGCAATTCGGTAGTCAATGGCGATTCATGGCCTCACAGATATAAACAACTATAAGTCCGCTTCTATACGCCGTATGCGAATCTGCGACATAGCAATTTGTAGCTTAAAACACGCCCCAACGAACCACCTTATACCGATCTGCGACGAACTTGCATAGTTTTGTCAAACTACGATCGTTTCGAGTGAAAAGCAATCCGGCCGTCAATGGTGATTCATGGCCTGACAGATATAAACAACTATAACTCCGCTTCTATTCGTCGAATGCAAATCTGCGACATAGCAATTTTTAGCTTAAAACACGTCACATCGACCCACCTTGTGCCGATCTGCGACGAACTTGCATAGTTTCGTCAAACATCGATCGTTTCGAGTGGTAGGCAATCCGGCCGTTAATGGTGATTCATGGCCTCACAGATATAAACAATAATAACTCCGCTTCTATTCGTCGTATGCGAATATGCGACATAGCAATTTGTAGCTTAAAACACGTCACATCGACCCACCTTCTGCCGATCTGCGACGAACTTGCATGGTTTCGTCGAACGTCGATCGTTTCGAGTGGTAGGGAATCCGGCCGTCAATGGTGATTCATGGCCTCACAGATAGAAACAACAATAACTCCGCTTCTATTCGTCGTATGCAAATCTGCGACATAGCAATTTGTAGCATAAAACACGCCCCAACGAACCACCTTATACCGATCTGCGACGAACTTGCATAGTTTTGTCAAACATCGATCGTTTCGAGTGGAAAGCAATCCGGCCGTCAATGGTGATTCATGGCCTGACAGATATAAACAACTATAACTCAGCTTCTAGTCGTCGAATGCAAATTTGCGACATAGCGATTTGTAGCTTAAAACACGACACATCGACTCACCTCATGCCGATCTGCGACGTACTTGTATAGTTTCGTCAAACGTCGATCGTTTCGAGTGGTAGGCAATTCGGTAGTCAATGGCGATTCATGGCCTCACAGATATAAACAACTATTACTCCGCTTCTATTCGTCGTATGCGAATCTGCGACCTAGCAATTTGTAGCTTAAAACACGCCCCAATGAACCACCTTATACCGATCTGCGACGAACTTGCATAGTTTCGTCAAACGTCGATCGTTTCGAGTGGTAGGCAATCCGGCCGTCAATGGTGATTCATGGCCTCACAGATATAAACAACTATAACTCCGCTTCTATTCGCCGTATGCAAATCTGCGACGCAGCAATTTGTAGCATAAAACACGGCCCAACGACCCACCTTATACCGATCTGCGACGAACTTGCATAGTTTCGTCAAACGTCGATCGTTTCCAGTGGTAGGCATTCCGGCCGTCAATGGTGTTTCATGGCCTCACAGATATAAACAACTATAACTCCGCTTCTATTCGTCGAATGCAAATCTGCGACATAGCGTTTTGTAGCTTAAAACACGACACATCGACCCACCTCATGCCGATCTGCGACGTACTTGTATAGTTTCGTCAAACGTCGATCGTTTCGAGTGGTAGGCAATCCGGCAGTCAATGGCGATTCATGGCCTCACAGATATAAACAACTATAACTCCGCTTCTATTCGTCGTATGCGAATCTGCGACCTAGCAGTTTGTAGCTTAAAATACGCCCCAATGAACAACCTTATACCGATCTGCGACGAACTTGCATAGTTTCGTCAAACATCGATCGATTCTAGTGGAAAGCAATCCGGCCGTCAATGGTGATTCATGGCCAGACAGATATAAACAACTATAACTCCGCTTCTATTCGTCGAATGCAAATCTGCGACATAGCAATTTGTAGCATAAAACACGTCACATCGGCCCACCTTGTGCCGATCTGCGACGAACTTGCATGGTTTCGTCAAACGTCGATCGTTTCGAGTGGTAGGGAATCCGGCCGTCAATGGTGATTCATGGCCTCACAGATATAAACAACAATAACTCCGCTTCTATTCGTCGTATGCGAATATGCGACATAGCAATTTGTAGCTTAAAACACGTCACATCGACCCACCTTCTGCCGATCTGCGACGAACTTGCATAGTTTTGTCAAACATCGATCGTTTCGAGTGGAAAGCAATCCGGCCGTCAATGGTGATTCATGGCCTCACAGATATAAACAACAATAACTCCGCTTCTATTCGTCGTACGCGAATATGCGACATAGCAATTTGTAGCTTAAAACACGCCACATCGAACCACCTTGTGCCGATCTGCGACGAACTTGCATAGTTTCGTCAAACGTCGATCGTTTCGAGTGGTAGGCATTCCGGCCGTCAATGGTGTTTCATGGCCTCACAGATATAAACAACTATAACTCCGCTTCTATTCGTCGTATGCGAATCTGCGACATAGCAATTTGTAGCTTAAAACACGACACATCGACCCACCTCATGCCGATCTGCGACGTACTTGTATAGTTTCGTCAAACGTCGATCGTTTCGAGTGGTAGGCAATCCGGTAGTCAATGGCGATTCATGGCCTCACAGATATAAACAACTATAACTCCGCTTCTATTCGTCGTATGCGAATCTGCGACCTAGCAGTTTGTAGCTTAAAATACGCCCCAATGAACCACCTTATACCGATCTGCGACGAACTTGCATAGTTTCGTCAAACATCGATCGATTCTAGTGGAAAGCAATCCGGCCGTCAATGGTGATTCATGGCCAGACAGATATAAACAACTATAACTCCGTTTCTATTCGTCGAATGCAAATCTGCGACATACCAATTTGTAGCATAAAACACGTCACATCGACCCACCATGTGCCGATCTGCGACGAACTTGCATGGTTTCGTCAAACGTCGATCGTTTCGAGTGGTAGGGAATCCGGCCGTCAATGGTGATTCATGGCCTCACAGATATAAACAACAATAACTCCGCTTCTATTGGTCGTATGCGAATCTGCGACATAGCAATTTGTAGCTTAAAACACGACACATCGACCCACCTCATGCCGATCTGCGACGTACTTGTATAGTTTCGTCAAACGTCGATCGTTTCGAGTGGTAGGCAATCCGGTAGTCAATGGCGATTCATGGCCTCACAGATATAAACAACTATAAATCCGCTTCTATACGCCGTATGCGAATCTGCGACATAGCAATTTGTAGCTTAAAACACGCCCCAACGAACCACCTTATACCGATCTGCGACGAACTTGCATAGTTTCGTCAAACATCGATCGTTTCGAGTGGAAAGCAATCCGGCCGTCAATGGTGATTCATGGCCTCAAAGATATAAACAACAATAACTCCGCTTCTATTCGTCGTATGCAAATCTGCGACATAGCAATTTGTAGCTTAAAACACGTCACATCGACCCACCTTGTGCCGATGTGCGACGAACTTGCACAGTATCGTCAAACGTCGATCGTTTCGAGTGGTAGGGAATCCGGCCGTCAATGGTGATTCACGGCCTCACAGATATAAACAACAATAACTCCGCTTCTATTCGTCGTATGCGAATCTGCGACATAGCAATTTGTAGCTTAAAACACGACACATCGACCCACCTCATGCCGATCTGCGACGTACTTGTATAGTTTCGTCAAACGTCGATCGTTTCGAGTGGTAGGCAATCCGGTAGTCAATGGCGATTCATGGCCTCACAGATATAAACAACTATAAGTCCGCTTCTATACGCCGTATGCGAATCTGCGACATAGCAATTTGTAGCTTAAAACACGCCCCAACGAACCACCTTATACCGATCTGCGACGAACTTGCATAGTTTCGTCAAACATCGATCGTTTCGAGTGGAAAGCAATCCGGCCGTCAATGGTGATTCATGGCCTCAAAGATATAAACAACAATAACTCCGCTTCTATTCGTCGTATGCAAATCTGCGACATAGCAATTTGTAGCTTAAAACACGTCACATCGAACCACCTTGTGCCGATCTGCGACGAACTTGCATAGTTTCGTCAAACGTCGATCGTTTCGAGTGGTAGGCAATCCGGCCGTCAATTGTGATTCATGGCCTCACAGATATAAACAACAATAACTCCGCTTCTATTCGTCGTATGCGAATATGCGACATAGCAATTTGTAGCTTAAAACACGTCACATCGACCCACCTTCTGCCGATCTGCGACGAACTTGCATGGTTTCGTCAAACGTCGATCGTTTCGAGTGGTAGGGAATCCGGCCGTCAATGGTGATTCACGGCCTCACAGATATAAACAACTATAACTCCGCTTCTATTCGTCGAATGCAAATCTGCGACATAGCAATTTGTAGCTTAAAACACGTCACATCGACCCACCTTGTGCCGATCTGCGACGAACTTGCATAGTTTCGTCAAACATCGATCGTTTCGAGTGGAAGGCAATCCGGCCGTCAATGGTGATTCATGGCCTCACAGATATAAACAACTATAACTCCGCTTCTATTCGCCGTATGCAAATCTGCGACGTAGCAATTTGTAGCATAAAACACGGCCCAACGACCCACCTCATGCCGATCTGCGACGTACTTGTATAGTTTCGTCAAACGTCGATCGTTTCGAGTGGTAGGCAATCCGGTAGTCAATGGCGATTCATGGCCTCACAGATATAAACAACTATAACTCCGCTTCTATTCGTCGTATGCGAATCTGCGACCTAGCAGTTTGTAGCTTAAAATACGCCCCAATGAACAACCTTATACCGATCTGCGACGAACTTGCATTGTTTCGTCAAACATCGATCGATTCTAGTGGAAAGCAATCCGGCCGTCAATGGTGATTCATGGCCAGACAGATATAAACAACTATAACTCCGCTTCTATTCGTCGAATGCAAATCTGCGACATAGCAATTTGTAGCATAAAACACGTCACATCGGCCCACCTTGTGCCGATCTGCGACGAACTTGCATGGTTTCGTCAAACGTCGATCGTTTCGAGTGGTAGGGAATCCGGCCGTCAATGGTGATTCATGGCCTCACAGATATAAACAACAATAACTCCGCTTCTATTCGTCGTATGCGAATATGCGACATAGCAATTTGTAGCTTAAAACACGTCACATCGACCCACCTTCTGCCGATCTGCGACGAACTTGCATGGTTTCGTCAAACGTCGATCGTTTCGAGTGGTAGGGAATCCGGCCGTCAATGGTGATTCATGGCCTCACCGATATAAACAACTATAACTCCGCTTCTATTCGTCGAATGCAAATCTGCGACATAGCAATTTGTAGCTTAAAACACGTCACATCGACCCACCTTGTGCCGATGTGCGACGAACTTGCATAGTATCGTCAAACGTCGATCGTTTCGAGTGGTAGGGAATCCGGCCGTCAATGGTGATTCACGGCCTCACAGATATAAACAACAATAACTCCGCTTCTATTCGTCGTATGCGAATCTGCGACATAGCAATTTGTAGCTTAAAACACGACACATCGACCCACCTCATGCGGATCTGCGACGTACTTGTATAGTTTCGTCAAACGTCGATCGTTTCGAGTGGTAGGCAATCCGGTAGTCAATGGCGATTCATGGCCTCATAGATATAAACAACTATAACTCCGCTTCTATTCGCCGTATGCAAATCTGCGACGTAGCAATTTGTAGCATAAAACACGGCCCAACGACCCACCTTATACCGATCTGCGACGAACTTGCATAGTTTTGTCAAACATCGATCTTTTCGAGTGGAAAGCAATCCGGCCGTCAATGGTGATTCATGGCCTGACAGATATAAACAACTATAACTCCGCTTCTATTCGTCGTATGCGAATCTGCGACCTAGCAATTTGTAGCTTAAAACACGCCCCAACGAACCACCTTATACCGACCTGCGACGAACTTGCATAGTTTCGTCAAACATCGATCGTTTCGAGTGGAAAGCAATCCGGCCGTCAATGGTGATTCATGGCCTCAAAGATATAAACAACAATAACTCCGCTTCTATTCGTCGTATGCAAATCTGCGACATAGCAATTTGTAGCTTAAAACACGTCACATCGACCCACCTTGTGCCGATGTGCGACGAACTTGCATAGTATCGTCAAACGTCGATCGTTTCGAGTGGTAGGGAATCCGGCCGTCAATGGTGATTCACGGCCTCACAGATATAAACAACAATAACTCCGCTTCTATTCGTCGTATGCGAATCTGCGACATAGCAATTTGTAGCTTAAAACACGACACATCGACCCACCTCATGCCGATCTGCGACGTACTTGTATAGTTTCGTCAAACGTCGATCGTTTCGAGTGGTAGGCAATCCGGTAGTCAATGGCGATTCATGGCCTCATAGATATAAACAACTATAAGTCCGCTTCTATACGTCGTATGCGAATCTGCGACATAGCAATTTGTAGCTTAAAACACGCCCCAACGAACCACCTTATACCGATTTGCGACGAACTTGCATAGTTTCGTCAAACATCGATCGTTTCGAGTGGAAAGCAATCCGGCCGTCAATGGTGATTCATGGCCTCACAGATATAAACAACTATAACTCCGCTTCTATTCGCCGTATGCAAATCTGCGACGTAGCAATTTGTAGCATAAAACACGGCCCAACGACCCACCTTATACCGATCTGCGACGAACTTGCATAGTTTTGTCAAACATCGATCGTTTCGAGTGGAAAGCAATCCGGCCGTCAATGGTGATTCATGGCCTGACAGATATAAACAACTATAACTCCGCTTCGATTCGTCGTATGCGAATCTGCGACGAAGCAATTTGTAGCTTAAAACACGCCCCAACGAACCACCTTATACCGACCTGCGACGAACTTGCATATTTTTGTCAAACTTCGATCGTTTCGAGTGGAAAGCAATCCGGCCGTCAATGGTGATTCATGGCCTGACAGATATAAACAACTATAACTTCGCTTCTATTCGTCGAATGCAAATCTGCGACATAGCAATTTGTAGCTTAAAACACGTCACATCGAACCACCTTGTGCCGATCTGCGACGAACTTGCATAGTTTCGTCAAACGTCGATCGTTTCGAGTGGTAGGCAATCCGGCCGTCAATGGTGATTCATGGCCTCACAGATATAAACAACAATAACTCCGCTTCTATTCGTCGTATGCGAATATGCGACATAGCAATTTGTAGCTTAAAACACGTCACATCGACCCACCTTCTGCCGATCTGCGACGAACTTGCATGGTTTCGTCAAACGTCGATCGTTTCGAGTGGTAGGGAATCCGGCCGTCAATGGTGATTCACGGCCTCACAGATATAAACAACTATAACTCCGCTTCTATTCGTCGAATGCAAATCTGCGACATAGCAATTTGTAGCTTAAAACACGTCACATCGACCCACCTTGTGCCGATCTGCGACGAACTTGCATAGTTTAGTCAAACATCGATCGTTTCGAGTGGAAGGCAATCCGGCCGTCAATGGTGATTCATGGCCTCACAGATATAAACAACTATAACTCCGCTTCTATTCGCCGTATGCAAATCTGCGACGTAGCAATTTGTAGCATAAAACACGGCCCAACGACCCACCTTATACCGATCTGCGACGAACTTGCATAGTTTCGTCAAACGTCGATCGTTTCCAGTGGTAGGCATTCCGGCCGTCAATGGTGTTTCATGGCCTCACAGATATAAACAACTATAACTCCGCTTCTATTCGTCGAATGCAAATCTGCGACATAGCGTTTTGTAGCTTAAAACACGACACATCGACCCACCTCATGCCGATCTGCGACGTACTTGTATAGTTTCGTCAAACGTCGATCGTTTCGAGTGGTAGGCAATCCGGTAGTCAATGGCGATTCATGGCCTCACAGATATAAACAACTATAACTCCGCTTCTATTCGTCGTATGCGAATCTGCGACCTAGCAATTTGTAGCTTAAAATACGCCCCAAGGAACCACCTTATACCGACCTGCGACGAACTTGCATAGTTTCGTCAAACATCGATCGATTCTAGTGGAAAGCAATCCGGCCGTCAATGGTGATTCATGGCCAGACAGATATAAACAACTATAACTCCGCTTCTATTCGTCGAATGCAAATCTGCGACATAGCAATTTGTAGCATAAAACACGTCACATCGACCCACCTTGTGCCGATCTGCGACGAACTTGCATGGTTTCGTCAAACGTCGATCGTTTCGAGTGGTAGGGAATCCGACCGTCAATGGTGATTCATGGCCTCACAGATATAAACAACAATAACTCCGCTTCTATTCGTCGTATGCGAATATGCGACATAGCAATTTGTAGCTTAAAACACGTCACATCGACCCACCTTGTACCGATCTGCGACGAACTTGCATGGTTTCGTCAAACGTCGATCGTTTCGAGTGGTAGGGAATCCGGCCGTCAATGGTGATTCATGGCCTCACAGATATAAACAACAATAACTCCGCTTCTATTCGTCGTATGCGAATCTGCGACATAGCAATTTGTAGCTTAAAACACGACACATCGACCCACCTCATGCCGATCTGCGACGTACTTGCATAGTATCGTCAAACGTCGATCGTTTCGAGTGGTAGGGAATCCGTCCGTCAATGGTGATTCACGGCCTCACAGATATAAACAACAATAACTCCGCTTCTATTCGTCGTATGCGAATCTGCGACATAGCAATTTGTAGCTTAAAACACGCCCTAACGAACCACCTTATACCGATCTGCGACGAACTTGCATAGTTTTGTCAAACATCGATCGTTTCGAGTGGAAAGCAGTCCGGCCGTCAATGGTGATTCATGGCCTGACAGATATAAACAACTATAACTCAGCTTCTAGTCGTCGAATGCAAATTTGCGACATAGCGATTTGTAGCTTAAAACACGACACATCGACCCACCTCATGCCGATCTGCGACGTACTTGTATAGTTTCGTCAAACGTCGATCGTTTCGAGTGGTAGGCAATTCGGTAGTCAATGGCGATTCATGGCCTCACAGATATAAACAACTATTACTCTGCTTCTATTCGTCGTATGCGAATCTGCGACATAGCAATTTGTAGCTTAAAACACGCCCTAACGAACCACCTTATACCGATCTGCGACGAACTTGCATAGTTTTGTCAAACTACGATCGTTTCGAGTGGAAAGCAATCCGGCCGTCAATGGTGATTCATGGCCTGACAGATATAAACAACTATAACTCCGCTTCTATTCGTCGAATGCAAATCTGCGACATAGCGTTTTGTAGCTTAAAACACGACACATCGACCCACCTCATGCCGATCTGCGACGTACTTGTATAGTTTCGTCAAACGTCGATCGTTTCGAGTGGTAGGCAATCCGGTAGTCAATGGCGATTCATGGCCTCACAGATATAAACAACTATAACTCCGCTTCTATTCGTCGTATGCGAATCTGCGACTTAGCAATTTGTAGCTTAAAACACGACACATCGACCCACCTCATGCCGATCTGCGACGTACTTGTATAGTTTCGTCAAACGTCGATCGTTTCGAGTGGTAGGGAATCCGGCCGTCGATGGTGATTCATGGCCTCACAGATATAAACCACAATAACTCCGCTTCTATTCGTCGTATGCGAATCTGCGACATAGCAATTTGTAGCTTAAAACACGCCCTAACGAACCACCTTATACCGATCTGCGACGAACTTGCATAGTTTTGTCAAACATCGATCGTTTCGAGTGGAAAGCAGTCCGGCCGTCAATGGTGATTCATGGCCTGACAGATATAAACAACTATAACTCAGCTTCTAGTCGTCGAATGCAAATTTGCGACATAGCGATTTGTAGCTTAAAACACGACACATCGACCCACCTCATGCCGATCTGCGACGTACTTGTATAGTTTCGTCAAACGTCGATCGTTTCGAGTGGTAGGCAATTCGGTAGTCAATGGCGATTCATGGCCTCACAGATATAAACAACTATTACTCTGCTTCTATTCGTCGTATGCGAATCTGCGACATAGCAATTTGTAGCTTAAAACACGACACATCGACCCACCTCATGCCGATCTGCGACGTACTTGTATAGTTTCGTCAAACGTCGATCGTTTCGAGTGGTAGGCAATCCGGTAGTCAATGGCGATTCATGGCCTCACAGATATAAACAACTATAACTCCGCTTCTATTCGTCGTATGCGAATCTGCGACCTAGCAGTTTGTAGCTTAAAATACGCCCCAATGAACCACCTTATACCGATCTGCGACGAACTTGCATAGTTTCGTCAAACATCGATCGATTCTAGTGGAAAGCAATCCGGCCGTCAATGGTGATTCATGGCCAGACAGATATAAACAACTATAACTCCGCTTCTATTCGTCGAATACAAATCTGCGACATAGCAATTTGTAGCATAAAACACGTCACATCGACCCACCATGTGCCGATCTGCGACGAACTTGCATGGTTTCGTCAAACGTCGATCGTTTCGAGTGGTAGGGAATCCGGCCGTCAATGGTGATTCATGGCCTCACAGATATAAACAACAATAACTCCGCTTCTATTGGTCGTATGCGAATCTGCGACATAGCAATTTGTAGCTTAAAACACGACACATCGACCCACCTCATGCCGATCTGCGACGTACTTGTATAGTTTCGTCAAACGTCGATCGTTTCGAGTGGTAGGCAATCCGGTAGTCAATGGCGATTCATGGCCTCACAGATATAAACAACTATAAGTCCGCTTCTATACGCCGTATGCGAATCTGCGACATAGCAATTTGTAGCTTAAAACACGCCCCAACGAACCACCTTATACCGATCTGCGACGAACTTGCATAGTTTCGTCAAACATCGATCGTTTCGAGTGGAAAGCAATCCGGCCGTCAATGGTGATTCATGGCCTCAAAGATATAAACAACAATAACTCCGCTTCTATTCGTCGTATGCAAATCTGCGACATAGCAATTTGTAGCTTAAAACACGTCACATCGACCCACCTTGTGCCGATGTGCGACGAACTTGCATAGTATCGTCAAACGTCGATCGTTTCGAGTGGTAGGGAATCCGGCCGTCAATGGTGATTCACGGCCTCACAGATATAAACAACAATAACTCCGCTTCTATTCGTCGTATGCGAATCTGCGACATAGCAATTTGTAGCTTAAAACACGTCACATCGACCCACCTTGTGCCGATGTGCGACGAACTTGCATAGTATCGTCAAACGTCGATCGTTTCGAGTGGTAGGGAATCCGGCCGTCAATGGTGATTCACGGCCTCACAGATATAAACAACAATAACTCCGCTTCTATTCGTCGTATGCGAATCTGCGACATAGCAATTTGTAGCTTAAAACACGACACATCGACCCACCTCATGCCGATCTGCGACGTACTTGTATAGTTTCGTCAAACGTCGATCGTTTCGAGTGGTAGGCAATCCGGTAGTCAATGGCGATTCATGGCCTCATAGATATAAACAACTATAAGTCCGCTTCTATACGTCGTATGCGAATCTGCGACATAGCAATTTGTAGCTTAAAACACGCCCCAACGAACCACCTTATACCGATTTGCGACGAACTTGCATAGTTTCGTCAAACATCGATCGTTTCGAGTGGAAAGCAATCCGGCCGTCAATGGTGATTCATGGCCTCACAGATATAAACAACTATAACTCCGCTTCTATTCGCCGTATGCAAATCTGCGACGTAGCAATTTGTAGCATAAAACACGGCCCAACGACCCACCTTATACCGATCTGCGACGAACTTGCATAGTTTTGTCAAACATCGATCGTTTCGAGTGGAAAGCAATCCGGCCGTCAATGGTGATTCATGGCCTGACAGATATAAACAACTATAACTCCGCTTCTATTCGTCGTATGCGAATCTGCGACGAAGCAATTTGTAGCTTAAAACACGCCCCAACGAACCACCTTATACCGACCTGCGACGAACTTGCATATTTTTGTCAAACTTCGATCGTTTCGAGTGGAAAGCAATCCGGCCGTCAATGGTGATTCATGGCCTGACAGATATAAACAACTATATCTTCGCTTCTATTCGTCGAATGCAAATCTGCGACATAGCAATTTGTAGCTTAAAACACGTCACATCGAACCACCTTGTGCCGATCTGCGACGAACTTGCATAGTTTCGTCAAACGTCGATCGTTTCGAGTGGTAGGCAATCCGGCCGTCAATGGTGATTCATGGCCTCACAGATATAAACAACAATAACTCCGCTTCTATTCGTCGTATGCGAATATGCGACATAGCAATTTGTAGCTTAAAACACGTCACATCGACCCACCTTCTGCCGATCTGCGACGAACTTGCATGGTTTCGTCAAACGTCGATCGTTTCGAGTGGTAGGGAATCCGGCCGTCAATGGTGATTCACGGCCTCACAGATATAAACAACTATAACTCCGCTTCTATTCGTCGAATGCAAATCTGCGACATAGCAATTTGTAGCTTAAAACACGTCACATCGACCCACCTTGTGCCGATCTGCGACGAACTTGCATAGTTTCGTCAAACATCGATCGTTTCGAGTGGAAGGCAATCCGGCCGTCAATGGTGATTCATGGCCTCACAGATATAAACAACTATAACTCCGCTTCTATTCGCCGTATGCAAATCTGCGACGTAGCAATTTGTAGCATAAAACACGGCCCAACGACCCACCTTATACCGATCTGCGACGAACTTGCATAGTTTCGTCAAACGTCGATCGTTTCCAGTGGTAGGCATTCCGGCCGTCAATGGCGTTTCATGGCCTCACAGATATAAACAACTATAACTCCGCTTCTATTCGTCGAATGCAAATCTGCGACATAGCGTTTTGTAGCTTAAAACACGACACATCGACCCACCTCATGCCGATCTGCGACGTACTTGTATAGTTTCGTCAAACGTCGATCGTTTCGAGTGGTAGGGAATCCGGCCGTCAATGGTGATTCATGGCCTCACAGATATAAACAACAATAACTCCGCTTCTATTCGTCGTATGTGAATATGCGACATAGCAATTTGTAGCTTAAAACACGTCACATCGACCCACCTTCTGCCGATCTGCGACGAACTTGCATGGTTTCGTCAAACGTCGATCGTTTCGAGTGGTAGGGAATCCGGCCGTCAATGGTGATTCATGGCCTCACCGATATAAACAACTATAACTCCGCTTCTATTCGTCGAATGCAAATCTGCGACATAGCAATTTGTAGCATAAAACACGTCACATCGGCCCACCTTGTGCCGATCTGCGACGAACTTGCATGGTTTCGTCAAACGTCGATCGTTTCGAGTGGTAGGGAATCCGGCCGTCAATGGTGATTCATGGCCTCACAGATATAAACAACAATAACTCCGCTTCTATTCGTCGTATGCGAATATGCGACATAGCAATTTGTAGCTTAAAACACGTCACATCGACCCACCTTCTGCCGATCTGCGACGAACTTGCATGGTTTCGTCAAACGTCGATCGTTTCGAGTGGTAGGGAATCCGGCCGTCAATGGTGATTCACGGCCTCACAGATATAAACAACTATAACTCCGCTTCTATTCGTCGAATGCAAATCTGCGACATAGCAATTTGTAGCTTAAAACACGTCACAACGACCCACCTTGTGCCGATCTGCGACGAACTTGCATAGTTTCGTCAAACATCGATCGTTTCGAGTGGAAGGCAATCCGGCCGTCAATGGTGATTCATGGCCTCACAGATATAAACAACTATAACTCCGCTTCTATTCGCCGTATGCAAATCTGCGACGTAGCAATTTGTAGCATAAAACACGGCCCAACGACCCACCTTATACCGATCTGCGACGAACTTGCATAGTTTCGTCAAACGTCGATCGTTTCCAGTGGTAGGCATTCCGGCCGTCAATGGTGTTTCATGGCCTCACAGATATAAACAACTATAACTCCGCTTCTATTCGTCGAATGCAAATCTGCGACATAGCGTTTTGTAGCTTAAAACACGACACATCGACCCACCTCATGCCGATCTGCGACGTACTTGTATAGTTTCGTCAAACGTCGATCGTTTCGAGTGGTAGGCAATCCGGTAGTCAATGGCGATTCATGGCCTCACAGATATAAACAACTATAACTCCGCTTCTATTCGTCGTATGCGAATCTGCGACCTAGCAGTTTGTAGCTTAAAATACGCCCCAATGAACAACCTTATACCGATCTGCGACGAACTTGCATTGTTTCGTCAAACATCGATCGATTCTAGTGGAAAGCAATCCGGCCGTCAATGGTGATTCATGGCCAGACAGATATAAACAACTATAACTCCGCTTCTATTCGTCGAATGCAAATCTGCGACATAGCAATTTGTAGCATAAAACACGTCACATCGACCCACCTTGTGCCGATCTGCGACGAACTTGCATGGTTTCGTCAAACGTCGATCGTTTCGATGGGTAGGGAATCCGGCCGTCAATGGTGATTCATGGCCTCACAGATATAAACAACAATAACTCCGCTTCTATTCGTCGAATGCGAATATGCGACATAGCAATTTGTAGCTTAAAACACGTCACATCGACCCACCTTCTGCCGATCTGCGACGAACTTGCATGGTTTCGTCAAACGTCGATCGTTTCGAGTGGTAGGGAATCCGGCCGTCAATGGTGATTCATGGCCTCACCGATATAAACAACTATAACTCCGCTTCTATTCGTCGAATGCAAATCTGCGACATAGCAATTTGTAGCATAAAACACGTCACATCGACCCACCATGTGCCGATCTGCGACGAACTTGCATGGTTTCGTCAAACGTCGATCGTTTCGAGTGGTAGGGAATCCGGCCGTCAATGGTGATTCATGGCCTCACAGATATAAACAACAATAACTCCGCTACTATTGGTCGTATGCGAATCTGCGACATAGCAATTTGTAGCTTAAAACACGACACATCGACCCACCTCATGCCGATCTGCGACGTACTTGTATAGTTTCGTCAAACGTCGATCGTTTCGAGTGGTAGGCAATCCGGTAGTCAATGGCGATTCATGGCCTCACAGATATAAACAACTATAAGTCCGCTTCTATACGCCGTATGCGAATCTGCGACATAGCAATTTGTAGCTTAAAACACGCCCCAACGAACCACCTTATACCGATCTGCGACGAACTTGCATAGTTTTGTCAAACATCGATCGTTTCGAGTGGAAAGCAGTCCGGCCGTCAATGGTGATTCATGGCCTGACAGATATAAACAACTATAACTCAGCTTCTAGTCGTCGAATGCAAATTTGCGACATAGCGATTTGTAGCTTAAAACACGACACATCGACCCACCTCATGCCGATCTGCGACGTACTTGTATAGTTTCGTCAAACGTCGATCGTTTCGAGTGGTAGGCAATTCGGTAGTCAATGGCGATTCATGGCCTCACAGATATAAACAACTATAAGTCCGCTTCTATACGCCGTATGCGAATCTGCGACATAGCAATTTGTAGCTTAAAACACGCCCCAACGAACCACCTTATACCGATCTGCGACGAACTTGCATAGTTTTGTCAAACTACGATCGTTTCGAGTGGAAAGCAATCCGGCCGTCAATGGTGATTCATGGCCTGACAGATATAAACAACTATAACTCCGCTTCTATTCGTCGAATGCAAATCTGCGACATAGCAATTTTTAGCTTAAAACACGTCACATCGACCCACCTTGTGCCGATCTGCGACGAACTTGCATAGTTTCGTCAAACATCGATCGTTTCGAGTGGTAGGCAATCCGGCCGTTAATGGTGATTCATGGCCTCACAGATATAAACAATAATAACTCCGCTTCTATTCGTCGTATGCGAATATGCGACATAGCAATTTGTAGCTTAAAACACGTCACATCGACCCACCTTCTGCCGATCTGCGACGAACTTGCATGGTTTCGTCGAACGTCGATCGTTTCGAGTGGTAGGGAATCCGGCCGTCAATGGTGATTCATGGCCTCACAGATAGAAACAACAATAACTCCGCTTCTATTCGTCGTATGCAAATCTGCGACATAGCAATTTGTAGCATAAAACACGCCCCAACGAACCACCTTATACCGATCTGCGACGAACTTGCATAGTTTTGTCAAACATCGATCGTTTCGAGTGGAAAGCAATCCGGCCGTCAATGGTGATTCATGGCCTGACAGATATAAACAACTATAACTCAGCTTCTAGTCGTCGAATGCAAATTTGCGACATAGCGATTTGTAGCTTAAAACACGACACATCGACTCACCTCATGCCGATCTGCGACGTACTTGTATAGTTTCGTCAAACGTCGATCGTTTCGAGTGGTAGGCAATTCGGTAGTCAATGGCGATTCATGGCCTCACAGATATAAACAACTATTACTCCGCTTCTATTCGTCGTATGCGAATCTGCGACCTAGCAATTTGTAGCTTAAAACACGCCCCAATGAACCACCTTATACCGATCTGCGACGAACTTGCATAGTTTCGTCAAACGTCGATCGTTTCGAGTGGTAGGGAATCCGGCCGTCAATGGTGATTCATGGCCTCACAGATATAAACAACAATAACTCCGCTTCTATTCGTCGTATGCGAATATGCGACATAGCAATTTGTAGCTTACAACACGTCACATCGACCCACCTTCTGCCGATCTGCGACGAACTTGCATGGTTTCGTCAAACGTCGATCGTTTCGAGTGGTAGGGAATCCGGCCGTCAATGATGATTCACGGCCTCACAGATATAAACAACTATAACTCCGCTTCTATTCGTCGAATGCAAATCTGCGACATAGCAATTTGTAGCTTAAAACACGTCACATCGACCCACCTTGTGCCGATCTGCGACGAACTTGCATAGTTTCGTCAAACATCGATCGTTTCGAGTGGAAGGCAATCCGGCCGTCAATGGTGATTCATGGCCTCACAGATATAAACAACTATAACTCCGCTTCTATTCGCCGTATGCAAATCTGCGACGCAGCAATTTGTAGCATAAAACACGGCCCAACGACCCACCTTATACCGATCTGCGACGAACTTGCATAGTTTCGTCAAACGTCGATCGTTTCCAGTGGTAGGCATTCCGGCCGTCAATGGTGTTTCATGGCCTCACAGATATAAACAACTATAACTCCGCTTCTATTCGTCGAATGCAAATCTGCGACATAGCGTTTTGTAGCTTAAAACACGACACATCGACCCACCTCATGCCGATCTGCGACGTACTTGTATAGTTTCGTCAAACGTCGATCGTTTCGAGTGGTAGGCAATCCGGCAGTCAATGGCGATTCATGGCCTCACAGATATAAACAACTATAACTCCGCTTCTATTCGTCGTATGCGAATCTGCGACCTAGCAGTTTGTAGCTTAAAATACGCCCCAATGAACAACCTTATACCGATCTGCGACGAACTTGCATAGTTTCGTCAAACATCGATCGATTCTAGTGGAAAGCAATCCGGCCGTCAATGGTGATTCATGGCCAGACAGATATAAACAACTATAACTCCGCTTCTATTCGTCGAATGCAAATCTGCGACATAGCAATTTGTAGCATAAAACACGTCACATCGGCCCACCTTGTGCCGATCTGCGACGAACTTGCATGGTTTCGTCAAACGTCGATCGTTTCGAGTGGTAGGGAATCCGGCCGTCAATGGTGATTCATGGCCTCACAGATATAAACAACAATAACTCCGCTTCTATTCGTCGTATGCGAATATGCGACATAGCAATTTGTAGCTTAAAACACGTCACATCGACCCACCTTCTGCCGATCTGCGACGAACTTGCATAGTTTTGTCAAACATCGATCGTTTCGAGTGGAAAGCAATCCGGCCGTCAATGGTGATTCATGGCCTCACAGATATAAACAACAATAACTCCGCTTCTATTCGTCGTACGCGAATATGCGACATAGCAATTTGTAGCTTAAAACACGCCACATCGAACCACCTTGTGCCGATCTGCGACGAACTTGCATAGTTTCGTCAAACGTCGATCGTTTCGAGTGGTAGGCATTCCGGCCGTCAATGGTGTTTCATGGCCTCACAGATATAAACAACTATAACTCCGCTTCTATTCGTCGTATGCGAATCTGCGACATAGCAATTTGTAGCTTAAAACACGACACATCGACCCACCTCATGCCGATCTGCGACGTACTTGTATAGTTTCGTCAAACGTCGATCGTTTCGAGTGGTAGGCAATCCGGTAGTCAATGGCGATTCATGGCCTCACAGATATAAACAACTATAACTCCGCTTCTATTCGTCGTATGCGAATCTGCGACCTAGCAGTTTGTAGCTTAAAATACGCCCCAATGAACCACCTTATACCGATCTGCGACGAACTTGCATAGTTTCGTCAAACATCGATCGATTCTAGTGGAAAGCAATCCGGCCGTCAATGGTGATTCATGGCCAGACAGATATAAACAACTATAACTCCGTTTCTATTCGTCGAATGCAAATCTGCGACATAGCAATTTGTAGCATAAAACACGTCACATCGACCCACCATGTGCCGATCTGCGACGAACTTGCATGGTTTCGTCAAACGTCGATCGTTTCGAGTGGTAGGGAATCCGGCCGTCAATGGTGATTCATGGCCTCACAGATATAAACAACAATAACTCCGCTTCTATTGGTCGTATGCGAATCTGCGACATAGCAATTTGTAGCTTAAAACACGACACATCGACCCACCTCATGCCGATCTGCGACGTACTTGTATAGTTTCGTCAAACGTCGATCGTTTCGAGTGGTAGGCAATCCGGTAGTCAATGGCGATTCATGGCCTCACAGATATAAACAACTATAACTCCGCTTCTATTCGTCGTATGCGAATCTGCGACCTAGCAATTTGTAGCTTAAAACACGCCCCAACGAACCACCTTATACCGACCTGCGACGAACTTGCATATTTTTGTCAAACTTCGATCGTTTCGAGTGGAAAGCAATCCGGCCGTCAATGGTGATTCATGGCCTGACAGATATAAACAACTATATCTTCGCTTCTATTCGTCGAATGCAAATCTGCGACATAGCAATTTGTAGCTTAAAACACGTCACATCGAACCACCTTGTGCCGATCTGCGACGAACTTGCATAGTTTCGTCAAACGTCGATCGTTTCGAGTGGTAGGCAATCCGGCCGTCAATGGTGATTCATGGCCTCACAGATATAAACAACAATAACTCCGCTTCTATTCGTCGTATGCGAATATGCGACATAGCAATTTGTAGCTTAAAACACGTCACATCGACCCACCTTCTGCCGATCTGCGACGAACTTGCATGGTTTCGTCAAACGTCGATCGTTTCGAGTGGTAGGGAATCCGGCCGTCAATGGTGATTCACGGCCTCACAGATATAAACAACTATAACTCCGCTTCTATTCGTCGAATGCAAATCTGCGACATAGCAATTTCTAGCTTAAAACACGTCACATCGACCCACCTTGTGCCTATCTGCGATGAACTTGCATAGTTTCGTCAAACATCGATCGTTTCGAGTGGAAGGCAATCCGGCCGTCAATGGTGATTCATGGCCTCACAGATATAAACAACTATAACTCCGCTTCTATTCGCCGTATGCAAATCTGCGACGTAGCAATTTATAGCATAAAACACGGCCCAACGACCCACCTTATACCGATCTGCGACGAACTTGCATAGTTTTGTCAAACATCAATCGTTTCGAGTGGAAAGCAATCCGGCCGTCAATGGTGATTCATGGCCTCACAGATATAAACAACAATAACTCCGCTTCTATTCGTCGTATGCGAATATGCGACATAGCAATTTGTAGCTTAAAACACGCCACATCGAACCACCTTGCGCCGATCTGCGACGAACTTGCATAGTTTCGTCAAACGTCGATCGTTTCCAGTGGTAGGCATTCCGGCCGTCAATGGTGTTTCATGGCCTCACAGATATAAACAACTATAACTCCGCTTCTATTCGTCGAATGCAAATCTGCGACATAGCGTTTTGTAGCTTAAAACACGACACATCGACCCACCTCATGCCGATCTGCGACGTACTTGTATAGTTTCGTCAAACGTCGATCGTTTCGAGTGGTAGGCAATCCGGTAGTCAATGGCGATTCATGGCCTCACAGATATAAACAACTATAACTCCGCTTCTATTCGTCGTATGCGAATCTGCGACCTAGCAGTTTGTAGCTTAAAATACGCCCCAATGAACAACCTTATACCGATCTGCGACGAACTTGCATTGTTTCGTCAAACATCGATCGATTCTAGTGGAAAGCAATCCGGCCGTCAATGGTGATTCATGGCCAGACAGATATAAACAACTATAACTCCGCTTCTATTCGTCGAATGCAAATCTGCGACATAGCAATTTGTAGCATAAAACACGTCACATCGACCCACCTTGTGCCGATCTGCGACGAACTTGCATGGTTTCGTCAAACGTCGATCGTTTCGAGTGGTAGGGAATCCGGCCGTCAATGGTGATTCATGGCCTCACAGATATAAACAACAATAACTCCGCTTCTATTCGTCGTATGCGAATATGCGACATAGCAATTTGTAGCTTAAAACACGTCACATCGACCCACCTTCTGCCGATCTGCGACGAACTTGCATGGTTTCGTCAAACGTCGATCGTTTCGAGTGGTAGGGAATCCGGCCGTCAATGGTGATTCATGGCCTCACCGATATAAACAACTATAACTCCGCTTCTATTCGTCGAATGCAAATCTGCGACATAGCAATTTGTAGCATAAAACACGTCACATCGGCCCACCTTGTGCCGATCTGCGACGAACTTGCATGGTTTCGTCAAACGTCGATCGTTTCGAGTGGTAGGGAATCCGGCCGTCAATGGTGATTCATGGCCTCACAGATATAAACAACAATAACTCCGCTTCTATTCGTCGTATGCGAATATGCGACATAGCAATTTGTAGCTTAAAACACGTCACATCGACCCACCTTCTGCCGATCTGCGACGAACTTGCATGGTTTCGTCAAACGTCGATCGTTTCGAGTGGTAGGGAATCCGGCCGTCAATGGTGATTCACGGCCTCACAGATATAAACAACTATAACTCCGCTTCTATTCGTCGAATGCAAATCTGCGACATAGCAATTTGTAGCTTAAAACACGTCACATCGACCCACCTTGTGCCGATCTGCGACGAACTTGCATAGTTTCGTCAAACATCGATCGTTTCGAGTGGAAGGCAATCCGGCCGTCAATGGTGATTCATGGCCTCACAGATATAAACAACTATAACTCCGCTTCTATTCGCCGTATGCAAATCTGCGACGCAGCAATTTGTAGCATAAAACACGGCCCAACGACCCACCTTATACCGATCTGCGACGAACTTGCATAGTTTCGTCAAACGTCGATCGTTTCCAGTGGTAGGCATTCCGGCCGTCAATGGTGTTTCATGGCCTCACAGATATAAACAACTATAACTCCGCTTCTATTCGTCGAATGCAAATCTGCGACATAGCGTTTTGTAGCTTAAAACACGACACATCGACCCACCTCATGCCGATCTGCGACGTACTTGTATAGTTTCGTCAAACGTCGATCGTTTCGAGTGGTAGGCAATCCGGTAGTCAATGGCGATTCATGGCCTCACAGATATAAACAACTATAACTCCGCTTCTATTCGTCGTATGCGAATCTGCGACCTAGCAGTTTGTAGCTTAAAATACGCCCCAATGAACAACCTTATACCGATCTGCGACGAACTTGCATTGTTTCGTCAAACATCGATCGATTCTAGTGGAAAGCAATCCGGCCGTCAATGGTGATTCATGGCCAGACAGATATAAACAACTATAACTCCGCTTCTATTCGTCGAATGCAAATCTGCGACATAGCAATTTGTAGCATAAAACACGTCACATCGACCCACCTTGTGCCGATCTGCGACGAACTTGCATGGTTTCGTCAAACGTCGATCGTTTCGATGGGTAGGGAATCCGGCCGTCAATGGTGATTCATGGCCTCACAGATATAAACAACAATAACTCCGCTTCTATTCGTCGAATGCGAATATGCGACATAGCAATTTGTAGCTTAAAACACGTCACATCGACCCACCTTCTGCCGATCTGCGACGAACTTGCATGGTTTCGTCAAACGTCGATCGTTTCGAGTGGTAGGGAATCCGGCCGTCAATGGTGATTCATGGCCTCACCGATATAAACAACTATAACTCCGCTTCTATTCGTCGAATGCAAATCTGCGACATAGCAATTTGTAGCATAAAACACGTCACATCGACCCACCATGTGCCGATCTGCGACGAACTTGCATGGTTTCGTCAAACGTCGATCGTTTCGAGTGGTAGGGAATCCGGCCGTCAATGGTGATTCATGGCCTCACAGATATAAACAACAATAACTCCGCTACTATTGGTCGTATGCGAATCTGCGACATAGCAATTTGTAGCTTAAAACACGACACATCGACCCACCTCATGCCGATCTGCGACGTACTTGTATAGTTTCGTCAAACGTCGATCGTTTCGAGTGGTAGGCAATCCGGTAGTCAATGGCGATTCATGGCCTCACAGATATAAACAACTATAAGTCCGCTTCTATACGCCGTATGCGAATCTGCGACATAGCAATTTGTAGCTTAAAACACGCCCCAACGAACCACCTTATACCGATCTGCGACGAACTTGCATAGTTTTGTCAAACATCGATCGTTTCGAGTGGAAAGCAGTCCGGCCGTCAATGGTGATTCATGGCCTGACAGATATAAACAACTATAACTCAGCTTCTAGTCGTCGAATGCAAATTTGCGACATAGCGATTTGTAGCTTAAAACACGACACATCGACCCACCTCATGCCGATCAGCGACGTACTTGTATAGTTTCGTCAAACGTCGATCGTTTCGAGTGGTAGGCAATTCGGTAGTCAATGGCGATTCATGGCCTCACAGATATAAACAACTATAAGTCCGCTTCTATACGCCGTATGCGAATCTGCGACATAGCAATTTGTAGCTTAAAACACGCCCCAACGAACCACCTTATACCGATCTGCGACGAACTTGCATAGTTTTGTCAAACTACGATCGTTTCGAGTGGAAAGCAATCCGGCCGTCAATGGTGATTCATGGCCTGACAGATATAAACAACTATAACTCCGCTTCTATTCGTCGAATGCAAATCTGCGACATAGCAATTTTTAGCTTAAAACACGTCACATCGACCCACCTTGTGCCGATCTGCGACGAACTTGCATAGTTTCGTCAAACATCGATCGTTTCGAGTGGTAGGCAATCCGGCCGTTAATGGTGATTCATGGCCTCACAGATATAAACAATAATAACTCCGCTTCTATTCGTCGTATGCGAATATGCGACATAGCAATTTGTAGCTTAAAACACGTCACATCGACCCACCTTCTGCCGATCTGCGACGAACTTGCATGGTTTCGTCGAACGTCGATCGTTTCGAGTGGTAGGGAATCCGGCCGTCAATGGTGATTCATGGCCTCACAGATAGAAACAACAATAACTCCGCTTCTATTCGTCGTATGCAAATCTGCGACATAGCAATTTGTAGCATAAAACACGCCCCAACGAACCACCTTATACCGATCTGCGACGAACTTGCATAGTTTCGTCAAACGTCGATCGTTTCCAGTGGTAGGCATTCCGGCCGTCAATGGTGTTTCATGGCCTCACAGATATAAACAACTATAACTCCGCTTCTATTCGTCGAATGCAAATCTGCGACATAGCGTTTTGTAGCTTAAAACACGACACATCGACCCACCTCATGCCGATCTGCGACGTACTTGTATAGTTTCGTCAAACGTCGATCGTTTCGAGTGGTAGGCAATCCGGCAGTCAATGGCGATTCATGGCCTCACAGATATAAACAACTATAACTCCGCTTCTATTCGTCGTATGCGAATCTGCGACCTAGCAGTTTGTAGCTTAAAATACGCCCCAATGAACAACCTTATACCGATCTGCGACGAACTTGCATAGTTTCGTCAAACATCGATCGATTCTAGTGGAAAGCAATCCGGCCGTCAATGGTGATTCATGGCCAGACAGATATAAACAACTATAACTCCGCTTCTATTCGTCGAATGCAAATCTGCGACATAACAATTTGTAGCATAAAACACGTCACATCGGCCCACCTTGTGCCGATCTGCGACGAACTTGCATGGTTTCGTCAAACGTCGATCGTTTCGAGTGGTAGGGAATCCGGCCGTCAATGGTGATTCATGGCCTCACAGATATAAACAACAATAACTCCGCTTCTATTCGTCGTATGCGAATATGCGACATAGCAATTTGTAGCTTAAAACACGTCACATCGACCCACCTTCTGCCGATCTGCGACGAACTTGCATAGTTTTGTCAAACATCGATCGTTTCGAGTGGAAAGCAATCCGGCCGTCAATGGTGATTCATGGCCTCACAGATATAAACAACTATAACTCCGCTTCTATTCGTCGAATGCAAATCTGCGACATAGCGTTTTGTAGCTTAAAACACGACACATCGACCCACCTCATGCCGATCTGCGACGTACTTGTATAGTTTCGTCAAACGTCGATCGTTTCGAGTGGTAGGCAATCCGGTAGTCAATGGCGATTCATGGCCTCACAGATATAAACAACTATAACTCCGCTTCTATTCGTCGTATGCGAATCTGCGACCTAGCAGTTTGTAGCTTAAAATACGCCCCAATGAACCACCTTATACCGATCTGCGACGAACTTGCATAGTTTCGTCAAACATCGATCGATTCTAGTGGAAAGCAATCCGGCCGTCAATGGTGATTCATGGCCAGACAGATATAAACAACTATAACTCCGTTTCTATTCGTCGAATGCAAATCTGCGACATAGCAATTTGTAGCATAAAACACGTCACATCGACCCACCATGTGCCGATCTGCGACGAACTTGCATGGTTTCGTCAAACGTCGATCGTTTCGAGTGGTAGGGAATCCGGCCGTCAATGGTGATTCATGGCCTCACAGATATAAACAACAATAACTCCGCTTCTATTGGTCGTATGCGAATCTGCGACATAGCAATTTGTAGCTTAAAACACGACACATCGACCCACCTCATGCCGATCTGCGACGTACTTGTATAGTTTCGTCAAACGTCGATCGTTTCGAGTGGTAGGCAATCCGGTAGTCAATGGCGATTCATGGCCTCACAGATATAAACAACTATAAATCCGCTTCTATACGCCGTATGCGAATCTGCGACATAGCAATTTGTAGCTTAAAACACGCCCCAACGAACCACCTTATACCGATCTGCGACGAACTTGCATAGTTTCGTCAAACATCGATCGTTTCGAGTGGAAAGCAATCCGGCCGTCAATGGTGATTCATGGCCTCAAAGATATAAACAACAATAACTCCGCTTCTATTCGTCGTATGCAAATCTGCGACATAGCAATTTGTAGCTTAAAACACGTCACATCGACCCACCTTGTGCCGATGTGCGACGAACTTGCATAGTATCGTCAAACGTCGATCGTTTCGAGTGGTAGGGAATCCGGCCGTCAATGGTGATTCACGGCCTCACAGATATAAACAACAATAACTCCGCTTCTATTCGTCGTATGCGAATCTGCGACATAGCAATTTGTAGCCTAAAACACGACACATCGACCCACCTCATGCCGATCTGCGACGTACTTGTATAGTTTCGTCAAACGTCGATCGTTTCGAGTGGTAGGCAATCCGGTAGTCAATGGCGATTCATGGCCTCACAGATATAAACAACTATAAGTCCGCTTCTATACGCCGTATGCGAATCTGCGACATAGCAATTTGTAGCTTAAAACACGCCCCAACGAACCACCTTATACCGATCTGCGACGAACTTGCATAGTTTCGTCAAACATCGATCGTTTCGAGTGGAAAGCAATCCGGCCGTCAATGGTGATTCATGGCCTCAAAGATATAAACAACAATAACTCCGCTTCTATTCGTCGTATGCAAATCTGCGACATAGCAATTTGTAGCTTAAAACACGTCACATCGACCCACCTTGTGCCGATGTGCGACGAACTTGCATAGTATCGTCAAACGTCGATCGTTTCGAGTGGTAGGGAATCCGGCCGTCAATGGTGATTCACGGCCTCACAGATATAAACAACAATAACTCCGCTTCTATTCGTCGTATGCGAATCTGCGACATAGCAATTTGTAGCTTAAAACACGACACATCGACCCACCTCATGCCGATCTGCGACGTACTTGTATAGTTTCGTCAAACGTCGATCGTTTCGAGTGGTAGGCAATCCGGTAGTCAATGGCGATTCATGGCCTCATAGATATAAACAACTATAAGTCCGCTTCTATACGTCGTATGCGAATCTGCGACATAGCAATTTGTAGCTTAAAACACGCCCCAACGAACCACCTTATACCGATTTGCGACGAACTTGCATAGTTTCGTCAAACATCGATCGTTTCGAGTGGAAAGCAATCCGGCCGTCAATGGTGATTCATGGCCTCACAGATATAAACAACTATAACTCCGCTTCTATTCGCCGTATGCAAATCTGCGACGTAGCAATTTGTAGCATAAAACACGGCCCAACGACCCACCGTATACCGATCTGCGACGAACTTGCATAGTTTTGTCAAACATCGATCGTTTCGAGTGGAAAGCAATCCGGCCGTCAATGGTGATTCATGGCCTGACAGATATAAACAACTATAACTCCGCTTCTATTCGTCGTATGCGAATCTGCGACGAAGCAATTTGTAGCTTAAAACACGCCCCAACGAACCACCTTATACCGACCTGCGACGAACTTGCATATTTTTGTCAAACTTCGATCGTTTCGAGTGGAAAGCAATCCGGCCGTCAATGGTGATTCATGGCCTGACAGATATAAACAACTATAACTTCGCTTCTATTCGTCGAATGCAAATCTGCGACATAGCAATTTGTAGCTTAAAACACGTCACATCGAACCACCTTGTGCCGACCTGCGACGAACTTGCATAGTTTCGTCAAACGTCGATCGTTTCGAGTGGTAGGCAATCCGGCCGTCAATGGTGATTCATGGCCTCACAGATATAAACAACAATAACTCCGCTTCTATTCGTCGTATGCGAATATGCGACATAGCAATTTGTAGCTTAAAACACGTCACATCGACCCACCTTCTGCCGATCTGCGACGAACTTGCATGGTTTCGTCAAACGTCGATCGTTTCGAGTGGTAGGGAATCCGGCCGTCAATGGTGATTCACGGCCTCACAGATATAAACAACTATAACTCCGCTTCTATTCGTCGAATGCAAATCTGCGACATAGCAATTTGTAGCTTAAAACACGTCACATCGACCCACCTTGTGCCGATCTGCGACGAACTTGCATAGTTTCGTCAAACATCGATCGTTTCGAGTGGAAGGCAATCCGGCCGTCAATGGTGATTCATGGCCTCACAGATATAAACAACTATAACTCCGCTTCTATTCGCCGTATGCAAATCTGCGACGTAGCAATTTGTAGCATAAAACACGGCCCAACGACCCACCTCATGCCGATCTGCGACGTACTTGTATAGTTTCGTCAAACGTCGATCGTTTCGAGTGGTAGGCAATCCGGTAGTCAATGGCGATTCATGGCCTCACAGATATAAACAACTATAACTCCGCTTCTATTCGTCGTATGCGAATTTGCGACCTAGCAGTTTGTAGCTTAAAATACGCCCCAATGAACAACCTTATACCGATCTGCGACGAACTTGCATTGTTTCGTCAAACATCGATCGATTCTAGTGGAAAGCAATCCGGCCGTCAATGGTGATTCATGGCCAGACAGATATAAACAACTATAACTCCGCTTCTATTCGTCGAATGCAAATCTGCGACATAGCAATTTGTAGCATAAAACACGTCACATCGGCCCACCTTGTGCCGATCTGCGACGAACTTGCATGGTTTCGTCAAACGTCGATCGTTTCGAGTGGTAGGGAATCCGGCCGTCAATGGTGATTCATGGCCTCACAGATATAAACAACAATAACTCCGCTTCTATTCGTCGTATGCGAATATGCGACATAGCAATTTGTAGCTTAAAACACGTCACATCGACCCACCTTCTGCCGATCTGCGACGAACTTGCATGGTTTCGTCAAACGTCGATCGTTTCGAGTGGTAGGGAATCCGGCCGTCAATGGTGATTCATGGCCTCACCGATATAAACAACTATAACTCCGCTTCTATTCGTCGAATGCAAATCTGCGACATAGCAATTTGTAGCTTAAAACACGTCACATCGACCCACCTTGTGCCGATGTGCGACGAACTTGCATAGTATCGTCAAACGTCGATCGTTTCGAGTGGTAGGGAATCCGGCCGTCAATGGTGATTCACGGCCTCACAGATATAAACAACAATAACTCCGCTTCTATTCGTCGTATGCGAATCTGCGACATAGCAATTTGTAGCTTAAAACACGACACATCGACCCACCTCATGCGGATCTGCGACGTACTTGTATAGTTTCGTCAAACGTCGATCGTTTCGAGTGGTAGGCAATCCGGTAGTCAATGGCGATTCATGGCCTCATAGATATAAACAACTATAAGTCCGCTTCTATACGTCGTATGCGAATCTGCGACATAGCAATTTGTAGCTTAAAACACGCCCCAACGAACCACTTTATACCGATTTGCGACGAACTTGCATAGTTTCGTCAAACATCGATCGTTTCGAGTGGAAAGCAATCCGGCCGTCAATGGTGATTCATGGCCTCACAGATATAAACAACTATAACTCCGCTTCTATTCGCCGTATGCAAATCTGCGACGTAGCAATTTGTAGCATAAAACACGGCCCAACGACCCACCTTATACCGATCTGCGACGAACTTGCATAGTTTTGTCAAACATCGATCGTTTCGAGTGGAAAGCAATCCGGCCGTCAATGGTGATTCATGGCCTGACAGATATAAACAACTATAACTCCGCTTCTATTCGTCGTATGCGAATCTGCGACCTAGCAATTTGTAGCTTAAAACACGCCCCAACGAACCACCTTATACCGACCTGCGACGAACTTGCATATTTTTGTCAAACTTCGATCGTTTCGAGTGGAAAGCAATCCGGCCGTCAATGGTGATTCATGGCCTGACAGATATAAACAACTATATCTTCGCTTCTATTCGTCGAATGCAAATCTGCGACATAGCAATTTGTAGCTTAAAACACGTCACATCGAACCACCTTGTGCCGATCTGCGACGAACTTGCATAGTTTCGTCAAACGTCGATCGTTTCGAGTGGTAGGCAATCCGGCCGTCAATGGTGATTCATGGCCTCACAGATATAAACAACAATAACTCCGCTTCTATTCGTCGTATGCGAATATGCGACATAGCAATTTGTAGCTTAAAACACGTCACATCGACCCACCTTCTGCCGATCTGCGACGAACTTGCATGGTTTCGTCAAACGTCGATCGTTTCGAGTGGTAGGGAATCCGGCCGTCAATGGTGATTCACGGCCTCACAGATATAAACAACTATAACTCCGCTTCTATTCGTCGAATGCAAATCTGCGACATAGCAATTTCTAGCTTAAAACACGTCACATCGACCCACCTTGTGCCGATCTGCGACGAACTTGCATAGTTTCGTCAAACATCGATCGTTTCGAGTGGAAGGCAATCCGGCCGTCAATGGTGATTCATGGCCTCACAGATATAAACAACTATAACTCCGCTTCTATTCGCCGTATGCAAATCTGCGACGTAGCAATTTATAGCATAAAACACGGCCCAACGACCCACCTTATACCGATCTGCGACGAACTTGCATAGTTTTGTCAAACATCAATCGTTTCGAGTGGAAAGCAATCCGGCCGTCAATGGTGATTCATGGCCTCACAGATATAAACAACAATAACTCCGCTTCTATTCGTCGTATGCGAATATGCGACATAGCAATTTGTAGCTTAAAACACGCCACATCGAACCACCTTGTGCCGATCTGCGACGAACTTGCATAGTTTCGTCAAACGTCGATCGTTTCCAGTGGTAGGCATTCCGGCCGTCAATGGTGTTTCATGGCCTCACAGATATAAACAACTATAACTCCGCTTCTATTCGTCGAATGCAAATCTGCGACATAGCGTTTTGTAGCTTAAAACACGACACATCGACCCACCTCATGCCGATCTGCGACGTACTTGTATAGTTTCGTCAAACGTCGATCGTTTCGAGTGGTAGGCAATCCGGTAGTCAATGGCGATTCATGGCCTCACAGATATAAACAACTATAACTCCGCTTCTATTCGTCGTATGCGAATCTGCGACCTAGCAGTTTGTAGCTTAAAATACGCCCCAATGAACCACCTTATACCGATCTGCGACGCACTTGCATAGTTTCGTCAAACAGCGATCGATTCTAGTGGAAAGCAATCCGGCCGTCAATGGTGATTCATGGCCAGACAGATATAAACAACTATAACTCCGCTTCTATTCGTCGAATGCAAATCTGCGACATAGCAATTTGTAGCATAAAACACGTCACATCGGCCCACCTTGTGCCGATCTGCGACGAACTTGCATGGTTTCGTCAAACGTCGATCGTTTCGAGTGGTAGGGAATCCGGCCGTCAATGGTGATTCATGGCCTCACAGATATAAACAACAATAACTCCGCTTCTATTCGTCGTATGCGAATATGCGACATAGCAATTTGTAGCTTAAAACACGTCACATCGCCCCACCTTCTGCCGATCTGCGACGAACTTGCATAGTTTTGTCAAACATCAATCGTTTCGAGTGGAAAGCAATCCGGCCGTCAATGGTGATTCATGGCCTCACAGATATAAACAACAATAACTCCGCTTCTATTCGTCGTATGCAAATCTGCGACGTAGCAATTTGTAGCATAAAACACGGCCCAACGACCCACCTCATGCCGATCTGCGACGTACTTGTATAGTTTCGTCAAACGTCGATCGTTTCGAGTGGTAGGCAATCCGGTAGTCAATGGCGATTCATGGCCTCACAGATATAAACAACTATAAGTCCGCTTCTATACGCCGTATGCGAATCTGCGACATAGCAATTTGTAGCTTAAAACACGCCCCAACGAACCACCTTATACCGATCTGCGACGAACTTGCATAGTTTCGTCAAACATCGATCGTTTCGAGTGGAAAGCAATCCGGCCGTCAATGGTGATTCATGGCCTCAAAGATATAAACAACAATAACTCCGCTTCTATTCGTCGTATGCAAATCTGCGACATAGCAATTTGTAGCTTAAAACACGACACATCGACCCACCTCATGCCGATCTGCGACGTACTTGTATAGTTTCGTCAAACGTCGATCGTTTCGAGTGGTAGGCAATCCGGTAGTCAATGGCGATTCATGGCCTCACAGATATAAACAACTATAAGTCCGCTTCTATACGCCGTATGCGAATCTGCGACATAGCAATTTGTAGCTTAAAACACGCCCCAACGAACCACCTTATACCGATCTGCGACGAACTTGCATAGTTTCGTCAAACATCGATCGTTTCGAGTGGAAAGCAATCCGGCCGTCAATGGTGATTCATGGCCTCAAAGATATAAACAACAATAACTCCGCTTCTATTCGTCGCATGCAAATCTGCGACATAGCAATTTGTAGCTTAAAACACGTCACATCGACCCACCTTGTGCCGATGTGCGACGAACTTGCATAGTATCGTCAAACGTCGATCGTTTCGAGTGGTAGGGAATCCGGCCGTCAATGGTGATTCACGGCCTCACAGATATAAACAACAATAACTCCGCTTCTATTCGTCGTATGCGAATCTGCGACATAGCAATTTGTAGCTTAAAACACGACACATCGACCCACCTTGTGCCGATGTGCGACGAACTTGCATAGTATCGTCAAACGTCGATCGTTTCGAGTGGTAGGGAATCCGGCCGTCAATGGTGATTCACGGCCTCACAGATATAAACAACAATAACTCCGCTTCTATTCGTCGTATGCGAATCTGCGACATAGCAATTTGTAGCTTAAAACACGTCACATCGACCCACCTTGTGCCGATGTGCGACGAACTTGCATAGTATCGTCAAACGTCGATCGTTTCGAGTGGTAGGGAATCCGGCCGTCAATGGTGATTCACGGCCTCACAGATATAAACAACAATAACTCCGCTTCTATTCGTCGTATGCGAATCTGCGACATAGCAATTTGTAGCTTAAAACACGACACATCGACCCACCTCATGCCGATCTGCGACGTACTTGCATAGTATCGTCAAACGTCGATCGTTTCGAGTGGTAGGGAATCCGGCCGTCAATGGTGATTCACGGCCTCACAGATATAAACAACAATAACTCCGCTTCTATTCGTCGTATGCGAATCTGCGACATAGCAATTTGTAGCTTAAAACACGACACATCGACCCACCTCATGCCGATCTGCGACGTACTTGTATAGTTTCGTCAAACGTCGATCGTTTCGAGTGGTAGGCAATCCGGTAGTCAATGGCGATTCATGGCCTCATAGATATAAACAACTATAACTTCGCTTCTATTCGTCGAATGCAAATCTGCGACATAGCAATTTGTAGCTTAAAACACGTCACATCGAACCACCTTGTGCCGATCTGCGACGAACTTGCATAGTTTCGTCAAACGTCGATCGTTTCGAGTGGAAGGCAATCCGGCCGTCAATGGTGATTCATGGCCTCACAGATATAAACAACTATAACTCCGCTTCTATTCGCCGTATGCAAATCTGCGACGTAGCAATTTGTAGCATAAAACACGGCCCAACGACCCACCTCATGCCGATCTGCGACGTACTTGTATAGTTTCGTCAAACGTCGATCGTTTCGAGTGGTAGGGAATCCGGCCGTCAATGGTGATTCATGGCCTCACAGATATAAACAACAATAACTCCGCTTCTATTCGTCGTATGCGAATATGCGACATAGCAATTTGTAGCTTAAAACACGTCACATCGACCCACCTTCTGCCGATCTGCGACGAACTTGCATGGTTTCGTCAAACGTCGATCGTTTCGAGTGGTAGGAAATCCGGCCGTCAATGGTGATTCATGGCCTCACAGATATAAACAACTATAACTCCGCTTCTATTCGTCGAATGCAAATCTGCGACATAGCAATTTGTAGCATAAAACACGTCACATCGACCCACCATGTGCCGATCTGCGACGAACTTGCATGGTTTCGTCAAACGTCGATCGTTTCGAGTGGAAAGCAATCCGGCCGTCAATGGTGATTCATGGCCTCACAGATATAAACAACAATAACTCCGCTTCTATTCGTCGTATGCGAATATGCGACATAGCAATTTGTAGCTTAAAACACGTCACATCGACCCACCTTGTGCCGATCTGCGACGAACTTGCATGGTTTCGTCAAACGTCGATCGTTTCGAGTGGTAGGGAATCCGGCCGTCAATGGTGATTCATGGCCTCACAGATATAAACCACAATAACTCCGCTTCTATTCGTCGTATGCGAATCTGCGACATAGCAATTTGTAGCTTAAAACACGCCCTAACGAACCACCTTATACCGATCTGCGACGAACTTGCATAGTTTTGTCAAACATCGATCGTTTCGAGTGGAAAGCAATCCGGCCGTCAATGGTGATTCATGGCCTGACAGATATAAACAACTATAACTCCGCTTCTATTCGCCGTATGCAAATCTGCGACGTAGCCATTTGTAGCATAAAACACGGCCCAACGACCCACCTTATACCGATCTGCGACGAACTTGCATAGTTTTGTCAAACATCGATCGTTTCGAGTGGGAAGCAATCCGGCCGTCAATGGTGATTCATGGCCTCACAGATATAAACAACAATAACTCCGCTTCTATTCGTCGTATGCGAATATGCGACATAGCAATTTGTAGCTTAAAACACGCCACATCGAACCACCTTGTGCCGATCTGCGACGAACTTGCATAGTTTCGTCAAACGTCGATCGTTTCCAGTGGTAGGCGTTCCGGCCGTCAATGGTGTTTCATGGCCTCACAGATATAAACAACTATAACTCCGCTTCTATTCGTCGAATGCAAATCTGCGACATAGCGTTTTGTAGCTTAAAACACGACACATCGACCCACCTCATGCCGATCTGCGACGTACTTGTATAGTTTCGTCAAACGTCGATCGTTTCGAGTGGTAGGGAATCCGACCGTCAATGGTGATTCATGGCCTCACAGATATAAACAACAATAACTCCGCTTCTATACGTCGTATGCAAATCTGCGACATAGCAATTTGTAGCATAAAACACGCCCCAACGAACCACCTTATACAGATCTGCGACGAACTTGCATAGTTTTGTCAAACATCGATTGTATCGAGTGGAAAGCAATCCGGCCGTCAATGGTGATTCATGGCCTGACAGATATAAACAACTATAACTCAGCTTCTATTCGTCGAATGCAAATTTGCGACATAGCGATTTGTAGCTTAAAACACGACACATCGACAAACCTCATGCCGATCTGCGACGTACTTGTATAGTTTCGTCAAACGTCGATCGTTTCGAGTGGTAGGCAATCCGGTAGTCAATGGCGATTCATGGCCTCACAGATATAAAGAACTATAACTCCGCTTCTATTCGTCGTATGCGAATCTCCGACCTAGCAATTTGTAGCTTAAAACACGCCCCAATGAACCACCTTATACCGATCTGCGACGAACTTGCATAGTTTCGTCAAACATCGATCGATTCTAGTGGAAAGCAATCCGGCCGTCAATGGTGATTCATGGCCAGACAGATATAAACAGCTATAACTCCGCTTCTATTCGTCGAATGCAAATCTGCGACATAGCAATTTGTAACATAAAACACGTCACATCGACCCACCTTGTGCCGATCTGCGACGAACTTGCATAGTTTCGTCGAACATCGATCGTTTCGAGTGGTAGGGAATCCGGCCGTCAATGGTGATTCATGGCCTCACAGATATAAACAACAATAACTCCGCTTCTATTCGTCGTATGCAAATCTGCGACATAGCGATTTGTAGCTTAAAACACGCCCCAACGAACCACCTTATACCGATCTGCGACGAACTTGCATAGTTTCGTCAAACGTCGATCGTTTCGAGTGGTAGGGAATCCGGCCGTCAATAGTGATTCATGGCCTCACAGATATAAACAACAATAACTCCGCTTCTATTCGTCGTATGCGAATATGCGACATAGCAGTTTGTAGCTTAAAACACGTCACATCGACCCACCTTCTGCCGATCTGCGACGAACTTGCATGGTTTCGTCAAACGTCGATCGTTTCGAGTGGTAGGGAATCCGGCCGTCAATGGTGATTCATGGCCTCACAGATATAAACAACAATAACTCCGCTTCTATTCGTCGTATGCGAATCTGCGACATAGCAATTTGTAGCATAAAACACGCCCCAACGAACCACCTTATACCGATCTGCGACGAACTTGCATAGTTTTGTCAAACATCGATCGTTTCGAGTGGAAAGCAATCCGGCCTTTAATGGTGATTCATGGCCTCATAGATATAAACAACAATAACTCCGCTTCTATTCGTCGTATGCGAATCTGCGACATAGCAATTTGTAGCTTAAAACACGCCCCAACGAACCACCTTATACCGATCTGCGACGAACTTGCATAGTTTTGTCAAACATCGATCGTTTCGAGTGGAAAGCAATCCGGCCGTCAATGGCGATTCATGGCCTGACAGATATAAACAACTATAACTCCGCTTCTATTCGTCGAATGCAAATCTGCGACATAGCAATTTGTAGCATAAAACACGCCCCAACGAACCACCTTATACCGATCTGCGACGAACTTGCATAGTTTTGTCAAACATCGATCGTTTCGGGTGGAAAGCAATCCGGCCGTCAATGGTGATTCATGGCCTGACAGATATAAACAACTATAACTCAGCTTCTATTCGTCGAATGCAAATTTGCAACATAGCGATTTGTAGCTTAAAACACGCCCCAACGAACCACCTTATACCGATCTGCGACGAACTTGCATAGTTTTGTCAAACATCGATCGTTTCGGGTGGAAAGCAATCCGGCCGTCAATGGTGATTCATGGCCTGACAGATATAAACAACTATAACTCAGCTTCTATTCGTCGAATGCAAATTTGCGACATAGCGATTTGTAGCTTAAAACACGACACATCGACCCACCTTGTGCCGATCTGGGACGAACTTGCATGGTTTTGTCAAACATCGATCGTTTCGGGTGGAAAGCAATCCGGCCGTCAATGGTGATTCATGGCCTGACAGATATAAACAACTATAACTCAGCTTCTATTCGTCGAATGCAAATTTCCGACATAGCAATTTGTAGCTTAAAACACGTCACATCGACCCACCTTGTGCCGATCTGCGACGAACTTGCATAGTTTCGTCAAACAGTGATCGTTTCGAGTGGTAGGCAATCCGGCCGTCAATGGTGATTCATGGCCTCAAAGATATAAACAACAATAACTCCGCTTCTATACGTCGTATGCAAATCTGCGACATAGCAATTTGTAGCATAAAACACGACCCAACGACCCACCGTTTACCGATCTGCGTCGAACTTGCATAGTTTCGTCAAACATCGATCGTTTCGAGTGGTAGGCAATCCGGCCGTCAATGGTGATTCATGGCCAGACAGATATAAACAACTATAACTCCGCTTCTATTCGTCGAATGCAAATCTGCGACATAGCAATTTGTAGCATAAAACACGTCACATCGACCCACCTTGTGCCGATCTGGGACGAACTTGCATGGTTTCGTCAAACGTCGATCGTTTCGAGTGGTAGGGAATCCGGCCGTCAATGGTGATTCATGGCCTCACAGATATAAACCACAATAACTCCGCTTCTATTAGTCGTATGCGAATCTGCGACATAGCAATTTGTAGCTTAAAACACGCCCCAACGAACCACCTTATACCGATCTGCGACGAACTTGCATATTTTCGTCAAACATCGATCGATTCTAGTGGAAAGCGATCCGGCCGTCAATGGTGATTCATGACCAGACAGATAAAAACAACTATACTACCGCTTCTATTCGTCGTATGCGAATATGCGACGTAGCAATTTGTAGCATAAAACACGTCACATCGACCCACCTTGTGCCGATCTGCGACGAACTTGCATGGTTTCGTCAAACGTCGATCGTTTCGAGTGGTAAGCAATCCGGCCGTCAATGGTGATTCATGGTCTCACAGATATAAGCACCTAAAACTTGGCTTCTATTCGTCTTATGCGAATCTGCGACATAGCAATTTGTAGCTTAAAACACGCCCCAACGAACCACCTTATACCGATCTGCGACGAACTTGTATAGTTTCGTCAAACGTCGATCGTTTCGAGTGGTAAGCAATCCGGCCGTCAATGGTGATTCATGGTCTCACAGATATAAGCACCTAAAACTTGGCTTCTATTCGTCTTTGCGAATCTGCGACCTAGCAATTTGTAGCTTAAAACACGACACATCGACCCACCCCATGCCGATCTGCGACATACTTGTATAGTTTCGCCAAACGTCGATCGTTTCGAGTTGTAGGCAATCCGGTCGTCAATGGTGATTCATGGCCTCACAGATATAAACATCGATAACACCGCTTCTATTCGTCGTATGCGAATCTGCGACATAGCGATTTGTAGCTTAAAACACGACACATCGACCCACCTCATGCCGGTCTGCGACGAACTTGCATAGTTTCGTCAAACATCGATCGTTTCGAGTGGTAGGCAATCCGGCCGTCAATGGTGATTCATGGCCTCACAGATATAAACAACAATAACTCCGCTTCTATTCGTCGTATGCAAATCTGCGACATAGCAATTTGTAGCATAAAACACGCCCCAACGAACCACCTTATACAGATCTGCGACGAGCTTGCATAGTTTTGTCAAACATCGATTGTATCGAGTGGAAAGCAATCCGGCCGTCAATGGTGATTCATGGCCTGACAGATATAAACAACTATAACTCAGCTTCTATTCGTCGAATGCAAATTTGCGACATAGCGATTTGTAGCTTAAAACACGACACATCGACAAACCTCATGCCGATCTGCGACGTACTTGTATAGTTTCGTCAAACGTCGATCGTTTCGAGTGGTAGGCAATCCGGTAGTCAGTGGCGATTCATGGCCTCACAGATATAAACAACTATAACTCCGCTTCTATTCGTCGTATGCGAATCTGCGACCTAGCAATTTGTAGCTTAAAACACGCCCCAATGAACCACCTTATACCGATCTGCGACGAACTTGCATAGTTTCGTCAAACATCGATCGATTCTAGTGGAAAGCAATCCGGCCGTCAATGGTGATTCATGGCCTCACAGATATAAACAACAATAACTCCGCTTCTATTCGACGTATGCGAATATGCGACATAGCAGTTTGTAGCTTAAAACACGTCACATCGACCCACCTTCTGCCGATCTGCGACGAACTTGCATGGTTTCGTCAAACGTCGATCGTTTCGAGTGGTAGGGAATCCGGCCGTCAATGGTGATTCATGGCCTCACAGATATAAACAACAATAACTCCGCTTCTATTCGTCGTATGCGAATCTGCGACATAGCAATTTGTAGCATAAAACACGTCACATCGACCCACCTTGTGCCGATCTGCGACGAACTTGCATAGTTTCGTCGAACATCGATCGTTTCGAGTGGTAGGGAATCCGGCCGTCAATGGTGATTAATGGCCTCACAGATATAAACAACAATAACTCCGCTTCTATTCGTCGTATGCAAATCTGCGACATAGCGATTTGTAGCTTAAAACACGACACATCGACCCAGTTCATGCCGATCTGCGACGAACTTGCATAGTTTTGTCAAACATCGATCGTTTCGAGTGAAAAGCAATCCGGCCGTCAATGGTGATTCATGGCCTGACAGATATAAACAACTATAACTCAGCTTCTATTCGTCGAATGCAAATTTGCGACATAGCGATTTGTAGCTTAAAACACGACACATCGACAAACCTCATGCCGATCTGCGACGTACTTGTATAGTTTCGTCAAACGTCGATCGTTTCGAGTGGTAGGCAATCCGGTAGTCAATGGCGATTCATGGCCTCACAGATATAAACAACTATAACTCCGCTTCTATTCGTCGTATGCGAATCTGCGACCTAGCAATTTGTAGCTTAAAACACGCCCCAATGAACCACCTTATACCGATCTGCGACGAACTTGCATAGTTTCGTCAAACATCGATCGATTCTAGTGGAAAGCAATCCGGCCGTCAATGGTGATTCATGGCCTGACAGATATAAACAACTATAAATCCGCTTCTATTCGTCGTATGCGAATCTGCGACCTAGCAATTTGTAGCTTAAAACACGCCCCAATGAACCACCTTATACCGATCTGCGACGAACTTGCATAGTTTCGTCAAACATCGATCGATTCTAGTGGAAAGCAATCCGGCCGTCAATGGTGATTCATGGCCTCACAGATATAAACAACAATAACTCCGCTTCTATTCGTCGTATGCGAATATGCGACATAGCAGTTTGTAGCTTAAAACACGTCACATCGACCCACCTTCTGCCGATCTGCGACGAACTTGCATGGTTTCGTCAAACGTCGATCGTTTCGAGTGGTAGGGAATCCGGCCGTCAATGGTGATTCATGGCCTCACAGATATAAACAACAATAACTCCGCTTCTATACGTCGTATGCAAATCTGCGACATAGCAATTTGTAGCAAAAAACACGACCCGACGACCCACCTTTTACCGATCTGCGACGAACTTGCATAGTTTCGTCAAACATCGATCGTTTCGAGTGGTAGGCAATCCGGCCGTCAATGGTGATTCATGGCCAGACAGATATAAACAACTATAAATCCGCTTCTATTCGTCGATTGCAAATCTGCGACATAGCAATTTGTAGCATAAAACACGTCACATCGACCCACCTTGTGCCGATCAGCGACGAACTTGCATGGTTTCGTCAAACGTCGATCGTTTCGAGTGGTAGGGAATCCGGCCGTCAATGGTGATTCATGGCCTCACAGATATAAACAACAATAACTCCGCTTCTATTCGTCGTATGCGAATCTGCGACATAGCAATTTTTAGCTTAAAACACGCCCCAACGAACCACCTTATACCGATCTGCGACGAACTTGCATAGTTTTGTCAAACATCGATCGTTTCGAGTGAAAAGCAATCCGGCCGTCAATGGTGATTCATGGCCTGACAGATATAAACAACTATAACTCCGCTTCTATTCGTCGAATGCAAATCTGCGACATAGCAATTTGTAGCTTAAAACTCGTCACATCGACCCACCTTGTGCCGATGTGCGACGAACTTGCATAGTTTCGTCAAACATCGATCGTTTCGAGTGGTAGGCAATCCGGCCGTCAATGGTGATTCATGGCCTCACAGATATAAACAACAATAACTCCGCTTCTATTCGTCGTATGCAAATCTGCGACATAGCAATTTGTAGCATAAAACACGCCCCAACGAACCACCTTATACAGATCTGCGACGAACTTGCATAGTTTTGTCAAACATCGATTGTATCGAGTGGAAAGCAATCCGGCCGTCAATGGTGATTCATGGCCTGACAGATATAAACAACTATAACTCAGCTTCTATTCGTCGAATGCAAATTTGCGACATAGCGATTTGTAGCTTAAAACACGACACATCGACAAACCTCATGCCGATCTGCGACGTACTTGTATAGTTTCGTCAAACGTCGATCGTTTCGAGTGGTAGGCAATCCGGCCGTCAATGGTGATTCATGGCCTCACAGATATAAACAACTATAACTCCGCTTCTATTCGTCGTATGCGAATCTGCGACCTAGCAATTTGTAGCTTAAAACACGCCCCAATGAACCACCTTATACCGATCTGCGACGAACTTGCATAGTTTCGTCAAACATCGATCGATTCTAGTGGAAAGCAATCCGGCCGTCAATGGTGATTCATGGCCTCACAGATATAAACAACAATAACTCCGCTTCTATTCGTCGTATGCGAATATGCGACATAGCAGTTTGTAGCTTAAAACACGTCACATCGACCCACCTTCTGCCGATCTGCGACGAACTTGCATGGTTTCGTCAAACGTCGATCGTTTCGAGTGGTAGGGAATCCGGCCGTCAATGGTGATTCATGGCCTCACAGATATAAACAACAATAACTCCGCTTCAATTCGTCGTATGCGAATCTGCGACATAGCAATTTGTAGCATAAAACACGTCACATCGACCCACCTTGTGCCGATCTGCGACGAACTTGCATAGTTTCGTCGAACATCGATCGTTTCGAGTGGTAGGGAATCCGGCCGTCAATGGTGATTAATGGCCTCACAGATATAAACAACAATAACTCCGCTTGTATTCGTCGTATGCAAATCTGCGACATAGCGATTTGTAGCTTAAAACACGACACATCGACCCACTTCATGCCGATCTGCGACGAACTTGCATAGTTTTGTCAAACATCGATCGTTTCGAGTGAAAAGCAATCCGGCCGTCAATGGTGATTCATGGCCTGACAGATATAAACAACTATAACTCAGCTTCTATTCGTCGAATGCAAATTTGCGACATAGCGATTTGTAGCTTAAAACACGACACATCGACAAACCTCATGCCGATCTGCGACGTACTTGTATAGTTTCGTCAAACGTCGATCGTTTCGAGTGGTAGGCAATCCGGTAGTCAATGGCGATTCATGGCCTCACAGATATAAACAACTATAACTCCGCTTCTATTCGTCGTATGCGAATCTGCGACCTAGCAATTTGTAGCTTAAAACACGCCCCAATGAACCACCTTATACCGATCTGCGACGAACTTGCATAGTTTCGTCAAACATCGATCGATTCTAGTGGAAAGCAATCCGGCCGTCAATGGTGATTCATGGCCTCACAGATATAAACAACAATAACTCCGCTTCTATTCGTCGTATGCGAATATGCGACATAGCAGTTTGTAGCTTAAAACACGTCACATCGACCCACCATCTGCCGATCTGCGACGAACTTGCATGGTTTCGTCAAACGTCGATCGTTTCGAGTGGTAGGGAATCCGGCCGTCAATGGTGATTCATGGCCTCACAGATATAAACAACAATAACTCCGCTTCTATTCGTCGTATGCGAATCTGCGACATAGCAATTTGTAGCATAAAACACGCCCCAACGAACCACCTTATACCGATCTGCGACGAACTTGCATAGTTTTGTCAAACATCGATCGTTTCGAGTGGAAAGCAATCCGGCCTTTAATGGTGATTCATGGCCTCATAGATATAAACAACAATAACTCCGCTTCTATTCGTCGAATGCGAATCTGCGACATAGCAATTTGTAGCTTAAAACACGCCCCAACGAACCACCTTATACCGATCTGCGACGAGCTTGCATAGTTTTGTCAAACATCGATCGTTTCGAGTGGAAAGCAATCCGGCCGTCAATGGCGATTCATGGCCTGACAGATATAAACAACTATAACTCCGCTTCTATTCGTCGAATGCAAATCTGCGACATAGCAATTTGTAGCATAAAACACGACACATCGACCCACCTCATGCCGATCTGCGACGTACTTGTATAGTTTCGTCAAACGACGATCGTTTCGAGTGGTAGGCAATCCGGTAGTCAATGGCGATTCATGGCCTCACAGATATAAACAACTATAACTCCGCTTCTATTCGTCGTATGCGAATCTGCGACATAGCAATTTGTAGCTTAAAACATGCCCCAACGACCCACCTTATACCGATCTGCGACGAACTTGCATAGTTTTGTCAAACATCGATCGTTTCGAGTGGAAAGCAATCCGGCCGTCAATGGCGATTCATGGCCTGACAGATATAAACAACTATAACTCCGCTTCTATTCGTCGAATGCAAATCTGCGACATAGCAATTTGTAGCTTAAAACACGTCACACCGACCCACCTTGTGCCGATCTGCGACGAACTTGCATAGTTTCGTCAAACATCGATCGTTTCGAGTGGTAGGCAATCCGGCCGTCAATGGTGATTCATGGCCTCACAGATATAAACAACAATAACACCGCTTCTATTCGTTAAATGCGAATATGCGACGTAGCAATTTGTAGCTTAAAACACGTCACATCGACCCACCTTCTGCCGATCTGCGACGAACTTGCATGGTTTCGTCAAACGTCGATCGTTTCGAGTGGTAGGGAATCCGGCCGTCAATGGTGATTCATGGCCTCACAGATATATACAACAATAACTCCGCTTTTGTTCGTCGTATGCGAATCTGCGACATAGCAATTTGTAGCTTAAAACACGCCCAAAAGAACCACCTTATACCGATCAGCGACGAACTTGCATAGTTTTGTCAAACATCGATCGTTTCGAGTGAAAAGCAATCCGGCCGTCAATGGTGATTCATGGCCTGACAGATATAAACAACTATAACTCCGCTTCTATTCGTCGAATGCAAATCTGCGACATAGCAATTTGTAGCATAAAACACGCCCCAACGAACCACCTTATACCGATCTGCGACGAACTTGCATAGTTTTGTCAAACATCGATCGTTTCGGGTGGAAAGCAATCCGGCCGTCAATGGTGATTCATGGCCTGACAGATATAAACAACTATAACTCAGCTTCTATTCGTCGAATGCAAATTTCCGACATAGCAATTTGTAGCTTAAAACACGTCACATCGACCCACCTTGTGCCGATCTGCGACGAACTTGCATAGTTTCGTCAAACAGTGATCGTTTCGAGTGGTAGGCAATCCGGCCGTCAATGGTGATTCATGGCCTCAAAGATATAAACAACAATAACTCCGCTTCTATACGTCGTATGCAAATCTGCGACATAGCAATTTGTAGCAAAAAACACGACCCAACGACCCACCGTTTACCGATCTGCGTCGAACTTGCATAGTTTCGTCAAACATCGATCGTCTCGAGTGGTAGGCAATCCGGCCGTCAATGGTGATTCATGGCCAGACAGATATAAACAACTATAACTCCGCTTCTATTCGTCGAATGCAAATCTGCGACATAGCAATTTGTAGCATAAAACACGTCACATCGACCCACCTTGTGCCGATCTGGGACGAACTTGCATGGTTTCGTCAAACGTCGATCGTTTCGAGTGGTAGGGAATCCGGCCGTCAATGGTGATTCATGGCCTCACAGATATAAACCACAATAACTCCGCTTCTATTCGTCGTATGCGAATCTGCGACATAGCAATTTGCAGCTTAAAACACGCCCCAACGAACCACCTTATACCGATCTGCGACGAACTTGCATATTTTCGTCAAACATCGATCGATTCTAGTGGAAAGCGATCCGGCCGTCAATGGTGATTCATGACCAGACAGATATAAACAACTATACCACCGCTTCTATTCGTCGTATGCGAATATGCGACGTAGCAATTTGTAGCTTAAAACACGTCACATAGACCCACCTTCTGCCGATCTGCGACGAACTTGCATGGTTTTGTAGCATGCGGAAAAAATCGGACTCGGGTGGGCCGGGATTCGAACCCGGGTCTTCCGATTGCCGGTCGGGTGCTCTAACCAACTAAGCTACCCAAGCCCTTATCCAATTCTCTCCGCTATGCCCTTTTATACTGACACGTTATCAACCATCGTTCCTCTACTACAGATCGGCCATCCTGACAATGTGGCCGTCCTCGGACACAACAGTCCAGACGGACGCACACACACACACATTGTCAGCCGCTGGCTCCAAACAGAAACAGAAACAGAAACAGAAACATAACGTAAGACGTTCTTTTGTCAGGAATCGCGTGGCGTTTATCCCACTTCTGAAAACTGTAGCATGCGGAAAAAATCGGACTCGGGTGGGCCGGGATTCGAACCCGGGTCTTCCGATTGCCGGTCGGGTGCTCTAACCAACTAAGCTACCCAAGCCCTTATCCAATTCTCTCCGCTATGCCCTTTTATACTGACACGTTATCAACCATCGTTCCTCTACTACAGTTTCGTCAAACATCGATCGTTTCGAGTGAAAAGCAATCCGGCCGTCAATGATGATTCATGGCCTGGCAGATATAAGCAACTATAACTCCGCTTCTATTCGTCGAATGCAAATCTCCGACATAGCAATTTGTAGCTTAAAACACGTCACATCGACCCACCTTGTGCCGATCTGCGACGAACTTGCATAGTTTCGTCAAACGTCGATTGTTTCGAGTGGTAGGCAATCCGGCCGTCAATGATGATTCATGGCCTGGCAGATATAAATAACAATAACTCCGCTTCTATTCGTCGTATGCGAATATGCGACATAGCAATTTGTAGCTTAAAACACGTCACATAGACCCACCTTCTGCCGATCTGCGACGAACTTGCATTGTTTCGTCAAACGTCGATCGTTTCGAGTGGTAGGGAATCCGGCCGTCAATGGTGATTCATGGCCTCACAGATATAAACAAATATAACACCGCATCTATTCGTCGAATGCAAATCTGCGACATAGCAATTTGTAGCTTAAAACTCGTCACATCGACCCACCTTTTGCCGATGTCCGACGAACTTGCATCGTTTCGTCAAACATCGATCGTTTCGAGTGGTAGGCAATCCGGCCGTCAATGGTGACTCATGGCCTGACAGATATAAACAACTATAACTCAGCTTCTATTCGTCGAATGCAAATTTGCGACATAGCGATTTGTAGCTTAAAACACGACACATCGACCCACCTCATGCCGATCTGCGACGTACTTGTATAGTTTCGTCAAACGTCGATCGTTTCGAGTGGTAGGCAATCCGGTAGTCAATGGCGATTCATGGCCTCACAGATATAAACAACAACAACTCCGCTTCTATTCGTCGTATGCGAATCTGCGACATAGCAATTTTTAGCTTAAAACACGCCCCAACGAACCACCTTATACCGATCTGCGACGAACTTGCATAGTTTTGTCAAACATCGATCGTTTCGAGTGGAAAGCAATCCGGCTGTCAATGGTGATTCATGGCCTGACAGATATAGACAACTGAAACTCCGCTTCTATTCGTCGAATGCAAATCAGCGACATAGCAATTTGTAGCTTAAAACACGTCACATCGACCCACCTTGTGCCGATCTGCGACGAACTTGCATGGTTTCGTCAAACGTCGATCGTTTCGAGTGGTAGGGAATCCGGCCGTCAATGGTGATTCATGGCCTCACAGATATAAACAACTATAACTCCGCTTCTATTCGTCGAATGCAAATCTGCGACATAGCAATTTGTACCTTAAAACACGTCACATCGACCCACCTTGTGCCGATCTGCGACGAACTTGCATGGTTTCGTCAAACGTCGATCGTTTCGAGTGGCAGGGAATCCGGCCGTCAATGGTGATTCATGGCCTCACAGATATAAACAACAATAACTCCGCTTCTATTCGTCGTATGCGAATCTGCGACATAGCAATTTGTAGCTTAAAACACGACACATCGACCCACCTCGTGCCGATCTGCGACGTACTTGTATAGTTTCGTCAAACGTCGATCGTTTTGAGTTGTAGGCAATCCGGTAGTCAATGGCGATTCATGGCCTCACAGATATAAACAACTATAACTCCGCTCCTATTCGTCGAATGCAAATCTGCGACATAGCAATTTGTAGCATAAAACACGTCACATCGACCCACCTTGTGCCGATCTGCGACGAACTTGCATGGTTTCGTCAAACGTCGATCGTTTCGAGTGGTAGGGAATCCGGCCGTCAATGGTGATTCATGGCCTCACAGATATAAACAACTATAACTCCGCTTCTATTCGTCGAATGCAAATCTGCGACATAGCAATTTGTAGCTTAAAACACGCCCCAACGAACCACCTTATACCGATCTGCGACGAACTTGCATAGTTTCGTCAAACATCGATCGTTTCGAGTGGAAAGCAATCCGGCCGTCAATGGTGATTCATGGCCTCACAGATATAAACAACTATAAGTCCGCTTCTATACGTCGTATGCGAATCTGTGACATAGCAATTTGTAGCTTAAAACACGCCCCAACGAACCACCTTATACCGATCTGCGACAAACTTGCATAGTTTCGTCAAACATCGATCGTTTCGAGTGGAAAGCAATCCGGCCGTCAATGGTGATTCATGGCCTCACAGATATAAACAACAATAACTCCGCTTCTATTCGTCGTATGCAAATCTGCGACATAGCAATTTGTAGCATAAAACACGCGCCAACGAACCACCTTATACCGAACTGCGACGAACTTGCATAGTCTCGTCAGACATCGATCGTTTGGAGTGGAAAGCAATCCGGCCGTCAATGGTGATTCATGGCCTCACAGATATAAACAACAATAACTCCGCTTCTATTCGTCGTATGCGAATCTGCGACATAGCAATTTGTAGCTTAAAACACGCCCTAAAGAACCACCTTATACCGATCAGCGACGAACTTGCATAGTTTTGTCATACATCGATCATTTTGAGTGGAGAGCAATCCGGCCGTCAATGGTGATTCATGGCCTGACAGATATAAACAACTATAACTCCGCTTCTATTCGTCGAATGCAAATCTGCGACATAGCAATTTGTAGCTTAAAACACGTCACATCGAACCACCTTGTGCCGATCTGCGACGAACTTGCATAGTTTCGTCAAACATCGATCGTTTCGAGTGGAAAGCAATCCGGCCGTCAATGGTGATTCATGGCCTCACAGATATAAACAACAATAACTCCGCTTCTATTCGTCGTATGCGAATATGCGACATAGCAATTTGTAGCTTAAAACACGTCACATCGACCCACGTTGTGCCGATCTGCGACGAACTTGCATAGTTTCGTCAAACATCGATCGTTTCGAGTGGAAAGCAATCCGGCCGTCAATGGTGATTCATGGCCTCACAGATATAAACAACAATAACTCCGCTTCTATTCGTCGTATGCAAATCTGCGACATAGCAATTTGTAGCATAAAACACGCGCCAACGAACCACCTTATACCGAACTGCGACGAACTTGCATAGTCTCGTCAGACATCGATCGTTTGGAGTGGAAAGCAATCCGGCCGTCAATGGTGATTCATGGCCTCACAGATATAAACAACAATAACTCCGCTTCTATTCGTCGTATGCGAATCTGCGACATAGCAATTTGTAGCTTAAAACACGCCCTAAAGAACCACCTTATACCGATCAGCGACGAACTTGCATAGTTTTGTCATACATCGATCATTTTGAGTGGAGAGCAATCCGGCCGTCAATGGTGATTCATGGCCTGACAGATATAAACAACTATAACTCCGCTTCTATTCGTCGAATGCAAATCTGCGACATAGCAATTTGTAGCTTAAAACACGTCACATCGAACCACCTTGTGCCGATCTGCGACGAACTTGCATAGTTTCGTCAAACGTCGATCGTTACGAGTGGTAGGAAATCCGGCCGTCAATGGCGATTCATGGCCTCACAAATATAAACAACAATAACTCAGCTTCTATTCGTCGAATGCAAATTTGCTACATAGCGATTTGTAGCTTAATACACGACACATCGACCCACCTCATTCCGATCTGCGACGTACTTGTATAGTTTCGTCAAACGGCGATCGTTTCGAGTGGTAGGCAATCCGGTAGTCAATGGCGATTCATGGCCTCACAGATATAAACAACAATAACTCCGCTTCTATTCGTCGTATGCGAATCTGCGACATAGCAATTTGTAGCTTAAAACACGCCCTAAAGAACCACCTTATACCGATCATCGACGAACTTGCATAGTTTTGTCAAACATCGATCATTTTGAGTGGAAAGCAATCCGGCCGTCAATGGTGATTCATGGCCTGACACATATAAACAACTATAACTCCGCTTCTATTCGTCGAATGCAAATCTGCGACATAGCAATTTGTAGCTTAAAACACGTCACATCGAACCACCTTGTGCCGATCTGCGACGAACTTGCATAGTTTCGTCAAACATCGATCGTTTCGAGTGGTTGGCAATCCGGCCGTCAATGGTGATTCATGGCCTCACAGATATAAACAACAATAACTCCGCTTCTATTCGCCGTATGCAAATCTGCGACGTAGCAATTTGTAGCATAAAACACGGCCCAACGACCCACCTTATACCGATCTGCGACGAACTTGCATAGTTTTGTCAAACATCGATCGTTTCGAGTGGAAAGCAATCCGGCCGTCAATGGTGATTCATGGCCTCACAGATATAAACAACAATAACTCAGCTTCTATTCGTCGAATGCAAATTTGCTACATAGCGATTTGTAGCTTAAAACACGACACATCGACCCACCTCATTCCGATCTGCGACGTACTTGTATAGTTTCGTCAAACGGCGATCGTTTCGAGTGGAAAGCAATCCGGCCGTCAATGGCGATTCATGGCCTCACAGATATAAACAACTATAACTCCGCTTCTATTCGTCGTATGCAAATCTGCGACATAGAAATTTGTAGCTTAAAACACGTCACATCGACCCACCTTGTGCCGATCTGCGACGAACTTGCATGGTTTCGTCAAACGTCGGTCGTTTCGAGTGGTAGGGAATCCGGCCGTCAATGGTGATTCATGGCCTCACAGATATAAACAACAATAACTCAGCTTCTATTCGTCGAATGCAAATTTGCTACATAGCGATTTGTAGCTTAAAACACGACACATCGACCCACCTCATTCCGATCTGCGACGTACTTGTATAGTTTCGTCAAACGGCGATCGTTTCGAGTGGAAAGCAATCCGGCCGTCAATGGCGATTCATGGCCTCACAGATATAAACAACTATAACTCCGCTTCTATTCGTCGTATGCGAATCTGCGACCTAGCAATTTGTAGCATAAAACACGGCCCAACGACCCACCTTATACCGATCTGCGACGAACTTGCATAGTTTCGTCCAACATCGATCGTTTCGAGTGGAAAGCAATCCGGCCGTCAATGGTGATTCATGGCCTCACAGATATAAACAACTATAACTCCGCTTCTATTCGTCGAATGCAAATCTGCGACATAGCAATTTGTAGCTTAAAACACGTCACATCGAACCACCTTGCGCCGATCTGCGACGAACTTGCATGGTTTCGTCAAACGTCGATCTTTTCGAGGGGTAAGCAATCAGGTAGTCAATGGTGATTCATGGCCTCACAGATATAAACAACAATAACTCCGCTTCTATTCGTCGTATGCAAATCTGCGACATAGCAATTTGTAGCATAAAAAACGCCCCAACGAACCACCTTATACCGTTCTGCGACGAACTTGCATAGTTTCGTCAAACATCGATCGTTTCGAGTGGAAAGCAATCCGGCCGTCAATGGTGATTCATGGCCTCACAGATATAAACAACAATAACTCAGCTTCTATTCGTCGAATGCAAATTTGCTACATAGCGATTTGTAGCTTAAAACACGACACATCGACCCACCTCATTCCGATCTGCGACGTACTTGTATAGTTTCGTCAAACGGCGATCGTTTCGAGTGGAAAGCAATCCGGCCGTCAATGGCGATTCATGGCCTCACAGATATAAACAACTATAACTCCGCTTCTATTCGTCGTATGCAAATCTGCGACATAGAAATTTGTAGCTTAAAACACGTCACATCGACCCACCTTGTGCCGATCTGCGACGAACTTGCATGGTTTCGTCAAACGTCGGTCGTTTCGAGTGGTAGGGAATCCGGCCGTCAATGGTGATTCATGGCCTCACAGATATAAACAACAATAACTCAGCTTCTATTCGTCGAATGCAAATTTGCTACATAGCGATTTGTAGCTTAAAACACGACACATCGACCCACCTCATTCCGATCTGCGACGTACTTGTATAGTTTCGTCAAACGGCGATCGTTTCGAGTGGAAAGCAATCCGGCCGTCAATGGCGATTCATGGCCTCACAGATATAAACAACTATAACTCCGCTTCTATTCGTCGTATGCGAATCTGCGACCTAGCAATTTGTAGCATAAAACACGGCCCAACGACCCACCTTATACCGATCTGCGACGAACTTGCATAGTTTCGTCCAACATCGATCGTTTCGAGTGGAAAGCAATCCGGCCGTCAATGGTGATTCATGGCCTCACAGATATAAACAACTATAACTCCGCTTCTATTCGTCGAATGCAAATCTGCGACATAGCAATTTGTAGCTTAAAACACGTCACATCGAACCACCTTGCGCCGATCTGCGACGAACTTGCATGGTTTCGTCAAACGTCGATCTTTTCGAGGGGTAAGCAATCAGGTAGTCAATGGTGATTCATGGCCTCACAGATATAAACAACAATAACTCCGCTTCTATTCGTCGTATGCAAATCTGCGACATAGCAATTTGTAGCATAAAAAACGCCCCAACGAACCACCTTATACCGTTCTGCGACGAACTTGCATAGTTTCGTCAAACATCGATCGTTTCGAGTGGAAAGCAATCCGGCCGTCAATGGTGATTCATGGCCTCACAGATATAAACAACAATAACTCCGCTTCTATTCGTCGTATGCGAATATGCGACATAGCAATTTCTAGCTTAAAACACGTCACATCGACCCACCTTCTGCCGATCTGCGACGAACTTGCATGGTTTCGTCAAACGTCGATCGTTTCGAGTGGTAGGGAATCCGGCCGTCAATGTTGATTCATGGCCTCACAGATATAAACAACTATAACTCCGCTTCTATTCGTCGAATGCAAATCTGCGACATAGCAATTTGTAGCTTAAAACACGTCACATCGACCCACGTTGTGCCGATCTGCGACGAACTTGCATAGTTTCGTCAAACATCGATCGTTTCGAGTGGAAAGCAATCCGGCCGTCAATGGTGATTCATGGCCTCACAGATATAAACAACAATAACTCCGCTTCTATTCGTCGTATGCAAATCTGCGACATAGCAATTTGTAGCATAAAACACGCGCCAACGAACCACCTTATACCGAACTGCGACGAACTTGCATAGTCTCGTCAGACATCGATCGTTTGGAGTGGAAAGCAATCCGGCCGTCAATGGTGATTCATGGCCTCACAGATATAAACAACAATAACTCCGCTTCTATTCGTCGTATGCGAATCTGCGACATAGCAATTTGTAGCTTAAAACACGCCCTAAAGAACCACCTTATACCGATCAGCGACGAACTTGCATAGTTTTGTCATACATCGATCATTTTGAGTGGAGAGCAATCCGGCCGTCAATGGTGATTCATGGCCTGACAGATATAAACAACTATAACTCCGCTTCTATTCGTCGAATGCAAATCTGCGACATAGCAATTTGTAGCTTAAAACACGTCACATCGAACCACCTTGTGCCGATCTGCGACGAACTTGCATAGTTTCGTCAAACGTCGATCGTTACGAGTGGTAGGAAATCCGGCCGTCAATGGCGATTCATGGCCTCACAAATATAAACAACAATAACTCAGCTTCTATTCGTCGAATGCAAATTTGCTACATAGCGATTTGTAGCTTAAAACACGACACATCGACCCACCTCATTCCGATCTGCGACGTACTTGTATAGTTTCGTCAAACGGCGATCGTTTCGAGTGGTAGGCAATCCGGTAGTCAATGGCGATTCATGGCCTCACAGATATAAACAACAATAACTCCGCTTCTATTCGTCGTATGCGAATCTGCGACATAGCAATTTGTAGCTTAAAACACGCCCTAAAGAACCACCTTATACCGATCATCGACGAACTTGCATAGTTTTGTCAAACATCGATCATTTTGAGTGGAAAGCAATCCGGCCGTCAATGGTGATTCATGGCCTGACACATATAAACAACTATAACTCCGCTTCTATTCGTCGAATGCAAATCTGCGACATAGCAATTTGTAGCTTAAAACACGTCACATCGAACCACCTTGTGCCGATCTGCGACGAACTTGCATAGTTTCGTCAAACATCGATCGTTTCGAGTGGTTGGCAATCCGGCCGTCAATGGTGATTCATGGCCTCACAGATATAAACAACAATAACTCCGCTTCTATTCGCCGTATGCAAATCTGCGACGTAGCAATTTGTAGCATAAAACACGGCCCAACGACCCACCTTATACCGATCTGCGACGAACTTGCATAGTTTTGTCAAACATCGATCGTTTCGAGTGGAAAGCAATCCGGCCGTCAATGGTGATTCATGGCCTCACAGATATAAACAACAATAACTCAGCTTCTATTCGTCGAATGCAAATTTGCTACATAGCGATTTGTAGCTTAAAACACGACACATCGACCCACCTCATTCCGATCTGCGACGTACTTGTATAGTTTCGTCAAACGGCGATCGTTTCGAGTGGAAAGCAATCCGGCCGTCAATGGCGATTCATGGCCTCACAGATATAAACAACTATAACTCCGCTTCTATTCGTCGTATGCAAATCTGCGACATAGAAATTTGTAGCTTAAAACACGTCACATCGACCCACCTTGTGCCGATCTGCGACGAACTTGCATGGTTTCGTCAAACGTCGGTCGTTTCGAGTGGTAGGGAATCCGGCCGTCAATGGTGATTCATGGCCTCACAGATATAAACAACAATAACTCAGCTTCTATTCGTCGAATGCAAATTTGCTACATAGCGATTTGTAGCTTAAAACACGACACATCGACCCACCTCATTCCGATCTGCGACGTACTTGTATAGTTTCGTCAAACGGCGATCGTTTCGAGTGGAAAGCAATCCGGCCGTCAATGGCGATTCATGGCCTCACAGATATAAACAACTATAACTCCGCTTCTATTCGTCGTATGCAAATCTGCGACATAGAAATTTGTAGCTTAAAACACGTCACATCGACCCACCTTGTGCCGATCTGCGACAAACTTGCATAGTTTCGTCAAACATCGATCGTTTCGAGTGGTAGGCAATCCGGCCGTCAATGGTGATTCATGGCCTCACAGATATAAACAACAATAACTCCGCTTCTATTCGTCGTATGCAAATCTGCGACATAGCAATTTGTAGCATAAAACACGCCCCAACGAACCACCTTATACCGATCTGCGACGAACTTGCATAGTTTCGTCAAACATCGATCGTTTCGAGTGGAAAGCAATCCGGCCGTCAATGGTGATTCATGGCCTGACAGATATAAACAACTATAACTCCGCTTCTATTCGTCGTATGCGAATCTGCGACCTAGCAATTTGTAGCATAAAACACGGCCCAACGACCCACCTTATACCGATCTGCGACGAACTTGCATAGTTTCGTCCAACATCGATCGTTTCGAGTGGAAAGCAATCCGGCCGTCAATGGTGATTCATGGCCTCACAGATATAAACAACTATAACTCCGCTTCTATTCGTCGAATGCAAATCTGCGACATAGCAATTTGTAGCTTAAAACACGTCACATCGAACCACCTTGCGCCGATCTGCGACGAACTTGCATGGTTTCGTCAAACGTCGATCTTTTCGAGGGGTAAGCAATCAGGTAGTCAATGGTGATTCATGGCCTCACAGATATAAACAACAATAACTCCGCTTCTATTCGTCGTATGCAAATCTGCGACATAGCAATTTGTAGCATAAAACACGCCCCAACGAACCACCTTATACCGTTCTGCGACGAACTTGCATAGTTTCGTCAAACATCGATCGTTTCGAGTGGAAAGCAATCCGGCCGTCAATGGTGATTCATGGCCTCACAGATATAAACAACAATAACTCCGCTTCTATTCGTCGTATGCGAATATGCGACATAGCAATTTCTAGCTTAAAACACGTCACATCGACCCACCTTCTGCCGATCTGCGACGAACTTGCATGGTTTCGTCAAACGTCGATCGTTTCGAGTGGTAGGGAATCCGGCCGTCAATGTTGATTCATGGCCTCACAGATATAAACAACTATAACTCCGCTTCTATTCGTCGAATGCAAATCTGCGACATAGCAATTTGTAGCTTAAAACACGTCACATCGACCCACGTTGTGCCGATCTGCGACGAACTTGCATAGTTTCGTCAAACATCGATCGTTTCAAGTGGTAGGCAATCCGGCCGTCAATGGTGATTCATGGCCTCACAGATATAAACAACAATAACTCCGCTTCTATTCGTCGAATGCAAATCTGCGACATAGCAATTTGTAGCTTAAAACACGCCCCAACGAACCACCTTATACCGATCTGCGACGAACTTGCATAGTTTTGTCAAACATCGATCGTTTCGAGTGGAAAGCAATCCGGCCGTCAATGGTGATTCATGGCCTCACAGATTTAAACAACTATAACTCCGCTTCTATTCGTCGAATGCAAATCTGCGACATAGCAATTTGTAGCTTAAAACACGTCACATCGAACCACCTTGCGCCGATCTGCGACGAACTTGCATGGTTTCGTCAAACATCGATCGTTTCGAGTGGTAGACAATCCGGCCGTCAATGGTGATTCATGGCCTCACAGATATAAACAACAATAACTCCGCTTCTATTCGTCGAATGCAAATCTGCGACATAGCAATTTGTAGCTTAAAACACGACACATCGACCCACCTCATGCCGATCTGCGACGTACTTGTATAGTTTCGTCAAACGTCGATCGTTTCGAGTGGTAGGCAATCCGGTAGTCAATGGCGATTCATGGCCTCACAGATATAAACAACTATAACTCCGCTTCTATTCGTCGTATGCGAATCTGCGACCTAGCAATTTGTAGCTTAAAACACGCCCCAATGAACCACCTTATACCGATCTGCGACGAACTTGCATAGTTTCGTCAAACATCGATCGATTCTAGTGGAAAGCAATCCGGCCGTCAATGGTGATTCATGGCCAGACAGATATAAACAACTATAACTCCGCTTCTATTCGTCGAATGCAAATCTGCGACATAGCAATTTGTAGCATAAAACACGTCACATCGACCCACCTTGTGCCGATCTGCGACGAACTTGCATGGTTTCGTCAAACGTCGATCGTTTCGAGTGGTAGGGAATCCGGCCGTCAATGGTGATTCATGGCCTCACAGATATAAACAACTATAACTCCACTCCTATTCGTCGAATGCAAATCTGCGACATAGCAATTTGTAGCTTAAAACACGACACATCGACCCACCTTGTGCCGATCTGCGACGAACTTGCATAGTTTCGTCAAACATCGATCGTTTCGAGTGGTAGGCAATCCGGCCGTCATTGGTGATTCATGGCCTCACAGATATAAACAACAAAACCTCCGCTTCTATTCGTCGTATGCAAATCTGCGACATAGCAATTTGTAGCATAAAACACGCCCCAACGAACCACCTTATACCGATCTGCGACGAACTTGCATAGTTTTGTCAAACATCGATCGTTTCGAGTGGAAAGCAATCCGGCCGTCAATGGTGATTCATGGCCTCACAGATTTAAACAACTATAACTCCGCTTCTATTCGTCGAATGCAAATCTGCGACATACCAATTTGTAGCTTAAAACACGTCACATCGAACCACCTTGCGCCGATCTGCGACGAACTTGCATGGTTTCGTCAAACATCGATCGTTTCGAGTGGTAGGCAATCCGACCGTCAATGGTGATTCATGGCCTCACAGATATAAACAACAATAACTCCGCTTCTATTCGTCGAATGCAAATCTGCGACATAGCAATTTGTAGCTTAAAACACGACACATCGACCCACCTCATGCCGATATGCGACGTACTTGTATAGTTTCGTCAAACGTCGATCGTTTCGAGTGGTAGGCAATCCGGTAGTCAATGGCGATTCATGGCCTCACAGATATAAACAACTATAACTCCGCTTCTATTCGTCGTATGCGAATCTGCGACCTAGCAATTTGTAGCTTAAAACACGCCCCAATGAACCACCTTATACCGATCTGCGACGAACTTGCATAGTTTCGTCAAACATCGATCGATTCTAGTGGAAAGCAATCCGGCCGTCAATGGTGATTCATGGCCAGACAGATATAAACAACTATAACTCCGCTTCTATTCGTCGAATGCAAATCTGCGACATAGCAATTTGTAGCATAAAACACGTCACATCGACCCACCTTGTGCCGATCTGCGACGAACTTGCATGGTTTCGTCAAACGTCGATCGTTTCGAGTGGTAGGGAATCCGGCCGTCAATGGTGATTCATGGCCTCACAGATATAAACAACTATAACTCCGCTTCTATTCGTCGAATGCAAATCTGCGACATAGCAATTTGTAGCTTAAAACACGACACATCGACCCACCTTGTGCCGATCTGCGACGAACTTGCATAGTTTCGTCAAACATCGATCGTTTCGAGTGGTAGGCAATCCGGCCGTCATTGGTGATTCATGGCCTCACAGATATAAACAACAAAATCTCCGCTTCTATTCGTCGTATGCAAATCTGCGACATAGCAATTTGTAGCATAAAACACGCCCCAACGAACCACCTTATACCGATCTGTGACGAACTTGCATGGTTTCGTCAAACATCGATCGTTTCGAGTGGTAGGCAATCCGACCGTCAATGGTGATTCATGGCCTCACAGATATAAACAACAATAACTCCGCTTCTATTCGTCGAATGCAAATCTGCGACATAGCAATTTGTAGCTTAAAACACGACACATCGACCCACCTCATGCCGATATGCGACGTACTTGTATAGTTTCGTCAAACGTCGATCGTTTCGAGTGGTAGGCAATCCGGCCGTCATTGGTGATTCATGGCCTCACAGATATAAACAACAAAACCTCCGCTTCTATTCGTCGTATGCAAATCTGCGACATAGCAATTTGTAGCATAAAACACGCCCCAACGAACCACCTTATACCGATCTGCGACGAACTTGCATAGTTTTGTCAAACATCGATCGTTTCGAGTGGAAAGCAATCCGGCCGTCAATGGTGATTCATGACCTGACAGATATAAACAATTATAACTCCGCTTCTATTCGTCGAATGCAAATCTGCGACATAGCAATTTGTAGCTTAAAACACCTTACATCGACCCACCTTGTGCCGATCTGCGACAAACTTGCATAGTTTCGTCAAACATCAATCGTTTCGAGTGGTAGGCAATCCGGCCGTCAATGGTGATTCATGGCCTCACAGATATAAACAACAATAACTCCGCTTCTATTCGTCGTATGCAAATCTGCGACATAGCAATTTGTAGCATAAAACACGCCCCAACGAACCACCTTATATCGATCTGCGACGAACTTGCATAGTTTCGTCAAACGACGATCGTTTCGAGTGGTAGGCAATCCGGTAGTCAATGGCGATTCATGGCCTCACAGATATAAACAACTATAAGTCCGCTTCTATACGCCGTATGCGAATCTGCGACATAGCAATTTGTAGCTTAAAACACGCCCCAACGAACCACCTTATACCGATCTGCGGCGAACTTGCATAGTTTCGTCAAACATCGATCGTTTCGAGTGGAAAGCAATCCGGCCGTCAATGGTGATTCATGGCCTGACAGATATAAACAACTATAACTCCGCTTCTATTCGTCGAATGCAAATCTGCGACATAGCAATTTGTAGCTTAAAACACGCCCCAACGAACCACCTTATACCGATCTGCGACGAACTTGCATAGTTTTGTCAAACATCGATCGTTTCGAGTGGAAAGCAATCCGGCCGTCAATGGTGATTCATGGCCTCACAGATATAAACAACAATAACTCCGCTTCTATTCGTCGTATGCAAATCTGCGACATAGCAATTTGTAGCATAAAACACGCCCCAACGAACCACCTTATACCGATCTGCGACGAACTTGCATAGTTTTGTCAAACATCGATCGTTTCGAGTGGAAAGCAATCCGGCCGTCAATGGCGATTCATGGCCTCACAGATTTAAACAACAATAACTCCGCTTCTATTCGTCGTATGCGAATATGCGACATAGCAATTTGTAGCTTAAAACACGCCACATCGAACCACCTTGTGCCGATCTGCGACGAACTTGCATTTTTTCGTCAAACATCGATCGTTTCGAGTGGAAAGCAATCCGGCCGTCAATGGTGATTCATGGCCTCAAAGATATAAACAACACTAACTCCGCTTCTATTCGTCGTATGCAAATCTGCGACATAGCAATTTGTAGCTTAAAACACGTCACATCGACCCACCTTGTGCCGATCTGCGACGAACTTGCATGGTTTCGTCAAACGTCGATCGTTTCGAGTGGTAGGGAATCCGGCCGTCAATGGTGATTCATGGCCTCACAGATATAAACAACAATAACTCCGCTTCTATTCGTCGTATGCAAATCTGCGACATAGCAATTTGTAGCATAAAACACGCCCCAACGAACCACCTTATACCGATCTGCGACGAACTTGCATAGTTTCGTCAAACATCGATCGTTTCGAGTGGAAAGCAATCCGGCCGTCAATGGTGATTCATGGCCTCAAAGATATAAACAACAATAACTCCGCTTCTATTCGTCGTATGCAAATCTGCGACATAGCAATTTGTAGCTTAAAACACGACACATCGACCCACCTTGTGCCGATCTGCGACGAACTTGCATAGTTTCGTCACACATCGATCGTTTCGAGTGGAAAGCAATCCGGCCGTCAATGGTGATTCATGGCCTCAAAGATACAAACAACAATAACTCCGCTTCTATTCGTCGTATGCAAATCTGCGACATAGCAATTTGTAGCTTAAAACACGACACATCGACCCACCTCATGCCGATCTGCGACGTACTTGTATAGTTTCGTCAAACGTCGATCGTTTCGAGTGGTAGGCAATCCGGTAGTCAATGGCGATTCATGGCCTCATAGATATAAACAACTATAAGTCCGCTTCTATACGTCGTATGCGAATCTGCGACATTGCAATTTGTAGCTTAAAACACGTCACATCGACCCACCTTCTGCCGATCTGCGACGAACTTGCATGGTTTCGTCAAACGTCGATCGTTTCGAGTGGTAGGCAATCCGGCCGTCAATGGTGATTCATGGCCTCACAGATACAAACAACAATAACTCCGCTTCTATTCGTCGTATGCGAATATGCGACATAGCAATTTGTAGCTTAAAACACGTCACATCGACCCACCTTGTGCCGATCTGCGACGAACTTGCATGGTTTCGTCAAACGTCGATCGTTTCGAGTGGTAGGCAATCCGGCCGTCAATGGTGATTCACGGCCTCACAGATATAAACAACTATAACTCCGCTTCTATTCGTCGAATGCAAATCTGCGACATAGCAATTTGTAGCTTAAAACACGACACATCGACCCACCTCATGCCGATCTGCGACGTACTTGTATAGTTTCGTCAAACGTCGATCGTTTCGAGTGGTAGGCAATCCGGTAGTCAATGGCGATTCATGGCCTCACAGATATAAACAACTATAACTCCGCTTCTATTCGTCGTATGCGAATCTGCGACCTAGCAATTTGTAGCTTAAAACACGCCCCAATGAACCACCTTATACCGATCTGCGACGAACTTGCATAGTTTCGTCAAACATCGATCGATTCTAGTGGAAAGCAATCCGGCCGTCAAAAGTGATTCATGGTCAGACAGATATAAACAACTATAACTCCGCTTCTATTCGTCGAATGCAAATCTGTGACATAGCAATTTGTAGCATAAAACACGTCACATCGACCCACCTTATACCGATCTGCGACGAACTTGCATAGTTTTGTCAAACATCGATCGTTTCGAGTGGAAAGCAATCCGGCCGTCAATGGTGATTCATGACCTGACGGATATAAACAATTATAACTCCGCTTCTATTCGTCGAATGCAAATCTGCGACATAGCAATTTGTAGCTTAAAACACGTTACATCGACCCACCTTGTGCCGATCTGCGACGAACTTGCATAGTTTCGTCAAACATCGATCGTTTCGAGTGGTAGGCAATCCGGCCGTCAATGGTGATTCATGGCCTCACAGATATAAACAACAATAACTCCGCTTCTATTTGTCGTATGCAAATCTGCGGCATAGCAATTTGTAGCTCAAAACACGCCCCAATGAACCACCTTATACCGATCTGCGACGAACTTGCATAGTTTCGTCAAACATCGATCGATTCTAGTGGAAAGCAATCCGGCCGTCAATGGTGATTCATGGCCAGCCAGATATAAACAACTATAACTCCGCTTCTATTCGTCGTATGCGAATCTGCGACCTAGCAATTTGTAGCATAAAACACGGCCCAACGACCCACCTTATACCGATCTGCGACGAACTTGCATAGTTTCGTCCAACATCGATCGTTTCGAGTGGAAAGCAATCCGGCCGTCAATGGTGATTCATGGCCTCACAGATATAAACAACTATAACTCCGCTTCTATTCGTCGAATGCAAATCTGCGACATAGCAATTTGTAGCTTAAAACACGTTACATCGACCCACCTTGTGCCGATCTGCGACAAACTTGCATAGTTTCGTCAAACATCGATCGTTTCGAGTGGTAGGCAATCCGGCCGTCAATGGTGATTCATGGCCTCACAGATATAAACAACAATAACTCCGCTTCTATTCGTCGTATGCAAATCTGCGACATAGCAATTTGTAGCATAAAACACGCCCCAACGAACCACCTTATACCGATCTGCGACGAACTTGCATAGTTTCGTCAAACATCGATCGTTTCGAGTGGAAAGCAATCCGGCCGTCAATGGTGATTCATGGCCTGACAGATATAAACAACTATAACTCCGCTTCTATTCGTCGTATGCGAATCTGCGACCTAGCAATTTGTAGCATAAAACACGGCCCAACGACCCACCTTATACCGATCTGCGACGAACTTGCATAGTTTCGTCCAACATCGATCGTTTCGAGTGGAAAGCAATCCGGCCGTCAATGGTGATTCATGGCCTCACAGATATAAACATCTATAACTCCGCTTCTATTCGTCGAATGCAAATCTGCGACATAGCAATTTGTAGCCTAAAACACGTCACATCGAACCACCTTGCGCCGATCTGCGACGAACTTGCATGGTTTTGTCAAACATCGATCGTTTCGAGTGGAAAGCAATCCGGCCGTCAATGGTGATTCATGGCCTGACAGATATAAACAACTATAACTCCGCTTCTATTCGTCGAATGCAAATCTGCGACATAGCAATTTGTAGCTTAAAACACGCCCCAACGAACCACCTTATACCGATCTGCGACGAACTTGCATAGTTTTGTCAAACATCGATCGTTTCGAGTGGAAAGCAATCCGGCCGTCAATGGTGATTCATGGCCTCACAGATATATATATATATAAATTCTTTATTTGTTTCCCCGAAGGGTTTACAAACTTATACATCTTACAACTACTTTACAACTTACCACTACCTTATCCTACTTAACTAACCTAAACTTAACCTACACTTAACCTATCGACTCTCGCCCCCACCTCCAACCTCGCCACCTCTCCCACCACTCGCACGCTCGCCCGCTCGCACGCCCGCACGCTCGCACGCCGCTCGCCGCCCGCTCGCCCCCTCACACCTCACCCACACTCTCTCTCTCCCACACTTCCATCCCTCACTCATTCACTCCCCCCTCACCCCTCACACTCTCCCCCCACTCCATCTCTCCCTCGGACTTCCGTTTCCTCATACACTCATACACTCCTCACACACTCAACTCCCCCACTCCCTCCCCTCCCTCCCCCCCACTTCCCCCCATCTCCTCTCAACCTCCCGAAATAAACCCTCACCCTCCCCCCCCCCCAACACCCACCTTCTCGCCTCCTGCCACCCCACTTCCTCCCCTCCCCTTACACACACCTCCCATAAATGTTTCCACGTTTCCCTTCCCCCCCACACAACCTGCACAATCTCTCCTCCTCCCTCAACCAGTACCTACCCCCCCTCAACCCACTTCCCAGTCTAAATCTCGCTACCCTCCCCCACCTCTCCTCAGCCCAACCCTTCTTCAGGTATTCTGGCACCCCCCTCTCCTTAATCGTTCCATACTCCTGGTTATATCTTGAACCCCCTATTCTCTCCCATCTCTCTCTCTCCTGCTCTACCTTTTCCCACTTCACTATTTCCTCCCCCTTTAACCCCCCCACTCCTCCCTGCCAACCCCAGCCCCCCCTCTCCCAGAACCCTCTCCTCTCTCCCTCCCAACCCCTTCCACCCTCCACTCTTCCCATCCTCCCCTTAATTTCCCTCATGCACGCTGCACCAACTCCCCCCCACCTCCCTCCTCCACCCTCCTTTCATACCCCCAGGCCCCCAGCGCCAATCTTCCCCTCATTAGCTCCCTCTGCACCTCCTCCCTCACCAAATAACCCGGTGTGCTCCTCTCTACCCCCAGCACCCATCTTAAATATCGTTCCTGCAAGGCCTCCACTTTTCCCCTCTCTTTCCACCCCCACACCTCCACACCATAGCTAACCACGGGCCATACCAGTCTGTCAAAGAGCCACAGTCTTCTCCCCCAGTCCCTCCCAAAAACCCTCTTCCCCAGCCCCCACACTCTTCCCATCACCGCCGCCCCCCTCCTCACCCTGTCCTCCACCTGCCCATCCTGCCTTCCATCCCTTCTCACAACATATCCCAGATATTTAAATTGAGCCACCTCCTCTAACTCCTTCCCCTCCCAGCTCCACCTCACCTTCCTCCATCTCCCCCCTCCCTCCCTACATCTCATCACCTTGGTCTTTCCCACATTAACCTGCAACCTCTTCCTTCTGAAGTACCTTTCCAGTGTGGAGATCGCCCCCTTCATCCCATCCTCGTTCTCCGCCAGCACCGCCACATCATCGGCGTATGCCAGCGATCTCACTTTCCTTCCTCCAACCTGAACCCCTCCCCATCCCCCCCTTTCCAGCTCCTCGTCCAAGTCTGCCAGCAAAAGTGTGAACAGACTGGGGCTGATCGGACACCCCTGCCTGACCCCTCTTGCCGTCCAGAACCCGTCACTCGTAACTCCTCCCGCCCTCACCCTACATTTTGTCTCCTCCACCAATTCCCTACACCTCCTGACCAGACCCTCCCTCACCCCCCTCTCCCTCAAACTACTCACCAACACCTCCCTATCCACCGAGTCAAATGCGGCCCTCAGATCTAGAAACAGAATGATTAATTTGTTTCCCTTACGTCTGATCTGCCTATTGATCAGGTAATTCAGGACGAATACCTGATCAATACACCCTCTCCCCCTCCTAAATCCCGCCTGACTCGGTGGAAGCAACCCCCGTCCCTCCACCTCCACTCTCATTCTTTCGGCCAGTACCGCCGCGTAAATCTTATATGCGGTTTGCGTCAGGGCCACCCCCCTATATTCTTCCACCACATCACCATTTCCTTTCTTCCTCACCGGCACAATTATTCCCTCCCTCCAACCCTCTGGCCATGCCTCACCCCTCCACACCCTGTTGCACGCTCCCCTTAACCATTCCCTCACTTCCTCCCCCCCATACTTCCACACCTCATTCCTAATTCCATCCCCCCCCGGGGCCTTTCCGTCCCTTAGTCCCCTCACCACTCTACCAAACTCCTCCCTCCCTATCTCACTCTCCCCATCTTCCCCTCTTCCCCTCCCTCCTCCAAGCCTCACCCTCCATTCCACCCCCCCTAACAACCCCTTAAAGTACTCTTCCCATTCCCCTACCTCTATCCCCTCGTTCACCCCCCCCCTTTCCACCCCTCCATCCTCTTAACACCTTCCAAGCCTGCTCCTCTGTTCTCACCCCCTCAACCATCCTCTCCCATCTTTCCCTTTCCTTCCTCTTCTTTTCCTCACACAACTCCCTGAACCCTTTCTTGCATTTGTTAAACTCTTCCCCTTCCCCTCCCTCTCTCCTCCATCTCTTCAATTCCACTCTTAGCTTCCTCTTTCCTTCCTTACACTCCTCGTCCCACCATCCCTCCTTCTCCCTTTTCTCTCTTCCCCCCTCCATCTCCCGTAGCACCCCTAGAATCCTCTCCTCCAACCTCCCCCAGTCCTCCTGTACCCCTCCCCCCCTCCCTCCCCCTTCCCAAACCTCCTCTCGAACTCCTTCTCCTCCCCCTGCCTCCATTTCCCCACTCCCCTCAACCCCCCCCCCCCCCCTTCCCCTCCTCTCACCCACCTCTCTTCTCCCCCCAACCACCACCGTTAAAGGCATGTGGTCCGAATCCGTCTCATCCCCTACCCTCACCTCATGTATACCTTCCCTCGTGCCCCCGTTCCCTATTACATAGTCAATAACCGAGTTACCTCTCTCTCCCACGAACGTCCAGTGCCCCTCCTCGTCCCCCCTCTGTACCCCATTTAGAATACCCCACCCCCTTTCTTCCAAAAACCCGCATAGCTTCTTTCCCCCCGCGTCCAACTTACCGTCCTTAGAATTCCTTCCCTCCTCTCCCCCACCTTCCACCCACACTCCCCCTCCCTCCCTTCCTGTCCTCACATTAAAATCACCCCCTATCATTGTTCTACCCCCCTCCTCTACCTCCCCCACCCATTCTCCTATGCCCTCCAACTTCTCCTCCAGGTCCCCATTCACGTATACCCCCACCACCCTCCACCACTCCCCCCCCCATCTCCACCCTCCTCACAACCAGTCCCTCCCCCCTGTACCCTCCACCCCCCTCCACCCTCAGCTCCCTCTTCACCCCCAGCAACATCCCTCCCTTCGCCCTTCCCCTTCTATTCTCTCTCTTTGCCCACTGCGGCTCCCACCTATACCCCCTTGGTAACCTCCCTCTCACCCTCACCCAATCCCTCTCCTCCACCCATGTCTCCATTAGCACCAGCACATCCCATCTCCCCAGCCTACCCCAAAACTCCCTATCCTTATTCTTTAACCCTGCCACGTTCCAGAACACCACCCTTCCTCCTACCCCACCCCTCCCCGTCCCCCTCACCCCCTGTCCCCGTTTCCCTGCTCCCCTGCCTCTCTCCACTCCTCCCTCAGCTCGTCCCACAATCTCAGTCTCCCGTCCACCCACATCTTCATATATCCTATTCTCACCTGCCTACCCCTCCCCCTTTCCTTCTCCGCCTCTCTCTCTATCTTCCATCTCGCCCTTCTCTCTTCCCCCGTCAAATCGTCCTCAATTCTCTCCACTCCCCCTTCAACTTACATTTCCCTTCCATCACCCTCTTTTTTTCCTCTCGCCCAGTCAGCTTTACTAGAACCAAACCCCTTCCCTCCTTGTCCTCTTTCCCCACCCTCTTCATCTCCTTAATACTGCCCCTCTCCATCCCTATCACCTCCCACAAGCTCTTTACTTCCTTCTCCATTTCCTCAACCCCTTTGCCCAACCTTATTCCCCTAATCACCACATTCTCCCTCCTCCTCTCCCTTTCAGCCCTGTCCACCTTAATCTCCACTTGTCTCCATCTTATTTCTCTCTCTCTTCGCACCTCCTCCCCCTCACCCTCACCCACCCCTCCTCTTACTCTCTCCACTAACTCCCTTATCTCCTTCTTCCCCTCCTCCGCGCTCCTTTCCAATTTCTCCAGCCTTTTCTCAATCCCGTTCCTCCACTTCGCCTGTTCCTCCCATTCTTTCTTTCTCCTCTCCTCCTCCTTCTTCCAACTTGTCTTTCTTCTCTCCTCCTCCCTCTCCATCTCCCTCCCCCATTTCTCTAGCACCTTGCTCCACTCATCCCTCTCTCTCTTCGCCTCCCCCCTTTCCCTTTTCGCCTCCCCCCTATCCCTTTTCGCCTCTCCCAGTTCTCTCAACACCCTCCCGAACATCTCCTCCATCTTCTTCATCTCCGCTCTTTTCCCTTCCTCCTCTTCCCCTTCCCCGCCCTCACCCATCTCTCCCTTGCCCCCCTCACTTCTCTTTCTTCTCTTCCCTAACAACCTGTCCAAGCTTCCCCCCTCCCCACCACTCCCCCTCCTTGCGAAATCTAACTTCAACTGCCTCAATCCTGTCTCCGTCACCAGTTCTCCCTTTTCCCTCTCTCCACCGTCTGCCTTTCCCCCCTCTGCCCTCTCCGCCTCACACTCCATCTGACCGCTACTCCTAACTCACCGGTCCCTCCTCCTTTCCCTTCACCGCCTCCCTACTACAACCAGCGCCCGCTAGATGACTCCGCTCTACCTCGCTCCCTCTTCCTCCTGACCCCCTGTCCCACCTTCCCTGTCCTAACCTCTCACACTCGCTCACCTCTTTCTTTCTCCCTTCCCGCCCACCCACACTCTCTAATCTTTCCACCAACACTTCCACCCACACTTCCCAATCCCCTCTTCCCGACGCACACCCTCCCTTCCCTCTCCGGCTGATCTATCCTGCTCTATCCACACTTACTATACACCACACTCACACCGCATGCACTCTCCATACACCCGGAAACGGAACGTTTTCGGCCTCACAGATATAAACAACAATAACTCCGCTTCTATTCGTCGTATGCAAATCTGCGACATAGCAATTTGTAGCATAAAACACGCCCCAACGAACCACCTTATACCGATCTGCGACGAACTTGCATAGTTTCGTCAAACATCGATCGTTTCGAGTGGAAAGCAATCCGGCCGTCAATGGTGATTCATGGCCTCAAAGATATAAACAACAATAACTCCGCTTCCATTCGTCGTATGCAAATCTGCGACATAGCAATTTGTAGCTTAAAACACGACACATCGACCCACCTTGTGCCGATCTGCGACGAACTTGCATAGTTTCGTCACACATCGATCGTTTCGAGTGGAAAGCAATCCGGCCGTCAATGGTGATTCATGGCCTCAAAGATACAAACAACAATAACTCCGCTTCTATTCGTCGTATGCAAATCTGCGACATAGCAATTTGTAGCTTAAAACACGCCACATCGAACCACCTTGTGCCGATCTGCGACGAACTTGCATAGTTTCGTCAAACATCGATCGTTTCGAGTGGTAGGCAATCCGGCCGTCAATGGTGATTCATGGCCTCACAGATATAAACAACAATAACTCCGCTTCTATTCGTCGTATGCGAATCTGCGACATAGCAATTTGTAGCTTAAAACACGACACATCGACCCACCTCATGCCGATCTGCGACGTACTTGTATAGTTTCGTCAAACGTCGATCGTTTCGAGTGGTAGGCAATCCGGTAGTCAATGGCGATTCATGGCCTCATAGATATAAACAACTATAAGTCCGCTTCTATACGTCGTATGCGAATCTGCGACATTGCAATTTGTAGCTTAAAACACTTCACATCGACCCACCTTCTGCCGATCTGCGACGAACTTGCATGGTTTCGTCAAACGTCGATCGTTTCGAGTGGTAGGCAATCCGGCCGTCAATGGTGATTCATGGCCTCACAGATACAAACAACAATAACTCCGATTCTATTCGTCGTATGCGAATATGCGACATAGCAATTTGTAGCTTAAAACACGTCACATCGACCCACCTTGTGCCGATCTGCGACGAACTTGCATGGTTTCGTCAAACGTCGATCGTTTCGAGTGGTAGGCAATCCGGCCGTCAATGGTGATTCATGGCCTCACAGATATAAACAACAATAACTCAGCTTCTATTCGTCGTATGCGAATCTGCGACATAGCAATTTGTAACTTAAAACACGTCACATTGACCCACCTTGTGCCGATCTGCGACGAACTTGCATAGTTTCGTCAAACATCGATCGTTTCGAGTGGTAGGCAATCCGGCCGTCAATGGTGATTCATGGCCTGACAGATATAAACAACTATAACTCAGCTTCTATTTGTCGATTGCAAATTTGCGACATAGCGATTTGTAGCTTAAAACACGACACATCGACCCACCTCATGCCGATCTGCGACGTACTTGTATAGTTTCGTCAAACGACGATCGTTTCGAGTGGTAGGCAATCCGGTAGTCAATGGCGATTCATGGCCTCACAGATATAAACAACTATAACTCCGCTTCTATTCGTCGTATGCGAATCTGCGACATAGCAATTTGTAGCTTAAAACAAGACACATCGGCCCACCTCATGCCGATCTGCGACGTACTTATATAGTTTCGTCAAACGTCGATCGATTCGAGTGGTAGGCAATCCGGTAGTCAATGGCGATTCATGGCCTCACAGATATAAACAACTATAAGTCCGCTTCTATACGCCGTATGCGAATCTGCGACATAGCAATTTGTAGCTTAAAACACGCCACAACGAACCACCTTATACCGATCTGCGACGAACTTGCATAGTTTCGTCAAACATCGATCGTTTCGAGTGGAAAGCAATCCGGCCGTCAATGGTGATTCATGGCCTCACAGACATAAACAACAATAACTCCGCTTCTATTCGTCGTATGCAAATCTGCGACATAGCAATTTGTAGCATAAAACACGCCCCAACGAACCACCTTATACCGATCTGCGACGAAATTGCATAGTTTTGTCTAACATCGATCGTTTCGAGTGGAAAGCAATCCGGCCGTCAATGGTGATTCATGGCCTCACAGATATAAACAACAATAACTCCGCTACTATTCGTCGTATGCAAATATGCGACATAGCAATTTGTAGCTTAAAACACGCCCTAACGAACCACCTTATACCGATCTGCGACGAACTTGCATAGTTTCGTCAAACATCGATCGTTTCGAGTGGTAGGCAATCCGGCCGTCAATGGTGATTCATGGCCTCACAGATCGAAACAACAATAACTCCGCTTCTATGCGTCGTATGCAAATCTGCGACATAGCAATTTGTAGCATAAAACACGCCCCAACGTACCACCTTATACCGATCTGCGACGAACTTGCATAGTTTTGTCAAACATCGATCGTTTCGAGTGGAAAGCAATCCGGCCGTCAATGGTGATTCATGGCCTGACAGATATAAACAACTATAACTCAGCTTCTATTTGTCGATTGCAAATTTGCGACATAGCGATTTGTAGCTTAAAACACGACACATCGACCCACCTTGTGCCGATCTGCGACGAACTTGCATGGTTTCGTCAAACGTCGATCGTTTCGAGTGGTAGGGAATCCGGCCGTCAATGGTGATTCATGGCCTCACAGATATAAACAACAATAACTCCGCTTCTATTCGTCGTATGCAAATCTGCGACATAGCAATTTGTAGCATAAAACACGCCCCAACGAACCACCTTATACCGATCTGCGACGAACTTGCATAGTTTCGTCAAACATCGATCGTTTCGAGTGGAAAGCAATCCGGCCGTCAATGGTGATTCATGGCCTCAAAGATATAAACAACAATAACTCCGCTTCTATTCGTCGTATGCAAATCTGCGACATAGCAATTTGTAGCATAAAACACGCCCCAACGAACCACCTTATACCGATCTGCGACGAACTTGCATAGTTTTGTCAAACATCCATCGTTTCGAGTGGAAAGCAATCCGGCCGTCAATGGTGATTCATGGCCTCACAGATATAAACAACAATAACTCCGCTTCTATTCGTCGTATGCGCATATGCGACATAGCAATTTTTAGCTTAAAACACGCCACATCGAACCACTTTGTGCCGATCTGCGACGAACTTGCATAGTTTTGTCAAACATCGATCGTTTCGAGTGGAAAGCAATCCGGCCGTCAATGGTGATTCATGGCCTGACAGATATAAACAACTATAACTCAGCTTCTATTTGTCGATTGCAAATTTGCGACATAGCGATTTGTAGCTTAAAACACGACACATCGACCCACCTCATGCCGATCTGCGACGTACTTGTATAGTTTCGTCAAACGACGATCGTTTCGAGTGGTAGGCAATCCGGTAGTCAATGGCGATTCATGGCCTCACAGATATAAACAACTATAACTCCGCTTCTATTCGTCGTATGCGAATCTGCGACATAGCAATTTGTAGCTTAAAACACGCCCCAATGAACCACCTTATACCGATCTGCGACGAACTTGCATAGTTTCGTCAAACATCGATCGATTCTAGTGGAAAGCAATCCGGCCGTCAATGGTGATTCATGGCGAGACATATATAAACAACTATAACTCCGCTTCTATTCGTCGAATGCAAATCTGCGACATAGCAATTTGTAGCATAAAACACGTCACATCGACCCACCTTGTGCCGATCTGCGACGAACTTGCATGGTTTCGTCAAACGTCGATCGTTTCGAGTGGTAGGGAATCCGGCCGTCAATGGTGATTCATGGCCTCACAGATATAAACAACAATAACTCCGCTTCTATTCGTCGTATGCGAATCTGCGACATAGCAATTTGTAGCTTAAAACAAGACACATCGGCCCACCTCATGCCGATCTGCGACGTACTTATATAGTTTCGTCAAACGTCGATCGATTCGAGTGGTAGGCAATCCGGTAGTCAATGGCGATTCATGGCCTCACAGATATAAACAACTATAAGTCCGCTTCTATACGCCGTATGCGAATCTGCGACATAGCAATTTGTAGCTTAAAACACGCCCCAACGAACCACCTTATACCGATCTGCGACGAACTTGCATAGTTTCGTCAAACATCGATCGTTTCGAGTGGAAAGCAATCCGGCCGTCAATGGTGATTCATGGCCTCACAGACATAAACAACAATAACTCCGCTTCTATTCGTCGTATGCAAATCTGCGACATAGCAATTTGTAGCATAAAACACGCCCCAACGAACCACCTTATACCGATCTGCGACGAAATTGCATAGTTTTGTCTAACATCGATCGTTTCGAGTGGAAAGCAATCCGGCCGTCAATGGTGATTCATGGCCTCACAGATATAAACAACAATAACTCCGCTACTATTCGTCGTATGCAAATATGCGACATAGCAATTTGTAGCTTAAAACACGCCCCAACGAACGACCTTATACCGATCTGCGACGAACTTGCATAGTTTCGTCAAACATCGATCGTTTCGAGTGGAAAGCAATCCGGCCGTCAATGGTGATTCATGGCCTCAAAGATATAAACAACAATAACTCCGCTTCTATTTGTCGTATGCAAATCTGCGACATAGCAATTTGTAGCTTAAAACACGTCACATCGACCCACCTTGTGCCGATCTGCGACGAACTTGCATGGTTTCGTCAAACGTCGATCGTTTCGAGTGGTAGGGAATCCGGCCGTCAATGGTGATTCATGGCCTCACAGATATAAACCACAATAACTCCGCTTCTATTCGTCGTATGCGAATCTGCGACATAGCAATTTGTAGCTTAAAACACGCCCTAACGAACCACCTTATACCGATCTGCGACGAACTTGCATAGTTTCGTCAAACATCGATCGTTTCGAGTGGTAGGCAATCCGGCCGTCAATGGTGATTCATGGCCTCACAGATCGAAACAACAATAACTCCGCTTCTATTCGTCGTATGCAAATCTGCGACATAGCAATTTGTAGCATAAAACACGCCCCAACGTACCACCTTATACCGATCTGCGACGAACTTGCATAGTTTTGTCAAACATCGATCGTTTCGAGTGGAAAGCAATCCGGCCGTCAATGGTGATTCATGGCCTGACAGATATAAACAACTATAACTCAGCTTCTATTCGTCGATTGCAAATTTGCGACATAGCGATTTGTAGCTTAAAACACGACACATCGACCCACCTCATGCCGATCTGCGACGTACTTGTATAGTTTCGTCAAACGACGATCGTTTCGAGTGGTAGGCAATCCGTTAGTCAATGGCGATTCATGGCCTCACAGATATAAACAACTATAACTCCGCTTCTATTCGTCGTATGCGAATCTGCGACCTAGCAATTTGAAGCTTAAAACACGCCCCAATGAACCACCTTATACCGATCTGCGACGAACTTGCATAGTTTCGTCAAACATCGATCGATTCTAGTGGAAAGCAATCCGGCCGTCAATGGTGATTCATGGCGAGACAGATATAAACAACTATAACTCCGCTTCTATTCGTCGAATGCAAATCTGCGACATAGCAATTTGTAGCATAAAACACGTCACATCGACCCACCTTGTGCCGATCTGCGACGAACTTGCATGGTTTCGTCAAACGTCGATCGTTTCGAGTGGTAGGGAATCCGGCCGTCAATGGTGATTCATGGCCTCACAGATATAAACAACAATAACTCCGCTTCTATTCGTCGTATGCGAATCTGCGACATAGCAATTTGTAGCTTAAAACAAGACACATCGGCCCACCTCATGCCGATCTGCGACGTACTTATATAGTTTCGTCAAACGTCGATCGATTCGAGTGGTAGGCAATCCGGTAGTCAATGGCGATTCATGGCCTCACAGATATAAACAACTATAAGTCCGCTTCTATACGCCGTATGCGAATCTGCGACATAGCAATTTGTAGCTTAAAACACGCCCCAACGAACCACCTTATACCGATCTGCGACGAACTTGCATAGTTTCGTCAAACATCGATCGTTTCGAGTGGAAAGCAATCCGGCCGTCAATGGTGATTCATGGCCTCACAGACATAAACAACAATAACTCCGCTTCTATTCGTCGTATGCAAATCTGCGACATAGCAATTTGTAGCATAAAACACGCCCCAACGAACCACCTTATACCGATCTGCGACGAAATTGCATAGTTTTGTCTAACATCGATCGTTTCGAGTGGAAAGCAATCCGGCCGTCAATGGTGATTCATGGCCTCACAGATTTAAACAACTATAACTCCGCTTCCATTCGTCGAATGCAAATCTGCGACATGGCAATTTGTAGCTTAAAACAAGACACATCGGCCCACCTCATGCCGATCTGCGACGTACTTATATAGTTTCGTCAAACGTCGATCGATTCGAGTGGTAGGCAATCCGGTAGTCAATGGCGATTCATGGCCTCACAGATATAAACAACTATAAGTCCGCTTCTATACGCCGTATGCGAATCTGCGACATAGCAATTTGTAGCTTAAAACACGCCCCAACGAACCACCTTATACCGATCTGCGACGAACTTGCATAGTTTCGTCAAACATCGATCGTTTCGAGTGGAAAGCAATCCGGCCGTCAATGGTGATTCATGGCCTCACAGACATAAACAACAATAACTCCGCTTCTATTCGTCGTACGCAAATCTGCGACATAGCAATTTGTAGCATAAAACACGCCCCAACGAACCACCTTATACCGATCTGCGACGAAATTGCATAGTTTTGTCTAACATCGATCGTTTCGAGTGGAAAGCAATCCGGCCGTCAATGGTGATTCATGGCCTCACAGATTTAAACAACTATAACTCCGCTTCTATTCGTCGAATGCAAATCTGCGACATAGCAATTTGTAGCTTAAAACACGACACATCGACCCACCTTGTGCCGATCTGCGACGAACTTGCATAGTTTCGTCAAACATCGATCGTTTCGAGTGGTAGGCAATCCGGCCGTCATTGGTGATTCATGGCCTCACAGATATAAACAACAATAACTCCGCTTCTATTCGTCGTATGCAAATCTGCGACATAGCAATTTGTAGCATAAAACACGCCCCAACGAACCACCTTTTGCCGATCTGCGACGAACTTGCATAGTTTCGTCAAACATCGATCGTTTCGAGTGGTAGGCAATCCGGCCGTCATTGGTGATTCATGGCCTCACAGATATAAACAACAAAAACTCCGCTTCTATTCGTCGTATGCAAATCTGCGACATAGCAATTTGTAGCATAAAACACGCCCCAACGAACCACCTTATACCGGTCTGCGACGAACTTGCATAGTTTTGTCAAACATCGATCGTTTCGAGTGGAAAGCAATCCGGCCGTCAATGGTGATTCATGGCCTCACAGATATAAACAACAATAACTCCGCTACTATTCGTCGTATGCAAATATGCGACATAGCAATTTGTAGCTCAAAACACGCCCCAACGAACCACCTTATACCGATCTGCGACGAACTTGCATAGTTTCGTCAAACATCGATCGTTTCGAGTGGAAAGCAATCCGGCCGTCAATGGTGATTCATGGCCTCACAGATATAAACAACAATAACTCCGCTTCTATTTGTCGTATGCAAATCTGCGACATAGCAATTTGTAGCTTAAAACACGTCACATCGACCCACCTTGTGCCGATCTGCGACGAACTTGCATGGTTTCGTCAAACGTCGATCGTTTCGAGTGGTAGGGAATCCGGCCGTCAATGGTGATTCATGGCCTCACAGATATAAACCACAATAACTCCGCTTCTATTCGTCGTATGCGAATCTGCGACATAGCAATTTGTAGCTTAAAACACGCCCTAACGAACCACCTTATACCGATCTGCTACGAACTTGCATAGTTTCGTCAAACATCGATCGTTTCGAGTGGTAGGCAATCCGGCCGTCAATGGTGATTCATGGCCTCACAGATCGAAACAACAATAACTCCGCTTCTATTCGTCGTATGCAAATCTGCGACATAGCAATTTGTAGCATAAAACACGCCCCAACGTACCACCTTATACCGATCTGCGACGAACTTGCATAGTTTTGTCAAACATCGATCGTTTCGAGTGGAAAGCAATACGGCCGTCAATGGTGATTCATGGCCTGACAGATATAAACAACTATAACTCAGCTTCTATTCGTCGATTGCAAATTTGCGACATAGCGATTTGTAGCTTAAAACACGACACATCGACCCACCTCATGCCGATCTGCGACGTACTTGTATAGTTTCGTCAAACGACGATCGTTTCGAGTGGTAGGCAATCCGTTAGTCAATGGCGATTCATGGCCTCACAGATATAAACAACTATAACTCCGCTTCTATTCGTCGTATGCGAATCTGCGACCAAGCAATTTGAAGCTTAAAACACGCCCCAATGAACCACCTTATACCGATCTGCGACGAACTTGCATAGTTTCGTCAAACATCGATCGATTCTAGTGGAAAGCAATCCGGCCGTCAATGGTGATTCATGGCGAGACAGATATAAACAACTATAACTCCGCTTCTATTCGTCGAATGCAAATCTGCGACATAGCAATTTGTAGCATAAAACACGTCACATCGACCCACCTTGTGCCGATCTGCGACGAACTTGCATGGTTTCGTCAAACGTCGATCGTTTCGAGTGGTAGGGAATCCGGCCGTCAATGGTGATTCATGGCCTCACAGATATAAACAACAATAACTCCGCTTCTATTCGTCGTATGCGAATCTGCGACATAGCAATTTGTAGCTTAAAACAAGACACATCGGCCCACCTCATGCCGATCTGCGACGTACTTATATAGTTTCGTCAAACGTCGATCGATTCGAGTGGTAGGCAATCCGGTAGTCAATGGCGATTCATGGCCTCACAGATATAAACAACTATAAGTCCGCTTCTATACGCCGTATGCGAATCTGCGACATAGCAATTTGTAGCTTAAAACACGCCCCAACGAACCACCTTATACCGATCTGCGACGAACTTGCATAGTTTCGTCAAACATCGATCGTTTCGAGTGGAAAGCAATCCGGCCGTCAATGGTGATTCATGGCCTCACAGACATAAACAACAATAACTCCGCTTCTATTCGTCGTATGCAAATCTGCGACATAGCAATTTGTAGCATAAAACACGCCCCAACGAACCACCTTATACCGATCTGCGACGAAATTGCATAGTTTTGTCTAACATCGATCGTTTCGAGTGGAAAGCAATCCGGCCGTCAATGGTGATTCATGGCCTCACAGATTTAAACAACTATAACTCCGCTTCTATTCGTCGAATGCAAATCTGCGACATAGCAATTTGTAGCTTAAAACAAGACACATCGGCCCACCTCATGCCGATCTGCGACGTACTTATATAGTTTCGTCAAACGTCGATCGATTCGAGTGGTAGGCAATCCGGTAGTCAATGGCGATTCATGGCCTCACAGATATAAACAACTATAAGTCCGCTTCTATACGCCGTATGCGAATCTGCGACATAGCAATTTGTAGCTTAAAACACGCCCCAACGAACCACCTTATACCGATCTGCGACGAACTTGCATAGTTTCGTCAAACATCGATCGTTTCGAGTGGAAAGCAATCCGGCCGTCAATGGTGATTCATGGCCTCACAGACATAAACAACAATAACTCCGCTTCTATTCGTCGTATGCAAATCTGCGACATAGCAATTTGTAGCATAAAACACGCCCCAACGAACCACCTTATACCGATCTGCGACGAAATTGCATAGTTTTGTCTAACATCGATCGTTTCGAGTGGAAAGCAATCCGGCCGTCAATGGTGATTCATGGCCTCACAGATTTAAACAACTATAACTCCGCTTCTATTCGTCGAATGCAAATCTGCGACATAGCAATTTGTAGCTTAAAACACGACACATCGACCCACCTTGTGCCGATCTGCGACGAACTTGCATAGTTTCGTCAAACATCGATCGTTTCGAGTGGTAGGCAATCCGGCCGTCATTGGTGATTCATGGCCTCACAGATATAAACAACAATAACTCCGCTTCTATTCGTCGTATGCAAATCTGCGACATAGCAATTTGTAGCATAAAACACGCCCCAACGAACCACCTTTTGCCGATCTGCGACGAACTTGCATAGTTTCGTCAAACATCGATCGTTTCGAGTGGTAGGCAATCCGGCCGTCATTGGTGATTCATGGCCTCACAGATATAAACAACAAAAACTCCGCTTCTATTCGTCGTATGCAAATCTGCGACATAGCAATTTGTAGCATAAAACACGCCCCAACGAACCACCTTATACCGGTCTGCGACGAACTTGCATAGTTTTGTCAAACATCGATCGTTTCGAGTGGAAAGCAATCCGGCCGTCAATGGTGATTCATGGCCTCACAGATATAAACAACAATAACTCCGCTACTATTCGTCGTATGCAAATATGCGACATAGCAATTTGTAGCTCAAAACACGCCCCAACGAACCACCTTATACCGATCTGCGACGAACTTGCATAGTTTCGTCAAACATCGATCGTTTCGAGTGGAAAGCAATCCGGCCGTCAATGGTGATTCATGGCCTCAAAGATATAAACAACAATAACTCCGCTTCTATTCGTCGTATGCAAATCTGCGACATAGCAATTTGTAGCTTAAAACACGTCACATCGACCCACCTTGTGCCGATCTGCGACGAACTTGCATGGTTTCGTCAAACGTCGATCGTTTCGAGTGGTAGGGAATCCGGCCGTCAATGGTGATTCATGGCCTCACAGATATAAACCACAATAACTCCGCTTCTATTCGTCGTATGCGAATCTGCGACATAGCAATTTGTAGCTTAAAACACGCCCTAACGAACCACCTTATACCGATCTGCTACGAACTTGCATAGTTTCGTCAAACATCGATCGTTTCGAGTGGTAGGCAATCCGGCCGTCAATGGTGATTCATGGCCTCACAGATCGAAACAACAATAACTCCGCTTCTATTCGTCGTATGCAAATCTGCGACATAGCAATTTGTAGCATAAAACACGCCCCAACGTACCACCTTATACCGATCTGCGACGAACTTGCATAGTTTTGTCAAACATCGATCGTTTCGAGTGGAAAGCAATACGGCCGTCAATGGTGATTCATGGCCTGACAGATATAAACAACTATAACTCAGCTTCTATTCGTCGATTGCAAATTTGCGACATAGCGATTTGTAGCTTAAAACACGACACATCGACCCACCTCATGCCGATCTGCGACGTACTTGTATAGTTTCGTCAAACGACGATCGTTTCGAGTGGTAGGCAATCCGTTAGTCAATGGCGATTCATGGCCTCACAGATATAAACAACTATAACTCCGCTTCTATTCGTCGTATGCGAATCTGCGACCTAGCAATTTGAAGCTTAAAACACGACCCAATGAACCACCTTATACCGATCTGCGACGAACTTGCATAGTTTCGTCAAACATCGATCGATTCTAGTGGAAAGCAATCCGGCCGTCAATGGTGATTCATGGCGAGACAGATATAAACAACTATAACTCCGCTTCTATTCGTCGAATGCAAATCTGCGACATAGCAATTTGTAGCATAAAACACGTCACATCGACCCACCTTGTGCCGATCTGCGACGAACTTGCATGGTTTCATCAAACGTCGATCGTTTCGAGTGGTAGGGAATCCGGCCGTCAATGGTGATTCATGGCCTCACAGATATAAACAACAATAACTCCGCTTCTATTCGTCGTATGCGAATCTGCGACATAGCAATTTGTAGCTTAAAACAAGACACATCGGCCCACCTCATGCCGATCTGCGACGTACTTATATAGTTTCGTCAAACGTCGATCGATTCGAGTGGTAGGCAATCCGGTAGTCAATGGCGATTCATGGCCTCACAGATATAAACAACTATAAGTCCGCTTCTATACGCCGTATGCGAATCTGCGACATAGCAATTTGTAGCTTAAAACACGCCCCAACGAACCACCTTATACCGATCTGCGACGAACTTGCATAGTTTCGTCAAACATCGATCGTTTCGAGTGGAAAGCAATCCGGCCGTCAATGGTGATTCATGGCCTCACAGACATAAACAACAATAACTCCGCTTCTATTCGTCGTATGCAAATCTGCGACATAGCAATTTGTAGCATAAAACACGCCCCAACGAACCACCTTATACCGATCTGCGACGAAATTGCATAGTTTTGTCTAACATCGATCGTTTCGAGTGGAAAGCAATCCGGCCGTCAATGGTGATTCATGGCCTCACAGATTTAAACAACTATAACTCCGCTTCTATTCGTCGAATGCAAATCTGCGACATAGCAATTTGTAGCTTAAAACACGACACATCGACCCACCTTGTGCCGATCTGCGACGAACTTGCATAGTTTCGTCAAACATCGATCGTTTCGAGTGGTAGGCAATCCGGCCGTCATTGGTGATTCATGGCCTCACAGATATAAACAACAATAACTCCGCTTCTATTCGTCGTATGCAAATCTGCGACATAGCAATTTGTAGCATAAAACACGCCCCAACGAACCACCTTTTGCCGATCTGCGACGAACTTGCATAGTTTCGTCAAACATCGATCGTTTCGAGTGGTAGGCAATCCGGCCGTCATTGGTGATTCATGGCCTCACAGATATAAACAACAAAAACTCCGCTTCTATTCGTCGTATGCAAATCTGCGACATAGCAATTTGTAGCATAAAACACGCCCCAACGAACCACCTTATACCGGTCTGCGACGAACTTGCATAGTTTTGTCAAACATCGATCGTTTCGAGTGGAAAGCAATCCGGCCGTCAATGGTGATTCATGGCCTCACAGATATAAACAACAATTACTCCGCTACTATTCGTCGTATGCAAATATGCGACATAGCAATTTGTAGCTTAAAACACGCCCCAACGAACCACCTTATACCGATCTGCGACGAACTTGCATAGTTTCGTCAAACATCGATCGTTTCGAGTGGAAAGCAATCCGGCCGTCAATGGTGATTCATGGCCTCAAAGATATAAACAACAATAACTCCGCTTCTATTTGTCGTATGCAAATCTGCGACATAGCAATTTGTAGCTTAAAACAAGTCACATCGACCCACCTTGTGCCGATCTGCGACGAACTTGCATGGTTTCGTCAAACGTCGATCGTTTCGAGTGGTAGGGAATCCGGCCGTCAATGGTGATTCATGGCCTCACAGATATAAACCACAATAACTCCGCTTCTATTCGTCGTATGCGAATCTGCGACATAGCAATTTGTAGCTTAAAACACGCCCTAACGAACCACCTTATACCGATCTGCGACGAACTTGCATAGTTTCGTCAAACATCGATCGTTTCGAGTGGTAGGCAATCCGGCCGTCAATGGTGATTCATGGCCTCACAGATCGAAACAACAATAACTCCGCTTCTATTCGTCGTATGCAAATCTGCGACATAGCAATTTGTAGCGTAAAACACGCCCCAACGTACCACCTTATACCGATCTGCGACGAACTTGCATAGTTTTGTCAAACATCGATCGTTTCGAGTGGAAAGCAATCCGGCCGTCAATGGTGATTCATGGCCTGACAGATATAAACAACTATAACTCAGCTTCTATTCGTCGATTGCAAATTTGCGACATAGCGATTTGTAGCTTAAAACACGACACATCGACCCACCTCATGCCGATCTGCGACGTACTTGTATAGTTTCGTCAAACGACGATCGTTTCGAGTGGTAGGCAATCCGTTAGTCAATGGCGATTCATGGCCTCACAGATATAAACAACTATAACTCCGCTTCTATTCGTCGTATGCGAATCTGCGACCTAGCAATTTGAAGCTTAAAACACGCCCCAATGAACCACCTTATACCGATCTGCGACGAACTTGCATAGTTTCGTCAAACATCGATCGATTCTAGTGGAAAGCAATCCGGCCGTCAATGGTGATTCATGGCGAGACAGATATAAACAACTATAACTCCGCTTCTATTCGTCGAATGCAAATCTGCGACATAGCAATTTGTAGCATAAAACACGTCACATCGACCCACCTTGTGCCGATCTGCGACGAACTTGCATGGCTTCGTCAAACGTCGATCGTTTCGAGTGGTAGGGAATCCGGCCGTCAATGGTGATTCATGGCCTCACAGATATAAACAACAATAACTCCGCTTCTATTCGTCGTATGCGAATCTGCGACATAGCAATTTGTAGCTTAAAACAAGACACATCGGCCCACCTCATGCCGATCTGCGACGTACTTATATAGTTTCGTCAAACGTCGATCGATTCGAGTGGTAGGCAATCCGGTAGTCAATGGCGATTCATGGCCTCACAGATATAAACAACTATAAGTCCGCTTCTATACGCCGTATGCGAATCTGCGACATAGCAATTTGTAGCTTAAAACACGCCCCAACGAACCACCTTATACCGATCTGCGACGAACTTGCATAGTTTCGTCAAACATCGATCGTTTCGAGTGGAAAGCAATCCGGCCGTCAATGGTGATTCATGGCCTCACAGACATAAACAACAATAACTCCGCTTCTATTCGTCGTATGCAAATCTGCGACATAGCAATTTGTAGCATAAAACACGCCCCAACGAACCACCTTATACCGATCTGCGACGAAATTGCATAGTTTTGTCTAACATCGATCGTTTCGAGTGGAAAGCAATCCGGCCGTCAATGGTGATTCATGGCCTCACAGATTTAAAAACTATAACTCCGCTTCTATTCGTCGAATGCAAATCTGCGACATAGCAATTTGTAGCTTAAAACACGACACATCGACCCACCTTGTTGCCGATCTGCGACGAACTTGCATAGTTTCGTCAAACATCGATCGTTTCGAGTGGTAGGCAATCCGGCCGTCATTGGTGATTCATGGCCTCACAGATATAAACAACAATAACTCCGCTTCTATTCGTCGTATGCAAATCTGCGACATAGCAATTTGTAGCATAAAACACGCCCCAACGAACCACCTTTTGCCGATCTGCGACGAACTTGCATAGTTTCGTCAAACATCGATCGTTTCGAGTGGTAGGCAATCCGGCCGTCATTGGTGATTCATGGCCTCACAGATATAAACAACAAAAACTCCGCTTCTATTCGTCGTATGCAAATCTGCGACATAGCAATTTGTAGCATATAACACGCCCCAACGAACCACCTTATACCGGTCTGCGACGAACTTGCATAGTTTTGTCAAACATCGATCGTTTCGAGTGGAAAGCAATCCGGCCGTCAATGGTGATTCATGGCCTCACAGATATAAACAACAATAACTCCGCTACTATTCGTCGTATGCAAATATGCGACATAGCAATTTGTAGCTTAAAACACGCCCCAACGAACCACCTTATACCGATCTGCGACGAACTTGCATAGTTTTGTCAATCATCGATCGTTTCGAGTGGAAAGCAATCCGGCCGTCAATGGTGATTCATGGCCTCACAGATATAAACAACAATAACTCCGCTTCTATTCGTCGTATGCAAATCTGCGACATAGCAATTTGTAGCATAAAACACGCCCCAACGAACCACCTTATACCGATCTGCGACGAACTCTCATAGTTTTGTCAAACATCGATCGTTTCAAGTGGAAAGCAATCCGGCCGTCAATGGTGATTCATGGCCTCACAGATTTAAACAACAATAACTCCGCTTCTATTCGTCGTATGCTAATATGCGACATAGCAATTTGTAGCTTAAAACACGCCACATCGAACCACCTTGTGCCGATCTGCGACGAACTTGCATAGTTTCGTCAAACATCGATCGTTTCGAGTGGAAAGCAATCCGGCCGTCAATGGTGATTCATGGCCTCAAAGATATAAACAACAATAACTCCGCTTCTATTCGTCGTATGCAAATCTGCGACATAGCAATTTGTAGCTTAAAACACGTCACATCGACCCACCTTGTGCCGATCTGCGACGAACTTGCATGGTTTCGTCAAACGTCGATCGTTTCGAGTGGTAGGGAATCCGGCCGTCAATGGTGATTCATGGCCTCACAGATATAAACAACTATAACTCCGCTTCTATTCGTCGAATGCAAATCTGCGACATAGCAATTTGTAGCTTAAAACACGACACATCGACCCACCTTGTGCCGATCTGCGACGAACTTGCATAGTTTCGTCAAACATCGATCGTTTCGAGTGGTAGGCAATCCGGCCGTCATTGGTGATTCATGGCCTCACAGATATAAACAAAAAAAACTCCGCTTCTATTCTTCGTATGCAAATCTGCGACATAGCAATTTGTAGCATAAAACACGCCCCAACGAACCACCTTATGACGGTCTGCGACGAACTTGCATAGTTTTGTCAAACATCGATCGTTTCGAGTGGAAAGCAATCCGGCCGTCAATGGTGATTCATGGCCTCACAGATATAAACAACAATAACTCCGCTACTATTCGTCGTATGCAAATATGCGACATAGCAATTTGTAGCTTAAAACACGCCCCAACGAACCACCTTATACCGATCTGCGACGAACTTACATAGTTTCGTCAAACATCGATCGTTTCGAGTGGAAAGCAATCCGGCCGTCAATGGTGATTCATGGCCTCAAAGATATAAACAACAATAACTCCGCTTCTATTTGTCGTATGCAAATCTGCGACATAGCAATTTGTAGCTTAAAAAACGTCCCATCGACCCACCTTGTGCCGATCTGCGACGAACTTGCATGGTTTCGTCAAACGTCGATCGTTTCGAGTTGTAGGGAATCCGGCCGTCAATGGTGATTCATGGCCTCACAGATATAAACCACAATAACTCCGCTTCTATTCGTCGTATGCGAATCTGCGACATAGCAATTTGTAGCTTAAAACACGCCCTAACGAACCACCTTATACCGATCTGCGACGAACTTGCATAGTTTTGTCAAACATCGATCGTTTCGAGTGGAAAGCAATCCGGCCGTCAATGGTGATTCATGACCTGACAGATATAAACAATTATAACTCCGCTTCTATTCGTCGAATGCAAATCTGCGACATAGCAATTTGTAGCTTAAAACACGTCACATCGACCCACCTTGTGCCGATGTGCGACGAACTTGCATAGTTTCGTCAAACGTCGATCGTTTCGAGTGGTAGGGAATCCGGCCGTCAATGGTGATTCATAGCCTCACAGATATAAACAACAATAACTCCGCTTCTATTCGTCGTATGCGAATCTGCGACATAGCAATTTGTAGCTTAAAACACGACACATCGACCCACCTCATGCCGATCTGCGACGTACTTGTATAGTTTCGTCAAACGTCGTTCGTTTCGAGTGGTAGGCAATCCGGTAGTCAATGGCGATTCATGGCCTCATAGATATAAACAACTATAAGTCCGCTTCTATACGTCGTATGCGAATCTGCGACATAGCAATTTGTAGCTTAAAACACGCCCCAACGAACCACCTTATACCGATTTGCGACGAACTTGCATAGTTTCGTCAAATATCGATCGTTTCGAGTGGAAAGCAATCCGGCCGTCAATGGTGATTCATGGCCTCACAGATATAAACAACAATAACTCCGCTACTATTCGTCGTATGCAAATATGCGACATAGCAATTTGTAGCTTAAAACACGCCCCAACGAACCACCTTATACCGATCTGCGACGAACTTGCATAGTTTCGTCAAACATCGATCGTTTCGAGTGGAAAGCAATCCGGCCGTCAATGGTGATTCATGGCCTCAAAGATATAAACAACAATAACTCCGCTTCTATTTGTCGTATGCAAATCTGCGACATAGCAATTTGTAGCTTAAAACACGTCACATCGACCCACCTTGTTCCGATCTGCGACGAACTTGCATGGTTTCGTCAAACGTCGATCGTTTCGAGTGGTAGGCAATCCGGCCGTCAATGGTGATTCATGGCCTCACAGATACAAACAACAATAACTCCGCTTCTATTCGTCGTATGCGAATATGCGACATAGCAATTTGTAGCTTAAAACACATCACATCGACCCACCTTGTGCCGATCTGCGACGAACTTGCATGGTTTCGTCAAACGTCGATCGTTTCGAGTGGTAGGCAATCCGGCCGTCAATGGTGATTCATGGCCTCACAGATATAAACAACAATAACTCCGCTTCTATTCGTCGTATGCGAATAGGCGACATATCAATTTGTAGCTTAAAACACGTCACAGCGACCCACCTTCTGCCGATCTGCGACGAACTTGCATGGTTTCGTCAAACGTCGATCGTTTCGAGTGGTAGGGAATCCGGCCGTCAATGGTGATTCATGGCCTCACAGATATAAACAACTATAACTCCGCTTCTATTCGTCGAATGAAAATCTGCGACATAGCAATTTGTAGCTTAAAACACGTCACATTGGCCCACCTTGTGCCGATCTGCGACGAACTTGCATAGTTTCGTCAAACATCGATCGTTTCGAGTGGTAGGCAATCCGGCCGTCATTGGTGATTCATGGCCTCACAGATATATACAACAATAACTCCGCTTCTATTCGTCGTATGCAAATCTGCGACATAGCAATTTGTAGCATAAAACACGCCCCAACGAACCACCTTATACCGATCTGCGACGAACTTGCATAGTTTTGTCAAACATCCATCGTTTCGAGTGGAAAGCAATCCGGCCGTTAATGGTGATTCATGGCCTCACAGATATAAACAACAATAACTCCGCTTCTATTCGTCGTATGCGAATATGCGACATAGCAATTTGTAGCTTAAAACACGCCACATCGAACCACCTTGTGCCGATCTGCGACGAACTTGCATAGTTTCGTCAAACATCGATCGTTTCGAGTGGTAGGCAGTCCGGCCGTCAATGGTGATTCATGGCCTCACAGATAGAAACAACAATAACTCCGCTTCTATTCGTCGTATGCAAATCTGCGACATAGCAATTTGTAGCATAAAACACGCCCCAACGAACCACCTTATACCTATCTGCGACGAACTTGCATAGTTTTGTCAAACATCGATCGTTTCGAGTGGAAAGCAATCCGGCCGTCAATGGTGATTCATGGCCTGACAGATATAAACAACTATAACTCCGCTTCTATTCGTCGAATGCAAATCTGCGACATAGCAATTTGTAGCTTAAAACACGGCACATCGACCCACCTTGTGCCGATCTGCGACGAACTTGCATAGTTTCGTCAAACATTGAACGTTTCGAGTGGAAAGCAATCCGGCCGTCAATGGTGATTCATGGCCTGACAGATATAAACAACTATAACTCCGCTTCTATTCGTCGAATGCAAATCTGCGACATAGCAATTTGTAGCTTAAAACACGCCCCAACGAACCACCTTATGCCGATCTGCGACGAACTTGCATAGTTTTGTCAAACATCGATCGTTTCGAGTGGAAAGCAATCCGGCCGTCAATGGTGATTCATGGCCTCACAGATATAAATAACAATAACTCCGCTTCTATTCGTCGTATGCGAATATGCGACATAGCAATTTGTAGCTTAAAACACGTCACATCGACCCACGTTTGCCGATCTGCGACGAACTTGCATAGTTTCGTCAAACATCGATCGTTTCAAGTGGTAGGCAATCCGGCCGTCAATGGTGATTCATGGCCTCACAGATATATACAACAATAACTCCGCTTCTATTCGTCGTATGCGAGTATGCGACATAGCAATTTGTAGCTTAAAACACGTCACATCGACCCACCTTCGGCCGATCTGCGACGAACTTGCATGGTTTCGTCAAACGTCGATCGTTTCGAGTGGTAGGGAATCCGGCCGTCAATGGTGATTCACGGCCTCACAGATATAAATAACTATAACTCCGCTTCTATTCGTCGAATGCAAATCTGCGACATAGCAATTTGTAGCTTAAAACACGACACATCGACCCACCTCATGCCGATCTGCGACGTACTTGTATAGTTTCGTCAAACGTCGATCGTTTCGAGTGGTAGGCAATCCGGTAGTCAATGGCGATTCATGGCCTCACAGATATAAACAACTATAACTCCGCTTCTATTCGTCGTATGCGAATCTGCGACCTAGCAATTTCTAGCTTAAAACACGCCCCAATGAACCACCTTATACCGATCTGCGACGAACTTGCATAGTTTCGTCAAACATCGATCGATTCTAGTGGAAAGCAATCCGGCCGTCAATGGTGATTCATGGCCAGACAGATATAAACAACTATAACTCCGCTTCTATTCGTCGAATGCAAATCTGCGACATAGCAATTTGTAGCATAAAACACGTCACATCGACCCACCTTATACCGATCTGCGACGAACTTGCATAGTTTTGTCAAACATCGATCGTTTCGAGTGGAAAGCAATCCGGCCGTCAATGGTGATTCATGACCTGACGGATATAAACAATTATAACTCCGCTTCTATTCGTCGAATGCAAATCTGCGACATAGCAATTTGTAGCTTAAAACACGTCACATCGACCCACGTTTGCCGATCTGCGACGAACTTGCATAGTTTCGTCAAACATCGATCGTTTCAAGTGGTAGGCAATCCGGCCGTCAATGGTGATTCATGGCCTCACAGATATAAACAACAATAACTCCGCTTCTATTCGTCGTATGCGAATATGCGACATAGCAATTTGTAGCTTAAAACACGTCACATCGACCCACCTTCGGCCGATCTGCGACGAACTTGCATGGTTTCGTCAAACGTCGATCGTTTCGAGTGGTAGGGAATCCGGCCGTCAATGGTGATTCACGGCCTCACAGATATAAACAACTATAACTCCGCTTCTATTCGTCGAATGCAAATCTGCGACATAGCAATTTGTAGCTTAAAACACGACACATCGACCCACCTCATGCCGATCTGCGACGTACTTGTATAGTTTCGTCAAACGTCGATCGTTTCGAGTGGTAGGCAATCCGGTAGTCAATGGCGATTCATGGCCTCACAGATATAAACAACTATAACTCCGCTTCTATTCGTCGTATGCGAATCTGCGACCTAGCAATTTGTAGCTTAAAACACGCCCCAATGAACCACCTTATACCGATCTGCGACGAACTTGCATAGTTTCGTCAAACATCGATCGATTCTAGTGGAAAGCAATCCGGCCGTCAATGGTGATTCATGGCCTCACAGATATAAATAACAATAACTCCGCTTCTATTCGTCGTATGCGAATATGCGACATAGCAATTTGTAGCTTAAAACACGTCACATCGACCCACGTTTGCCGATCTGCGACGAACTTGCATAGTTTCGTCAAACATCGATCGTTTCAAGTGGTAGGCAATCCGGCCGTCAATGGTGATTCATGGCCTCACAGATATATACAACAATAACTCCGCTTCTATTCGTCGTATGCGAATATGCGACATAGCAATATGTAGCTTAAAACACGTCACATCGACCCACCTTCGGCCGATCTGCGACGAACTTGCATGGTTTCGTCAAACGTCGATCGTTTCGAGTGGTAGGGAATCCGGCCGTCAATGGTGATTCACGGCCTCACAGATATAAATAACTATAACTCCGCTTCTATTCGTCGTATGCGAATATGCGACATAGCAATTTGTAGCTTAAAACACGCCACATCGAACCACCTTGTGCCGATCTGCGACGAACTTGCATAGTTTCGTCAAACATCGATCGTTTCGAGTGGTAGGCAATCCGGCCGTCAATGGTGATTCATGGCCTCACAGATCGAAACAACAATAACTCCGCTTCTATGCGTCGTATGCAAATCTGCGACATAGCAATTTGTAGCATAAAACACGCCCCAACGTACCACCTTATACCGATCTGCGACGAACTTGCATAGTTTTGTCAAACATCGATCGTTTCGAGTGGAAAGCAATCCGGCCGTCAATGGTGATTCATGGCCTGACAGATATAAACAACTATAACTCAGCTTCTATTCGTCGATTGCAAATTTGCGACATAGCGATTTGTAGCTTAAAACACGACACATCGACCCACCTCATGCCGATCTGCGACGTACTTGTATAGTTTCGTCAAACGACGATCGTTTCGAGTGGTAGGCAATCCGGCCGTCAATGGTGATTCATGGCCTCACAGATATAAACAACTATAACTCCGCTTCTATTCGTCGTATGCGAATCTGCGACCTAGCAATTTGTAGCTTAAAACACGCCCCAATGAACCACCTTATACCGATCTGCGACGAACTTGCATAGTTTCGTCAAACATCGATCGATTCTAGTGGAAAGCAATCCGGCCGTCAATGGTGATTCATGGCCAGACAGATATAAACAACTATAACTCCGCTTCTATTCGTCGAATGCAAATCTGCGACATAGCAATTTGTAGCATAAAACACGTCACATCGACCCACCTTATACCGATCTGCGACGAACTTGCATAGTTTTGTCAAACATCGATCGTTTCGAGTGGAAAGCAATCCGGCCGTCAATGGTGATTCATGACCTGACGGATATAAACAATTATAACTCCGCTTCTATTCGTCGAATGCAAATCTGCAACATAGCAATTTGTAGCTTAAAACACGTCACATCGACCCACGTTTGCCGATCTGCGACGAACTTGCATAGTTTCGTCAAACATCGATCGTTTCAAGTGGTAGGCAATCCGGCCGTCAATGGTGATTCATGGCCTCACAGATATAAACAACAATAACTCCGCTTCTATTCGTCGTATGCGAATATGCGACATAGCAATTTGTAGCTTAAAACACGACACATCGACCCACCTTCGGCCGATCTGCGACGAACTTGCATGGTTTCGTCAAACGTCGATCGTTTCGAGTGGTAGGGAATCCGGCCGTCAATGGTGATTCACGGCCTCACAGATATAAACAACTATAACTCCGCTTCTATTCGTCGAATGCAAATCTGCGACATAGCAATTTGTAGCTTAAAACACGACACATCGACCCACCTCATGCCGATCTGCGACGTACTTGTATAGTTTCGTCAAACGTCGATCGTTTCGAGTGGTAGGCAATCCGGTAGTCAATGGCGATTCATGGCCTCACAGATATAAACAACTATAACTCCGCTTCTATTCGTCGTATGCGAATCTGCGACCTAGCAATTTGTAGCTTAAAACACGCCCCAATGAACCACCTTATACCGATCTGCGACGAACTTGCATAGTTTCGTCAAACATCGATCGATTCTAGTGGAAAGCAATCCGGCCGTCAATGGTGATTCATGGCCAGACAGATATAAACAACTATAACTCCGCTTCTATTCGTCGAATGCAAATCTGCGACATAGCAATTTGTAGCATAAACCACGTCACATCGACCCACCTTATACCGATCTGCGACGAACTTGCATAGTTTTGTCAAACATCGATCGTTTCGAGTGGAAAGCAATCCGGCCGTCAATGGTGATTCATGACCTGACGGATATAAACAATTATAACTCCGCTTCTATTCGTCGAATGCAAATCTGCAACATAGCAATTTGTAGCTTAAAACACGTCACATCGACCCACGTTTGCCGATCTGCGACGAACTTGCATAGTTTCGTCAAACATCGATCGTTTCAAGTGGTAGGCAATCCGGCCGTCAATGGTGATTCATGGCCTCACAGATATAAACAACAATAACTCCGCTTCTATTCGTCGTATGCGAATATGCGACATAGCAATTTGTAGCTTAAAACACGTCACATCGACCCACCTTCGGCCGATCTGCGACGAACTTGCATGGTTTCGTCAAACGTCGATCGTTTCGAGTGGTAGGGAATCCGGCCGTCAATGGTGATTCACGGCCTCACAGATATAAACAACTATAACTCCGCTTCTATTCGTCGAATGCAAATCTGCGACATAGCAATTTGTAGCTTAAAACACGACACATCGACCCACCTCATGCCGATCTGCGACGTACTTGTATAGTTTCGTCAAACGTCGATCGTTTCGAGTGGTAGGCAATCCGGTAGTCAATGGCGATTCATGGCCTCACAGATATAAACAACTATAACTCCGCTTCTATTCGTCGTATGCGAATCTGCGACCTAGCAATTTGTAGCTTAAAACACGCCCCAATGAACCACCTTATACCGATCTGCGACGAACTTGCATAGTTTCGTCAAACATCGATCGATTCTAGTGGAAAGCAATCCGGCCGTCAATGGTGATTCATGGCCAGACAGATATAAACAACTATAACTCCGCTTCTATTCGTCGAATGCAAATCTGCGACATAGCAATTTGTAGCATAAACCACGTCACATCGACCCACCTTATACCGATCTGCGACGAACTTGCATAGTTTTGTCAAACATCGATCGTTTCGAGTGGAAAGCAATCCGGCCGTCAATGGTGATTCATGACCTGACGGATATAAACAATTATAACTCCGCTTCTATTCGTCGAATGCAAATCTGCGACACAGCAATTTGTAGCTTAAAACACGTTACATCGACCCACCTTGTGCCGATCTGCGACGAACTTGCATAGTTTCGTCAAACATCGATCGTTTCGAGTGGTAGGCAATCCGGCCGTCAATGGTGATTCATGGCCTCACAGATATAAACAACAATAACTCCGCTTCTATTTGTCGTATGCAAATCTGCGACATAGCAATTTGTAGCTTAAAACACGCCCCAATGAACCACCTTATACCGATCTGCGACGAACTTGCATAGTTTCGTCCAACATCGATCGTTTCGAGTGGAAAGCAATCCGGCCGTCAATGGTGATTCATGGCCTCACAGATATAAACAACTATAACTCCGCTTCTATTCGTCGAATGCAAATCTGCGACATAGCAATTTGTAGCTTAAAACACGTCACATCGACCCACCTTGTGCCGATCTGCGACGAACTTGCATGGTTTCGTCAAACGTCGATCGTTTCGAGTGGTATGGAATCCGGCCGTCAATGGTGATTCATGGCCTCACAGATATAAACCACAATAACTCCGCCTCTATTCGTCGTATGCGAATCTGCGACATAGCAATTTGTAGCTTAAAACACGCCCCAACGAACCACCTTATACCGATCTGCGACGAACTTGCATAGTTTTGTCAAACATCGATCGTTTCGAGTGGAAAGCAATCCGGCCGTCAATGGTGATTCATGACCTGACAGATATAAACAATTATAACTCCGCTTCTATTCGTCGAATGCGAATATGCGACATAGCAATTTGTAGCTTAAAACACGCCACATCGAACCACCTTGTGCCGATCTGCGACGAACTTGCATAGTTTCGTCAAACATCGATCGTTTCGAGTGGTAGGCAATCCGGCCGTCAATGGTGATTCATGGCCTCACAGATCGAAACAACAATAACTCCGCTTCTATGCGTCGTATGCAAATCTGCGACATAGCAATTTGTAGCATAAAACACGCCCCAACGTACCACCTTATACCGATCTGCGACGAACTTGCATAGTTTTGTCAAACATCGATCGTTTCGAGTGGAAAGCAATCCGGCCGTCAATGGTGATTCATGGCCTGACAGATATAAACAACTATAACTCAGCTTCTATTCGTCGATTGCAAATTTGCGACATAGCGATTTGTAGCTTAAAACACGACACATCGACCCACCTCATGCCGATCTGCGACGTACTTGTATAGTTTCGTCAAACGACGATCGTTTCGAGTGGTAGGCAATCCGGTAGTCAATGGCGATTCATGGCCTCACAGATATAAACAACTATAACTCCGCTTCTATTCGTCGTATGCGAATCTGCGACATAGCAATTTGTAGCTTAAAACACGCCCCAATGAACCACCTTATACCGATCTGCGACGAACTTGCATAGTTTCGTCCAACATCGATCGTTTCGAGTGGAAAGCAATCCGGCCGTCAATGGTGATTCATGGCCTCACAGATATAAACAACTATAACTCCGCTTCTATTCGTCGAATGCAAATCTGCGACATAGCAATTTGTAGCTTAAAACACGTCACATCGACCCACCTTGTGCCGATCTGCGACGAACTTGCATGGTTTCGTCAAACGTCGATCGTTTCGAGTGGTATGGAATCCGGCCGTCAATGGTGATTCATGGCCTCACAGATATAAACCACAATAACTCCGCCTCTATTCGTCGTATGCGAATCTGCGACATAGCAATTTGTAGCTTAAAACACGCCCTAACGAACCACCTTATACCGATCTGCGACGAACTTGCATAGTTTTGTCAAACATCGATCGTTTCGAGTGGAAAGCAATCCGGCCGTCAATGGTGATTCATGACCTGACAGATATAAACAATTATAACTCCGCTTCTATTCGTCGAATGCGAATATGCGACATAGCAATTTGTAGCTTAAAACACGCCACATCGAACCACCTTGTGCCGATCTGCGACGAACTTGCATAGTTTCGTCAAACATCGATCGTTTCGAGTGGTAGGCAATCCGGCCGTCAATGGTGATTCATGGCCTCACAGATCGAAACAACAATAACTCCGCTTCTATGCGTCGTATGCAAATCTGCGACATAGCAATTTGTAGCATAAAACACGCCCCAACGTACCACCTTATACCGATCTGCGACGAACTTGCATAGTTTTGTCAAACATCGATCGTTTCGAGTGGAAAGCAATCCGGCCGTCAATGGTGATTCATGGCCTGACAGATATAAACAACTATAACTCAGCTTCTATTCGTCGATTGCAAATTTGCGACATAGCGATTTGTAGCTTAAAACACGACACATCGACCCACCTCATGCCGATCTGCGACGTACTTGTATAGTTTCGTCAAACGACGATCGTTTCGAGTGGTAGGCAATCCGGCCGTCATTGGTGATTCATGGCCTCACAGATATAAACAACAAAAACTCCGCTTCTATTCGTCGTATGCAAATCTGCGACATAGCAATTTGTAGCATAAAACACGCCCCAACGAACCACCTTATACCGATCTGCGACGAACTTGCATAGTTTCGTCAAACATCGATCGTTTCGAGTGGAAAGCAATCCGGCCGTCAATGGTGATTCATGGCCTCACAGACATAAACAACAATAACTCCGCTTCTATTCGTCGTATGCAAATCTGCGACATAGCAATTTGTAGCATAAAACACGCCCCAACTAACCACCTTATACCGATCTGCGACGAAATTGCATAGTTTTGTCTAACATCGATCGTTTCGAGTGGAAAGCAATCCGGCCGTCAATGGTGATTCATGGCCTCACAGATTTAAACAACTATAACTCCGCTTCTATTCGTCGAATGCAAATCTGCGACATAGCAATTTGTAGCTTAAAACACGACACATCGACCCACCTTGTGCCGATCTGCGACGAACTTGCATAGTTTCGTCAAACATCGATCGTTTCGAGTGGTAGGCAATCCGGCCGTCATTGGTGATTCATGGCCTCACAGATATAAACAACAATAACTCCGCTTCTATTCGTCGTATGCAAATCTGCGACATAGCAATTTGTAGCATAAAACACGCCCCAACGAACCACCTTTTGCCGATCTGCGACGAACTTGCATAGTTTCGTCAAACATCGATCGTTTCGAGTGGTAGGCAATCCGGCCGTCATTGGTGATTCATGGCCTCACAGATATAAACAACAAAAACTCCGCTTCTATTCGTCGTATGCAAATCTGCGACATAGCAATTTGTAGCATAAAACACGCCCCAACGAACCACCTTATACCGGTCTGCGACGAACTTGCATAGTTTTGTCAAACATCGATCGTTTCGAGTGGAAAGCAATCCGGCCGTCAATGGTGATTCATGGCCTCACAGATATAAACAACAATAACTCCGCTACTATTCGTCGTATGCAAATATGCGACATAGCAATTTGTAGCATAAAACACGCCCCAACGAACCACCTTATACCGGTCTGCGACGAACTTGCATAGTTTTGTCAAACATCGATCGTTTCGAGTGGAAAGCAATCCGGCCGTCAATGGTGATTCATGGCCTCACAGATATAAACAACAATAACTCCGCTACTATTCGTCGTATGCAAATATGCGACATAGCAATTTGTAGCTTAAAACACGCCCCAACGAACCACCTTATACCGATCTGCGACGAACTTGCATAGTTTCGTCAAACATCGATCGTTTCGAGTGGAAAGCAATCCGGCCGTCAATGGTGATTCATGGCCTCAAAGATATAAACAACAATAACTCCGCTTCTATTTGTCGTATGCAAATCTGCGACATAGCAATTTGTAGCTTAAAACACGTCACATCGACCCACCTTGTGCCGATCTGCGACGAACTTGCATGGTTTCGTCAAACGTCGATCGTTTCGAGTGGTAGGGAATCCGGCCGTCAATGGTGATTCATGGCCTCACAGATATAAACCACAATAACTCCGCTTCTATTCGTCGTATGCGAATATGCGACATAGCAATTTGTAGCTTAAAACACATCACATCGACCCACCTTGTGCCGATCTGCGACGAACTTGCATGGTTTCGTCAAACGTCGATCGTTTCGAGTGGTAGGCAATCCGGCCGTCAATGGTGATTCATGGCCTCACAGATACAAACAACAATAACTCCGCTTCTATTCGTCGTATGCGAATATGCGACATAGCAATTTGTAGCTTAAAACACGACACATCGACCCACCTCATGCCGATCTGCGACGTACTTGTATAGTTTCGTCAAACGTCGATCGTTTCGAGTGGTAGGCAATCCGGTAGTCAATGGCGATTCATGGCCTCATAGATATAAACAACTATAAGTCCGCTTCTATACGTCGTATGCGAATCTGCGACATTGCAATTTGTAGCTTAAAACACGTCACATCGACCCACCTTCTGCCGATCTGCGACGAACTTGCATGGTTTCGTCAAACGTCGATCGTTTCGAGTGGTAGGCAATCCGGCCGTCAATGGTGATTCATGGCCTCACAGATACAAACAACAATAACTCCGCTTCTATTCGTCGTATGCGAATATGCGACATAGCAATTTGTAGCTTAAAACACATCACATCGACCCACCTTGTGCCGATCTGCGACGAACTTGCATGGTTTCGTCAAACGTCGATCGTTTCGAGTGGTAGGCAATCCGGCCGTCAATGGTGATTCATGGCCTCACAGATATAAACAACAATAACTCCGCTTCTATTCGTCGTATGCGAATAGGCGACATATCAATTTGTAGCTTAAAACACGTCACATCGACCCACCTTCTGCCGATCTGCGACGAACTTGCATGGTTTCGTCAAACGTCGATCGTTTCGAGTGGTAGGGAATCCGGCCGTCAATGGTGATTCATGGCCTCACAGATATAAACAACTATAACTCCGCTTCTATTCGTCGAATGCAAATCTGCGACATAGCAATTTGTAGCTTAAAACACGTCACATTGACCCACCTTGTGCCGATCTGCGACGAACTTGCATAGTTTCGTCAAACATCGATCGTTTCGAGTGGTAGGCAATCCGCCCGTCATTGGTGATTCATGGCCTCACAGATATATACAACAATAACTCCGCTTCTATTCGTCGTATGCAAATCTGCGACATAGCAATTTGTAGCATAAAACACGCCCCAACGAACCACCTTATACCGATCTGCGACGAACTTGCATAGTTTTGTCAAACATCCATCGTTTCGAGTGGAAAGCAATCCGGCCGTCAATGGTGATTCATGGCCTCACAGATATAAACAACAATAACTCCGCTTCTATTCGTCGTATGCGAATATGCGACATAGCAATTTGTAGCTTAAAACACGCCACATCGAACCACCTTGTGCCGATCTGCGACGAACTTGCATAGTTTCGTCAAACATCGATCGTTTCGAGTGGTAGGCAGTCCGGCCGTCAATGGTGATTCATGGCCTCACAGATAGAAACAACAATAACTCCGCTTCTATTCGTCGTATGCAAATCTGCGACATAGCAATTTGTAGCATAAAACACGCCCCAACGAACCACCTTATACCGATCTGCGACGAACTTGCATAGTTTTGTCAAACATCGATCGTTTCGAGTGGAAAGCAATCCGGCCGTCAATGGTGATTCATGGCCTGACAGATATAAACAACTATAACTCCGCTTCTATTCGTCGAATGCAAATCTGCGACATAGCAATTTGTAGCTTAAAACACGACACATCGACCCACCTTGTGCCGATCTGCGACGAACTTGCATAGTTTCGTCAAACATTGATCGTTTCGAGTGGAAAGCAATCCGGCCGTCAATGGTGATTCATGGCCTGACAGATATAAACAACTATAACTCCGCTTCTATTCGTCGAATGCAAATCTGCGACATAGCAATTTGTAGCTTAAAACACGCCCCAACGAACCACCTTATACCGATCTGCGACGAACTTGCATAGTTTTGTCAAACATCGATCGTTTCGAGTGGAAAGCAATCCGGCCGTCAATGGTGATTCATGGCCTCACAGATATAAACAACAATAACTCCGCTTCTATTCGTCGTATGCAAATCTGCGACATAGCAATTTGTAGCATAAAACACGCCCCAACGAACCACCTTATACCGATCTGCGACGAACTCTCATAGTTTTGTCAAACATCGATCGTTTCGAGTGGAAAGCAATCCGGCCGTCAATGGTGATTCATGGCCTCACAGATTTAAACAACAATAACTCCGCTTCTATTCGTCGTATGCTAATATGCGACATAGCAATTTGTAGCTTAAAACACGCCACATCGAACCACCTTGTGCCGATCTGCGACGAACTTGCATAGTTTCGTCAAACATCGATCGTTTCGAGTGGTAGGCAATCCGGCCGTCATTGGTGATTCATGGCCTCACAGATCTAAACAAAAAAAACTCCGCTTCTATTCGTCGTATGCAAATCTGCGACATAGCAATTTGTAGCATAAAACACGCCCCAACGAACCACCTTATAACGGTCTGCGACGAACTTGCATAGTTTTGTCAAACATCGATCGTTTCGAGTGGAAAGCAATCCGGCCGTCAATGGTGATTCATGGCCTCACAGATATAAACAACAATAACTCCGCTACTATTCGTCGTATGCAAATATGCGACATAGCAATTTGTAGCTTAAAACACGCCCCATCGAACCACCTTATACCGATCTGCGACGAACTTGCATAGTTTCGTCAAACATCGATCGTTTCGAGTGGAAAGCAATCCGGCCGTCAATGGTGATTCATGGCCTCAAAGATATAAACAACAATAACTCCGCTTCTATTTGTCGTATGCAAATCTGCGACATAGCAATTTGTAGCTTAAAATACGTCCCATCGACCCACCTTGTGCCGATCTGCGACGAACTTGCATGGTTTCGTCAAACGTCGATCGTTTCGAGTTGTAGGGAATCCGGCCGTCAATGGTGATTCATGGCCTCACAGATATAAACCACAATAACTCCGCTTCTATTCGTCGTATGCGAATCTGCGACATAGCAATTTGTAGCTTAAAACACGCCCTAACGAACCACCTTATACCGATCTGCGACGAACTTGCATAGTTTTGTCAAACATCGATCGTTTCGAGTGGAAAGCAATCCGGCCGTCAATGGTGATTCATGACCTGACAGATATAAACAATTATAACTCCGCTTCTATTCGTCGAATGCAAATCTGCGACATAGCAATTTGTAGCTTAAAACACGCCCCAACGAACCACCTTATACCGATCTGCGACGAACTGGCATAGTTTCGTCAAACATCGATCGTTTCGAGTGGAAAGCAATCCGGCCGTCAATGGTGATTCATGGCCTCAAAGATATAAACAACAATAACTCCGCTTCTATTTGTCGTATGCAAATCTGCGACATAGCAATTTGTAGCTTAAAACACGTCACATCGACCCACCTTGTGCCGATCTGCGACGAACTTGCATGGTTTCGTCAAACGTCGATCGTTTCGAGTGGAAAGCAATCCGGCCGTCAATGGTGATTCATGGCCTGACAGATATAAACAATTATAACTCCGCTTCTATTTGTCGTATGCAAATCTGCGACATAGCAATTTGTAGCTTAAATCACGTCACATCGACCCACCTTGTGCCGATGTGCGACGAACTTGCATAGTTTCGTCTAACGTCGATCGTTTCGAGTGGTAGGGAATCCGGCCGTCAATGGTGATTCATGGCCTCACAGTTATAAACCACAATAACTCCGCTTCTATTCGTCGTATGCGAATCTGCGACATAGCAATTTGTAGCTTAAAACACGCCCTAACGAACCACCTTATACCGATCTGCGACGAACTTGCATAGTTTTGTCAAACATCGATCGTTTCGAGTGGTAGGGAATCCGGCCGTCAATGGTGATTCATGGCCTGACAGATATAAACAACTATAACTCCGCTTCTATTCGTCGAATGCAAATCTGCGACATAGCAATTTTTAGCTTAAAACACGTCACATCGACCCACCTTGTGCCGATCTGCGACGAACTTGCATAGTTTCGTCAAACATCGATCGTTTCGAGTGGAAAGCAATCCGGCGGTCAATGGTGATTCATGTCCTGACAGATATAAACAATTATAACTCCGCTTCTATTCGTCGAATGCAAATCTGCGACATAGCAATTTGTAGCTTAAAACACGTCACATCGAACCACCTTGTGCCGATCTGCGACGAACTTGCATAGTTTCGTCAAACATCGATCGTTTCGAGTGGTAGGCAATCCGGCCGTCAATGGTGATTCATGGCCTCACAGATATAAACAACAATAACTCCGCTTCTATTCGTCGTATGCGAATATGCGACATAGCAATTTGTAGCTTAAAACACGTCACATCGACCCACCTTGTGCCGATCTGCGACGAACTTGCATGGTGTCGTCAAACGTCGATCGTTTCGAGTGGTAGGGAATCCGGCCGTCAATGGTGATTCATGGCCTCACAGATATAAACCACAATAACTCCGCTTCTATTCGTCGTATGCGAATCTGAGACATAGCAATTTGTAGCTTAAAACACGCCCTAACGAACCACCTTATACCGATCTGCGACGAACTTGCATAGTTCTGTCAAACATCGATCGTTTCGAGTGGAAAGCAATCCGGCCGTCAATGGTGATTCATGACCTGACAAATATAAACAATTATAACTCCGCTTCTATTCGTCGAATGCAAATCTGCGACATAGCAATTTGTAGCGTAAAACACGTCACATCGACCCACCTTGTGCCGATGTGCGACGAACTTGCATAGTTTCGTCAAACGTCGATCGTTTCGAGTGGTAGGGAATCCGGCCGTCAATGGTGATTCATGGCCTGACAGATATAAACAACTATAACTCCGCTTCTATTCGTCGAATGCAAATCTGCGACATAGCAATTTTTAGCTTAAAACACGTCACATCGACCCACCTTGTGCCGATCTGCGACGAACTTGCATAGTTTCGTCAAACATCGATCGTTTCGAGTGGAAAGCAATCCGGCCGTCAATGGTGATTCATGGCCTGACAGATATAAACAATTATAACTCCGCTTCTATTCGTCGAATGCAAATCTGCGACATAGCAATCTGTAGCTTAAAACACGTCACATCGAACCACCTTGTGCCGATCTGCGACGAACTTGCATAGTTTCGTCAAACATCGATCGTTTCGAGTGGTAGGCAATCCGGCCGTCAATGGTGATTCATGGCCTCACAGATATAAACAACAATAACTCCGCTTCTATTCGTCGTATGCGAATATGCGACATAGCAATTTGTAGCTTAAAACACGTCACATCGACCCACCTTCTGCCGATCTGCGACGAACTTGCATGGTTTCGTCAAACGTCGATCGTTTCGAGTGGTAGGGAATCCGGCCGTCAATGGTGATTCACGGCCTCACAGATATAAACAACTATAACTCCGCTTCTATTCGTCGAATGCAAATCTGCGACATAGCAATTTGTAGCTGAAAACACGTCATATCGACCCACCTTGTGCCGATCTGCGACGAACTTGCATAGTTTCGTCAAACATCAATCGTTTCGAGTGGTAGGCAATCCGGCCGTCAATGGTGATTCACGGCCTCACAGATATAAACAACTATAACTCCGCTTCTATTCGTCGAATGCAAATCTGCGACATAGCAATTTGTAGCTGAAAACACGTCATATCGACCCACCTTGTGCCGATCTGCGACGAACTTGCATAGTTTCGTCAAACATCAATCGTTTCGAGTGGTAGGCAATCCGGCCGTCAATGGTGATTCATGGCCTCACAGATAGAAACAACAATAACTCCGCTTCTATTCGTCATATGCAAATCTGCGACATAGCAATTTGTAGCTTAAAACACGTCACATCGACCCACCTTGTGCCGATGTGCGACGAACTTGCATAGTTTCGTCAAACGTCGATCGTTTCGAGTGGTAGGGAATCCGGCCGTCAATGGTGATTCATGGCCTGACAGATATAAACAACTATAACTCCGCTTCTATTCGTCGAATGCAAATCTGCGACATAGCAATTTTTAGCTTAAAACACGTCACATCGACCCACCTTGTGCCGATCTGCGACGAACTTGCATAGTTTCGTCAAACATCGATCTTTTCGAGTGGAAAGCAATCCGGCCGTCAATGGTGATTCATGGCCTGACAGATATAAACAACTATAACTCCGCTTCTATTCGTCGAATGCAAATCTGCGACATAGCAATTTGTAGCTTAAAACACGTCACATCGAACCACCTTGTGCCGATCTGCGACGAACTTGCATAGTTTAGTCAAACATCGATCGTTTCGAGTGGAAAGCAATCCGGCCGTCAATGGTGATTCATGGCCTCAAAGATATAAACAACAATAACTCCGCTTCTATTTGTCGTATGCAAATCTGCGACATAGCAATTTGTAGCTTAAAACACGTCACATCGACCCACCTTGTGCCGATCTGCGACGAACTTGCATGGTTTCGTCAAACGTCGATCGTTTCGAGTGGTAGGGAATCCGGCCGTCAATGGTGATTCATGGCCTCACAGATATAAACCACAATAACTCCGCTTCTATTCGTCGTATGCGAATCTGCGACATAGCAATTTGTAGCTTAAAACACGCCCTAACGAACCACCCTATACCGATCTGCGACGAACTTGCATAGTTTTGTCAAACATCGATCGTTTCGAGTGGAAAGCAATCCGGCCGTCAATGGTGATTCATGACCTGACAGATATAAACAATTATAACTCCGCTTCTATTCGTCGAATGCAAATCTGCGACATAGCAATTTTTAGCTTAAAACACGTCACATCGACCCACCTTGTGCCGATCTGCGACGAACTTGCATAGTTTCGTCAAACATCGATCGTTTCGAGTGGAAAGCAATCCGGCCGTCAATGGTGATTCATGGCCTGACAGATATAAACAATTATAACTCCGCTTCTATTCGTCGAATGCAAATCTGCGACATAGCAATTTGTAGCTTAAAACACGTCACATCGAACCACCTTGTGCCGATCTGCGACGAACTTGCATAGTTTCGTCAAACATCGATCGTTTCGAGTGGTAGGCAATCCGGCCGTCAATGGTGATTCATGGCCTCACAGATATAAACAACAATAACTCCGCTTCTATTCGTCGTATGCAAATCTGCGACATAGCAATTTGTAGCTTAAAACACGTCACATCGACCCACCTTGTGCCGATCTGCGACGAACTTGCATGGTTTCGTCAAACGTCGATCGCTTCGAGTGGTAGTGAATCCGGCCGTCAATGGTGATTCATGGCCTCACAGATATAAACAACTATAACTCCGCTTCTATTCGTCGAATGCAAATCTGCGACATAGCAATTTGTAGCTTAAAACACGACACATCGACCCACCTTGTGCCGATCTGCGACGAACTTGCATAGTTTCGTCAAACATCGATCGTTTCGAGTGGTAGGCAATCCGGCCGTCAATGGTGATTCATGGCCTCACAGATAGAAACAACAATAACTCCGCTTCTATTCGTCATATGCAAATCTGCGACATAGCAATTTGTAGCTTAAAACACGTCACACCGACCCACCTTGTGCCGATGTGCGACGAACTTGCATAGGTTCGTCAAACGTCGATCGTTTCGAGTGGTAGGGAATCCGGCCGTCAATGGTGATTCATGGCCTGACAGATATAAACAACTATAACTCCGCTTCTATTCGTCGAATTCAAATCTGCGACATAGCAATTTTTAGCTTAAAACACGTCACATCGACCCACCTTATACCGATCTGCGACGAACTTGCATAGTTTCGTCAAACATCGATCGTTTCGAGTGGAAAGCAATCCGGCCGTCAATGGTGATTCATGGCCTCAAAGATATAAACAACAATAACTCCGCTTCTATTTGTCGTATGCAAATCTGCGACATAGCAATTTGTAGCTTAAAACACGTCACATCGACCCACCTTGTGCCGATCTGCGACGAACTTGCATGGTTTCGTCAAACGTCGATCGTTTCGAGTGGTAGGGAATCCGGCCGTCAATGGTGATTCATGGCCTCACAGATATAAACCACAATAACTCCGCTTCTATTCGTCGTATGCGAATCTGCGACATAGCAATTTGTAGCTTAAAACACGCCCCAACGAACCACCTTATACCGATTTGCGACGAACTTGCATAGTTTCGTCAAATATCGATCGTTTCGAGTGGAAAGCAATCCGGCCGTCAATGGTGATTCATGGCCTCACAGATATAAACAACTATAACTCCGCTACTATTCGTCGTATGCAAATATGCGACATAGCAATTTGTAGCTTAAAACACGCCCCAACGAACCACCTTATACCGATCTGCGACGAACTTGCATAGTTTCGTCAAACATCGATCGTTTCGAGTGGAAAGCAATCCGGCCGTCAATGGTGATTCATGGCCTCAAAGATATAAACAACAATAACTCCGCTTCTATTTGTCGTATGCAAATCTGCGACATAGCAATTTCTAGCTTAAAACACGTCACATCGACCCACCTTGTGCCGATCTGCGACGAACTTGCATGGTTTCGTCAAACGTCGATCGTTTCGAGTGGTAGGGAATCCGGCCGTCAATGGTGATTCATGGCCTCACAGATATAAACCACAATAACTCCGCTTCTATTCGTCGTATGCGAATCTGCGACATAGCAATTTGTAGCTTAAAACACGCCCTAACGAACCACCTTATACCGATCTGCGACGAACTTGCATAGTTTTGTCAAACATCGATCGTTTCGAGTGGAAAGCAATCCGGCCGTCAATGGTGATTCATGACCTGACAGATATAAACAATTATAACTCCGCTTCTATTCGTCGAATGCAAATCTGCGACATAGCAATTTTTAGCTTAAAACACGTCACATCGACCCACCTTGTGCCGATCTGCGACGAACTTGCATAGTTTCGTCAAACATCGATCGTTTCGAGTGGAAAGCAATCCGGCCGTCAATGGTGATTCATGGCCTGACAGATATAAACAATTATAACTCCGCTTCTATTCGTCGAATGCAAATCTGCGACATAGCAATTTGTAGCTTAAAACACGTCACATCGAACCACCTTGTGCCGATCTGCGACGAACTTGCATAGTTTCGTCAAACATCGATCGTTTCGAGTGGTAGGCAATCCGGCCGTCAATGGTGATTCATGGCCTCACAGATATAAACAACAATAACTCCGCTTCTATTCGTCGTATGCAAATCTGCGACATAGCAATTTGTAGTTTAAAACACGCCCAAATGAACCACCTCATACCGATCTGCGACGAACTTGCATAGTTTTGTCAAACATCGATCGTTCCGAGTGGAAAGCAATCCGGCCGTCAATGGTGATTCATGGCCTCACAGATATAAACAACAATAACTCCGCTTCTATACGTCGCATGCAAATCTGCGACATAGCAATTTGTAGCATAAAACACGACCCAACGACCCACCTTTTACCGATCTGCGACGAACTTGCATAGTTTCGTCAAACATCGATCGTTTCGAGTGGTAGGCAATCCGGCCGTCAATGGTGATTCATGGCCACACAGATACAAACAACAATAACTCCGCTTCTATTCGTCGTATGCGAATGTGCGACATAGCAATTTGTAGCTTAAAACACGTCACATCGACCCACCTTCTGCCGATCTGCGACGATCTTGCATGGTTTCGTCAAACATCGATCGTTTCGAGTGGAAAGCAATCCGGCCGTCAATGGTGATTCATGGCCTCAAAGATATAAACAACAATAACTCCGCTTCTATTTGTCGTATGCAAATCTGCGACATAGCAGTTTGTAGCTTAAAACACGTCACATCGACCCACCTTGTGCCGATCTGCGACGAACTTGCATGGTATCGTCAAACGTTGATCGTTTCGAGTGGTAGGGAATCCGGCCGTCAATGGTGATTCATGGCCTCACAGATATAAACAACAATAACTCCGCTTCTATTCGTCGTATGCGAATCTGCGACATAGCAATTTGTAGCTTAAAACACGACACATCGACCCACCTCATGCCGATCTGCGACGTACTTGTATAGTTTCGTCAAACGTCGATCGTTTCGAGTGGTAGGCAATCCGGTAGTCAATGGCGATTCATGGCCTCATAAATATAAACAACTATAAGTCCGCTTCTATACGTCGTATGCGAATCTGCGACATAGCAATTTGTAGCTTAAAACACGCCCCAACGAACCACCTTATACCGATTTGCGACGAACTTGCATAGTTTCGTCAAATATCGATCGTTTCGAGTGGAAAGCAATCCGGCCGTCAATGGTGATTCATGGCCTCACAGATATAAACAACTATAACTCCGCTACTATTCGTCGTATGCAAATATGCGACATAGCAATTTGTAGCTTAAAACACGCCCCAACGAACCACCTTATACCGATCTGCGACGAACTTGCATAGTTTCGTCAAACATCGATCGTTTCGAGTGGAAAGCAATCCGGCCGTCAATGGTGATTCATGGCCTCAAAGATATAAACAACAATAACTCCGCTTCTATTTGTCGTATGCAAATCTGCGCCATAGCAATTTGTAGCTTAAAACACGTCACATCGGCCCACCTTGTGCGGATCTGCGACGAACTTGCATGGTTTCGTCAAACGTCGATCGTTTCGAGTGGTAGGGAATCCGGCCGTCAATGGTAATTCATGGCCTCACAGATATAAACCACAATAAGTCCGCTTCTATTCGTCGTATGCGAATCTGCGACATAGCAATTTGTAGCTTAAAACACGCCCTAACGAACCACCTTATACCGATCTGCGACGAACTTGCATAGTTTTGTCAAACATCGATCGTTTCGAGTGGAAAGCAATCCGGCCGTCAATGGTGATTCATGACCTGACAGATATAAACAATTATAACTCCGCTTCTATTCGTCGAATGCAAATCTGCGACATAGCAATTTGTAGCTTAAAACACGTCACATCGACCCACCTTGTGCCGATGTGCGACGAACTTGCATAGTTTCGTCAAACGTCGATCGTTTCGAGTGGTAGGGAATCCGGCCGTCAATGGTGATTCATGGCCTGACAGATATAAACAACTATAACTCCGCTTCTATTCGTCGAATGCAAATCTGCGATATAGCAATTTTTAGCTTAAAACACGTCACATCGACCCACCTTGTGCCGATCTGCGACGAACTTGCATAGTTTCGTCAAACATCGATCTTTTCGAGTGGAAAGCAATCCGGCCGTCAATGGTGATTCATGGCCTGACAGATATAAACAATTATAACTCCGCTTCTATTCGTCGAATGCAAATCTGCGACATAGCAATTTGTAGCTTAAAACACGTCACATCGAACCACCTTGTGTCGATCTGCGACGAACTTGCATAGTTTCGTCAAACATCGATCGTTTCGAGTGGTAGGCAATCCGGCCGTCAATGGTGATTCATGGCCTCACAGATATAAACAACAATAACTCCGCTTCTATTCGTCGTATGCGAATATGCGACATAGCAATTTGTAGCTTAAAACACGTCACATCGACCCACCTTCTGCCGATCTGCGACGAACTTGCATGGTTTCGTCAAACGTCGATCGTTTCGAGTGGTAGGGAATCCGGCCGTCAATGGTGATTGACGGCCTCACAGATATAAACAACTATAACTCCGCTTCTATTCGTCGAATGCAAATCTGCGACATAGCAATTTGTAGCTGAAAACACGTCATATCGACCCACCTTGTGCCGATCTGCGACGAACTTGCATAGTTTCGTCAAACATCGATCGTTTCGAGTGGAAAGCAATCCGGCCGTCAATGGTGATTCATGACCTGACAAATATAAACAATTATAACTCCGCTTCTATTCGTCGAATGCAAATCTGCGACATAGCAATTTGTAGCTTAAAACACGTCACATCGACCCACCTTGTGCCGATGTGCGACGAACTTGCATAGTTTCGTCAAACGTCGATCGTTTCGAGTGGTAGGGAATCCGGCCGTCAATGGTGATTCATGGCCTGACAGATATAAACAACTATAACTCCGCTTCTATTCGTCGAATGCAAATCTGCGACATAGCAATTTTTAGCTTAAAACACGTCACATCGACCCACCTTGTGCCGATCTGCGACGAACTTGCATAGTTTCGTCAAACATCGATCGTTTCGAGTGGAAAGCAATCCGGCCGTCAATGGTGATTCATGGCCTGACAGATATAAACAATTATAACTCCGCTTCTATTCGTCGAATGCAAATCTGCGACATAGCAATCTGTAGCTTAAAACACGTCACATCGAACCACCTTGTGCCGATCTGCGACGAACTTGCATAGTTTCGTCAAACATCGATCGTTTCGAGTGGTAGGCAATCCGGCCGTCAATGGTGATTCATGGCCTCACAGATATAAACAACAATAACTCCGCTTCTATTCGTCGTATGCGAATATGCGACATAGCAATTTGTAGCTTAAAACACGTCACATCGACCCACCTTGTGCCGATCTGCGACGAACTTGCATGGTGTCGTCAAACGTCGATCGTTTCGAGTGGTAGGGAATCCGGCCGTCAATGGTGATTCATGGCCTCACAGATATAAACCACAATAACTCCGCTTCTATTCGTCGTATGCGAATCTGAGACATAGCGATTTGTAGCTTAAAACACGCCCTAACGAACCACCTTATACCGATCTGCGACGAACTTGCATAGTTTTGTCAAACATCGATCGTTTCGAGTGGAAAGCAATCCGGCCGTCAATGGTGATTCATGACCTGACAAATATAAACAATTATAACTCCGCTTCTATTCGTCGAATGCAAATCTGCGACATAGCAATTTGTAGCTTAAAACACGTCACATCGACCCACCTTGTGCCGATGTGCGACGAACTTGCATAGTTTCGTCAAACGTCGATCGTTTCGAGTGGTAGGGAATCCGGCCGTCAATGGTGATTCATGGCCTGACAGATATAAACAACTATAACTCCGCTTCTATTCGTCGAATGCAAATCTGCGACATAGCAATTTTTAGCTTAAAACACGTCACATCGACCCACCTTGTGCCGATCTGCGACGAACTTGCATAGTTTCGTCAAACATCGATCGTTTCGAGTGGAAAGCAATCCGGCCGTCAATGGTGATTCATGGCCTGACAGATATAAACAATTATAACTCCGCTTCTATTCGTCGAATGCAAATCTGCGACATAGCAATCTGTAGCTTAAAACACGTCACATCGAACCACCTTGTGCCGATCTGCGACGAACTTGCATAGTTTCGTCAAACATCGATCGTTTCGAGTGGTAGGCAATCCGGCCGTCAATGGTGATTCATGGCCTCACAGATATAAACAACAATAACTCCGCTTCTATTCGTCGTATGCGAATATGCGACATAGCAATTTGTAGCTTAAAACACGTCACATCGACCCACCTTCTGCCGATCTGCGACGAACTTGCATGGTTTCGTCAAACGTCGATCGTTTCGAGTGGTAGGGAATCCGGCCGTCAATGGTGATTCACGGCCTCACAGATATAAACAACTATAACTCCGCTTCTATTCGTCGAATGCAAATCTGCGACATAGCAATTTGTAGCTGAAAACACGTCATATCGACCCACCTTGTGCCGATCTGCGACGAACTTTCATAGTTTCGTCAAACATCAATCGTTTCGAGTGGTAGGCAATCCGGCCGTCAATGGTGATTCATGGCCTCACAGATAGAAACAACAATAACTCCGCTTCTATTCGTCATATGCAAATCTGCGACATAGCAATTTGTAGCTTAAAACACGTCACATCGACCCACCTTGTGCCGATGTGCGACAAACTTGCATAGTTTCGTCAAACGTCGATCGTTTCGAGTGGTAGGCAATCCGGTAGTCAATGGCGATTCATGGCCTCATAGATATAAACAACTATAAGTCCGCTTCTATACGTCGTATGCGAATCTGCGACATAGCAATTTGTAGCTTAAAACACGCCCCAACGAACCACCTTATACCGATTTGCGACGAACTTGCATAGTTTCGTCAAATATCGATCGTTTCGAGTGGAAAGCAATCCGGCCGTCAATGGTGATTCATGGCCTCACAGATATAAACAACTATAACTCCGCTACTATTCGTCGTATGCAAATAGGCGACATAGCAATTTGTAGCTTAAAACACGCCCCAACGAACCACCTTATACCGATCTGCGACGAACTTGCATAGTTTCGTCAAACGTCGATCGTTTCGAGTGGTAGGGAATCCGGCCGTCAATGGTGATTCATGGCCTCACAGATATAAACCACAATAACTCCGCTTCTATTCGTCGTATGCGAATCTGCGACAAAGCAATTTGTAGCTTAAAACACGCCCTAACGAACCACCTTATACCGATCTGCGGCGAACTTGCATAGTTTTGTCAAACATCGATCGTTTCGAGTGGAAAGCAATCCGGCCATCAATGGTGATTCATGACCTGACAGATATAAACAATTATAACTCCGCTTCTATTCGTCGAATGCAAATCTGCGACATAGCAATTTTTAGCTTAAAACACGTCACATCGACCCACCTTGTGCCGATCTGCGACGAACTTGCATAGTTTCGTCAAATATCGATCGTTTCGAGTGGAAAGCAATCCGGCCGTCAATGGTGATTCATGGCCTGACAGATATAAACAATTATAACTCCGCTTCTATTCGTCGAATGCAAATCTGCGACATAGCAATTTGTAGCTTAAAACACGTCACATCGAACCACCTTGTGCCGATCTGCGACGAACTTGCATAGTTTCGTCAAACATCGATCGTTTCGAGTGGTAGGCAATCCGGCCGTCAATGGTGATTCATGGCCTCACAGATATAAACAACAATAACTCCGCTTCTATTCGTCGTATGCAAATCTGCGACATAGCAATTTGTAGCTTAAAACACGTCACACCGACCCACCTTGTGCCGATGTGCGACGAACTTGCATAGTTTCGTCAAACGTCGATCGTTTCGAGTGGTAGGGAATCCGGCCGTCAACGGTGATTCATGGCCTGACAGATATAAACAACTATAACTCCGCTTCTATTCGTCGAATGCAAATCTGCGACATAGCAATTTTTAGCTTAAAACACGTCACATCGACCCACCTTATACCGATCTGCGACGAACTTGCATAGTTTCGTCAAACATCGATCGTTTCGAGTGGAAAGCAATCCGGCCGTCAATGGTGATTCATGGCCTCAAAGATATAAACAACAATAACTCCGCTTCTATTTGTCGTATGCAAATCTGCGACATAGCAATTTGTAGCTCAAAACACGTCACATCGACCCACCTTGTGCCGATCTGCGACGAACTTGCATGGTTTCGTCAAACGTCGATCGTTTCGAGTGGTAGGGAATCCGGCCGTCAATGGTGATTCATGGCCTCACAGATATAAACCACAATAACTCCGCTTCTATTCGTCGTATGCGAATCTGCGACATAGCAATTTGTAGCTTAAAACGCGCCCTAACGAACCACCTTATACCGATCTGCGACGAACTTGCATAGTTTTGTCAAACATCGATCGTTTCGAGTGGAAAGCAATCCGGCCGTCAATGGTGATTCATGACCTGACAGATATAAACAATTATAACTCCGCTTCTATTCGTCGAATGCAAATCTGCGACATAGCAATTTGTAGCTTAAAACACGTCACATCGACCCACCTTGTGCCGATGTGCGACGAACTTGCATAGTTTCGTCAAACGTCGATCGTTTCGAGTGGTAGGGAATCCGGCCGTCAATGGTGATTCATGGCCTGACAGATATAAACAACTATAACTCCGCTTCTATTCGTCGAATGCAAATCTGCGACATAGCAATTTTTAGCTTAAAACACGTCACATCGACCCACCTTGTGCCGATCTGCGACGAACTTGCATAGTTTCGTCAAACATCGATCGTTTCGAGTGGAAAGCAATCCGGCCGTCAATGGTGATTCATGGCCTGACAGATATAAACAATTATAACTCCGCTTCTATTCGTCGAATGCAAATCTGCGACATAGCAATTTGTAGCTTAAAACACGTCACATCGAACCACCTTGTGCCGATCTGCGACGAACTTGCATAGTTTCGTCAAACATCGATCGTTTCGAGTGGTAGGCAATCCGGCCGTCAATGGTGATTCATGGCCTCACAGATATAAACAACAATAACTCCGCTTCTATTCGTCGTATGCGAATATGCGACATAGCAATTTGTAGCTTAAAACACGTCACATCGACCCACCTTCTGCCGATCTGCGACGAACTTGCATGGTTTCGTCAAACGTCGATCGTTTCGAGTGGTAGGGAATCCGGCCGTCAATGGTGATTCACGGCCTCACAGATATAAACAACTATAACTCCGCTTCTATTCGTCGAATGCAAATCTGCGACATAGCAATTTGTAGCTGAAAACACGTCATATCGACCCACCTTGTGCCGATCTGCGACGAACTTGCATAGTTTCGTCAAACATCGATCGTTTCGAGTGGTAGGCAATCCGGCCGTCAATGGTGATTCATGGCCTCACAGATAGAAACAACAATAACTCCGCTTCTATTCGTCATATGCAAATCTGCGACATAGCAATTTGTAGCTTAAAACACGTCACATCGACCCACCTTGTGCCGATGTGCGACGAACTTGCATAGTTTCGTCAAACGTCGATCGTTTCGAGTGGTAGGGAATCCGGCCGTCAATGGTGATTCATGGCCTGACAGATATAAACAACTATAACTCCGCTTCTATTCGTCGAATGCAAATCTGCGACATAGCAATTTTTAGCTTAAAACACGTCACATCGACCCACCTTGTGCCGATCTGCGACGAACTTGCATAGTTTCGTCAAACATCGATCTTTTCGAGTGGAAAGCAATCCGGCCGTCAATGGTGATTCATGGCCTGACAGATATAAACAATTATAACTCCGCTTCTATTCGTCGAATGCAAATCTGCGACATAGCAATTTGTAGCTAAAACACGTCACATCGAACCACCTTGTGCCGATCTGCGACGAACTTGCATAGTTTCGTCAAACATCGATCGTTTCGAGTGGTAGGCAATCCGGCCGTCAATGGTGATTCATGGCCTCACAGATATAAACAACAATAACTCCGCTTCTATTCGTCGTATGCGAATATGCGACATAGCAATTTGTAGCTTAAAACACGTCACATCGACCCACCTTCTGCCGATCTGCGACGAACTTGCATGGTTTCGTCAAACGTCGATCGTTTCGAGTGGTAGGGAATCCGGCCGTCAATGGTGATTCACGGCCTCACAGATATAAACAACTATAACTCCGCTTCTATTGGTCGAATGCAAATCTGCGACATAGCAATTTGTAGCTGAAAACACGTCATATCGACCCACCTTGTGCCGATCTGCGACGAACTTGCATAGTTTCGTCAAACATCGATCGTTTCGAGTGGTAGGCAATCCGGCCGTCAATGGTGATTCATGGCCTCACAGATAGAAACAACAATAACTCCGCTTCTATTCGTCGTATGCGAATCTGCGACCTAGCAATTTGTAGTTTAAAACACGCCCAAATGAACCACCTCATACCGATCTGCGACGAACTTGCATAGTTTTGTCAAACATCGATCGTTCCGAGTGGAAAGCAATCCGGCCGTCAATGGTGATTCATGGCCTCACAGATATAAACAACAATAACTCCGCTTCTATACGTCGCATGCAAATCTGCGACATAGCAATTTGTAGCATAAAACACGACCCAACGACCCACCTTTTACCGATCTGCGACGAACTTGCATAGTTTCGTCAAACATCGATCGTTTCGAGTGGTAGGCAATCCGGCCGTCAATGGTGATTCATGGCCTCACAGATACAAACAACAATAACTCCGCTTCTATTCGTCGTATGCGAATATGCGACATAGCAATTTGTAGCTTAAAACACGTCACATCGACCCACCTTCTGCCGATCTGCGACGAACTTGCATGGTTTCGTCAAACATCGATCGTTTCGAGTGGAAAGCAATCCGGCCGTCAATGGTGATTCATGGCCTCAAAGATATAAACAACAATAACTCCGCTTCTATTTGTCGTATGCAAATCTGCGACATAGCAATTTGTAGCTTAAAACACGTCACATCGACCCACCTTGTGCCGATCTGCGACGAACTTGCATGGTTTCGTCAAACGTCGATCGTTTCGAGTGGTAGGGAATCCGGCCGTCAATGGTGATTCATGGCCTCACAGATATAAACAACAATAACTCCGCTTCTATTCGTCGTATGCGAATCTGCGACATAGCAATTTGTAGCTTAAAACACGACACATCGACCCACCTCATGCCGATCTGCGACGTACTTGTATAGTTTCGTCAAACGTCGATCGTTTCGAGTGGTAGGCAATCCGGTAGTCAATGGCGATTCATGGCCTCATAAATATAAACAACTATAAGTCCGCTTCTATACGTCGTATGCGAATCTGCGACATAGCAATTTGTAGCTTAAAACACGCCCCAACGAACCACCTTATACCGATTTGCGACGAACTTGCATAGTTTCGTCAAATATCGATCGTTTCGAGTGGAAAGCAATCCGGCCGTCAATGGTGATTCATGGCCTCACAGATATAAACAACTATAACTCCGCTACTATTCGTCGTATGCAAATATGCGACATAGCAATTTGTAGCTTAAAACACGCCCCAACGAACCACCTTATACCGATCTGCGACGAACTTGCATAGTTTCGTCAAACATCGATCGTTTCGAGTGGAAAGCAATCCGGCCGTCAATGGTGATTCATGGCCTCAAAGATATAAACAACAATAACTCCGCTTCTATTTGTCGTATGCAAATCTGCGACATAGCAATTTGTAGCTTAAAACACGTCACATCGGCCCACCTTGTGCCGATCTGCGACGAACTTGCATGGTTTCGTCAAACGTCGATCGTTTCGAGTGGTAGGGAATCCGGCCGTCAATGGTGATTCATGGCCTCACAGATATAAACCACAATAACTCCGCTTCTATTCGTCGTATGCGAATCTGCGACATAGCAATTTGTAGCTTAAAACACGCCCTAACGACCCACCTTATACCGATCTGCGACGAACTTGCATAGTTTCGTCCAACCACGATCGTTTCGAGTGAAAAGCAATCCGGCCGTCAATGGTGATTCATGGCCTCACAGATATAAACAACTATAATTCCGCTTCTATTCGTCGAATGCAAATCTGCGACATAGCAATTTGTAGCTTAAAACACGTCACATCGAACCACCTTGCGCCGATCTGCGACGACGTTGCATAGTTTCGTCAAACATCGATCGTTTCGAGTGGTAGGGAATCCGGCCGTCAATGGTGATTCATGGCCTGACAGATATAAACAACTATAACTCCGCTTCTATTCGTCGAATGCAAATCTGCGATATAGCAATTTTTAGCTTAAAACACGTCACATCGACCCACCTTGTGCCGATCTGCGACGAACTTGCATAGTTTCGTCAAACATCGATCGTTTCGAGTGGAAAGCAATCCGGCCGTCAATGGTGATTCATGGCCTGACAGATATAAACAATTATAACTGCGCTTCTATTCGTCGAATGCAAATCTGCGACATAGCAATTTGTAGCTTAAAACACGTCACATCGAACCACTTTGTGCCGATCTGCGACGAACTTGCATAGTTTCGTCAAACATCGATCGTTTCGAGTGGTAGGCAATCCGGCCGTCAATGGTGATTCATGGCCTCACAGATAGAAACAACTATAACTCAGCTTCTAGTCGTCGAATGCAAATTTGCGACATAGCAATTTGTAGCTTAAAACACGCCCCAACGGACCACCTTATACCGATCTGCGACGAACTTGCATAGTTTTGTCAAACATCGATCGTTTCGAGAGGAAAGCAATCCGGCCGTCAATGGTGATTCATGGCCTGACAGATATAAACAACTATAACTCAGCTTCTATTCGTCGAATGCAAATTTGCGACATAGCGATTTGTAGCTTAAAACACGACACATCGACCCACCTCATGCCGATCTGCGACGTACTTGTATAGTTTCGTCAAACGTCGATCGTTTCGAGTGGTAGGCAATCCGGTAGTCAATGGCGATTCATGGCCTCACAGATATAAACAACTATAACTCCGCTTCTATTCGTCGTATGCAAATATGCGACCTAGCAATTTGTAGCTTAAAACACGCCCCAACGAACCACCTTATACCGACCTGCGACGAACTTGCATGGTTTCGTCAAACGTCGATCGTTTCGAGTGGTAGGGAATCCGGCCGTCAATGGTGATTCATGGCCTCACAGATATAAACAACAATAACTCCGCTTCTATTCGTCGTATGCGAATCTGCGACATAGCAATTTGTAGCTTAAAACACGACACATCGGCCCACCTCATGCCGATCTGCGACGTACTTGTATAGTTTCGTCAAACGTCGATCGTTTCGAGTGGTAGGCATTTCGGTAGTCAATGGCGATTCATGGCCTCACAGATATAAACAACTATAAGTCCGCTTCTATTCGTCGTATGCAAATCTGCGACATAGCAATTTGTAGCATAAAACACGCCCCAACGAACCACCTTATACCGATCTGCGACGAACTTGCATTGTTTTGTCAAACATCGATCGTTTCGAGTGGAAAGCAATCAGGCCGTCAATGGTGATTCATGGCCTCACAGATATAAACAACAATAACTCCGCTTCTATACGTCGCATGCAAATCTGCGACATAGCAATTTGTAGCATAAAACACGACCCAACGACCCACCTTTTTCCGATCTGCGACGAACTTGCATTGTTTCGTCAAACATCGATCGTTTCGAGTGGTAGGCAATCCGGCCGTCAATGGTGATTCATGGCCTCACAGATACAAACAACAATAACTCCGCTTCTATTCGTCGTATGCGAATATGCGACATAGCAATTTGTATCTTAAAACACGTCACATCGACCCACCTTCTGCCGATCTGCGACGAACTTGCATGGTTTCGTCAAACGTCGATCGCTTCGAGTGGTAGGGAATCCGGCCGTCAATGGTGATTCATGGCCTCACAGATGTAAACAAATATAACTCCGCTTCTATTCGTCGAATGCAAATCTGCGACATAGCAATTTGTAGCTTAAAACACGTCACATCGACCCACCTTGTGCCGATCTGCGACGACGTTGCATAGTTTCGTCAAACATCGATCGTTTCGAGTGGTAGGCAATCCGGCCGTCATTGGTGATTCATGGCCTCACAGATATAAACAACAATAACTCCGCTTCTATTCGTCGTATGCAAATCTGCGACATAGCAATTTGTAGCATAAAACACGCCCCAACGATCCACCTTATACCGATCTGCGACGAACTTGCATAGTTTTGTCAAACATCGATCGTTTCGAGTGGAAAGCAATCCGGCCGTCAATGGTGATTCATGACCTGACAGATATAAACAATTATAACTCCGCTTCTATTCGTCGAATGCAAATCTGCGACATAGCAATTTGAAGCTTAAAACACGTTACATCGACCCACCTTGTGCCGATCTGCGACGAACTTGCATAGTTTCGTCAAACATCGATCGTTTCGAGTGGTAGGCAATCCGGCCGTCAATGGTGATTCATGGCCTCACAGATATAAACAACAATAACTCCGCTTCTATTCGTCGTATGCAAATCTGCGACATAGCAATTTGTAGCATAAAACACGCCCCAACGAACCACCTTATACCGATCTGCGACGAACTTGCATAGTTTCGTCAAACATCGATCGTTTCGAGTGGAAAGCAATCCGGCCGTCAATGGTGATTCATGGCCTGACAGATATAAACAACAATAACTCCGCTTCTATTCGTCGTATGCGAATCTGCGACCTAGCAATTTGTAGCATAAAACACGGCCCAACGACCCACCTTATACCGATCTGCGACGAACTTGCATAGTTTCGTCCAACATCGATCGTTTCGAGTGGAAAGCAATCCGGCCGTCAATGGTGATTCATGGCCTCACAGATATAAACAACTATAACTCCGCTTCTATTCGTCGAATGCAAATCTGCGACATTGCAATTTGTAGCTTAAAACACGTCACATCGACCCACCTTGTGCCGATCTGCGACGAACTTGCATGGTTTCGTCAAACGTCGATCGTTTCGAGTGGTAGGGAATCCGGCCGTCAATGGTGATTCATGTCCTCACAGATATAAACAACTATAACTCCGCTTCTATTCGTCGAATGCAAATCTGCGACATAGCAATTTGTAGCTTAAAACACGACACATCGACCCACCTTGTGCCGATCTGCGACGAACTTGCATAGTTTCGTCAAACATCGATCGTTTCGAGTGGAAAGCAATCCGGCCGTCAATGGTGATTCATGGCCTGACAGATATAAACAACTATAACTCCGCTTCTATTCGTCGTATGCGAATCTGCGACATAGCAATTTGTAGCTTAAAACACGACACATCGACCCACCTTGTGCCGATCTGCGACGAACTTGCATAGTTTCGTCAAACATCGATCGTTTCGAGTGGTAGGCAATCCGGCCGTCATTGTTGATTCATGGCCTCACAGATATAAACAACAAAAACTCCGCTTCTATTCGTCGTATGCAAATCTGCGACATAGCAATTTGTAGCATAAAACACGCCCCAACGAACCACCTTATACCGATCTGCGACGAACTTGCATAGTTTTGTCAAACATCGATCGTTTCGAGTGGAAAGCAATCCGGCCGTCAATGGTGATTCATGGCCTCACAGATATAAACCACAGTAACTCCGCTTCTATTCGTCGTATGCGAATCTGCGACATAGCAATTTGTAGCTTAAAACACGCCCTAACGAACCACCTTATACCGATCTGCGACGAACTTGCATAGTTTTGTCAAACATCGATCGTTTCGAGTGGAAAGCAATCCGGCCGTCAATGGTGATTCATGACCTGACAGATATAAACAATTATAACTCCGCTTCTATTCGTCGAATGCAAATCTGCGACATAGCAATTTGTAGCTTAAAACACGTTACATCGACCCACCTTGTGCCGATCTGCGACGAACTTGCATAGTTTCGTCAAACATCGATCGTTTCGAGTGGAAAGCAATCCGGCCGTCGATGGTGATTCATGGCCTGACAGATATAAACAACTATAACTCCGCTTCTATTCGTCGTATGCGAATCTGCGACCTAGCAATTTGTAGCATAAAACACGGCCCAACGACCCACCTTATACCGATCTGCGACGAACTTGCATAGTTTCGTCCAACCACGATCGTTTCGAGTGAAAAGCAATCCGGCCGTCAATGGTGATTCATGGCCTCACAGATATAAACAACTATAATTCCGCTTCTATTCGTCGAATGCAAATCTGCGACATAGCAATTTGTAGCTTAAAACACGTCACATCGAACCACCTTGCGCCGATCTGCGACGACGTTGCATAGTTTCGTCAAACATCGATCGTTTCGAGTGGTAGGCAATCCGGCCGTCATTGGTGATTCATGGCCTCACAGATATAAACAACAATAACTCCGCTTCTATTCGTCGTATGCAAATCTGCGACATAGCAATTTGTAGCATAAAACACGCCCCAACGATCCACCTTATACCGATCTGCGACGAACTTGCATAGTTTTGTCAAACATCGATCGTTTCGAGTGGAAAGCAATCCGGCCGTCAATGGTGATTCATGACCTGACAGATATGAACAATTATAACTCCGCTTCTATTCGTCGAATGCAAATCTGCGACATAGCAATTTGAAGCTTAAAACACGTTACATCGACCCACCTTGTGCCGATCTGCGACGAACTTGCATAGTTTCGTCAAACATCGATCGTTTCGAGTGGTAGGCAATCCGGCCGTCAATGGTGATTCATGGCCTCACAGATATAAACAACAATAACTCCGCTTCTATTCGTCGTATGCGAATCTGCGACATAGCAATTTGTAGCTTAAAACACGTCACATCGACCCACCTTGTGCCGATCTGCGACGAACTTGTATAGTTTCGTCAAACATCGATCGTTTCGAGTGGTAGGCAATCCGGCCGTCATTGGTGATTCATGGCCTCACAGATATAAACAACTATAACTCCGCTTCTATTCGTCGTATGCGAATCTGCGACCTAGCAATTTGTATTATAAAACACGGCCCAACGACCCACCTTATACCGATCTGCGACGAACTTGCATAGTTTCGTCCAACCACGATCGTTTCGAGTGGAAAGCAATCCGGCCGTCAATGGTGATTCATGGCCTCACAGATATAAACAACTGTAATTCCGCTTCTATTCGTCGAATGCAAATCTGCGACATAGCAATTTGTAGCTTAAAACACGTCACATCGAACCAGCTTGCGCCGATCTGCGACGAACTTGCATGGTTTCGTCAAACATCGATCGTTTCGAGTGGTAGGCAATCCGGCCGTCAATGGTGATTCATGGCCTCACAGATATAAACAACAATAACTCCGCTTCTATTCGTCGTATGCGAATATGCGACATAGCAATTTGTAGCTTAAAACACGTCACATCGACCCACCTTCTGCCGATCTGCGACGAACTTGCATGGTTTCGTCAAACGTCGATTGTTTCGAGTGGTAGGGAATCCGGCCGTCAATGGTGATTCATGGCCTCACAGATGTAAACAACTATAACTCCGCTTCTATTCGTCGAATGCAAATCTGCGACATAGCAATTTGTAGCTTAAAACACGCCACATCGACCCACCTTGTGCCGATCTGCGACGAACTTGCATAGTTTCGTCAAACATCGATCGTTTCGAGTGGTAGGCAATCCGGCCGTCATTGGTGATTCATGGCCTCACAGATATAAACAACAATAACTCCGCTTCTATTCGTCGAATGCAAATCTGCGACATAGCAATTTGTAGCATAAAACACGTCCCAACGATCCACCTTATACCGATCTGCGACGAACTTGCATAGTTTTGTCAAACATCGATCGTTTCGAGTGGAAAGCAATCCGGCCGTCAATGGTGATTCATGGCCTCACAGATATAAACAACAATAACTCCGCTTCTATTCGTCGTAGGCGAATATGCGACATAGCAATTTGTAGCTTAAAACACGCCACATCGAACCACCTTGTGCCGATCTGCGACGAACTTGCATAGTTTCGTCAAACATCGATCGTTTCGAGTTGAAAGCAATCCGGCCGTCAATGGTGATTCATGGCCTGACAGATATAAACAACTATAACTCCGCTTCTATTCGTCGTATGCGAATCTGCGACATAGCAATTTGTAGCTTAAAACACGACACATCGACCCACCTTGTGCCGATCTGTGACGAACTTGCATAGTTTCGTCAAACATCGATCGTTTCGAGTGGTAGGCAATCCGGCCGTCATTGTTGATTCATGGCCTCACAGATATAAACAACAAAAACTCCGCTTCTATTCGTCGTATGCAAATCTGCGACATAGCAATTTGTACCATAAAACACGCCCCAACGAACCACCTTATACCGATCTGCGACGAACTTGCATAGTTTTGTCAAACATCGATCGTTTCGAGTGGAAAGCAATCCGGCCGTCAATGGTGATTCATGGCCTCACAGATATAAACCACAGTAACTCCGCTTCTATTCGTCGTATGCGAATCTGCGACATAGCAATTTGTAGCTTAAAACACGCCCTAACGAACCACCTTATACCGATCTGCGACGAACTTGCATAGTTTTGTCAAACATCGATCGTTTCGAGTGGAAAGCAATCCGGCCGTCAATGGTGATTCATGACCTGACAGATATAAACAATTATAACGCCGCTTCTATTCGTCGAATGCAAATCTGCGACATAGCAATTTGTAGCTTAAAACACGTTACATCGACCCACCTTGTGCCGATCTGCGACGAACTTGCATAGTTTCGTCAAACATCGATCGTTTCGAGTGGTAGGGAATCCGGCCGTCAATGGTGATTCATGGCCTCACAGATATAAACAACTATAACTCCGCTTCTATTCGTCGTATGCGAATCTGCGACCTAGCAATTTGTAGCATAAAACACGGCCCAACGACCCACCTTATACCGATCTGCGACGAACTTGCATAGTTTCGTCCAACCACGATCGTTTCGAGTGGAAAGCAATCCGGCCGTCAATGGTGATTCATGGCCTCACAGATATAAACAACTATAATTCCGCTTCTATTCGTCGAATGCAAATCTGCGACATAGCAATTTGTAGCTTAAAACACGTCACATCGAACCACCTTGTGCCGATCTGCGACGAACTTGCATGGTTTCGTCAAACATCGATCGTTTCGAGTGGTAGGCAATCCGGCCGTCAATGGTGATTCATGGCCTCACAGATATAAACAACAATAACTCCGCTTCTATTCGTCGTATGCGAATATGCGACATAGCAGTTTGTAGCTTAAAACACGTCACATCGACCCACCTTGTGCCGATCTGCGACGAACTTGCATGGTTTCGTCAAACGTCGATCGTTTCGAGTGGTAGGGAATCCGGCCGTCAATGGTGATTCATGGCCTCACAGATATAAACAACTATAACTCCGCTTCTATTCGTCGAATGCAAATCTGCGACATAGCAATTTGTAGCTTAAAACACGACACATCGACCCACCTTGTGCCGATCTGCGACGAACTTGCATAGTTTCGTCAAACATCGATCGTTTCGAGTGGTAGGCAATCCGGCCGTCATTGTTGATTCATGGCCTCACAGATATAAACAACAAAAACTCCGCTTCTATTCGTCGTATGCAAATCTGCGACATAGCAATTTGTAGCATAAAACACGCCCCAACGAACCACCTTATACCGATCTGCGACGAACTTGCATAGTTTTGTCAAACATCGATCGTTTCGAGTGGAAAGCAATCCGGCCGTCAATGGTGATTCATGGCCTCACAGATATAAACCACAATAACGCCGCTTCTATTCGTCGTATGCGAATCTGCGACATAGCAATTTGTAGCTTAAAACACGTCACATCGACCCACCTTGTGCCGATCTGCGACGAACTTGTATAGTTTCGTCAAACATCGATCGTTTCGAGTGGTAGGCAATCCGGCCGTCATTGGTGATTCATGGCCTCACAGATATAAACAACTATAACTCCGCTTCTATTCGTCGTATGCGAATCTGCGACCTAGCAATTTGTATTATAAAACACGGCCCAACGACCCACCTTATACCGATCTGCGACGAACTTGCATAGTTTCGTCCAACCACGATCGTTTCGAGTGGAAAGCAATCCGGCCGTCAATGGTGATCCATGGCCTCACAGATATAAACAACTGTAATTCCGCTTCTATTCGTCGAATGCAAATCTGCGACATAGCAATTTGTAGCTTAAAACACGTCACATCGAACCAGCTTGCGCCGATCTGCGACGAACTTGCATGGTTTCGTCAAACATCGATCGTTTCGAGTGGTAGGCAATCCGGCCGTCAATGGTGATTCATGGCCTCACAGATATAAACAACAATAACTCCGCTTCTATTCGTCGTATGCGAATATGCGACATAGCAATTTGTAGCTTAAAACACGTCACATCGACCCACCTTCTGCCGATCTGCGACGAACTTGCATGGTTTCGTCAAACGTCGATTGTTTCGAGTGGTAGGGAATCCGGCCGTCAATGGTGATTCATGGCCTCACAGATGTAAACAACTATAACTCCGCTTCTATTCGTCGAATGCAAATCTGCGACATAGCAATTTGTAGCTTAAAACACGCCACATCGACCCACCTTGTGCCGATCTGCGACGAACTTGCATAGTTTCGTCAAACATCGATCGTTTCGAGTGGTAGGCAATCCGGCCGTCATTGGTGATTCATGGCCTCACAGATATAAACAACAATAACTCCGCTTCTATTCGTCGAATGCAAATCTGCGACATAGCAATTTGTAGCATAAAACACGCCCCAACGATCCACCTTATACCGATCTGCGACGAACTTGCATAGTTTTGTCAAACATCGATCGTTTCGAGTGGAAAGCAATCCGGCCGTCAATGGTGATTCATGGCCTCACAGATATAAACAACAATAACTCCGCTTCTATTCGTCGTAGGCGAATATGCGACATAGCAATTTGTAGCTTAAAACACGCCACATCGAACCACCTTGTGCCGATCTGCGACGAACTTGCATAGTTTCGTCAAACATCGATCGTTTCGAGTGGAAAGCAATCCGGCCGTCAATGGTGATTCATGGCCTGACAGATATAAACAACTATAACTCCGCTTCTATTCGTCGTATGCGAATCTGCGACATAGCAATTTGTAGCTTAAAACACGACACATCGACCCACCTTGTGCCGATCTGTGACGAACTTGCATAGTTTCGTCAAACATCGATCGTTTCGAGTGGTAGGCAATCCGGCCGTCATTGTTGATTCATGGCCTCACAGATATAAACAACAAAAACTCCGCTTCTATTCGTCGTATGCAAATCTGCGACATAGCAATTTGTACCATAAAACACGCCCCAACGAACCACCTTATACCGATCTGCGACGAACTTGCATAGTTTTGTCAAACATCGATCGTTTCGAGTGGAAAGCAATCCGGCCGTCAATGGTGATTCATGGCCTCACAGATATAAACCACAGTAACTCCGCTTCTATTCGTCGTATGCGAATCTGCGACATAGCAATTTGTAGCTTAAAACACGCCCTAACGAACCACCTTATACCGATCTGCGACGAACTTGCATAGTTTTGTCAAACATCGATCGTTTCGAGTGGAAAGCAATCCGGCCGTCAATGGTGATTCATGACCTGACAGATATAAACAATTATAACGCCGCTTCTATTCGTCGAATGCAAATCTGCGACATAGCAATTTGTAGCTTAAAACACGTTACATCGACCCACCTTGTGCCGATCTGCGACGAACTTGCATAGTTTCGTCAAACATCGATCGTTTCGAGTGGTAGGGAATCCGGCCGTCAATGGTGATTCATGGCCTCACAGATATAAACAACTATAACTCCGCTTCTATTCGTCGTATGCGAATCTGCGACCTAGCAATTTGTAGCATAAAACACGGCCCAACGACCCACCTTATACCGATCTGCGACGAACTTGCATAGTTTCGTCCAACCACGATCGTTTCGAGTGGAAAGCAATCCGGCCGTCAATGGTGATTCATGGCCTCACAGATATAAACAACTATAATTCCGCTTCTATTCGTCGAATGCAAATCTGCGACATAGCAATTTGTAGCTTAAAACACGTTACATCGACCCACCTTGTGCCGATCTGCGACGAACTTGCATAGTTTCGTCAAACATCGATCGTTTCGAGTGGTAGGGAATCCGGCCGTCAATGGTGATTCATGGCCTCACAGATATAAACAACTATAACTCCGCTTCTATTCGTCGTATGCGAATCTGCGACCTAGCAATTTGTAGCATAAAACACGGCCCAACGACCCACCTTATACCGATCTGCGACGAACTTGCATAGTTTCGTCCAACCACGATCGTTTCGAGTGGAAAGCAATCCGGCCGTCAATGGTGATTCATGGCCTCACAGATATAAACAACTATAATTCCGCTTCTATTCGTCGAATGCAAATCTGCGACATAGCAATTTGTAGCTTAAAACACGTCACATCGAACCACCTTGCGCCGATCTGCGACGAACTTGCATGGTTTCGTCAAACATCGATCGTTTCGAGTGGTAGGCAATCCGGCCGTCAATGGTGATTCATGGCCTCACAGATATAAACAACAATAACTCCGCTTCTATTCGTCGTATGCGAATATGCGACATAGCAGTTTGTAGCTTAAAACACGTCACATCGACCCACCTTGTGCCGATCTGCGACGAACTTGCATGGTTTCGTCAAACGTCGATCGTTTCGAGTGGTAGGGAATCCGGCCGTCAATGGTGATTCATGGCCTCACAGATATAAACAACTATAACTCCGCTTCTATTCGTCGAATGCAAATCTGCGACATAGCAATTTGTAGCTTAAAACACGACACATCGACCCACCTTGTGCCGATCTGCGACGAACTTGCATAGTTTCGTCAAACATCGATCGTTTCGAGTGGTAGGCAATCCGGCCGTCATTGTTGATTCATGGCCTCACAGATATAAACAACAAAAACTCCGCTTCTATTCGTCGTATGCAAATCTGCGACATAGCAATTTGTAGCATAAAACACGCCCCAACGAACCACCTTATACCGATCTGCGACGAACTTGCATAGTTTTGTCAAACATCGATCGTTTCGAGTGGAAAGCAATCCGGCCGTCAATGGTGATTCATGGCCTCACAGATATAAACCACAATAACTCCGCTTCTATTCGTCGTATGCGAATCTGCGACATAGCAATTTGTAGCTTAAAACACGTCACATCGACCCACCTTGTGCCGATCTGCGACGAACTTGTATAGTTTCGTCAAACATCGATCGTTTCGAGTGGTAGGCAATCCGGCCGTCATTGGTGATTCATGGCCTCACAGATATAAACAACTATAACTCCGCTTCTATTCGTCGTATGCGAATCTGCGACCTAGCAATTTGTATTATAAAACACGGCCCAACGACCCACCTTATACCGATCTGCGACGAACTTGCATAGTTTCGTCCAACCACGATCGTTTCGAGTGGAAAGCAATCCGGCCGTCAATGGTGATCCATGGCCTCACAGATATAAACAACTGTAATTCCGCTTCTATTCGTCGAATGCAAATCTGCGACATAGCAATTTGTAGCTTAAAACACGTCACATCGAACCAGCTTGCGCCGATCTGCGACGAACTTGCATGGTTTCGTCAAACATCGATCGTTTCGAGTGGTAGGCAATCCGGCCGTCAATGGTGATTCATGGCCTCACAGATATAAACAACAATAACTCCGCTTCTATTCGCCGTATGCGAATATGCGACATAGCAATTTGTAGCTTAAAACACGTCACATCGACCCACCTTCTGCCGATCTGCGACGAACTTGCATGGTTTCGTCAAACGTCGATTGTTTCGAGTGGTAGGGAATCCGGCCGTCAATGGTGATTCATGGCCTCACAGATGTAAACAACTATAACTCCGCTTCTATTCGTCGAATGCAAATCTGCGACATAGCAATTTGTAGCTTAAAACACGCCACATCGACCCACCTTGTGCCGATCTGCGACGAACTTGCATAGTTTCGTCAAACATCGATCGTTTCGAGTGGTAGGCAATCCGGCCGTCATTGGTGATTCATGGCCTCACAGATATAAACAACAATAACTCCGCTTCTATTCGTCGAATGCAAATCTGCGACATAGCAATTTGTAGCATAAAACACGCCCCAACGATCCACCTTATACCGATCTGCGACGAACTTGCATAGTTTTGTCAAACATCGATCGTTTCGAGTGGAAAGCAATCCGGCCGTCAATGGTGATTCATGGCCTCACAGATATAAACAACAATAACTCCGCTTCTATTCGTCGTAGGCGAATATGCGACATAGCAATTTGTAGCTTAAAACACGCCACATCGAACCACCTTGTGCCGATCTGCGACGAACTTGCATAGTTTCGTCAAACATCGATCGTTTCGAGTGGAAAGCAATCCGGCCGTCAATGGTGATTCATGGCCTGACAGATATAAACAACTATAACTCCGCTTCTATTCGTCGTATGCGAATCTGCGACATAGCAATTTGTAGCTTAAAACACGACACATCGACCCACCTTGTGCCGATCTGTGACGAACTTGCATAGTTTCGTCAAACATCGATCGTTTCGAGTGGTAGGCAATCCGGCCGTCATTGTTGATTCATGGCCTCACAGATATAAACAACAAAAACTCCGCTTCTATTCGTCGTATGCAAATCTGCGACATAGCAATTTGTACCATAAAACACGCCCCAACGAACCACCTTATACCGATCTGCGACGAACTTGCATAGTTTTGTCAAACATCGATCGTTTCGAGTGGAAAGCAATCCGGCCGTCAATGGTGATTCATGGCCTCACAGATATAAACAACTATAATTCCGCTTCTATTCGTCGAATGCAAATCTGCGACATAGCAATTTGTAGCTTAAAACACGTCACATCGAACCACCTTGCGCCGATCTGCGACGAACTTGCATGGTTTCGTCAAACATCGATCGTTTCGAGTGGTAGGCAATCCGGCCGTCAATGGTGATTCATGGCCTCACAGATATAAATAACAATAACTCCGCTTCTATTCGTCGTATGCGAATATGCGACATAGCAGTTTGTAGCTTAAAACACGTCACATCGACCCACCTTCTGCCGATCTGCGACGAACTTGCATGGTTTCGTCAAACGTCGATTGTTTCGAGTGGTAGGGAATCCGGCCGTCAATGGTGATTCATGGCCTCACAGATGTAAACAACTATAACTCCGCTTCTATTCGTCGTATGCAAATCTGCGACATAGCACTTTGTAGCATAAAACACGCCCCAACGATCCACCTTATACCGATCTGCGACGAACTTGCATAGTTTTGTCAAACATCGATCGTTTCGAGTGGAAAGCAATCCGGCCGTCAATGGTGATTCATGGCCTCACAGATATAAACAACAATAACTCCGCTTCTATTCGTCGTATGCGAATATGCGACATAGCAATTTGTAGCTTAAAACACGCCACATCGAACCACCTTGTGCCGATCTGCGACGAACTTGCATAGTTTCGTCAAACGTCGATCGTTTCGAGTCGTAGGCAATCCGGCCGTCAATGGTGATTCATGGCCACACAGATATAAACAACAATAACTCCGCTTCTATTCGTCGTATGCGAATATGCGACATATCAATTTGTAGCTTAAAACACGTCACATCGACCCACCTTCTGCCGATCTGCGACGAACTTGCATGGTTTCGTCAAACATCGATCGTTTCGAGTGGTAGGCAATCCGGCCGTCATTGGTGATTCATGGCCTCACAGATATATACAACAATAACTCCGCTTCTATTCGTCGTATGCAAATCTGCGACATAGCAATTTGTAGTATAAAACACGCCCCAACGAACCACCTTATACCGATCTGCGACGAACTTGCATAGTTTTGTCAAACATCGATCGTTTCGAGTGGAAAGCAATCCGGCCGTCAATGGTGATTCATGGCCTCACAGATATAAACAACAATAACTCCGCTTCTATTCGTCGTATGCGAATATGCGACATAGCAATTTGTAGCATAAAACACGCCCCAACGAACCACCTTATACCGATCTGCGACGAACTTGCATAGTTTTGTCAAACATCGATCGTTTCGAGTGGAAAGCAATCCGGCCGTCAATGGTGATTCATGGCCTGACAGATATAAACAACTATAACTCAGCTTCTATTCGTCGAATGCAAATTTGCGACATAGCGATTTGTAGCTTAAAACACGACACATCGACCCACCTCATGCCGATCTGCGACGTACTTGTATAGTTTCGTCAAACGTCGATCGTTTCGAGTGGTAGGGAATCCGGCCGTCAATGGTGATTCATGGCCTCACAGATATAAACAACAATAACTCCGCTTCTATTCGTCGTATGCGAATCTGCGACATAGCAATTTGTAGCTTAAAACACGTCACATCGACCCACCTTGTGCCGATCTGCGACGAACTTGCATAGTTTCGTCAAACATCGATCGTTTCGAGTGGAAAGCAATCCGGCCGTCAATGGTGATTCATGGCCTGACAGATATAAACAATTATAACTGCGCTTCTATTCGTCGAATGCAAATCTGCGACATAGCAATTTGTAGCTTAAAACACGTCACATCGAACCACCTTGTGCCGATCTGCGACGAACTTGCATAGTTTCGTCAAACATCGATCGTTTCGAGTGGTAGGCAATCCGGCCGTCAATGGTGATTCATGGCCTCACAGATATAAACAACAATAACTCCGCTTCTATTCGTCGTATGCGAATATGCGACATAGCAATTTGTAGCTTAAAACACGTCACATCGACCCACCTTCTGCCGATCTGCGACGAACTTGCATGGTTTCGTCAAACGTCGATCGTTTCGAGTGGTAGGGAATCCGGCCGTCAATGGTGATTCACGGCCTCACAGATATAAACAACTATAACTCCGCTTCTATTCGTCGAATGCAAATCTGCGACATAGCAATTTGTAGCTGAAAACACGTCATATCGACCCACCTTGTGCCGATCTGCGACGAACTTGCATAGTTTCGTCAAACATCGATCGTTTCGAGTGGTAGGCAATCCGGCCGTCAATGGTGATTCATGGCCTCAGAGATAGAAACAACAATAACTCCGCTTCTATTCGTCATATGCAAATCTGCGACATAGCAATTTGTAGCTTAAAACACGTCACATCGACCCACCTTGTGCCGATGTGCGACGAACTTGCATAGTTTCGTCAAACGTCGATCGTTTCGAGTGGTAGGGAATCCGGCCGTCAATGGTGATTCATGGCCTGACAGATATAAACAACTATAACTCCGCTTCTATTCGTCGAATGCAAATCTGCGACATAGCAATTTTTAGCTTAAAACACGTCACATCGACCCACCTTGTGCCGATCTGCGACGAACTTGCATAGTTTCGTCAAACATCGATCTTTTCGAGTGGAAAGCAATCCGGCCGTCAATGGTGATTCATGGCCTGACAGATATAAACAATTATAACTCCGCTTCTATTCGTCTAATGCAAATCTGCGACATAGCAATTTGTAGCTTAAAACACGTCACATCGAACCACCTTGTGTCGATCTGCGACGAACTTGCATAGTTTCGTCAAACATCGATCGTTTCGAGTGGTAGGCAATCCGGCCGTCAATGGTGATTCATGGCCTCACAGATATAAACAACAATAACTCCGCTTCTATTCGTCGTATGCGAATATGCGACATAGCAATTTGTAGCTTAAAACACGTCACATCGACCCACCTTCTGCCGATCTGCGACGAACTTGCATGGTTTCGTCAAACGTCGATCGTTTCGAGTGGTAGGGAATCCGGCCGTCAATGGTGATTGACGGCCTCACAGATATAAACAACTATAACTCCGCTTCTATTCGTCGAATGCAAATCTGCGACATAGCAATTTGTAGCTGAAAACACGTCATATCGACCCACCTTGTGCCGATCTGCGACGAACTTGCATAGTTTCGTCAAACATCGATCGTTTCGAGTGGTAGGCAATCCGGCCGTCAATGGTGATTCATGGCCTCACAGATAGAAACAACTATAACTCAGCTTCTAGTCGTCGAATGCAAATTTGCGACATAGCAATTTGTAGCGTAAAACACGCCCCAACGGACCACCTTATACCGATCTGCGACGAACTTGCATAGTTTTGTCAAACATCGATCGTTTCGAGTGGAAAGCAATCCGGCCGTCAATGGTGATTCATGGCCTCACAGATATAAACAACAATAACTCCGCTTCTATTCGTCGTATGCAAATCTGCGACATAGCAATTTGTAGCATAAAACACGCCCCAACGAAACACCTTATACCGATCTGCGATGAACTTGCATAGTTTTGTCAAACATCGATCGTTTCGAGTGGAAAGCAATCCGGCCGTCAATGGTGATTCATGGCCTGACAGATATAAACAACTATAACTCAGCTTCTATTCGTCGAATGCAAATTTGCGACATAGCGATTTGTAGCTTAAAACACGACACATCGACCCACCTCATGCCGATCTGCGACGTACTTGTATAGTTTCGTCAAACGTCGATCGTTTCGAGTGGTAGGCAATCCGGTAGTCAATGGCGATTCATGGCCTCACAGATATAAACAACTATAACTCCGCTTCTATTCGTCGTATGCAAATATGCGACCTAGCAATTGGTAGCTTAAAACACGCCCCAACGAACCACCTTATACCGACCTGCGACGAACTTGCATGGTTTCGTCAAACGTCGATCGTTTCGAGTGGTAGGGAATCCGGCCGTCAATGGTGATTCATGGCCTCACAGATATAAACAACAATAACTCCGCTTCTATTCGTCGTATGCGAATCTGCGACATAGCAATTTGTAGCTTAAAACACGACACATCGGCCCACCTCATGCCGATCTGCGACGTACTTGTATAGTTTCGTCAAACGTCGATCGTTTCGAGTGGTAGGCATTTCGGTAGTCAATGGCGATTCATGGCCTCACAGATATAAACAACTATAAGTCCGCTTCTATTCGTCGTATGCAAATCTGCGACATAGCAATTTGTAGCATAAAACACGCCCCAACGAACCACCTTATACCGATCTGCGACGAACTTGCATTGTTTTGTCAAACATCGATCGTTTCGAGTGGAAAGTAATCAGGCCGTCAATGGTGATTCATGGCCTCACAGATATAAACAACAATAACTCCGCTTCTATACGTCGCATGCAAATCTGCGACATAGCAATTTGTAGCATAAAACACGACCCAACGACCCACCTTTTACCGATCTGCGACGAACTTGCATTGTTTCGTCAAACATCGATCGTTTCGAGTGGTAGGCAATCCGGCCGTCAATGGTGATTCATGGCCTCACAGATACAAACAACAATAACTCCGCTACTATTCGTCGTATGCAAATATGCGACATAGCAATTTGTAGCTTAAAACACGCCCCAACGAACCACCTTATACCGATCTGCGACGAACTTGCATAGTTTCGTCAAACATCGATCGTTTCGAGTGGAAAGCAATCCGGCCGTCAATGGTGATTCATGGCCTCAAAGATATAAACAACAATAACTCCGCTTCTATTTGTCGTATGCAAATCTGCGACATAGCAATTTGTAGCTTAAAACACGTCACATCGACCCACCTTGTGCCGATCTGCGACGAACTTGCATGGTTTCGTCAAACGTCGATCGTTTCGAGTGGTAGGGAATCCGGCCGTCAATGGTGATTCATGGCCTCACAGATATAAACCACAATAACTCCGCTTCTGTTCGTCGTATGCGAATATGCGACATAGCAATTTGTAGCTTAAAACACATCACATCGACCCACCTTGTGCCGATCTGCGACGAACTTGCATGGTTTCGTCAAACGTCGATCGTTTCGAGTGGTAGGCAATCCGGCCGTCAAAGGTGGTTCATGGCCTCACAGATACAAACAACAATAACTCCGCTTCTATTCGTCGTATGCGAATATGCGACATAGCAATTTGTAGCTTAAAACACGACACATCGACCCACCTCATGCCGATCTGCGACGTACTTGTATAGTTTCGTCAAACGTCGATCGTTTCGAGTGGTAGGCAATCCGGTAGTCAATGGCGATTCATGGCCTCATAGATATAAACAACTATAAGTCCGCTTCTATACGTCGTATGCGAATCTGCGACATTGCAATTTGTAGCTTAAAACACGTCACATCGACCCACCTTCTGCCGATCTGCGACGAACTTGCATGGTTTCGTCAAACGTCGATCGTTTCGAGTGGTAGGCAATCCGGCCGTCAATGGTGATTCATGGCCTCACAGATACAAACAACAATAACTCCGCTTCTATTCGTCGTATGCGAATATGCGACATAGCAATTTGTAGCTTAAAACACATCACATCGACCCACCTTGTGCCGATCTGCGACGAACTTGCATGGTTTCGTCAAACGTCGATCGTTTCGAGTGGTAGGGAATCCGGCCGTCAATGGTGATTCATGGCCTCACAGATATAAACAACTATAACTCCGCTTCTATTCGTCGAATGCAAATCTGCGACATAGCAATTTGTAGCTTAAAACACGTCACATTGACCCACCTTGTGCCGATCTGCGACGAACTTGCATAGTTTCGTCAAACATCGATCGTTTCGAGTGGTAGGCAATCCGCCCGTCATTGGTGATTCATGGCCTCACAGATATATACAACAATAACTCCGCTTCTATTCGTCGTATGCAAATCTGCGACATAGCAATTTGTAGCATAAAACACGCCCCAACGAACCACCTTATACCGATCTGCGACGAACTTGCATAGTTTTGTCAAACATCCATCGTTTCGAGTGGAAAGCAATCCGGCCGTCAATGGTGATTCATGGCCTCACAGATATAAACAACAATAACTCCGCTTCTATTCGTCGTATGCGAATATTCGACATAGCAATTTGTAGCTTAAAACACGCCACATCGAACCACCTTGTGCCGATCTGCGACGAACTTGCATAGTTTCGTCAAACATCGATCGTTTCGAGTGGAAAGCAATCCGGCCGTCAATGGTGATTCATGGCCTCAAAGATATAAACAACAATAACTCCGCTTCTATTTGTCGTATGCAAATCTGCGACATAGCAATTTGTAGCTTAAAACACGTCACATCGACCCACCTTGTGCCGATCTGCGACGAACTTGCATGGTTTCGTCAAACGTCGATCGTTTCGAGTGGAAAGCAATCCGGCCGTCAATGGTGATTCATGGCCTCAAAGATATAAACAACAATAACTCCGCTTCTATTTGTCGTATGCAAATCTGCGACATAGCAATTTGTAGCTTAAAACACGTCACATCGACCCACCTTGTGCCGATCTGCGACGAACTTGCATGGTTTCGTCAAACGTCGATCGTTTCGAGTGGTAGGGAATCCGGCCGTCAATGGTGATTCATGGCCTCACAGATATAAACCACAATAACTCCGCTTCTATTCGTCGTATGCGAATATGCGACATAGCAATTTGTAGCTTAAAACACATCACATCGACCCACCTTGTGCCGATCTGCGACGAACTTGCATGGTTTCGTCAAACGTCGATCGTTTCGAGTGGTAGGCAATCCGGCCGTCAATGGTGATTCATGGCCTCACAGATACAAACAACAATAACTCCGCTTCTATTCGTCGTATGCGAATATGCGACATAGCAATTTGTAGCTTAAAACACGACACATCGACCCACCTCATGCCGATCTGCGACGTACTTGTATAGTTTCGTCAAACGTCGATCGTTTCGAGTGGTAGGCAATCCGGTAGTCAATGGCGATTCATGGCCTCATAGATATAAACAACTATAAGTCCGCTTCTATACGTCGTATGCGAATCTGCGACATTGCAATTTGTAGCTTAAAACACGTCACATTGACCCACCTTGTGCCGATCTGCGACGAACTTGCATAGTTTCGTCAAACATCGATCGTTTCGAGTGGCAGGCAATCCGCCCGTCATTGGTGATTCATGGCCTCACAGATATATACAACAATAACTCCGCTTCTATTCGTCGCATGCAAATCTGCGACATAGCAATTTGTAGCATAAAACACGCCCCAACGAACCACCTTATACCGATCTGCGACGAACTTGCATAGTTTTGTCAAACATCCATCGTTTCGAGTGGAAAGCAATCCGGCCGTCAATGGTGATTCATGGCCTCACAGATATAAACAACAATAACTCCGCTTCTATTCGTCGTATGCTAATATGCGACATAGCAATTTGTAGCTTAAAACACGCCACATCGAACCACCTTGTGCCGATCTGCGACGAACTTGCATGGTTTCGTCAAACGTCGATCGTTTCGAGTTGTAGGGAATCCGGCCGACAATGGTGATTCATGGCCTCACAGATATAAACCACAATAACTCCGCTTCTATTCGTTGTATGCGAATCTGCGACATAGCAATTTGTAGCTTAAAACACGCCCTAACGAACCACCTTATACCGATCTGCGACGAACTTGCATAGTTTTGTCAAACATCGATCGTTTCGAGTGGAAAGCAATCCGGCCGTCAATGGTGATTCATGACCTGACAGATATAAACAATTATAACTCCGCTTCTATTCGTCGAATGCAAATCTGCGACATAGCAATTTGTAGCTTAAAACACGTCACATCGACCCACCTTGTGCCGATGTGCGACGAACTTGCATAGTTTCGTCAAACGTCGATCGTTTCGAGTGGTAGGGAATCCGGCCGTCAATGGTGATTCATGGCCTGACAGATATAAACAACTATAACTCCGCTTCTATTCGTCGAATGCAAATCTGCGACATAGCAATTTTTAGCTTAAAACACGTCACATCGACCCACCTTGTGCCGATCTGCGACGAACTTGCATAGTTTCGTCAAACATCGATCTTTTCGAGTGGAAAGCAATCCGGCCGTCAATGGTGATTCATGGCCTGACAGATATAAACAATTATAACTCCGCTTCTATTCGTCGAATGCAAATCTGCGACATAGCAATTTGTAGCTTAAAACACGTCACATCGACCCACCTTGTGCCGATCTGCGACGAACTTGCATAGTTTCGTCAAACATCGATCGTTTCGAGTGGAAAGCAATCCGGCCGTCAATGGTGATTCATGGCCTCAAAGATATAAACAACAATAACTCCGCTTCTATTTGTCGTATGCAAATCTGCGACATAGCAATTTGTAGCTTAAAACACGTCACATCGACCCACCTTGTGCCGATCTGCGACGAACTTGCATGGTTTCGTCAAACGTCGATCGTTTCGAGTGGTAGGGAATCCGGCCGTCAATGGTGATTCATGGCCTCACAGATATAAACCACAATAACTCCGCTTCTATTCGTCTTATGCGAATCTGCGACATAGCAATTTGTAGCTTAAAACACGCTCTAACGAACCACCTTATACCGATCTGCGACGAACTTGCATAGTTTTGTCAAACATCGATCGTTTCGAGTGGAAAGCAATCCGGCCGTCAATGGTGATTCATGACCTGACAGATATAAACAATTATAACTCCGCTTCTATTCGTCGAATGCAAATCTGCGACATAGCAATTTTTAGCTTAAAACACGTCACATCGACCCACCTTGTGCCGATCTGCGACGAACTTGCATAGTTTCGTCAAACATCGATCGTTTCGAGTGGAAAGCAATCCGGCCGTCAATGGTGATTCATGGCCTGACAGATATAAACAATTATAACTCCGCTTCTATTCGTCGAATGCAAATCTGCGACATAGCAATTTGTAGCTTAAAACACGTCACATCGAACCACCTTGTGCCGATCTGCGACGAACTTGCATAGTTTCGTCAAACATCGATCGTTTCGAGTGGTAGGCAATCCGGCCGTCAATGGTGATTCATGGCCTCACAGATATAAACAACAATAACTCCGCTTCTATTCGTCGTATGCAAATCTGCGACATAGCAATTTGTAGCTTAAAACACGTCACATCGACCCACCTTGTGCCGATCTGCGACGAACTTGCATGGTTTCGTCAAACGTCGATCGTTTCGAGTGGTAGTGAATCCGGCCGTCAATGGTGATTCATGGCCTCACAGATATAAACAACTATAACTCCGCTTCTATTCGTCGAATGCAAATCTGCGACATAGCAATTTGTAGCTTAAAACACGACACATCGACCCACCTTGTGCCGATCTGCGACGAACTTGCATAGTTTCGTCAAACATCGATCGTTTCGAGTGGTAGGCAATCCGGCCGTCAATGGTGATTCATGGCCTCACAGATAGAAACAACAATAACTCCGCTTCTATTCGTCATATGCAAATCTGCGACATAGCAATTTGTAGCTTAAAACACGTCACACCGACCCACCTTGTGCCGATGTGCGACGAACTTGCATAGTTTCGTCAAACGTCGATCGTTTCGAGTGGTAGGGAATCCGGCCGTCAATGGTGATTCATGGCCTGACAGATATAAACAACTATAACTCCGCTTCTATTCGTCGAATGCAAATCTGCGACATAGCAATTTTTAGCTTAAAACACGTCACATCGACCCACCTTATACCGATCTGCGACGAACTTGCATAGTTTCGTCAAACATCGATCGTTTCGAGTGGAAAGCAATCCGGCCGTCAATGGTGATTCATGGCCTCAAAGATATAAACAACAATAACTCCGCTTCTATTTGTCGTATGCAAATCTGCGACATAGCAATTTGTAGCTTAAAACACGTCACATCGACCCACCTTGTGCCGATCTGCGACGAACTTGCATGGTTTCGTCAAACGTCGATCGTTTCGAGTGGTAGGGAATCCGGCCGTCAATGGTGATTCATGGCCTCACAGATATAAACCACAATAACTCCGCTTCTATTCGTCGTATGCGAATCTGCGACATAGCAGTTTGTAGCTTAAAACGCGCCCTAACGAACCACCTTATACCGATCTGCGACGAACTTGCATAGTTTTGTCAAACATCGATCGTTTCGAGTGGAAAGCAATCCGGCCGTCAATGGTGATTCATGACCTGACAGATATAAACAATTATAGCTCCGCTTCTATTCGTCGAATGCAAATCTGCGACATAGCAATTTGTAGCTTAAAACACGTCACATCGACCCACCTTGTGCCGATGTGCGACGAACTTGCATAGTTTCGTCAAACGTCGATCGTTTCGAGTGGTAGGGAATCCGGCCGTCAATGGTGATTCATGGCCTGACAGATATAAACAACTATAACTCCGCTTCTATTCGTCGAATGCAAATCTGCGATATAGCAATTTTTAGCTTAAAACACGTCACATCGACCCACCTTGTGCCGATCTGCGACGAACTTGCATAGTTTCGTCAAACATCGATCGTTTCGAGTGGAAAGCAATCCGGCCGTCAATGGTGATTCATGGCCTCACAGATATAAACAACAATAACTCCGCTTCTATTCGTCGTATGCGAATATGCGACATAGCAATTTGTAGCTTAAAACACGTCACATCGACCCACCTTCTGCCGATCTGCGACGAACTTGCATGGTTTCGTCAAACGTCGATCGTTTCGAGTGGTAGGGAATCCGGCCGTCAATGGTGATTCAAGGCCTCACAGATATAAACAACTATAACTCCGCTTCTATTCGTCGAATGCAAATCTGCGACATAGCAATTTGTAGCTGAAAACACGTCATATCGACCCACCTTGTGCCGATCTGCGACGAACTTGCATAGTTTCGTCAAACATCGATCGTTTCGAGTGGTAGGCAATCCGGCCGTCAATGGTGATTCATGGCCTCACAGATATAAACAACAATAACTCCGCTTCTATTCGTCATATGCAAATCTGCGACATAGCAATTTGTAGCTTAAAACACGTCACATCGACCCACCTTGTGCCGATGTGCGACGAACTTGCATAGTTTCGTCAAACGTCGATCGTTTCGAGTGGTAGGGAATCCGGCCGTCAATGGTGATTCATGGCCTGACAGATATAAACAACTATAACTCCGCTTCTATTCGTCGAATGCAAATCTGCGACATAGCAATTTGTAGCTTAAAACACGTCACATCGACCCACCTTGTGCCGATCTGCGACGAACTTGCATAGTTTCGTCAAACATCGATCTTTTCGAGTGGAAAGCAATCCGGCCGTCAATGGTGATTCATGGCCTGACAGATATAAACAATTATAACTCCGCTTCTATTCGTCGAATGCAAATCTGCGACATAGCAATTTGTAGCTTAAAACACGTCACATCGAACCACCTTGTGTCGATCTGCGACGAACTTGCATAGTTTCGTCAAACATCGATCGTTTCGAGTGGTAGGCAATCCGGCCGTCAATGGTGATTCATGGCCTCACAGATATAAACAACAATAACTCCGCTTCTATTCGTCGTATGCGAATATGCGACATAGCAATTTGTAGCTTAAAACACGTCACATCGACCCACCTTCTGCCGATCTGCGACGAACTTGCATGGTTTCGTCAAACGTCGATCGTTTCGAGTGGTAGGGAATCCGGCCGTCAATGGTGATTGACGGCCTCACAGATATAAACAACTATAACTCCGCTTCTATTCGTCGAATGCAAATCTGCGACATAGCAATTTGTAGCTGAAAACACGTCATATCGACCCACCTTGTGCCGATCTGCGACGAACTTGCATAGTTTCGTCAAACATCGATCGTTTCGAGTGGTAGGCAATCCGGCCGTCAATGGTGATTCATGGCCTCACAGATAGAAACAACTATAACTCAGCTTCTAGTCGTCGAATGCAAATTTGCGACATAGCAATTTGTAGCTTAAAACACGCCCCAACGGACCACCTTATTCCGATCTGCGACGAACTTGCATAGTTTTGTCAAACATCGATCGTTTCGAGTGGAAAGCAATCCGGCCGTCAATGGTGATTCATGGCCACACAGATATAAACAACAATAACTCCGCTTCTATTCGTCGTATGCAAATCTGCGACATAGCAATTTGTAGCATAAAACACGCCCCAACGAAACACCTTATACCGATCTGCGACGAACTTGCATAGTTTTGTCAAACATCGATCGTTTCGAGTGGAAAGCAATCCGGCCGTCAATGGTGATTCATGGCCTGACAGATATAAACAACTATAACTCAGCTTCTATTCGTCGAATGCAAATTTGCGACATAGCGATTTGTAGCTTAAAACACGACACATCGACCCACCTCATGCCGATCTGCGACGTACTTGTATAGTTTCGTCAAACGTCGATCGTTTCGAGTGGTAGGCAATCCGGTAGTCAATGGCGATTCATGGCCTCACAGATATAAACAACTATAACTCCGCTTCTATTCGTCGTATGCAAATATGCGACCTAGCAATTTGTAGCTTAAAACACGCCCCAACGAACCACCTTATACCGACCTGCGACGAACTTGCATGGTTTCGTCAAACGTCGATCGTTTCGAGTGGTAGGGAATCCGGCCGTCAATGGTGATTCATGGCCTCACAGATATAAACAACAATAACTCCGCTTCTATTCGTCGTATGCGAATCTGCGACATAGCAATTTGTAGCTTAAAACACGACACATCGGCCCACCTCATGCCGATCTGCGACGTACTTGTATAGTTTCGTCAAACGTCGATCGTTTCGAGTGGTAGGCATTTCGGTAGTCAATGGCGATTCATGGCCTCACAGATATAAACAACTATAAGTCCGCTTCTATTCGTCGTATGCAAATCTGCGACATAGCAATTTGTAGCATAAAACACGCCCCAACGAACCACCTTATACCGATCTGCGACGAACTTGCATTGTTTTGTCAAACATCGATCGTTTCGAGTGGAAAGCAATCAGGCCGTCAATGGTGATTCATGGCCTCACAGATATAAACAACAATAACTCCGCTTCTATACGTCGCATGCAAATCTGCGACATAGCAATTTGTAGCATAAAACACGACCCAACGACCCACCTTTTACCGATCTGCGACGAACTTGCATTGTTTCGTCAAACATCGATCGTTTCGAGTGGTAGGCAATCCGGCCGTCAATGGTGATTCATGGCCTCACAGATACAAACAACAATAACTCCGCTTCTATTCGTCGTATGCGAATATGCGACATAGCAATTTGTATCTTAAAACACGTCACATCGACCCACCTTCTGCCGATCTGCGACGAACTTGCATGGTTTCGTCAAACGTCGATCGCTTCGAGTGGTAGGGAATCCGGCCGTCAATGGTGATTCATGGCCTCACAGATGTAAACAAATATAACTCCGCTTCTATTCGTCGAATGCAAATCTGCCACATAGCAATTTGTAGCTTAAAACACGTCACATCGACCCACCTTGTGCCGATCTGCGACGACGTTGCATAGTTTCGTCAAACATCGATCGTTTCGAGTGGTAGGCAATCCGGCCGTCATTGGTGATTCATGGCCTCACAGATATAAACAACAATAACTCCGCTTCTATTCGTCGTATGCAAATCTGCGACATAGCAATTTGTAGCATAAAACACGCCCCAACGATCCACCTTATACCGATCTGCGACGAACTTGCATAGTTTTGTCAAACATCGATCGTTTCGAGTGGAAAGCAATCCGGCCGTCAATGGTGATTCATGACCTGACAGATATAAACAATTATAACTCCGCTTCTATTCGTCGAATGCAAATCTGCGACATAGCAATTTGTAGCTTAAAACACGTTACATCGACCCACCTTGTGCCGATCTGCGACGAACTTGCATAGTTTCGTCAAACATCGATCGTTTCGAGTGGTAGGCAATCCGGCCGTCAATGGTGATTCATGGCCTCACAGATATAAACAACAATAACTCCGCTTCTATTCGTCGTATGCAAATCTGCGACATAGCAATGTGTAGCATAAAACACGCCCCAACGAACCACCTTATACCGATCTGCGACGAACTTGTATAGTTTCGTCAAACATCGATCGTTTCGAGTGGAAAGCAATCCGGCCGTCAATGGTGATTCATGGCCTGACAGATATAAACAACAATAACTCCGCTTCTATTCGTCGTATGCGAATCTGCGACCTAGCAATTTGTAGCATAAAACACGGCCCAACGACCCACCTTATACCGATCTGTGACGAACTTGCATAGTTTCGTCCAACATCGATCGTTTCGAGTGGAAAGCAATCCGGCCGTCAATGGTGATTCATGGCCTCACAGATATAAACAACTATAACTCCGCTTCTATTCGTCGAATGCAAATCTGCGACATAGCAATTTGTAGCTTAAAACACGTCACATCGACCCACCTTGTGCCGATCTGCGACGAACTTGCATGGTTTCGTCAAACGTCGATCGTTTCGAGTGGTAGGGAATCCGGCCGTCAATGGTGATTCATGGCCTCACAGATATAAACAACTATAACTCCGCTTCTATTCGTCGAATGCAAATCTGCGACATAGCAATTTGTAGCTTAAAACACGACACATCGACCCACCTTGTGCCGATCTGCGACGAACTTGCATAGTTTCGTCAAACATCGATCGTTTCGAGTGGTAGGCAATCCGGCCGTCATTGTTGATTCATGGCCTCACAGATATAAACAACAAAAACTCCGCTTCTATTCGTCGTATGCAAATCTGCGACATAGCAATTTTTAGCTTAAAACACGTCACATCGACCCACCTTGTGCCGATCTGCGACGAACTTGCATAGTTTCGTCAAACATCGATCGTTTCGAGTGGAAAGCAATCCGGCCGTCAATGGTGATTCATGGCCTCACAGATATAAACAACAATAACTCCGCTTCTATTCGTCGAATGCAAATCTGCGACATAGCAATTTGTAGCTGAAAACACGTCATATCGACCCACCTTGTGCCGATCTGCGACGAACTTGCATAGTTTCGTCAAACATCGATCGTTTCGAGTGGTAGGCAATCCGGCCGTCAATGGTGATTCATGGCCTCACAGATAGAAACAACAATAACTCCGCTTCTATTCGTCATATGCAAATCTGCGACATAGCAATTTGTAGCTTAAAACACGTCACATCGACCCACCTTGTGCCGATGTGCGACGAACTTGCATAGTTTCGTCAAACGTCGATCGTTTCGAGTGGTATGGAATCCGGCCGTCAATGGTGATTCATGGCCTGACAGATATAAACAACTATAACTCCGCTTCTATTCGTCGAATGCAAATCTGCGACATAGCAATTTTTAGCTTAAAACACGTCACATCGACCCACCTTGTGCCGATCTGCGACGAACTTGCATAGTTTCGTCAAACATCGATCTTTTCGAGTGGAAAGCAATCCGGCCGTCAATGGTGATTCATGGCCTGACAGATATAAACAATTATAACTCCGCTTCTATTCGTCGAATGCAAATCTGCGACATAGCAATTTGTAGCTTAAAACACGTCACATCGAACCACCTTGTGTCGATCTGCGACGAACTTGCATAGTTTCGTCAAACATCGATCGTTTCGAGTGGTAGGCAATCCGGCCGTCAATGGTGATTCATGGCCTCACAGATATAAACAACAATAACTCCGCTTCTATTCGTCGTATGCGAATATGCGACATAGCAATTTGTAGCTTAAAACACGTCACATCGACCCACCTTCTGCCGATCTGCGACGAACTTGCATGGTTTCGTCAAACGTCGATCGTTTCGAGTGGTAGGGAATCCGGCCGTCAATGGTGATTGACGGCCTCACAGATATAAACAACTATAACTCCGCTTCTATTCGTCGAATGCAAATCTGCGACATAGCAATTTGTAGCTGAAAACACGTCATATCGACCCACCTTGTGCCGATCTGCGACGAACTTGCATAGTTTCGTCAAACATCGATCGTTTCGAGTGGTAGGCAATCCGGCCGTCAATGGTGATTCATGGCCTCACAGATAGAAACAACTATAACTCAGCTTCTAGTCGTCGAATGCAAATTTGCGACATAGCAATTTGTAGCTTAAAACACGCCCCAACGGACCACCTTATACCGATCTGCGACGAACTTGCATAGTTTTGTCAAACATCGATCGTTTCGAGTGGAAAGCAATCCGGCCGTCAATGGTGATTCATGGCCACACAGATATAAACAACAATAACTCCGCTTCTATTCGTCGTATGCAAATCTGCGACATAGCAATTTGTAGCATAAAACACGCCCCAACGAAACACCTTATACCGATCTGCGACGAACTTGCATAGTTTTGTCAAACATCGATCGTTTCGAGTGGAAAGCAATCCGGCCGTCAATGGTGATTCATGGCCTGACAGATATAAACAACTATAACTCAGCTTCTATTCGTCGAATGCAAATTTGCGACATAGCGATTTGTAGCTTAAAACACGACACATCGACCCACCTCATGCCGATCTGCGACGTACTTGTATAGTTTCGTCAAACGTCGATCGTTTCGAGTGGTAGGCAATCCGGTAGTCAATGGCGATTCATGGCCTCACAGATATAAACAATTATAACTCCGCTTCTATTCGTCGAATGCAAATCTGCGACATAGCAATTTGTAGCTTAAAACACGTTACATCGACCCACCTTGTGCCGATCTGCGACGAACTTGCATAGTTTCGTCAAACATCGATCGTTTCGAGTGGTAGGCAATCCGGCCGTCAATGGTGATTCATGGCCTCACAGATATAAACAACAATAACTCCGCTTCTATTCGTCGCATGCAAATCTGCGACATAGCAATTTGTAGCATAAAACACGCCCCAACGAACCACCTTATACCGATCTGCGACGAACTTGTATAGTTTCGTCAAACATCGATCGTTTCGAGTGGAAAGCAATCCGGCCGTCAATGGTGATTCATGGCCTGACAGATATAAACAACAATAACTCCGCTTCTATTCGTCGTATGCGAATCTGCGACCTAGCAATTTGTAGCATAAAACACGGCCCAACGACCCACCTTATACCGATCTGTGACGAACTTGCATAGTTTCGTCCAACATCGATCGTTTCGAGTGGAAAGCAATCCGGCCGTCAATGGTGATTCATGGCCTCACAGATATAAACAACTATAACTCCGCTTCTATTCGTCGAATGCAAATCTGCGACATAGCAATTTGTAGCTTAAAACACGTCACATCGACCCACCTTGTGCCGATCTGCGACGAACTTGCATGGTTTCGTCAAACGTCGATCGTTTCGAGTGGTAGGGAATCCGGCCGTCAATGGTGATTCATGGCCTCACAGATATAAACAACTATAACTCCGCTTCTATTCGTCGAATGCAAATCTGCGACATAGCAATTTGTAGCTTAAAACACGACACATCGACCCACCTTGTGCCGATCTGCGACGAACTTGCATAGTTTCGTCAAACATCGATCGTTTCGAGTGGTAGGCAATCCGGCCGTCATTGTTGATTCATGGCCTCACAGATATAAACAACAAAAACTCCGCTTCTATTCGTCGTATGCAAATCTGCGACATAGCAATTTTTAGCTTAAAACACGTCACATCGACCCACCTTGTGCCGATCTGCGACGAACTTGCATAGTTTCGTCAAACATCGATCGTTTCGAGTGGAAAGCAATCCGGCCGTCAATGGTGATTCATGGCCTCACAGATATAAACAACAATAACTCCGCTTCTATTCGTCGAATGCAAATCTGCGACATAGCAATTTGTAGCTGAAAACACGTCATATCGACCCACCTTGTGCCGATCTGCGACGAACTTGCATAGTTTCGTCAAACATCGATCGTTTCGAGTGGTAGGCAATCCGGCCGTCAATGGTGATTCATGGCCTCACAGATAGAAACAACAATAACTCCGCTTCTATTCGTCATATGCAAATCTGCGACATAGCAATTTGTAGCTTAAAACACGTCACATCGACCCACCTTGTGCCGATGTGCGACGAACTTGCATAGTTTCGTCAAACGTCGATCGTTTCGAGTGGTAGGGAATCCGGCCGTCAATGGTGATTCATGGCCTGACAGATATAAACAACTATAACTCCGCTTCTATTCGTCGAATGCAAATCTGCGACATAGCAATTTTTAGCTTAAAACACGTCACATCGACCCACCTTGTGCCGATCTGCGACGAACTTGCATAGTTTCGTCAAACATCGATCTTTTCGAGTGGAAAGCAATCCGGCCGTCAATGGTGATTCATGGCCTGACAGATATAAACAATTATAACTCCGCTTCTATTCGTCGAATGCAAATCTGCGACATAGCAATTTGTAGCTTAAAACACGTCACATCGAACCACCTTGTGTCGATCTGCGACGAACTTGCATAGTTTCGTCAAACATCGATCGTTTCGAGTGGTAGGCAATCCGGCCGTCAATGGTGATTCATGGCCTCACAGATATAAACAACAATAACTCCGCTTCTATTCGTCGTATGCGAATATGCGACATAGCAATTTGTAGCTTAAAACACGTCACATCGACCCACCTTCTGCCGATCTGCGACGAACTTGCATGGTTTCGTCAAACGTCGATCGTTTCGAGTGGTAGGGAATCCGGCCGTCAATGGTGATTGACGGCCTCACAGATATAAACAACTATAACTCCGCTTCTATTCGTCGAATGCAAATCTGCGACATAGCAATTTGTAGCTGAAAACACGTCATATCGACCCACCTTGTGCCGATCTGCGACGAACTTGCATAGTTTCGTCAAACATCGATCGTTTCGAGTGGTAGGCAATCCGGCCGTCAATGGTGATTCATGGCCTCACAGATAGAAACAACTATAACTCAGCTTCTAGTCGTCGAATGCAAATTTGCGACATAGCAATTTGTAGCTTAAAACACGCCCCAACGGACCACCTTATACCGATCTGCGACGAACTTGCATAGTTTTGTCAAACATCGATCGTTTCGAGTGGAAAGCAATCCGGCCGTCAATGGTGATTCATGGCCACACAGATATAAACAACAATAACTCCGCTTCTATTCGTCGTATGCAAATCTGCGACATAGCAATTTGTAGCATAAAACACGCCCCAACGAAACACCTTATACCGATCTGCGACGAACTTGCATAGTTTTGTCAAACATCGATCGTTTCGAGTGGAAAGCAATCCGGCCGTCAATGGTGATTCATGGCCTGACAGATATAAACAACTATAACTCAGCTTCTATTCGTCGAATGCAAATTTGCGACATAGCGATTTGTAGCTTAAAACACGACACATCGACCCACCTCATGCCGATCTGCGACGTACTTGTATAGTTTCGTCAAACGTCGATCGTTTCGAGTGGTAGGCAATCCGGTAGTCAATGGCGATTCATGGCCTCACAGATATAAACAACTATAACTCCGCTTCTATTCGTCGTATGCAAATATGCGACCTAGCAATTTGTAGCTTAAAACACGCCCCAACGAACCACCTTATACCGACCTGCGACGAACTTGCATGGTTTCGTCAAACGTCGATCGTTTCGAGTGGTAGGGAATCCGGCCGTCAATCGTGATTCATGGCCTCACAGATATAAACAACAATAACTCCGCTTCTATTCGTCGTATGCGAATCTGCGACATAGCAATTTGTAGCTTAAAACACGACACATCGGCCCACCTCATGCCGATCTGCGACGTACTTGTATAGTTTCGTCAAACGTCGATCGTTTCGAGTGGTAGGCATTTCGGTAGTCAATGGCGATTCATGGCCTCACAGATATAAACAACTATAAGTCCGCTTCTATTCGTCGTATGCAAATCTGCGACATAGCAATTTGTAGCATAAAACACGCCCCAACGAACCACCTTATACCGATCTGCGACGAACTTGCATTGTTTTGTCAAACATCGATCGTTTCGAGTGGAAAGCAATCAGGCCGTCAATGGTGATTCATGGCCTCACAGATATAAACAACAATAACTCCGCTTCTATACGTCGCATGCAAATCTGCGACATAGCAATTTGTAGCATAAAACACGACCCAACGACCCACCTTCTTCCGATCTGCGACGAACTTGCATTGTTTCGTCAAACATCGATCGTTTCGAGTGGTAGGCAATCCGGCCGTCAATGGTGATTCATGGCCTCACAGATACAAACAACAATAACTCCGCTTCTATTCGTCGTATGCGAATATGCGACATAGCAATTTGTATCTTAAAACACGTCACATCGACCCACCTTCTGCCGATCTGCGACGAACTTGCATGGTTTCGTCAAACGTCGATCGCTTCGAGTGGTAGGGAATCCGGCCGTCAATGGTGATTCATGGCCTCACAGATGTAAACAAATATAACTCCGCTTCTATTCGTCGAATGCAAATCTGCGACATAGCAATTTGTAGCTTAAAACACGTCACATCGACCCACCTTGTGCCGATCTGCGACGACGTTGCATAGTTTCGTCAAACATCGATCGTTTCGAGTGGTAGGCAATCCGGCCGTCATTGGTGATTCATGGCCTCACAGATATAAACAACAATAACTCCGCTTCTATTCGTCGTATGCAAATCTGCGACATAGCAATTTGTAGCATAAAACACGCCCCAACGAACCACCTTATACCGATCTGCGACGAACTTGCATAGTTTTGTCAAACATCGATCGTTTCGAGTGGAAAGCAATCCGGCCGTCAATGGTGATTCATGACCTGACAGATATAAACAATTATAACTCCGCTTCTATTCGTCGAATGCAAATCTGCGACATAGCAATTTGTAGCTTAAAACACGTTACATCGACCCACCTTGTGCCGATCTGCGACGAACTTGCATAGTTTCGTCAAACATCGATCGTTTCGAGTGGTAGGCAATCCGGCCGTCAATGGTGATTCATGGCCTCACAGATATAAACAACAATAACTCCGCTTCTATTCGTCGTATGCAAAGCTGCGACATAGCAATTTGTAGCATAAAACACGCCCCAACGAACCACCTTATACCGATCTGCGACGAACTTGTATAGTTTCGTCAAACATCGATCGTTTCGAGTGGAAAGCAATCCGGCCGTCAATGGTGATTCATGGCCTGACAGATATAAACAACAATAACTCCGCTTCTATTCGTCGTATGCGAATCTGCGACCTAGCAATTTGTAGCATAAAACACGGCCCAACGACCCACCTTATACCGATCTGTGACGAACTTGCATAGTTTCGTCCAACATCGATCGTTTCGAGTGGAAAGCAATCCGGCCGTCAATGGTGATTCATGGCCTCACAGATATAAACAACTATAACTCCGCTTCTATTCGTCGAATGCAAATCTGCGACATAGCAATTTGTAGCTTAAAACACGTCACATCGACCCACCTTGTGCCGATCTGCGACGAACTTGCATGGTTTCGTCAAACGTCGATCGTTTCGAGTGGTAGGGAATCCGGCCGTCAATGGTGATTCATGGCCTCACAGATATAAACAACTATAACTCCGCTTCTATTCGTCGAATGCAAATCTGCGACATAGCAATTTGTAGCTTAAAACACGACACATCGACCCACCTTGTGCCGATCTGCGACGAACTTGCATAGTTTCGTCAAACATCGATCGTTTCGAGTGGTAGGCAATCCGGCCGTCATTGTTGATTCATGGCCTCACAGATATAAACAACAAAAACTCCGCTTCTATTCGTCGTATGCAAATCTGCGACATAGCAATTTGTAGCATAAAACACGCCCCAACGAACCACCTTATACCGATCTGCGACGAACTTGCATAGTTTCGTCAAACATCGATCTTTTCGAGTGGAAAGCAATCCGGCCGTCAATGGTGATTCATGGCCTGACAGATATAAACAATTATAACTCCGCTTCTATTCGTCGAATGCAAATCTGCGACATAGCAATTTGTAGCTTAAAACACGTCACATCGAACCACCTTGTGTCGATCTGCGACGAACTTGCATAGTTTCGTCAAACATCGATCGTTTCGAGTGGTAGGCAATCCGGCCGTCAATGGTGATTCATGGCCTCACAGATATAAACATCAATAACTCCGCTTCTATTCGTCGTATGCGAATATGCGACATAGCAATTTGTAGCTTAAAACACGTCACATCGACCCACCTTCTGCCGATCTGCGACGAACTTGCATGGTTTCGTCAAACGTCGATCGTTTCGAGTGGTAGGCAATCCGGCCGTCAATGGTGATTCATGGCCTCACAGATAGAAACAACTATAACTCAGCTTCTAGTCGTCGAATGCAAATTTGCGACATAGCAATTTGTAGCTTAAAACACGCCCCAACGGACCACCTTATACCGATCTGCGACGAACTTGCATAGTTTTGTCAAACATCGATCGTTTCGAGTGGAAAGCAATCCGGCCGTCAATGGTGATTCATGGCCACACAGATATAAACAACAATAACTCCGCTTCTATTCGTCGTATGCAAATCTGCGACATAGCAATTTGTAGCATAAAACACGCCCCAACGAAACACCTTATACCGATCTGCGACGAACTTGCATAGTTTTGTCAAACATCGATCGTTTCGAGTGGAAAGCAATCCGGCCGTCAATGGTGATTCATGGCCTGACAGATATAAACAACTATAACTCAGCTTCTATTCGTCGAATGCAAATTTGCGACATAGCGATTTGTAGCTTAAAACACGACACATCGACCCACCTCATGCCGATCTGCGACGTACTTGTATAGTTTCGTCAAACGTCGATCGTTTCGAGTGGTAGGCAATCCGGTAGTCAATGGCGATTCATGGCCTCACAGATATAAACAACTATAACTCCGCTTCTATTCGTCGTATGCAAATATGCGACCTAGCAATTTGTAGCTTAAAACACGCCCCAACGAACCACCTTATACCGACCTGCGACGAACTTGCATGGTTTCGTCAAACGTCGATCGTTTCGAGTGGTAGGGAATCCGGCCGTCAATGGTGATTCATGGCCTCACAGATATAAACAACAATAACTCCGCTTCTATTCGTCGTATGCGAATCTGCGACATAGCAATTTGTAGCTTAAAACACGACACATCGGCCCACCTCATGCCGATCTGCGACGTACTTGTATAGTTTCGTCAAACGTCGATCGTTTCGAGTGGTAGGCATTTCGGTAGTCAATGGCGATTCATGGCCTCACAGATATAAACAACTATAAGTCCGCTTCTATTCGTCGTATGCAAATCTGCGACATAGCAATTTGTAGCATAAAACACGCCCCAACGAACCACCTTATACCGATCTGCGACGAACTTGCATTGTTTTGTCAAACATCGATCGTTTCGAGTGGAAAGCAATCAGGCCGTCAATGGTGATTCATGGCCTCACAGATATAAACAACAATAACTCCGCTTCTATACGTCGCATGCAAATCTGCGACATAGCAATTTGTAGCATAAAACACGACCCAACGACCCACCTTTTACCGATCTGCGACGAACTTGCATTGTTTCGTCAAACCTCGATCGTTTCGAGTGGTAGGGAATCCGGCCGTCAATGGTGATTCATGGCCTCACAGATATAAACAACAATAACTCCGCTTCTATTCGTCGTATGCGAATATGCGACATAGCAATTTGTATCTTAAAACACGTCACATCGACCCACCTTCTGCCGATCTGCGACGAACTTGCATGGTTTCGTCAAACGTCGATCGCTTCGAGTGGTAGGGAATCCGGCCGTCAATGGTGATTCATGGCCTCACAGATGTAAACAAATATAACTCCGCTTCTATTCGTCGAATGCAAATCTGCGACATAGCAATTTGTAGCTTAAAACACGTCACATCGACCCACCTTGTGCCGATCTGCGACGACGTTGCATAGTTTCGTCAAACATCGATCGTTTCGAGTGGTAGGCAATCCGGCCGTCATTGGTGATTCATGGCCTCACAGATATAAACAACAATAACTCCGCTTCTATTCGTCGTATGCAAATCTGCGACATAGCAATTTGTAGCATAAAACACGCCCCAACGATCCACCTTATACCGATCTGCGACGAACTTGCATAGTTTTGTCAAACATCGATCGTTTCGAGTGGAAAGCAATCCGGCCGTCAATGGTGATTCATGACCTGACAGATATAAACAATTATAACTCCGCTTCTATTCGTCGAATGCAAATCTGCGACATAGCAATTTGTAGCATAAAACACGTCACATCGACCCACCTTGTGCCGATCTGCGACGAACTTGCATAGTTTCGTCAAACATCGATCGTTTCGAGTGGTAGGCAATCCGGCCGTCAATGGTGATTCATGGCCTCACAGATATAAACAACAATAACTCCGCTTCTATTCGTCGTATGCAAATCTGCGACATAGCAATTTGTAGCATAAAACACGCCCCAACGAACCACCTTATACCGATCTGCGACGAACTTGTATAGTTTCGTCAAACATCGATCGTTTCGAGTGGAAAGCAATCCGGCCGTCAATGGTGATTCATGGCCTGACAGATATAAACAACTATAACTCCGCTTCTATTCGTCGTATGCGAATCTGCGACCTAGCAATTTGTAGCATAAAACACGGCCCAACGACCCACCTTATACCGATCTGTGACGAACTTGCATAGTTTCGTCCAACATCGATCGTTTCGAGTGGAAAGCAATCCGGCCGTCAATGGTGATTCATGGCCTCACAGATATAAACAACTATAACTCCGCTTCTATTCGTCGAATGCAAATCTGCGACATAGCAATTTGTAGCTTAAAACACGTCACATCGACCCACCTTGTGCCGATCTGCGACGAACTTGCATGGTTTCGTCAAACGTCGATCGTTTCGAGTGGTAGGGAATCCGGCCGTCAATGGTGATTCATGGCCTCACAGATATAAACAACTATAACTCCGCTTCTATTCGTCGAATGCAAATCTGCGACATAGCAATTTGTAGCTTAAAACACGACACATCGACCCACCTTGTGCCGATCTGCGACGAACTTGCATAGTTTCGTCAAACATCGATCGTTTCGAGTGGTAGGCAATCCGGCCGTCATTGTTGATTCATGGCCTCACAGATATAAACAACAAAAACTCCGCTTCTATTCGTCGTATGCGAATCTGCGACATAGCAATTTGTAGCTTAAAACACGCCCTAACGAACCACCTTATACCGATCTGCGACGAACTTGCATAGTTTTGTCAAACATCGATCGTTTCGAGTGGAAAGCAATCCGGCCGTCAATGGTGATTCATGACCTGACAGATATAAACAATTATAACTCCGCTTCTATTCGTCGAATGCAAATCTGCGACATAGCAATTTGTAGCTTAAAACACGTTACATCGACCCACCTTGTGCCGATCTGCGACGAACTTGCATAGTTTCGTCAAACATCGATCGTTTCGAGTGGTAGGCAATCCGGCCGTCAATGGTGATTCATGGCCTCACAGATATAAACAACAATAACTCCGCTTCTATTCGTCGTATGCAAATCTGCGACATAGCAATTTGTAGCATAAAACACGCCCCAACGAACCACCTTATACCGATCTGCGACGAACTTGCATAGTTTCGTCAAACATCGATCGTTTCGAGTGGTAGGCAATCCGGCCGTCATTGGTGATTCATGGCCTCACAGATATAAACAACAATAACTCCGCTTCTATTCGTCGTATGCAAATCTGCGACATAGCAATTTGTAGCATAAAACACGCCCCAACGATCCACCTTATACCGATCTGCGACGAACTTGCATAGTTTTGTCAAACATCGATCGTTTCGAGTGGAAAGCAATCCGGCCGTCAATGGTGATTCATGACCTGACAGATATAAACAATTATAACTCCGCTTCTATTCGTCGAATGCAAATCTGCGACATAGCAATTTGTAGCATAAAACACGCCCCAACGAACCACCTTATACCGATCTGCGACGAACTTGCATAGTTTTGTCAAACATCGATCGTTTCGAGTGGAAAGCAATCCGGCCGTCAATGGTGATTCATGGCCTCACAGATATAAACCACAGTAACTCCGCTTCTATTCGTCGTATGCGAATCTGCGACATAGCAATTTGTAGCTTAAAACACGCCCTAACGAACCACCTTATACCGATCTGCGACGAACTTGCATAGTTTTGTCAAACATCGATCGTTTCGAGTGGAAAGCAATCCGGCCGTCAATGGTGATTCATGACCTGACAGATATAAACAATTATAACTCCGCTTCTATTCGTCGAATGCACATCTGCGACATAGCAATTTGTAGCTTAAAACACGTTACATCGACCCACCTTGTGCCGATCTGCGACGAACTTGCATAGTTTTGTCAAACATCGATCGTTTCGAGTGGAAAGCAATCCGGCCGTCAATGGTGATTCATGGCCTGACAGATATAAACAACTATAACTCCGCTTCTATTCGTCGTATGCGAATCTGCGACCTAGCAATTTGTAGCATAAAACCCGGCCCAACGACCCACCTTATACCGATCTGCGACGAACTTGCATAGTTTCGTCCAACCACGATCGTTTCGAGTGGTAGGCAATCCGGCCGTCATTGGTGATTCATGGCCTCACAGATATAAACAACAATAACTCCGCTTCTATTCGTCGTATGCAAATCTGCGACATAGCAATTTGTAGCATAAAACACGCCCCAACGAACCACCTTATACCGATCTGCGACGAACTTGCATAGTTTTGTCAAACATCGATCGTTTCGAGTGGAAAGCAATCCGGCCGTCAATGGTGATTCATGGCCTCACAGATATAAACAACAATAACTCCGCTTCTATTCGTCGTATGCGAATATGCGACATAGCAATTTGTAGCTTAAAACACGCCACATCGAACCACCTTGTGCCGATCTGCGACGAACTTGCATAGTTTCGTCAAACATCGATCGTTTCGAGTGGAAAGCAATCCGGCCGTCAATGGTGATTCATGGCCTGACAGATATAAACAACTATAACTCCGCTTCTATTCGTCGTATGCGAATCTGCGACATAACAATTTGTAGCTTAAAACACGACACATCGACCCACCTTGTGCCGATCTGCGACGAACTTGCATAGTTTCGTCAAACATCGATCGTTTCGAGTGGTAGGCAATCCGGCCGTCATTGTTGATTCATGGCCTCACAGATATAAACAACAAAAACTCCGCTTCTATTCGTCGTATGCAAATCTGCGACATAGCAATTTGTACCATAAAACACGCCCCAACGAACCACCTTATACCGATCTGCGACGAACTTGCATAGTTTTGTCAAACATCGATCGTTTCGAGTGGAAAGCAATCCGGCCGTCAATGGTGATTCATGGCCTCACAGATATAAACCACAGTAACTCCGCTTCTATTCGTCGTATGCGAATCTCCGACATAGCAATTTGTAGCTTAAAACACGCCCTAACGAACCACCTTATACCGATCTGCGACGAACTTGCATAGTTTTGTCAAACATCGATCGTTTCGAGTGGAAAGCAATCCGGCCGTCAATGGTGATTCATGACCTGACAGATATAAACAATTATAACGCCGCTTCTATTCGTCGAATGCAAATCTGCGACATAGCAATTTGTAGCTTAAAACACGTTACATCGACCCACCTTGTGCCGATCTGCGACGAACTTGCATAGTTTCGTCAAACATCGATCGTTTCGAGTGGAAAGCAATCCGGCCGTCAATGGTGATTCATGGCCTGACAGATATAAACAACTATAACTCCGCTTCTATTCGTCGTATGCGAATCTGCGACCTAGCAATTTGTAGCATAAAACACGGCCCAACGACCCACCTTATACCGATCTGCGACGAACTTGCATAGTTTCGTCCAACCACGATCGTTTCGAGTGGAAAGCAATCCGGCCGTCAATGGTGATTCATGGCCTCACAGATATAAACAACTATAATTCCGCTTCTATTCGTCGAATGCAAATCTGCGACATAGCAATTTGTAGCTTAAAACACGTCACATCGAACCACCTTGAGCCGATCTGCGACGAACTTGCATGGTTTCGTCAAACATCGATCGTTTCGAGTGGTAGGCAATCCGGCCGTCAATGGTGATTCATGGCCTCACAGATATAAACAACAATAACTCCGCTTCTATTCGTCGTATGCGAATATGCGACATAGCAATTTGTAGCTTAAAACACGTCACATCGACCCACCTTCTGCCGATCTGCGACGAACTTGCATGGTTTCGTCAAACGTCGATCGTTTCGAGTGGTAGGGAATCCGGCCGTCAATGGTGATTCATGGCCTCACAGATGTAAACAACTATAACTCCGCTTCTATTCGTCGAATGCAAATCTGCGACATAGCAATTTGTAGCTTAAAACACGTCACATCGACCCACCTTGTGCCGATCTGCGACGAACTTGCATAGTTTCGTCAAACATCGATCGTTTCGAGTGGTAGGCAATCCGGCCGTCATTGGTGATTCATGGCCTCACAGATATAAACAACAATAACTCCGCTTCTATTCGTCGTATGCGAATATGCGACATAGCAATTTGTAGCTTAAAACACGCCACATCGAACCACCTTGTGCCGATCTGCGACGAACTTGCATAGTTTCGTCAAACATCGATCGTTTCGAGTGGAAAGCAATCCGGCCGTCAATGGTGATTCATGGCCTGACAGATATAAACAACTATAACTCCGCTTCTATTCGTCGTATGCGAATCTGCGACATAACAATTTGTAGCTTAAAACACGACACATCGACCCACCTTGTGCCGATCTGCGACGAACTTGCATAGTTTCGTCAAACATCGATCGTTTCGAGTGGTAGGCAATCCGGCCGTCATTGTTGATTCATGGCCTCACAGATATAAACAACAAAAACTCCGCTTCTATTCGTCGTATGCAAATCTGCGACATAGCAATTTGTACCATAAAACACGCCCCAACGAACCACCTTATACCGATCTGCGACGAACTTGCATAGTTTTGTCAAACATCGATCGTTTCGAGTGGAAAGCAATCCGGCCGTCAATGGTGATTCATGGCCTCACAGATATAAACCACAGTAACTCCGCTTCTATTCGTCGTATGCGAATCTGCGACATAGCAATTTGTAGCTTAAAACACGCCCTAACGAACCACCTTATACCGATCTGCGACGAACTTGCATAGTTTTGTCAAACATCGATCGTTTCGAGTGGAAAGCAATCCGGCCGTCAATGGTGATTCATGACCTGACAGATATAAACAATTATAACGCCGCTTCTATTCGTCGAATGCAAATCTGCGACATAGCAATTTGTAGCTTAAAACACGTTACATCGACCCACCTTGTGCCGATCTGCGACGAACTTGCATAGTTTCGTCAAACATCGATCGTTTCTAGTGGAAAGCAATCCGGCCGTCAATGGTGATTCATGGCCTGACAGATATAAACAACTATAACTCCGCTTCTATTCGTCGTATGCGAATCTGCGACCTAGCAATTTGTAGCATAAAACACGGCCCAACGACCCACCTTATACCGATCTGCGACGAACTTGCATAGTTTCGTCCAACCACGATCGTTTCGAGTGGAAAGCAATCCGGCCGTCAATGGTGATTCATGGCCTCACAGATATAAACAACTATAATTCCGCTTCTATTCGTCGAATGCAAATCTGCGACATAGCAATTTGTAGCTTAAAACACGCCACATCGAACCACCTTGCGCCGATCTGCGACGAACTTGCATGGTTTCGTCAAACATCGATCGTTTCGAGTGGTAGGCAATCCGGCCGTCAATGGTGATTCATGGCCTCACAGATATAAACAACAATAACTCCGCTTCTATTCGTCGTATGCGAATATGCGACATAGCAATTTGTAGCTTAAAACACGTCACATCGACCCACCTTCTGCCGATCTGCGACGAACTTGCATGGTTTCGTCAAACGTCGATTGTTTCGAGTGGTAGGGAATCCGGCCGTCAATGGTGATTCATGGCCTCACAGATATAAACAACTATAACTCCGCTTCTATTCGTCGAATGCAAATCTGCGACATAGCAATTTGTAGCTTAAAACACGTCACATCGACCCACCTTGTGCCGATCTGCGACGAACTTGCATAGTTTCGTCAAACATCGATCGTTTCGAGTGGTAGGCAATCCGGCCGTCATTGGTGATTCATGGCCTCACAGATATATACAACAATAACTCCGCTTCTATTCGTCGTATGCAAATCTGCGACATAGCAATTTGTAGTATAAAACACGCCCCAACGAACCACCTTATACCGATCTGCGACGAACTTGCATAGTTTTGTCAAACATCCATCGTTTCGAGTGGAAAGCAATCCGGCCGTCAATAGTGATTCATGGCCTCACAGATATAAACAACAATAACTCCGCTTCTATTCGTCGTATGCGAATATGCGACATAGCAATTTGTAGCATAAAACACGCCCCAACGAACCACCTTATACCGATCTGCGACGAACTTGCATAGTTTTGTCAAACATCGATCGTTTCGAGTGGAAAGCAATCCGGCCGTCAATGGTGATTCATGGCCTGACAGATATAAACAACTATAACTCAGCTTCTATTCGTCGAATGCAAATTTGCGACATAGCGATTTGTAGCTTAAAACACGACACATCGACCCACCTCATGCCGATCTGCGACGTACTTGTATAGTTTCGTCAAACGTCGATCGTTTCGAGTGGTAGGCAATCCGGTAGTCAATGGCGATTCATGGCCTCACAGATATAAACAACTATAACTCCGCTTCTATTCGTCGTATGCGAATATGCGACCTAGCAATTTGTAGCTTAAAACACGCCCCAACGAACCACCTTATACCGACCTGCGACGAACTTGCATGGTTTCGCCAAACGTCGATCGTTTCGAGTGGTAGGGAATCCGGCCGTCAATGGTGATTCATGGCCTCACAGATATAAACAACAATAACTCCGCTTCTATTCGTCGTATGCGAATCTGCGACATAGCAATTTGTAGCTTAAAACACGACACATCGGCCCACCTCATGCCGATCTGCGACGTACTTGTATAGTTTCGTCAAACGTCGATCGTTTCGAGTGGTAGGCATTTCGGTAGTCAATGGCGATTCATGGCCTCACAGATATAAACAACTATAAGTCCGCTTCTATTCGTCGTATGCAAATCTGCGACATAGCAGTTTGTAGCATAAAACACGCCCCAACGAACCACCTTATACCGATCTGCGACGAACTTGCATTGTTTTGTCAAACATCGATCGTTTCGAGTGGAAAGCAATCAGGCCGTCAATGGTGATTCATGGCCTCACAGCTATAAACAACAATAACTCCGCTTCTATACGTCGCATGCAAATCTGCGACATAGCAATTTGTAGCATAAAACACGACCCAACGACCCACCTTTTACCGATCTGCGACGAACTTGCATTGTTTCGTCAAACATCGATCGTTTCGAGTGGTAGGCAATCCGGCCGTCAATGGTGATTCATGGACTCACAGATACAAACAACAATAACTCCGCTTCTATTCGTCGTATGCAAATCTGCGACATAGCAATTTGTAGCTTAAAACACGTCACATCGACCCACCTTGTGCCGATCTGCGACGACGTTGCATAGTTTCGTCAAACATCGATCGTTTCGAGTGGTAGGCAATCCGGCCGTCATTGGTGATTCATGGCCTCACAGATATAAACAACAATAACTCCGCTTCTATTCGTCGTATGCAAATCTGCGACATAGCAATTTGTAGCATAAAACACGCCCCAACGATCCACCTTATACCGATCTGCGACGAACTTGCATAGTTTTGTCAAACATCGATCGTTTCGAGTGGAAAGCAATCCGGCCGTCAATGGTGATTCATGACCTGACAGATATAAACAATTATAACTCCGCTTCTATTCGTCGAATGCAAATCTGCGACATAGCAATTTGTAGCTTAAAACACGTTACATCGACCCACCTTGTGCCGATCTGCGACGAACTTGCATAGTTTCGTCAAACATCGATCGTTTCGAGTGGTAGGCAATCCGGCCGTCAATGGTGATTCATGGCCTCACAGATATAAACAACAATAACTCCGCTTCTATTCGTCGTATGCAAATCTGCGACATAGCAATTTGTAGCATAAAACACGCCCCAACGAACCACCTTATACCGATCTGCGACGAACTTGCATAGTTTCGTCAAACATCGATCGTTTCGAGTGGAAAGCAATCCGGCCGTCAATGGTGATTCATGGCCTGACAGATATAAACAACAATAACTCCGCTTCTATTCGTCGTATGCGAATCTGCGACCTAGCAATTTGTAGCATAAAACACGGCCCAACGACCCACCTTATACCGATCTGCGACGAACTTGCATAGTTTCGTCCAACATCGATCGTTTCGAGTGGAAAGCAATCCGGCCGTCAATGGTGGTTCATGGCCTCACAGATATAAACAACTATAACTCCGCTTCTATTCGTCGAATGCAAATCTGCGACATAGCAATTTGTAGCTGAAAACACGTCACATCGACCCACCTTGTGCCGATCTGCGACGAACTTGCATGGTTTCGTCAAACGTCGATCGTTTCGAGTGGTAGGGAATCCGGCCGTCAATGGTGATTCATGGCCTCACAGATATAAACAACTATAACTCCGCTTCTATTCGTCGAATGCAAATCTGCGACATAGCAATTTGTAGCTTAAAACACGACACATCGACCCACCTTGTGCCGATCTGCGACGAACTTGCATAGTTTCGTCAAACATCGATCGTTTCGAGTGGTAGGCAATCCGGCCGTCAATGGTGATTCATGGCCTCACAGATAGAAACAACTATAACTCAGCTTCTAGTCGTCGAATGCAAATTTGCGACATAGCAATTTGTAGCTTAAAACACGCCCCAACGGACCACCTTATACCGATCTGCGACGAACTTGCATAGTTTTGTCAAACATCGATCGTTTCGAGTGGAAAGCAATCCGGCCGTCAATGGTGATTCATGGCCTGACAGATATAAACAACTATAACTCAGCTTCTATTCGTCGAATGCAAATTTGCGACATAGCGATTTGTAGCTTAAAACACGACACATCGACCCACCTCATGCCGATCTGCGACGTACTTGTATAGTTTCGTCAAACGTCGATCGTTTCGAGTGGTAGGCAATCCGGTAGTCAATGGCGATTCATGGCCTCACAGATATAAACAACTATAACTCCGCTTCTATTCGTCGTATGCAAATATGCGACCTAGCAATTTGTAGCTTAAAACACGCCCCAACGAACCACCTTATACCGACCTGCGACGAACTTGCATGGTTTCGTCAAACGTCGATCGTTTCGAGTGGTAGGGAATCCGGCCGTCAATGGTGATTCATGGCCTTACAGATATAAACAACAATAACTCCGCTTCTATTCGTCGTATGCGAATCTGCGACATAGCAATTTGTAGCTTAAAACACGACACATCGGCCCACCTCATGCCGATCTGCGACGTACTTGTATAGTTTCGTCAAACGTCGATCGTTTCGAGTGGTAGGCATTTCGGTAGTCAATGGCGATTCATGGCCTCACAGATATAAACAACTATAAGTCCGCTTCTATTCGTCGTATGCAAATCTGCGACATAGCAATTTGTAGCATAAAACACGCCCCAACGAACCACCTTATACCGATCTGCGACGAACTTGCATTGTTTTGTCAAACATCGATCGTTTCGAGTGGAAAGCAATCAGGCCGTCAATGGTGATTCATGGCCTCACAGATATAAACAACAATAACTCCGCTTCTATACGTCGCATGCAAATCTGCGACATAGCAATTTGTAGCATAAAACACGACCCAACGACCCACCTTTTACCGATCTGCGACGAACTTGCATTGTTTCGTCAAACATCGATCGTTTCGAGTGGTAGGCCATCCGGCCGTCAATGGTGATTCATGGCCTCACAGCTACAAACAACAATAACTCCGCTTCTATTCGTCGTATGCGAATATGCGACATAGCAATTTGTATCTTAAAACACGTCACATCGACCCACCTTCTGCCAATCTGCGACGAACTTGCATGGTTTCGTCAAACGTCGATCGCTTCGAGTGGTAGGGAATCCGGCCGTCAATGGTGATTCATGGCCTCACAGATGTAAACAAATATAACTCCGCTTCTATTCGTCGAATGCAAATCTGCGACATAGCAATTTGTAGCTTAAAACACGTCACATCGACCCACCTTGTGCCGACCTGCGACGACGTTGCATAGTTTCGTCAAACATCGATCGTTTCGAGTGGTAGGCAATCCGGCCGTCATTGGTGATTCATGGCCTCACAGATATAAACAACAATAACTCCGCTTCTATTCGTCGTATGCAAATCTGCGACATAGCAATTTGTAGCATAAAACACGCCCCAACGATCCACCTTATACCGATCTGCGACGAACTTGCATAGTTTTGTCAAACATCGATCGTTTCGAGTGGAAAGCAATCCGGCCGTCAATGGTGATTCATGACCTGACAGATATAAACAATTATAACTCCGCTTCTATTCGTCGAATGCAAATCTGCGACATAGCAATTTGAAGCTTAAAACACGTTACATCAACCCACCTTGTGCCGATCTGCGACCAACTTGCATGGTTTCGTCAAACGTCGATCGTTTCGAGTGGTAGGGAATCCGGCCGTCAATGGTGATTCATGTCCTCACAGATATAAACAACTATAACTCCGCTTCTATTCGTCGAATGCAAATCTGCGACATAGCAATTTGTAGCTTAAAACACGACACATCGACCCACCTTGTGCCGATCTACGACGAACTTGCATAGTTTCGTCAAACATCGATCGTTTCGAGTGGTAGGCAATCCGGCCGTCATTGTTGATTCATGGCCTCACAGATATAAACAACAAAAACTCCGCTTCTATTCGTCGTATGCAAATCTGCGACATAGCAATTTGTAGCATAAAACACGCCCCAACGAACCACCTTATACCGATCTGCGACGAACTTGCATAGTTTTGTCAAACATCGATCGTTTCGAGTGGAAAGCAATCCGGCCGTCAATGGTGATTCATGGCCTCACAGATATAAACCACAATAACTCCGCTTCTATTCGTCGTATGCGAATCTGCGACATAGCAATTTGTAGCTTAAAACACGCCCTAACGAACCACCTTATACCGATCTGCGACGAACTTGCATACTTTTGTCAAACATCGATCGTTTCGAGTGGAAAGCAATCCGGCCGTCAATGGTGATTCATGACCTGACAGATATAAACAATTATAACTCCGCTTCTATTCGTCGAATGCAAATCTGCGACATAGCAATTTGTAGCTTAAAACACGTTACATCGACCCACCTTGTGCCGATCTGCGACGAACTTGCATAGTTTCGTCAAACATCGATCGTTTCGAGTGGTAGGCAATCCGGCCGTCAATGGTGATTCATGGCCTCACAGATATAAACAACAATAACTCCGCTTCTATTCGTCGTATGCAAATCTGCGACATAGCAATTTGTAGCATAAAACACGCCCCAACGAACCACCTTATACCGATCTGCGACGAACTTGCATAGTTTCGTCAAACATCGATCGTTTCGAGTGGAAAGCAATCCGGCCGTCAATGGTGATTCATGGCCTGACAGATATAAACAACTATAACTCCGCTTCTATTCGTCGTATGCGAATCTGCGACATAGCAATTTGTAGCTTAAAACACGACACATCGACCCACCTTGTGCCGATCTGCGACGAACTTGCATAGTTTCGTCAAACATCGATCGTTTCGAGTGGTAGGCAATCCGGCCGTCATTGGTGATTCATGGCCTCACAGATATAAACAACAAAAACTCCGCTTCTATTCGTCGTATGCAAATCTGCGACATAGCAATTTGTAGCATAAAACACGCCCCAACGAACCACCTTATACCGATCTGCGACGAACTTGCATAGTTTTGTCAAACATCGATCGTTTCGAGTGGAAAGCAATCCGGCCGTCAATGGTGATTCATGACCTGACAGATATAAACAATTATAACTCCGCTTCTATTCGTCGAATGCAAATCTGCGACATAGCAATTTGTAGCTTAAAACACGTTACATCGACCCACCTTGTGCCGATCTGCGACGAACTTGCATAGTTTCGTCAAACATCGATCGTTTCGAGTGGAAAGCAATCCGGCCGTCGATGGTGATTCATGGCCTGACAGATATAAACAACTATAACTCCGCTTCTATTCGTCGTATGCGAATCTGCGACCTAGCAATTTGTAGCATAAAACACGGCCCAACGACCCACCTTATACCGATCTGCGACGAACTTGCATAGTTTCGTCCAACCACGATCGTTTCGAGTGGAAAGCAATCCAGCCGTCAATGGTGATTCATGGCCTCACAGATATAAACAACTATAATTCCGCTTCTATTCGTCGAATGCAAATCTGCGACATAGCAATTTGTAGCTTAAAACACGTCACATCGAACCACCTTGCGCCGATCTGCGACGACGTTGCATAGTTTCGTCAAACATCGATCGTTTCGAGTGGTAGGCAATCCGGCCGTCAATGGTGATTCATGGCCTCACAGATATAAACAACAATAACTCCGCTTCTATTCGTCGTATGCAAATCTGCGACATAGCAATTTGTAGCATAAAACACGCCCCAACGAACCACCTTATACCGATCTGCGACGAACTTGCATAGTTTCGTCAAACATCGATCGTTTCGAGTGGAAAGCAATCCGGCCGTCAATGGTGATTCATGGCCTGACAGATATAAACAACAATAACTCCGCTTCTATTCGTCGTATGCGAATCTGCGACCTAGCAATTTGTAGCATAAAACACGGCCCAACGACCCACCTTATACCGATCTGCGACGAACTTGCATAGTTTCGTCCAACATCGATCGTTTCGAGTGGAAAGCAATCCGGCCGTCAATGGTGATCATGGCCTCACAGATATAAACAACTATAACTCCGCTTCTATTCGTCGAATGCAAATCTGCGACATAGCAATTTGTAGCTTAAAACACGTCACATCGACCCACCTTGTGCCGATCTGCGACGAACTTGCATGGTTTCGTCAAACGTCGATCGTTTCGAGTGGTAGGGAATCTGGCCGTCAATGGTGATTCATGGCCTCACAGATATAAACAACTATAACTCCGCTTCTATTCGTCGTATGCGAATCTGCGACATAGCAATTTGTAGCTTAAAACACGTCACATCGACCCACCTTGTGCCGATCTGCGACGAACTTGTATAGTTTCGTCAAACATCGATCGTTTCGAGTGGTAGGCAATCCGGCCGTCATTGGTGATTCATGGCCTCACAGATATAAACAACTATAACTCCGCTTCTATTCGTCGTATGCGAATCTGCGACCTAGCAATTTGTATTATAAAACACGGCCCAACGACCCACCTTATACCGATCTGCGACGAACTTGCATAGTTTCGTCCAACCACGATCGTTTCGAGTGGAAAGCAATCCGGCCGTCAATGGTGATTCATGGCCTCACAGATATAAACAACTGTAATTCCGCTTCTATTCGTGGAATGCAAATCTGCGACATAGCAATTTGTAGCTTAAAACACGTCACATCGAACCAGCTTGCGCCGATCTGCGACGAACTTGCATGGTTTCGTCAAACATCGATCGTTTCGAGTGGTAGGCAATCCGGCCGTCAATGGTGATTCATGGCCTCACAGATATAAACAACAATAACTCCGCTTCTATTCGTCGTATGCGAATATGCGACATAGCAATTTGTAGCTTAAAACACGTCACATCGACCCACCTTCTGCCGATCTGCGACGAACTTGCATGGTTTCGTCAAACGTCGATTGTTTCGAGTGGTAGGGAATCCGGCCGTCAATGGTGATTCATGGCCTCACAGATGTAAACAACTATAACTCCGCTTCTATTCGTCGAATGCAAATCTGCGACATAGCAATTTGTAGCTTAAAACACGCCACATCGACCCACCTTGTGCCGATCTGCGACGAACTTGCATAGTTTCGTCAAACATCGATCGTTTCGAGTGGTAGGCAATCCGGCCGTCATTGGTGATTCATGGCCTCACAGATATAAACAACAATAACTCCGCTTCTATTCGTCGTATGCAAATCTGCGACATAGCAATTTGTAGCATAAAACACGCCCCAACGATCCACCTTATACCGATCTGCGACGAACTTGCATAGTTTTGTCAAACATCGATCGTTTCGAGTGGAAAGCAATCCGGCCGTCATTGTTGATTCATGGCCTCACAGATATAAACAACAAAAACTCCGCTTCTATTCGTCGTATGCAAATCTGCGACATAGCAATTTGTACCATAAAACACGCCCCAACGAACCACCTTATACCGATCTGCGACGAACTTGCATAGTTTTGTCAAACATCGATCGTTTCGAGTGGAAAGCAATCCGGCCGTCAATGGTGATTCATGGCCTCACAGATATAAACCACAGTAACTCCGCTTCTATTCGTCGTATGCGAATCTGCGACATAGCAATTTGTAGCTTAAAACACGCCCTAACGAACCACCTTATACCAATCTGCGACGAACTTGCATAGTTTTGTCAAACATCGATCGTTTCGAGTGGAAAGCAATCCGGCCGTCAATGGTGATTCATGGCCTCACAGATATAAACAACAATAACTCCGCTTCTATACGTCGCATGCAAATCTGCGACATAGCAATTTGTAGCATAAAACACGACCCAACGACCCACCTTTTACCGATCTGCGACGAACTTGCATTGTTTCGTCAAACATCGATCGTTTCGAGTGGTAGGCAATCCGGCCGTCAATGGTGATTCATGGCCTCACAGATACAAACAACAATAACTCCGCTTCTATTCGTCGTATGCGAATATGCGACATAGCAATTTGTATCTTAAAACACGTCACATCGACCCACCTTCTGCCGATCTGCGACGAACTTGCATGGTTTCGTCAAACGTCGATCGCTTCGAGTGGTAGGGAATCCGGCCGTCAATGGTGATTCATGGCCTCACAGATGTAAACAAATATAACTCCGCTTCTATTCGTCGAATGCAAATCTGCGACATAGCAATTTGTAGCTTAAAACACGTCACATCGACCCACCTTGTGCCGATCTGCGACGACGTTGCATAGTTTCGTCAAACATCGATCGTTTCGAGTGGTAGGCAATCCGGCCGTCATTGGTGATTCATGGCCTCACAGATATAAACAACAATAACTCCGCTTCTATTCGTCGTATGCAAATCTGCGACATAGCAATTTGTAGCATAAAACACGCCCCAACGAACCACCTTATACCGATCTGCGACGAACTTGCATAGTTTTGTCAAACATCGATCGTTTCGAGTGGAAAGCAATCCGGCCGTCAATGGTGATTCATGACCTGACAGATATAAACAATTATAACTCCGCTTCTATTCGTCGAATGCAAATCTGCGACATAGCAATTTGTAGCTTAAAACACGTTACATCGACCCACCTTGTGCCGATCTGCGACGAACTTGCATAGTTTCGTCAAACATCGATCGTTTCGAGTGGTAGGCAATCCGGCCGTCAATGGTGATTCATGGCCTCACAGATATAAACAACAATAACTCCGCTTCTATTCGTCGTATGCAAAGCTGCGACATAGCAATTTGTAGCATAAAACACGCCCCAACGAACCACCTTATACCGATCTGCGACGAACTTGTATAGTTTCGTCAAACATCGATCGTTTCGAGTGGAAAGCAATCCGGCCGTCAATGGTGATTCATGGCCTGACAGATATAAACAACAATAACTCCGCTTCTATTCGTCGTATGCGAATCTGCGACCTAGCAATTTGTAGCATAAAACACGGCCCAACGACCCACCTTATACCGATCTGTGACGAACTTGCATAGTTTCGTCCAACATCGATCGTTTCGAGTGGAAAGCAATCCGGCCGTCAATGGTGATTCATGGCCTCACAGATATAAACAACTATAACTCCGCTTCTATTCGTCGAATGCAAATCTGCGACATAGCAATTTGTAGCTTAAAACACGTCACATCGACCCACCTTGTGCCGATCTGCGACGAACTTGCATGGTTTCGTCAAACGTCGATCGTTTCGAGTGGTAGGGAATCCGGCCGTCAATGGTGATTCATGGCCTCACAGATATAAACAACTATAACTCCGCTTCTATTCGTCGAATGCAAATCTGCGACATAGCAATTTGTAGCTTAAAACACGACACATCGACCCACCTTGTGCCGATCTGCGACGAACTTGCATAGTTTCGTCAAACATCGATCGTTTCGAGTGGTAGGCAATCCGGCCGTCATTGTTGATTCATGGCCTCACAGATATAAACAACAAAAACTCCGCTTCTATTCGTCGTATGCAAATCTGCGACATAGCAATTTGTAGCATAAAACACGCCCCAACGAACCACCTTATACCGATCTGCGACGAACTTGCATAGTTTCGTCAAACATCGATCTTTTCGAGTGGAAAGCAATCCGGCCGTCAATGGTGATTCATGGCCTGACAGATATAAACAATTATAACTCCGCTTCTATTCGTCGAATGCAAATCTGCGACATAGCAATTTGTAGCTTAAAACACGTCACATCGAACCACCTTGTGTCGATCTGCGACGAACTTGCATAGTTTCGTCAAACATCGATCGTTTCGAGTGGTAGGCAATCCGGCCGTCAATGGTGATTCATGGCCTCACAGATATAAACATCAATAACTCCGCTTCTATTCGTCGTATGCGAATATGCGACATAGCAATTTGTAGCTTAAAACACGTCACATCGACCCACCTTCTGCCGATCTGCGACGAACTTGCATGGTTTCGTCAAACGTCGATCGTTTCGAGTGGTAGGCAATCCGGCCGTCAATGGTGATTCATGGCCTCACAGATAGAAACAACTATAACTCAGCTTCTAGTCGTCGAATGCAAATTTGCGACATAGCAATTTGTTGCTTAAAACACGCCCCAACGGACCACCTTATACCGATCTGCGACGAACTTGCATAGTTTTGTCAAACATCGATCGTTTCGAGTGGAAAGCAATCCGGCCGTCAATGGTGATTCATGGCCACACAGATATAAACAACAATAACTCCGCTTCTATTCGTCGTATGCAAATCTGCGACATAGCAATTTGTAGCATAAAACACGCCCCAACGAAACACCTTATACCGATCTGCGACGAACTTGCATAGTTTTGTCAAACATCGATCGTTTCGAGTGGAAAGCAATCCGGCCGTCAATGGTGATTCATGGCCTGACAGATATAAACAACTATAACTCAGCTTCTATTCGTCGAATGCAAATTTGCGACATAGCGATTTGTAGCTTAAAACACGACACATCGACCCACCTCATGCCGATCTGCGACGTACTTGTATAGTTTCGTCAAACGTCGATCGTTTCGAGTGGTAGGCAATCCGGTAGTCAATGGCGATTCATGGCCTCACAGATATAAACAACTATAACTCCGCTTCTATTCGTCGTATGCAAATATGCGACATAGCAATTTGTAGCTTAAAACACGCCCCAACGAACCACCTTATACCGACCTGCGACGAACTTGCATGGTTTCGTCAAACGTCGATCGTTTCGAGTGGTAGGGAATCCGGCCGTCAATGGTGATTCATGGCCTCACAGATATAAACAACAATAACTCCGCTTCTATTCGTCGTATGCGAATCTGCGACATAGCAATTTGTAGCTTAAAACACGACACATCGGCCCACCTCATGCCGATCTGCGACGTACTTGTATAGTTTCGTCAAACGTCGATCGTTTCGAGTGGTAGGCATTTCGGTAGTCAATGGCGATTCATGGCCTCACAGATATAAACAACTATAAGTCCGCTTCTATTCGTCGTATGCAAATCTGCGACATAGCAATTTGTAGCATAAAACACGCCCCAACGACCCACCTTATACCGATCTGCGACGAACTTGCATTGTTTTGTCAAACATCGATCGTTTCGAGTGGAAAGCAATCAGGCCGTCAATGGTGATTCATGGCCTCACAGATATAAACAACAATAACTCCGCTTCTATACGTCGCATGCAAATCTGCGACATAGCAATTTGTAGCATAAAACACGACCCAACGACCCACCTTTTACCGATCTGCGACGAACTTGCATTGTTTCGTCAAACATCGATCGTTTCGAGTGGTAGGCAATCCGGCCGTCAATGGTGATTCATGGCCTCACAGATACAAACAACAATAACTCCGCTTCTATTCGTCGTATGCGAATATGCGACATAGCAATTTGTATCTTAAAACACGTCACATCGACCCACCTTCTGCCGATCTGCGACGAACTTGCATGGTTTCGTCAAACGTCGATCGCTTCGAGTGGTAGGGAATCCGGCCGTCAATGGTGATTCATGGCCTCACAGATGTAAACAAATATAACTCCGCTTCTATTCGTCGAATGCAAATCTGCGACATAGCAATTTGTAGCTTAAAACACGTCACATCGACCCACCTTGTGCCGATCTGCGACGACGTTGCATAGTTTCGTCAAACATCGATCGTTTCGAGTGGTAGGCAATCCGGCCGTCATTGGTGATTCATGGCCTCACAGATATAAACAACAATAACTCCGCTTCTATTCGTCGTATGCAAATCTGCGACATAGCAATTTGTAGCATAAAACACGCCCCAACGATCCACCTTATACCGATCTGCGACGAACTTGCATAGTTTTGTCAAACATCGATCGTTTCGAGTGGAAAGCAATCCGGCCGTCAATGGTGATTCATGACCTGACAGATATAAACAATTATAACTCCGCTTCTATTCGTCGAATGCAAATCTGCGACATAGCAATTTGTAGCATAAAACACGTTACATCGACCCACCTTGTGCCGATCTGCGACGAACTTGCATAGTTTCGTCAAACATCGATCGTTTCGAGTGGTAGGCAATCCGGCCGTCAATGGTGATTCATGGCCTCACAGATATAAACAACAATAACTCCGCTTCTATTCGTCGTATGCAAATCTGCGACATAGCAATTTGTAGCATAAAACACGCCCCAACGAACCACCTTATACCGATCTGCGACGAACTTGTATAGTTTCGTCAAACATCGATCGTTTCGAGTGGAAAGCAATCCGGCCGTCAATGGTGATTCATGGCCTGACAGATATAAACAACAATAACTCCGCTTCTATTCGTCGTATGCGAATCTGCGACCTAGCAATTTGTAGCATAAAACACGGCCCAACGACCCACCTTATACCGATCTGTGACGAACTTGCATAGTTTCGTCCAACATCGATCGTTTCGAGTGGAAAGCAATCCGGCCGTCAATGGTGATTCATGGCCTCACAGATATAAACAACTATAACTCCGCTTCTATTCGTCGAATGCAAATCTGCGACATAGCAATTTGTAGCTTAAAACACGTCACATCGAACCAGCTTGTGCCGATCTGCGACGAACTTGCATGGTTTCGTCAAACGTCGATCGTTTCGAGTGGTAGGGAATCCGGCCGTCAATGGTGATTCATGGCCTCACAGATATAAACAACTATAACTCCGCTTCTATTCGTCGAATGCAAATCTGCGACATAGCAATTTGTAGCTTAAAACACGACACATCGACCCACCTTGTGCCGATCTGCGACGAACTTGCATAGTTTCGTCAAACATCGATCGTTTCGAGTGGTAGGCAATCCGGCCGTCATTGTTGATTCATGGCCTCACAGATATAAACAACAAAAACTCCGCTTCTATTCGTCGTATGCGAATCTGCGACATAGCAATTTGTAGCTTAAAACACGCCCTAACGAACCACCTTATACCGATCTGCGACGAACTTGCATAGTTTTGTCAAACATCGATCGTTTCGAGTGGAAAGCAATCCGGCCGTCAATGGTGATTCATGACCTGACAGATATAAACAATTATAACTCCGCTTCTATTCGTCGAATGCAAATCTGCGACATAGCAATTTGTAGCTTAAAACACGTTACATCGACCCACCTTGTGCCGATCTGCGACGAACTTGCATAGTTTCGTCAAACATCGATCGTTTCGAGTGGTAGGCAATCCGGCCGTCAATGGTGATTCATGGCCTCACAGATATAAACAACAATAACTCCGCTTCTATTCGTCGTATGCAAATCTGCGACATAGCAATTTGTAGCATAAAACACGCCCCAACGAACCACCTTATACCGATCTGCGACGAACTTGCATAGTTTCGTCAAACATCGATCGTTTCGAGTGGTAGGCAATCCGGCCGTCATTGGTGATTCATGGCCTCACAGATATAAACAACAATAACTCCGCTTCTATTCGTCGTATGCAAATCTGCGACATAGCAATTTGTAGCATAAAACACGCCCCAACGATCCACCTTATACCGATCTGCGACGAACTTGCATAGTTTTGTCAAACATCGATCGTTTCGAGTGGAAAGCAATCCGGCCGTCAATGGTGATTCATGACCTGACAGATATAAACAATTATAACTCCGCTTCTATTCGTCGAATGCAAATCTGCGACATAGCAATTTGTAGCATAAAACACGCCCCAACGAACCACCTTATACCGATCTGCGACGAACTTGCATAGTTTTGTCAAACATCGATCGTTTCGAGTGGAAAGCAATCCGGCCGTCAATGGTGATTCATGGCCTCACAGATATAAACCACAGTAACTCCGCTTCTATTCGTCGTATGCGAATCTGCGACATAGCAATTTGTAGCTTAAAACACGCCCTAACGAACCACCTTATACCGATCTGCGACGAACTTGCATAGTTTTGTCAAACATCGATCGTTTCGAGTGGAAAGCAATCCGGCCGTCAATGGTGATTCATGACCTGACAGATATAAACAATTATAACTCCGCTTCTATTCGTCGAATGCACATCTGCGACATAGCAATTTGTAGCTTAAAACACGTCACATCGACCCACCTTGTGCCGATCTGCGACGAACTTGCATAGTTTCGTCAAACATCGATCGTTTCGAGTGGAAAGCAATCCGGCCGTCAATGGTGATTCATGGCCTGACAGATATAAACAACTATAACTCCGCTTCTATTCGTCGTATGCGAATCTGCGACCTAGCAATTTGTAGCATAAAACCCGGCCCAACGACCCACCTTATACCGATCTGCGACGAACTTGCATAGTTTCGTCCAACCACGATCGTTTCGAGTGGTAGGCAATCCGGCCGTCATTGGTGATTCATGGCCTCACAGATATAAACAACAATAACTCCGCTTCTATTCGTCGTATGCAAATCTGCGACATAGCAATTTGTAGCATAAAACACGCCCCAACGAACCACCTTATACCGATCTGCGACGAACTTGCATAGTTTTGTCAAACATCGATCGTTTCGAGTGGAAAGCAATCCGGCCGTCAATGGTGATTCATGGCCTCACAGATATAAACAACAATAACTCCGCTTCTATTCGTCGTATGCGAATATGCGACATAGCAATTTGTAGCTTAAAACACGCCACATCGAACCACCTTGTGCCGATCTGCGACGAACTTGCATAGTTTCGTCAAACATCGATCGTTTCGAGTGGAAAGCAATCCGGCCGTCAATGGTGATTCATGGCCTGACAGATATAAACAACTATAACTCCGCTTCTATTCGTCGTATGCGAATCTGCGACATAACAATTTGTAGCTTAAAACACGACACATCGACCCACCTTGTGCCGATCTGCGACGAACTTGCATAGTTTCGTCAAACATCGATCGTTTCGAGTGGTAGGCAATCCGGCCGTCATTGTTGATTCATGGCCTCACAGATATAAACAACAAAAACTCCGCTTCTATTCGTCGTATGCAAATCTGCGACATAGCAATTTGTACCATAAAACACGCCCCAACGAACCACCTTATACCGATCTGCGACGAACTTGCATAGTTTTGTCAAACATCGATCGTTTCGAGTGGAAAGCAATCCGGCCGTCAATGGTGATTCATGGCCTCACAGATATAAACCACAGTAACTCCGCTTCTATTCGTCGTATGCGAATCTCCGACATAGCAATTTGTAGCTTAAAACACGCCCTAACGAACCACCTTATACCGATCTGCGACGAACTTGCATAGTTTTGTCAAACATCGATCGTTTCGAGTGGAAAGCAATCCGGCCGTCAATGGTGATTCATGACCTGACAGATATAAACAATTATAACGCCGCTTCTATTCGTCGAATGCAAATCTGCGACATAGCAATTTGTAGCTTAAAACACGTTACATCGACCCACCTTGTGCCGATCTGCGACGAACTTGCATAGTTTCGTCAAACATCGATCGTTTCGAGTGGAAAGCAATCCGGCCGTCAATGGTGATTCATGGCCTGACAGATATAAACAACTATAACTCCGCTTCTATTCGTCGTATGCGAATCTGCGACCTAGCAATTTGTAGCATAAAACACGGCCCAACGACCCACCTTATACCGATCTGCGACGAACTTGCATAGTTTCGTCCAACCACGATCGTTTCGAGTGGAAAGCAATCCGGCCGTCAATGGTGATTCATGGCCTCACAGATATAAACAACTATAATTCCGCTTCTATTCGTCGAATGCAAATCTGCGACATAGCAATTTGTAGCTTAAAACACGTCACATCGAACCACCTTGCGCCGATCTGCGACGAACTTGCATGGTTTCGTCAAATATCGATCGTTTCGAGTGGTAGGCAATCCGGCCGTCAATGGTGATTCATGGCCTCACAGATATAAACAACAATAACTCCGCTTCTATTCGTCGTATGCGAATATGCGACATAGCAATTTGTAGCTTAAAACACGTCACATCGACCCACCTTCTGCCGATCTGCGACGAACTTGCATGGTTTCGTCAAACGTCGATTGTTTCGAGTGGTAGGGAATCCGGCCGTCAATGGTGATTCATGGCCTCACAGATGTAAACAACTATAACTCCGCTTCTATTCGTCGAATGCAAATCTGCGACATAGCAATTTGTAGCTTAAAACACGTCACATCGACCCACCTTGTGCCGATCTGCGACGAACTTGCATAGTTTCGTCAAACATCGATCGTTTCGAGTGGTAGGCAATCCGGCCGTCATTGGTGATTTATGGCCTCACAGATATAAACAACAATAACTCCGCTTCTATTCGTCGTATGCGAATATGCGACATAGCAATTTGTAGCTTAAAACACGCCACATCGAACCACCTTGTGCCGATCTGCGACGAACTTGCATAGTTTCGTCAAACATCGATCGTTTCGAGTGGAAAGCAATCCGGCCGTCAATGGTGATTCATGGCCTGACAGATATAAACAACTATAACTCCGCTTCTATTCGTCGTATGCGAATCTGCGACATAACAATTTGTAGCTTAAAACACGACACATCGACCCACCTTGTGCCGATCTGCGACGAACTTGCATAGTTTCGTCAAACATCGATCGTTTCGAGTGGTAGGCAATCCGGCCGTCAATGTTGATTCATGGCCTCACAGATATAAACAACAAAAACTCCGCTTCTATTCGTCGTATGCAAATCTGCGACATAGCAATTTGTACCATAAAACACGCCCCAACGAACCACCTTATACCGATCTGCGACGAACTTGCATAGTTTTGTCAAACATCGATCGTTTCGAGTGGAAAGCAATCCGGCCGTCAATGGTGATTCATGGCCTCACAGATATAAACCACAGTAACTCCGCTTCTATTCGTCGTATGCGAATCTGCGACATAGCAATTTGTAGCTTAAAACACGCCCTAACGAACCACCTTATACCGATCTGCGACGAACTTGCATAGTTTTGTCAAACATCGATCGTTTCGAGTGGAAAGCAATCCGGCCGTCAATGGTGATTCATGACCTGACAGATATAAACAATTATAACGCCGCTTCTATTCGTCGAATGCAAATCTGCGACATAGCAATTTGTAGCTTAAAACACGTTACATCGACCCACCTTGTGCCGATCTGCGACGAACTTGCATAGTTTCGTCAAACATCGATCGTTTCGAGTGGAAAGCAATCCGGCCGTCAATGGTGATTCATGGCCTCACAGATATAAACAACTATAACTCCGCTTCTATTCGTCGTATGCGAATCTGCGACCTAGCAATTTGTAGCATAAAACACGGCCCAACGACCCACCTTATACCGATCTGCGACGAACTTGCATAGTTTCGTCCAACCACGATCGTTTCGAGTGGAAAGCAATCCGGCCGTCAATGGTGATTCATGGCCTCACAGATATAAACAACTATAATTCCGCTTCTATTCGTCGAATGCAAATCTGCGACATAGCAATTTGTAGCTTAAAACACGCCACATCGAACCACCTTGCGCCGATCTGCGACGAACTTGCATGGTTTCGTCAAACATCGATCGTTTCGAGTGGTAGGCAATCCGGCCGTCAATGGTGATTCATGGCCTCACAGATATAAACAACAATAACTCCGCTTCTATTCGTCGTATGCGAATATGCGACATAGCAATTTGTAGCTTAAAACACGTCACATCGACCCACCTTCTGCCGATCTGCGACGAACTTGCATGGTTTCGTCAAACGTCGATTGTTTCGAGTGGTAGGGAATCCGGCCGTCAATGGTGATTCATGGCCTCACAGATATAAACAACTATAACTCCGCTTCTATTCGTCGAATGCAAATCTGCGACATAGCAATTTGTAGCTTAAAACACGTCACATCGACCCACCTTGTGCCGATCTGCGACGAACTTGCATAGTTTCGTCAAACATCGATCGTTTCGAGTGGTAGGCAATCCGGCCGTCATTGGTGATTCATGGCCTCACAGATATATACAACAATAACTCCGCTTCTATTCGTCGTATGCAAATCTGCGACATAGCAATTTGTAGTATAAAACACGCCCCAACGAACCACCTTATACCGATCTGCGACGAACTTGCATAGTTTTGTCAAACATCCATCGTTTCGAGTGGAAAGCAATCCGGCCGTCAATAGTGATTCATGGCCTCACAGATATAAACAACAATAACTCCGCTTCTATTCGTCGTATGCGAATATGCGACATAGCAATTTGTAGCATAAAACACGCCCCAACGAACCACCTTATACCGATCTGCGACGAACTTGCATAGTTTTGTCAAACATCGATCGTTTCGAGTGGAAAGCAATCCGGCCGTCAATGGTGATTCATGGCCTGACAGATATAAACAACTATAACTCAGCTTCTATTCGTCGAATGCAAATCTGCGACATAGCGATTTGTAGCTTAAAACACGACACATCGACCCACCTCATGCCGATCTGCGACGTACTTGTATAGTTTCGTCAAACATCGATCGTTTCGAGTGGTAGGCAATCCGGCCGTCAATGGTGATTCATGGCCTCACAGATATAAACAACAATAACTCCGCTTCTATTCGTCGTATGCAAATCTGCGACATAGCAATTTGTAGCATAAAACACGCCCCAACGAACCACCTTATACCGATCTGCGACGAACTTGCATAGTTTCGTCAAACATCGATCGTTTCGAGTGGAAAGCAATCCGGCCGTCAATGGTGATTCATGGCCTGACAGATATAAACAACAATAACTCCGCTTCTATTCGTCGTATGCGAATCTGCGACCTAGCAATTTGTAGCATAAAACACGGCCCAACGACCCACCTTATACCGATCTGCGACGAACTTGCATAGTTTCGTCCAACATCGATCGTTTCGAGTGGAAAGCAATCCGGCCGTCAATGGTGGTTCATGGCCTCACAGATATAAACAACTATAACTCCGCTTCTATTCGTCGAATGCAAATCTGCGACATAGCAATTTGTAGCTGAAAACACGTCACATCGACCCACCTTGTGCCGATCTGCGACGAACTTGCATGGTTTCGTCAAACGTCGATCGTTTCGAGTGGTAGGGAATCCGGCCGTCAATGGTGATTCATGGCCTCACAGATATAAACAACTATAACTCCGCTTCTATTCGTCGAATGCAAATCTGCGACATAGCAATTTGTAGCTTAAAACACGACACATCGACCCACCTTGTGCCGATCTGCGACGAACTTGCATAGTTTCGTCAAACATCGATCGTTTCGAGTGGTAGGCAATCCGGCCGTCAATGGTGATTCATGGCCTCACAGATAGAAACAACTATAACTCAGCTTCTAGTCGTCGAATGCAAATTTGCGACATAGCAATTTGTAGCTTAAAACACGCCCCAACGGACCACCTTATACCGATCTGCGACGAACTTGCATAGTTTTGTCAAACATCGATCGTTTCGAGTGGAAAGCAATCCGGCCGTCAATGGTGATTCATGGCCTGACAGATATAAACAACTATAACTCAGCTTCTATTCGTCGAATGCAAATTTGCGACATAGCGATTTGTAGCTTAAAACACGACACATCGACCCACCTCATGCCGATCTGCGACGTACTTGTATAGTTTCGTCAAACGTCGATCGTTTCGAGTGGTAGGCAATCCGGTAGTCAATGGCGATTCATGGCCTCACAGATATAAACAACTATAACTCCGCTTCTATTCGTCGTATGCAAATATGCGACCTAGCAATTTGTAGCTTAAAACACGCCCCAACGAACCACCTTATACCGACCTGCGACGAACTTGCATGGTTTCGTCAAACGTCGATCGTTTCGAGTGGTAGGGAATCCGGCCGTCAATGGTGATTCATGGCCTTACAGATATAAACAACAATAACTCCGCTTCTATTCGTCGTATGCGAATCTGCGACATAGCAATTTGTAGCTTAAAACACGACACATCGACCCACCTCATGCCGATCTGCGACGTACTTGTATAGTTTCGTCAAACGTCGATCGTTTCGAGTGGTAGGCATTTCGGTAGTCAATGGCGATTCATGGCCTCACAGATATAAACAACTATAAGTCCGCTTCTATTCGTCGTATGCAAATCTGCGACATAGCAATTTGTAGCATAAAACACGCCCCAACGAACCACCTTATACCGATCTGCGACGAACTTGCATTGTTTTGTCAAACATCGATCGTTTCGAGTGGAAAGCAATCAGGCCGTCAATGGTGATTCATGGCCTCACAGATATAAACAACAATAACTCCGCTTCTATACGTCGCATGCAAATCTGCGACATAGCAATTTGTAGCATAAAACACGACCCAACGACCCACCTTTTACCGATCTGCGACGAACTTGCATTGTTTCGTCAAACATCGATCGTTTCGAGTGGTAGGCCATCCGGCCGTCAATGGTGATTCATGGCCTCACAGCTACAAACAACAATAACTCCGCTTCTATTCGTCGTATGCGAATATGCGACATAGCAATTTGTATCTTAAAACACGTCACATCGACCCACCTTCTGCCAATCTGCGACGAACTTGCATGGTTTCGTCAAACGTCGATCGCTTCGAGTGGTAGGGAATCCGGCCGTCAATGGTGATTCATGGCCTCACAGATGTAAACAAATATAACTCCGCTTCTATTCGTCGAATGCAAATCTGCGACATAGCAATTTGTAGCTTAAAACACGTCACATCGACCCACCTTGTGCCGACCTGCGACGACGTTGCATAGTTTCGTCAAACATCGATCGTTTCGAGTGGTAGGCAATCCGGCCGTCATTGGTGATTCATGGCCTCACAGATATAAACAACAATAACTCCGCTTCTATTCGTCGTATGCAAATCTGCGACATAGCAATTTGTAGCATAAAACACGCCCCAACGATCCACCTTATACCGATCTGCGACGAACTTGCATAGTTTTGTCAAACATCGATCGTTTCGAGTGGAAAGCAATCCGGCCGTCAATGGTGATTCATGACCTGACAGATATAAACAATTATAACTCCGCTTCTATTCGTCGAATGCAAATCTGCGACATAGCAATTTGAAGCTTAAAACACGTTACATCGACCCACCTTGTGCCGATCTGCGACCAACTTGCATGGTTTCGTCAAACGTCGATCGTTTCGAGTGGTAGGGAATCCGGCCGTCAATGGTGATTCATGTCCTCACAGATATAAACAACTATAACTCCGCTTCTATTCGTCGAATGCAAATCTGCGACATAGCAATTTGTAGCTTAAAACACGACACATCGACCCACCTTGTGCCGATCTGCGACGAACTTGCATAGTTTCGTCAAACATCGATCGTTTCGAGTGGTAGGCAATCCGGCCGTCATTGTTGATTCATGGCCTCACAGATATAAACAACAAAAACTCCGCTTCTATTCGTCGTATGCAAATCTGCGACATAGCAATTTGTAGCATAAAACACGCCCCAACGAACCACCTTATACCGATCTGCGACGAACTTGCATAGTTTTGTCAAACATCGATCGTTTCGAGTGGAAAGCAATCCGGCCGTCAATGGTGATTCATGGCCTCACAGATATAAACCACAATAACTCCGCTTCTATTCGTCGTATGCGAATCTGCGACATAGCAATTTGTAGCTTAAAACACGCCCTAACGAACCACCTTATACCGATCTGCGACGAACTTGCATACTTTTGTCAAACATCGATCGTTTCGAGTGGAAAGCAATCCGGCCGTCAATGGTGATTCATGACCTGACAGATATAAACAATTATAACTCCGCTTCTATTCGTCGAATGCAAATCTGCGACATAGCAATTTGTAGCTTAAAACACGTTACATCGACCCACCTTGTGCCGATCTGCGACGAACTTGCATAGTTTCGTCAAACATCGATCGTTTCGAGTGGTAGGCAATCCGGCCGTCAATGGTGATTCATGGCCTCACAGATATAAACAACAATAACTCCGCTTCTATTCGTCGTATGCAAATCTGCGACATAGCAATTTGTAGCATAAAACACGCCCCAACGAACCACCTTATACCGATCTGCGACGAACTTGCATAGTTTCGTCAAACATCGATCGTTTCGAGTGGAAAGCAATCCGGCCGTCAATGGTGATTCATGGCCTGACAGATATAAACAACTATAACTCCGCTTCTATTCGTCGTATGCGAATCTGCGACATAGCAATTTGTAGCTTAAAACACGACACATCGACCCACCTTGTGCCGATCTGCGACGAACTTGCATAGTTTCGTCAAACATCGATCGTTTCGAGTGGTAGGCAATCCGGCCGTCATTGTTGATTCATGGCCTCACAGATATAAACAACAAAAACTCCGCTTCTATTCGTCGTATGCAAATCTGCGACATAGCAATTTGTAGCATAAAACACGCCCCAACGAACCACCTTATACCGATCTGCGACGAACTTGCATAGTTTTGTCAAACATCGATCGTTTCGAGTGGAAAGCAATCCGGCCGTCAATGGTGATTCATGACCTGACAGATATAAACAATTACAACTCCGCTTCTATTCGTCGAATGCAAATCTGCGACATAGCAATTTGTAGCTTAAAACACGTTACATCGACCCACCTTGTGCCGATCTGCGACGAACTTGCATAGTTTCGTCAAACATCGATCGTTTCGAGTGGAAAGCAATCCGGCCGTCGATGGTGATTCATGGCCTGACAGATATAAACAACTATAACTCCGCTTCTATTCGTCGTATGCGAATCTGCGACCTAGCAATTTGTAGCATAAAACACGGCCCAACGACCCACCTTATACCGATCTGCGACGAACTTGCATAGTTTCGTCCAACCACGATCGTTTCGAGTGGAAAGCAATCCAGCCGTCAATGGTGATTCATGGCCTCACAGATATAAACAACTATAATTCCGCTTCTATTCGTCGAATGCAAATCTGCGACATAGCAATTTGTAGCTTAAAACACGTCACATCGAACCACCTTGCGCCGATCTGCGACGACGTTGCATAGTTTCGTCAAACATCGATCGTTTCGAGTGGTAGGCAATCCGGCCGTCAATGGTGATTCATGGCCTCACAGATATAAACAACAATAACTCCGCTTCTATTCGTCGTATGCAAATCTGCGACATAGCAATTTGTAGCATAAAACACGCCCCAACGAACCACCTTATACCGATCTGCGACGAACTTGCATAGTTTCGTCAAACATCGATCGTTTCGAGTGGAAAGCAATCCGGCCGTCAATGGTGATTCATGGCCTGACAGATATAAACAACAATAACTCCGCTTCTATTCGTCGTATGCGAATCTGCGACCTAGCAATTTGTAGCATAAAACACGGCCCAACGACCCACCTTATACCGATCTGCGACGAACTTGCATAGTTTCGTCCAACATCGATCGTTTCGAGTGGAAAGCAATCCGGCCGTCAATGGTGATCATGGCCTCACAGATATAAACAACTATAACTCCGCTTCTATTCGTCGAATGCAAATCTGCGACATAGCAATTTGTAGCTTAAAACACGTCACATCGACCCACCTTGTGCCGATCTGCGACGAACTTGCATGGTTTCGTCAAACGTCGATCGTTTCGAGTGGTAGGGAATCTGGCCGTCAATGGTGATTCATGGCCTCACAGATATAAACAACTATAACTCCGCTTCTATTCGTCGTATGCGAATCTGCGACATAGCAATTTGTAGCTTAAAACACGTCACATCGACCCACCTTGTGCCGATCTGCGACGAACTTGTATAGTTTCGTCAAACATCGATCGTTTCGAGTGGTAGGCAATCCGGCCGTCATTGGTGATTCATGGCCTCACAGATATAAACAACTATAACTCCGCTTCTATTCGTCGTATGCGAATCTGCGACCTAGCAATTTGTATTATAAAACACGGCCCAACGACCCACCTTATACCGATCTGCGACGAACTTGCATAGTTTCGTCCAACCACGATCGTTTCGAGTGGAAAGCAATCCGGCCGTCAATGGTGATTCATGGCCTCACAGATATAAACAACTGTAATTCCGCTTCTATTCGTGGAATGCAAATCTGCGACATAGCAATTTGTAGCTTAAAACACGTCACATCGAACCAGCTTGCGCCGATCTGCGACGAACTTGCATGGTTTCGTCAAACATCGATCGTTTCGAGTGGTAGGCAATCCGGCCGTCAATGGTGATTCATGGCCTCACAGATATAAACAACAATAACTCCGCTTCTATTCGTCGTATGCGAATATGCGACATAGCAATTTGTAGCTTAAAACACGTCACATCGACCCACCTTCTGCCGATCTGCGACGAACTTGCATGGTTTCGTCAAACGTCGATTGTTTCGAGTGGTAGGGAATCCGGCCGTCAATGGTGATTCATGGCCTCACAGATGTAAACAACTATAACTCCGCTTCTATTCGTCGAATGCAAATCTGCGACATAGCAATTTGTAGCTTAAAACACGCCACATCGACCCACCTTGTGCCGATCTGCGACGAACTTGCATAGTTTCGTCAAACATCGATCGTTTCGAGTGGTAGGCAATCCGGCCGTCATTGGTGATTCATGGCCTCACAGATATAAACAACAATAACTCCGCTTCTATTCGTCGTATGCAAATCTGCGACATAGCAATTTGTAGCATAAAACACGCCCCAACGATCCACCTTATACCGATCTGCGACGAACTTGCATAGTTTTGTCAAACATCGATCGTTTCGAGTGGAAAGCAATCCGGCCGTCATTGTTGATTCATGGCCTCACAGATATAAACAACAAAAACTCCGCTTCTATTCGTCGTATGCAAATCTGCGACATAGCAATTTGTACCATAAAACACGCCCCAACGAACCACCTTATACCGATCTGCGACGAACTTGCATAGTTTTGTCAAACATCGATCGTTTCGAGTGGAAAGCAATCCGGCCGTCAATGGTGATTCATGGCCTCACAGATATAAACCACAGTAACTCCGCTTCTATTCGTCGTATGCGAATCTGCGACATAGCAATTTGTAGCTTAAAACACGCCCTAACGAACCACCTTATACCAATCTGCGACGAACTTGCATAGTTTTGTCAAACATCGATCGTTTCGAGTGGAAAGCAATCCGGCCGTCAATGGTGATTCATGACCTGACAGATATAAACAATTATAACGCCGCTTCTATTCGTCGAATGCAAATCTGCGACATAGCAATTTGTAGCTTAAAACACGTTACATCGACCCACCTTGTGCCGATCTGCGACGAACTTGCATAGTTTCGTCAAACATCGATCGTTTCGAGTGGAAAGCAATCCGGCCGTCAATGGTGATTCATGGCCTGACAGATATAAACAACTATAACTCCGCTTCTATTCGTCGTATGCGAATCTGCGACATAGCAATTTGTAGCATAAAACACGGCCCAACGACCCACCTTATACCGATCTGCGACGAACTTGCATAGTTTCGTCCAACCACGATCGTTTCGAGTGGAAAGCAATCCGGCCGTCAATGGTGATTCATGGCCTCACAGATATAAACAACTATAATTCCGCTTCTATTCGTCGAATGCAAATCTGCGACATAGCAATTTGTAGCTTAAAACACGTCACATCGAACCACCTTGCGCCGATCTGCGACGAACTTGCATGGTTTCGTCAAACATCGATCGTTTCGAGTGGTAGGCAATCCGGCCGTCAATGGTGATTCATGGCCTCACAGATATAAACAACAATAACTCCGCTTCTATTCGTCGTATGCGAATATGCGACATAGCAATTTGTAGCTTAAAACACGTCACATCGACCCACCTTCTGCCGATCTGCGACGAACTTGCATGGTTTCGTCAAACGTCGATTGTTTCGAGTGGTAGGGAATCCGGCCGTCAATGGTGATTCATGGCCTCACAGATATAAACAACTATAACTCCGCTTCTATTCGTCGAATGCAAATCTGCGACATAGCAATTTGTAGCTTAAAACACGCCACATCGACCCACCTTGTGCCGATCTGCGACGAACTTGCATAGTTTCGTCAAACATCGATCGTTTCGAGTGGTAGGCAATCCGGCCGTCATTGGTGATTCATGGCCTCACAGATATAAACAACAATAACTCCGCTTCTATTCGTCGTATGCAAATCTGCGACATAGCAATTTGTAGCATAAAACACGCCCCAACGAACCACCTTATACCGATCTGCGACGAACTTGCATAGTTTTGTCAAACATCGATCGTTTCGAGTGGAAAGCAATCCGGCCGTCAATGGTGATTCATGGCCTCACAGATATAAACAACAATAACTCCGCTTCTATTCGTCGTAGGCGAATATGCGACATAGCAATTTGTAGCTTAAAACACGCCACATCGAACCACCTTGTGCCGATCTGCGACGAACTTGCATAGTTTCGTCAAACATCGATCGTTTCGAGTGGAAAGCAATCCGGCCGTCAATGGTGATTCATGGCCTCACAGATATAAACAACTATAACTCCGCTTCTATTCGTCGTATGCGAATCTGCGACATAGCAATTTGTAGCTTAAAACACGACACATCGACCCACCTTGTGCCGATCTGCGACGAACTTGCATAGTTTCGTCAAACATCGATCGTTTCGAGTGGTAGGCAATCCGGCCGTCATTGTTGATTCATGGCCTCACAGATATAAACAACAAAAACTCCGCTTCTATTCGTCGTATGCAAATCTGCGACATAGCAATTTGTACCATAAAACACGCCCCAACGAACCACCTTATACCGATCTGCGACGAACTTGCATAGTTTTGTCAAACATCGATCGTTTCGAGTGGAAAGCAATCCGGCCGTCAATGGTGATTCATGGCCTCACAGATATAAACCACAGTAACTCCGCTTCTATTCGTCGTATGCGAATCTGCGACATAGCAATTTGTAGCTTAAAACACGCCCTAACGAACCACCTTATACCAATCTGCGACGAACTTGCATAGTTTTGTCAAACATCGATCGTTTCGAGTGGAAAGCAATCCGGCCGTCAATGGTGATTCATGACCTGACAGATATAAACAATTATAACTCCGCTTCTATTCGTCGAATGCAAATCTGCGACATAGCAATTTGTAGCTTAAAACACGTTACATCGACCCACCTTGTGCCGATCTGCGACGAACTTGCATAGTTTCGTCAAACATCGATCGTTTCGAGTGGAAAGCAATCCGGCCGTCAATGGTGATTCATGGCCTGACAGATATAAACAACTATAACTCCGCTTCTATTCGTCGTATGCGAATCTGCGACCTAGCAATTTGTAGCATAAAACACGGCCCAACGACCCACCTTATACCGATCTGCGACGAACTTGCATAGTTTCGTCCAACCACGATCGTTTCGAGTGGAAAGCAATCCGGCCGTCAATGGTGATTCATGGCCTCACAGATATAAACAACTATAATTCCGCTTCTATTCGTCGAATGCAAATCTGCGACATAGCAATTTGTAGCTTAAAACACGTCACATCGAACCACCTTGCGCCGATCTGCGACGAACTTGCATGGTTTCGTCAAACATCGATCGTTTCGAGTGGTAGGCAATCCGGCCGTCAATGGTGATTCATGGCCTCACAGATATAAACAACAATAACTCCGCTTCTATTCGTCGTATGCGAATATGCGACATAGCAGTTTGTAGCTTGAAACACGTCACATCGACCCACCTTCTGCCGATCTGCGACGAACTTGCATGGTTTCGTCAAACGTCGATTGTTTCGAGTGGTAGGGAATCCGGCCGTCAATGGTGATTCATGGCCTCACAGATGTAAACAACTATAACTCCGCTTCTATTCGTCGAATGCAAATCTGCGACATAGCAATTTGTAGCTTAAAACACGTCACATCGACCCACCTTGTGCCGATCTGCGACGAACTTGCATAGTTTCGTCAAACATCGATCGTTTCGAGTGGTAGGCAATCCGGCCGTCATTGGTGATTCATGGCCTCACAGATATAAACAACAATAACTCCGCTTCTATTCGTCGTATGCAAATCTGCGACATAGCACTTTGTAGCATAAAACACGCCCCAACGATCCACCTTATACCGATCTGCGACGAACTTGCATAGTTTTGTCAAACATCGATCGTTTCGAGTGGAAAGCAATCCGGCCGTCAATGGTGATTCATGGCCTCGCAGATATAAACAACAATAACTCCGCTTCTATTCGTCGTATGCGAATATGCGACATAGCAATTTGTAGCTTAAAACACGCCACATCGAACCACCTTGTGCCGATCTGCGACGAACTTGCATAGTTTCGTCAAACGTCGATCGTTTCGAGTCGTAGGCAATCCGGCCGTCAATGGTGATTCATGGCCACACAGATATAAACAACAATAACTCCGCTTCTATTCGTCGTATGCGAATATGCGACATATCAATTTGTAGCTTAAAACACGTCACATCGACCCACCTTCTGCCGATCTGCGACGAACTTGCATGGTTTCGTCAAACATCGATCGTTTCGAGTGGTAGGCAATCCGGCCGTCATTGGTGATTCATGGCCTCACAGATATATACAACAATAACTCCGCTTCTATTCGTCGTATGCAAATCTGCGACATAGCAATTTGTAGTATAAAACACGCCCCAACGAACCACCTTATACCGATCTGCGACGAACTTGCATAGTTTTGTCAAACATCCATCGTTTCGAGTGGAAAGCAATCCGGCCGTCAATGGTGATTCATGGCCTCACAGATATAAACAACAATAACTCCGCTTCTATTCGCCGTATGCGAATATGCGACATAGCAATTTGTAGCATAAAACACGCCCCAACGAACCACCTTATACCGATCTGCGACGAACTTGCATAGTTTTGTCAAACATCGATCGTTTCGAGTGGAAAGCAATCCGGCCGTCAATGGTGATTCATGGCCTGACAGATATAAACAACTATAACTCAGCTTCTATTCGTCGAATGCAAATTTGCGACATAGCGATTTGTAGCTTAAAACACGACACATCGACCCACCTCATGCCGATCTGCGACGTACTTGTATAGTTTCGTCAAACGTCGATCGTTTCGAGTGGTAGGCAATCCGGTAGTCAATGGCGATTCATGGCCTCACAGATATAAACAACTATAACTCCGCTTCTATTCGTCGTATGCGAATATGCGACCTAGCAATTTGTAGCTTAAAACACGCCCCAACGAACCACCTTATACCGACCTGCGACGAACTTGCATGGTTTCGTCAAACGTCGATCGTTTCGAGTGGTAGGGAATCCGGCCGTCAATGGTGATTCATGGCCTCACAGATATAAACAACAATAACGCCGCTTCTATTCGTCGTATGCGAATCTGCGACATAGCAATTTGTAGCTTAAAACACGACACATCGGCCCACCTCATGCCGATCTGCGACGTACTTGTATAGTTTCGTCAAACGTCGATCGTTTCGAGTGGTAGGCAATCCGGCCGTCATTGGTGATTCATGGCCTCACAGATATAAACAACAATAACTCCGCTTCTATTCGTCGTATGCAAATCTGCGACATAGCAATTTGTAGCATAAAACACGCCCCAACGATCCACCTTATACCGATCTGCGACGAACTTGCATAGTTTTGTCAAACATCGATCGTTTCGAGTGGAAAGCAATCCGGCCGTCAATGGTGATTCATGACCTGACAGATATAAACAATTATAACTCCGCTTCTATTCGTCGAATGCAAATCTGCGACATAGCAATTTGTAGCTTAAAACACGTTACATCGACCAACCTTGTGCCGATCTGCGACGAACTTGCATAGTTTCGTCAAACATCGATCGTTTCGAGTGGTAGGCAATCCGGTCGTCAATGGTGATTCATGGCCTCACAGATATAAACAACAATAACTCCGCTTCTATTCGTCGTATGCAAATCTGCGACATAGCAATTTGTAGCATAAAACACGCCCCAACGAACCACCTTATACCGATCTGCGACGAACTTGCATAGTTTCGTCAAACATCGATCGTTTCGAGTGGAAAGCAATCCGGCCGTCAATGGTGATTCATGGCCTGACAGATATAAACAACAATAACTCCGCTTCTATTCGTCGTATGCGAATCTGCGACCTAGCAATTTGTAGCATAAAACACGGCCCAACGACCCACCTTATACCGATCTGCGACGAACTTGCATAGTTTCGTCCAACATCGATCGTTTCGAGTGGAAAGCAATCCGGCCGTCAATGGTGATTCATGGCCTCACAGATATAAACAACTATAACTCCGCTTCTATTCGTCGAATGCAAATCTGCGACATAGCAATTTGTAGCTTAAAACACGTCACATCGACCCACCTTGTGCCGATCTGCGACGAACTTGCATGGTTTCGTCAAACGTCGATCGTTTCGAGTGGTAGGGAATCCGGCAGTCAATGGTGATTCATGGCCTCACAGATATAAACAACTATAACTCCGCTTCTATTCGTCGAATGCAAATCTGCGACATAGCAATTTGTAGCTTAAAACACGACACATCGACCCACCTTGTGCCGATCTGCGACGAACTTGCATAGTTTCGTCAAACATCGATCGTTCCGAGTGGTAGGCAATCCGGCCGTCATTGTTGATTCATGGCCTCACAGATATAAACAACAAAAACTCCGCTTCTATTCGTCGTATGCAAATCTGCGACATAGCAATTTGTAGCATAAAACACGCCCCAACGAACCACCTTATACCGATCTGCGACGAACTTGCATAGTTTTGTCAAACATCGATCGTTTCGAGTGGAAAGCAATCCGGCCGTCAATGGTGATTCATGGCCTCACAGATATAAACCACAATAACTCCGCTTCTATTCGTCGTATGCGAATCTGCGACATAGCAATTTGTAGCTTAAAACACGCCCTAACGAACCACCTTATACCGATCTGCGACGAACTTGCATAGTTTTGTCAAACATCGATCGTTTCGAGTGGAAAGCAATCCGGCCGTCAATGGTGATTCATGACCTGACAGATATACACAATTATAACTCCGCTTCTATTCGTCGAATGCAAATCTGCGACATAGCAATTTGTAGCTTAAAACACGTTACATCGACCCACCTTGTGCCGATCTGCGACGAACTTGCATAGTTTCGTCAAACATCGATCGTTTCGAGTGGTAGGCAATCCGGCCGTCAATGGTGATTCATGGCCTCACAGATATAAACAACAATAACTCCGCTTCTATTCGTCGTATGCAAATCTGCGACATAGCAATTTGTAGCATAAAACACGCCCCAACGAACCACCTTATACCGATCTGCGACGAACTTGCATAGTTTCGTCAAACATCGATCGTTTCGAGTGGAAAGCAATCCGGCCGTCAATGGTGATTCATGGCCTGACAGATATAAACAACTATAACTCCGCTTCTATTCGTCGTATGCGAATCTGCGACATAGCAATTTGTAGCTTAAAACACGACACATCGACCCACCTTGTGCCGATCTGCGACGAACTTGCATAGTTTCGTCAAACATCGATCGTTTCGAGTGGTAGGCAATCCGGCCGTCATTGTTGATTCATGGCCTCACAGATATAAACAACAAAAACTCCGCTTCTATTCGTCGTATGCAAATCTGCGACATAGCAATTTGTAGCATAAAACACGCCCCAACGAACCACCTTATACCGATCTGCGACGAACTTGCATAGTTTTGTCAAACATCGATCGTTTCGAGTGGAAAGCAATCCGGCCGTCAATGGTGATTCATGGCCTCACAGATATAAACCACAGTAACTCCGCTTCTATTCGTCGTATGCGAATCTGCGACATAGCAATTTGTAGCTTAAAACACGCCCTAACGAACCACCTTATACCGATCTGCGACGAACTTGCATAGTTTTGTCAAACATCGATCGTTTCGAGTGGAAAGCAATCCGGCCGTCAATGGTGATTCATGACCTGACAGATATAAACAATTATAACTCCGCTTCTATTCGTCGAATGCAAATCTGCGACATAGCAATTTGTAGCTTAAAACACGTTACATCGACCCACCTTGTGCCGATCTGCGACGAACTTGCATAGTTTCGTCAAACATCGATCGTTTCGAGTGGAAAGCAATCCGGCCGTCAATGGTGATTCATGGCCTGCCAGATATAAACAACTATAACTCCGCTTCTATTCGTCGTATGCGAATCTGCGACCTAGCAATTTGTAGCATAAAACACGGCCCAACGACCCACCTTATACCGATCTGCGACGAACTTGCATAGTTTCGTCCAACCACGATCGTTTCGAGTGGAAAGCAATCCGGCCGTCAATGGTGATTCATGGCCTCACAGATATAAACAACTATAATTCCGCTTCTATTCGTCGAATGCAAATCTGCGACATAGCAATTTGTAGCTTAAAACACGTCACATCGAACCACCTTGCGCCGATCTGCGACGAACTTGCATGGTTTCGTCAAACATCGATCGTTTCGAGTGGTAGGCAATCCGGCCGTCATTGGTGATTCATGGCCTCACAGATATAAACAACAATAACTCCTCTTCTATTCGTCGTATGCGAATATGCGACATAGCAATTTGTAGCTTAAAACACGTCACATCGACCCACCTTCTGCCGATCTGCGACGAACTTGCATGGTTTCGTCAAACGTCGATTGTTTCGAGTGGTAGGGAATCCGGCCGTCAATGGTGATTCATGGCCTCACAGATGTAAACAACTATAACTCCGCTTCTATTCGTCGAATGCAAATCTGCGACATAGCAATTTGTAGCTTAAAACACGTCACATCGACCCACCTTGTGCCGATCTGCGACGAACTTGCATAGTTTCGTCAAACATCGATCGTTTCGAGTGGTAGGCAATCCGGCCGTCATTGGTGATTCATGGCCTCACAGATATAAACAACAATAACTCCGCTTCTATTCGTCGTATGCAAATCTGCGACATAGCAATTTGTAGCATAAAACACGCCCCAACGATCCACCTTATACCGATCTGCGACGAACTTGCATAGTTTTGTCAAACATCGATCGTTTCGAGTGGAAAGCAATCCGGCCGTCAATGGTGATTCATGGCCTCACAGATATAAACAACAATAACTCCGCTTCTATTCGTCGTATGCGAATATGCGACATAGCAATTTGTAGCTTAAAACACGTCACATCGACCCACCTTCTGCCGATCTGCGACGAACTTGCATGGTTTCGTCAAACGTTGATCGTTTCGAGTGGTAGGGAATCCGGCCGTCAATGGTGATTCATGGCCTCACAGATATAAACAACTATAACTCAGCTTCTATTCGTCGAATGCAAATCTGCGACATAGCAATTTGTAGCTTAAAACACGTCACATCGACCCACGTTGTGCCGACCTGCGACGAACTTGCATAGTTTCGTCAAACATCGATCGTTTCAAGTGGTAGGCAATCCGGCCGTCAATGGTCATTCATGGCCTCACAGATATAAACAACAATAACTCCGCTTCTATTCGTCGTATGCGAATATGCGACATAGCAATTTGTAGCTTAAAACACGTCACATCGACCCACCTTCGGCCGAACTGCGACGAACTTGCATGGTTTCGTCAAACGTCGATCGTTTCGATTGGTAGGGAATCCGGCCGTCAATGGTGATTCACGGCCTCACAGATATAAACAACTATAACTCCGCTTCTATTCGTCAAATGCAAATCTGCGACATAGCAATTTGTAGCATAAAACACGTCACATCGACCCACCTTGTGCCGATCTGCGACGAACTTGCATGGTTTCGTCAAACGTCGATCGTTTCGAGTGGTAGGGAATCCGGCCGTCAATGGTGATTCATGGCCTCACAGATATAAACAACTATAACTCCGCTTCTATTCGTCGTATGCAAATCTGCGACATAGCAATTTGTAGCTTAAAACACGACACATCGACCCACCTCATGCCGATCTGCGACGTACTTGTATAGTTTCGTCAAACGTCGATCGTTTCGAGTGGTAGGCAATCCGGTAGTCAATGGCGATTCATGGCCTCACAGATATAAACAACTATAACTCCGCTTCTATTCGTCGTATGCGAATCTGCGACCTAGCAATGTGTAGCTTAAAACACGCCCCAATGAACCACCTTATACCGATCTGCGACGAACTTGCATAGTTTCGTCAAACATCGATCGATTCTAGTGGAAAGCAATCCGGCCGTCAATGGTGATTCATGGCCAGACAGATATAAACAACTATAACTCCGCTTCTATTCGTCAAATGCAAATCTGCGACATAGCAATTTGTAGCATAAAACACGTCACATCGACCCACCTTGTGCCGATCTGCGACGAACTTGCATGGTTTCGTCAAACGTCGATCGTTTCGAGTGGTAGGGAATCCGGCCGTCAATGGTGATTCATGGCCTCACAGATATAAACAACTATAACTCCGCTTCTATTCGTCGTATGCAAATCTGCGACATAGCAATGTGTAGCTTAAAACACGTCACATCGACCCACCTTGTGCCGATCTGCGACGAACTTGCATGGTTTCGTCAAACGTCGATCGTTTCGAGTGGTAGGGAATCCGGCCGTCAATGGTGATTCATGGCCTCACAGATATAAACCACAATAACTCCGTTCTATTCGTCGTATGCGAATCTGCGACATAGCAATTTGTAGCTTAAAACACGCCCTAACGAACCACCTTATACCGATCTGCGACGAACTTGCATAGTTTTGTCAAACATCGATCGTTTCGAGTGGGAAGCAATCCGGCCGTCAATGGTGATTCATGACCTGACAGATATAAACAATTATAACTCCGCTTCTATTCGTCGAATGCAAATCTGCGACATAGCAATTTGTAGCTTAAAACACGTTACATCGACCCACCTTGTGCCGATCTGCGACGAACTTGCATAGTTTCGTCAAACATCGATCGTTTCGAGTAGTAGGCAATCCGGCCGTCAATGGTGATTCATGGCCTCACAGATATAAACAACAATAACTCCGCTTCTATTCGTCGTATGCAAATCTGCGACATAGCAATTTGTAGCTTAAAACACGTCACATCGACCCACCTTGTGCCGATCTGCGACGAACTTGCATGGTTTCGTCAAACGTCGATCGTTTCGAGTGGTAGCGAATCCGGCCGTCAATGGTGATTCATGGCCTCACAGATATAAACCACAATAACTCCGTTCTATTCGTCGTATGCGAATCTGCGACATAGCAATTTGTAGCTTAAAACACGCCCTAACGAACCACCTTATACCGATCTGCGACGAACTTGCATAGTTTTGTCAAACATCGATCGTTTCGAGTGGGAAGCAATCCGGCCGTCAATGGTGATTCATGACCTGACAGATATAAACAATTATAACTCCGCTTCTATTCGTCGAATGCAAATCTGCGACATAGCAATTTGTAGCTTAAAACACGTTACATCGACCCACCTTGTGCCGATCTGCGACGAACTTGCATAGTTTCGTCAAACATCGATCGTTTCGAGTAGTAGGCAATCCGGCCGTCAATGGTGATTCATGGCCTCACAGATATAAACAACAATAACTCCGCTTCTATTCGTCGTATGCAAATCTGCGACATATCAATTTGTAGCATAAAACAAGCCCCAACGAACCACCTTATACCGATCTGCGACGAACTTGCATAGTTTCGTCAAACATCGATCGTTTCGACTGGAAAGCAATCCGGCCGTCAATGGTGATTCATGGCCTCACAGATATAAACAACAATAACTCCGCTTCTATTCGTCGTATGCGAATATGCGACATAGCAATTTGTAGCTTAAAACACGCCACATCGAACCACCTTGTGCCGATCTGCGACGAACTTGCATAGTTTCGTCAAACATCGATCGTTTCGAGTGGAAAGCAATCCGGCCGTCAATGGTGATTCATGGCCTCACAGATATAAACAACAATAACTCCGCTTCTATTCGTCGTATGCGAATATGCGACATAGCAATTTGTAGCTTAAAACACGCCACATCGAACCACCTTGTGCCGATCTGCGACGAACTTGCATAGTTTGGTCAAACGTCGATCGTTTCGAGTCGTAGGCAATCCGGCCGTCAATGGTGATTCATGGCCTCACAGATATAAACAACAATAACTCCGCTTCTATTCGTCGTATGCGAATATGCGACATAGCAATTTGTAGCTTAAAACACGTCACATCGACCCACCTTCTGCCGATCTGCGACGAACTTGCATGGTTTCGTCAAACGTTGATCGTTTCGAGTGGTAGGGAATCCGGCCGTCAATGGTGATTCATGGCCTCACAGATATAAACAACTATAACTCAGCTTCTATTCGTCGAATGCAAATCTGCGACATAGCAGTTTGTAGCTTAAAACACGTCACATCGACCCACGTTGTGCCGATCTGCGACGAACTTGCATAGTTTCGTTAAACATCGATCGTTTCAAGTGGTAGGCAATCCGGCCGTCAATGGTCATTCATGGCCTCACAGATATAAACAACAATAACTCCGCTTCTATTCGTCGTATGCGAATATGCGACATAGCAATTTGTAGCTTAAAACACGTCACATCGACCCACCTTCGGCCGATCTGCGACGAACTTGCATGGTTTCGTCAAACGTCGATCGTTTCGAGTGGTAGGGAATCCGGCCGTCAATGGTGATTCACGGCCTCACAGATATAAACAACTATAACTCCGCTTCTATTCGTCGAATGCAAATCTGCGACATAGCAATTTGTAGCTTAAAACACGACACATCGACCCCCCTCATGCCGATCTGCGACGTACTTGTATAGTTTCGTCAAACGTCGATCGTTTCGAGTGGTAGGCAATCCGGTAGTCAATGGCGATTCATGGCCTCACAGATATAAACAACTATAACTCCGCTTCTATTCGTCGTATGCGAATCTGCGACCTAGCAATGTGTAGCTTAAAACACGCCCCAATGAACCACCTTATACCGATCTGCGACGAACTTGCATAGTTTCGTCAAACATCGATCGATTCTAGTGGAAAGCAATCCGGCCGTCAATGGTGATTCATGGCCAGACAGATATAAACAACTATAACTCCGCTTCTATTCGTCGAATGCAAATCTGCGACATAGCAATTTGTAGCATAAAACACGTCACATCGACCCACCTTGTGCCGATCTGCGACGAACTTGCATGGTTTCGTCAAACGTCGATCGTTTCGAGTGGTAGGGAATCCGGCCGTCAATGGTGATTCATGGCCTCACAGATATAAACCACAATAACTCCGTTCTATTCGTCGTATGCGAATCTGCGACATAGCAATTTGTAGCTTAAAACACGTTACATCGACCCACCTTGTGCCGATCTGCGACGAACTTGCATAGTTTCGTCAAACATCGATCGTTTCGAGTAGTAGGCAATCCGGCCGTCAATGGTGATTCATGGCCTCACAGATATAAACAACAATAACTCCGCTTCTATTCGTCGTATGCAAATCTGCGACATAGCAATTTGTAGCATAAAACACGCCCCAACGAACCACCTTATACCGATCTGCGACGAACTTGCATAGTTTCGTCAAACATCGATCGTTTCGACTGGAAAGCAATCCGGCCGTCAATGGTGATTCATGGCCTCACAGATATAAACAACAATAACTCCGCTTCTATTCGTCGTATGCGAATATGCGACATAGCAATTTGTAGCTTAAAACACGCCACATCGAACCACCTTGTGCCGATCTGCGACGAACTTGCATAGTTTCGTCAAACATCGATCGTTTCGAGTGGTAGGCAATCCGGCCGTCAATGGTGATTCACGGCCTCACAGATATAAACAACTATAACTCCGCTTCTATTCGTCGAATGCAAATCTGCGACATAGCAATTTGTAGCTTAAAACACGACACATCGACCCACCTCATGCCGATCTGCGACGTACTTGTATAGTTTCGTCAAACGTCGATCGTTTCGAGTGGTAGGCAATCCGGTAGTCAATGGCGATTCATGGCCTCACAGATATAAACAACTATAACTCCGCTTCTATTCGTCGTATGCGAATCTGCGACCTAGCAATGTGTAGCTTAAAACACGCCCCAATGAACCACCTTATACCGATCTGCGACGAACTTGCATAGTTTCGTCAAACATCGATCGATTCTAGTGGAAAGCAATCCGGCCGTCAATGGTGATTCATGGCCAGACAGATATAAACAACTATAACTCCGCTTCTATTCGTCAAATGCAAATCTGCGACATAGCAATTTGTAGCATAAAACACGTCACATCGACCCACCTTGTGCCGATCTGCGACGAACTTGCATGGTTTCGTCAAACGTCGATCGTTTCGAGTGGTAGGGAATCCGGCCGTCAATGGTGATTCATGGCCTCACAGATATAAACAACTATAACTCCGCTTCTATTCGTCGTATGCAAATCTGCGACATAGCAATGTGTAGCTTAAAACACGTCACATCGACCCACCTTGTGCCGATCTGCGACGAACTTGCATGGTTTCGTCAAACGTCGATCGTTTCGAGTGGTAGGGAATCCGGCCGTCAATGGTGATTCATGGCCTCACAGATATAAACCACAATAACTCCGTTCTATTCGTCGTATGCGAATCTGCGACATAGCAATTTGTAGCTTAAAACACGCCCTAACGAACCACCTTATACCGATCTGCGACGAACTTGCATAGTTTTGTCAAACATCGATCGTTTCGAGTGGGAAGCAATCCGGCCGTCAATGGTGATTCATGACCTGACAGATATAAACAATTATAACTCCGCTTCTATTCGTCGAATGCAAATCTGCGACATAGCAATTTGTAGCTTAAAACACGTTACATCGACCCACCTTGTGCCGATCTGCGACGAACTTGCATAGTTTCGTCAAACATCGATCGTTTCGAGTAGTAGGCAATCCGGCCGTCAATGGTGATTCATGGCCTCACAGATATAAACAACAATAACTCCGCTTCTATTCGTCGTATGCAAATCTGCGACATAGCAATTTGTAGCTTAAAACACGTCACATCGACCCACCTTGTGCCGATCTGCGACGAACTTGCATGGTTTCGTCAAACGTCGATCGTTTCGAGTGGTAGCGAATCCGGCCGTCAATGGTGATTCATGGCCTCACAGATATAAACCACAATAACTCCGTTCTATTCGTCGTATGCGAATCTGCGACATAGCAATTTGTAGCTTAAAACACGCCCTAACGAACCACCTTATACCGATCTGCGACGAACTTGCATAGTTTTGTCAAACATCGATCGTTTCGAGTGGGAAGCAATCCGGCCGTCAATGGTGATTCATGACCTGACAGATATAAACAATTATAACTCCGCTTCTATTCGTCGAATGCAAATCTGCGACATAGCAATTTGTAGCTTAAAACACGTTACATCGACCCACCTTGTGCCGATCTGCGACGAACTTGCATAGTTTCGTCAAACATCGATCGTTTCGAGTAGTAGGCAATCCGGCCGTCAATGGTGATTCATGGCCTCACAGATATAAACAACAATAACTCCGCTTCTATTCGTCGTATGCAAATCTGCGACATATCAATTTGTAGCATAAAACACGCCCCAACGAACCACCTTATACCGATCTGCGACGAACTTGCATAGTTTCGTCAAACATCGATCGTTTCGACTGGAAAGCAATCCGGCCGTCAATGGTGATTCATGGCCTCACAGATATAAACAACAATAACTCCGCTTCTATTCGTCGTATGCGAATATGCGACATAGCAATTTGTAGCTTAAAACACGCCACATCGAACCACCTTGTGCCGATCTGCGACGAACTTGCATAGTTTCGTCAAACATCGATCGTTTCGAGTGGTAGGCAATCCGGCCGTCAATGGTGATTCATGGCCTCACAGATAGAAACAACAATAACTCCGCTTCTATTCGTCGTATGCAAATCTGCGACATAGCAATTTGTAGCAAAAAACACGCCCCAACGATCCACCTTATACCGATCTGCGACGAACTTGCATAGTTTTGTCAAACATCGATCGTTTCGAGTGGAAAGCAATCCGGCCGTCAATGGTGATTCATGGCCTCACAGATATAAACAACAATAACTCCGCTTCTATTCGTCGTATGCGAATATGCGACATAGCAATTTGTAGCTTAAAACACGCCACATCGAACCACCTTGTGCCGATCTGCGACGAACTTGCATAGTTTCGTCAAACGTCGATCGTTTCGAGTCGTAGGCAATCCGGCCGTCAATGGTGATTCATGGCCTCACAGATATAAACAACAATAACTCCGCTTCTATTCGTCGTATGCGAATATGCGACATAGCAATTTGTAGCTTAAAACACGTCACATCGACCCACCTTCTGCCGATCTGCGACGAACTTGCATGGTTTCGTCAAACGTTGATCGTTTCGAGTGGTAGGGAATCCGGCCGTCAATGGTGATTCATGGCCTCACAGATATAAACAACTATAACTCAGCTTCTATTCGTCGAATGCAAATCTGCGACATAGCAGTTTGTAGCTTAAAACACGTCACATCGACCCACGTTGTGCCGATCTGCGACGAACTTGCATAGTTTCGTTAAACATCGATCGTTTCTAGTGGTAGGCAATCCGGCCGTCAATGGTCATTCATGGCCTCACAGATATAAACAACAATAACTCCGCTTCTATTCGTCGTATGCGAATATGCGACATAGCAATTTGTAGCTTAAAACACGTCACATCGACCCACCTTCGGCCGATCTGCGACGAACTTGCATGGTTTCGTCAAACGTCGATCGTTTCGAGTGGTAGGGAATCCGGCCGTCAATGGTGATTCACGGCCTCACAGATATAAACAACTATAACTCCGCTTCTATTCGTCGAATGCAAATCTGCGACATAGCAATTTGTAGCTTAAAACACGACACATCGACCCCCCTCATGCCGATCTGCGACGTACTTGTATAGTTTCGTCAAACGTCGATCGTTTCGAGTGGTAGGCAATCCGGTAGTCAATGGCGATTCATGGCCTCACAGATATAAACAACTATAACTCCGCTTCTATTCGTCGTATGCGAATCTGCGACCTAGCAATGTGTAGCTTAAAACACGCCCCAATGAACCACCTTATACCGATCTGCGACGAACTTGCATAGTTTCGTCAAACATCGATCGATTCTAGTGGAAAGCAATCCGGCCGTCAATGGTGATTCATGGCCAGACAGATATAAACAACTATAACTCCGCTTCTATTCGTCGAATGCAAATCTGCGACATAGCAATTTGTAGCATAAAACACGTCACATCGACCCACCTTGTGCCGATCTGCGACGAACTTGCATGGTTTCGTCAAACGTCGATCGTTTCGAGTGGTAGGGAATCCGGCCGTCAATGGTGATTCATGGCCTCACAGATATAAACCACAATAACTCCGTTCTATTCGTCGTATGCGAATCTGCGACATAGCAATTTGTAGCTTAAAACACGTTACATCGACCCACCTTGTGCCGATCTGCGACGAACTTGCATAGTTTCGTCAAACATCGATCGTTTCGAGTAGTAGGCAATCCGGCCGTCAATGGTGATTCATGGCCTCACAGATATAAACAACAATAACTCCGCTTCTATTCGTCGTATGCAAATCTGCGACATAGCAATTTGTAGCATAAAACACGCCCCAACGAACCACCTTATACCGATCTGCGACGAACTTGCATAGTTTCGTCAAACATCGATCGTTTCGACTGGAAAGCAATCCGGCCGTCAATGGTGATTCATGGCCTCACAGATATAAACAACAATAACTCCGCTTCTATTCGTCGTATGCGAATATGCGACATAGCAATTTGTAGCTTAAAACACGCCACATCGAACCACCTTGTGCCGATCTGCGACGAACTTGCATAGTTTCGTCAAACATCGATCGTTTCGAGTGGTAGGCAATCCGGCCGTCAATGGTGATTCATGGCCTCACAGATAGAAACAACAATAACTCCGCTTCTATTCGTCGTATGCAAATCTGCGACATAGCAATTTGTAGCAAAAAACACGCCCCAACGAACCACCTTATACCGATCTGCGACGAACTTGCATAGTTTTGTCAAACATCGATCGTTTCGAGTGGAAAGCAATCCGGCCGTCAATGGTGATTCATGGCCTCACAGATATAAACAACAATAACTCCGCTTCTATTCGTCGTATGCGAATATGCGACATAGCAATTTGTAGCTTAAAACACGCCACATCGAACCACCTTGTGCCGATCTGCGACGAACTTGCATAGTTTCGTCAAACGTCGATCGTTTCGAGTCGTAGGCAATCCGGCCGTCAATGGTGATTCATGGCCTCACAGATATAAACAACAATAACTCCGCTTCTATTCGTCGTATGCGAATATGCGACATAGCAATTTGTAGCTTAAAACACGTCACATCGACCCACCTTCTGCCGATCTGCGACGAACTTGCATGGTTTCGTCAAACGTTGATCGTTTCGAGTGGTAGGGAATCCGGCCGTCAATGGTGATTCATGGCCTCACAGATATAAACAACTATAACTCAGCTTCTATTCGTCGAATGCAAATCTGCGACATAGCAGTTTGTAGCTTAAAACACGTCACATCGACCCACGTTGTGCCGATCTGCGACGAACTTGCATAGTTTCGTTAAACATCGATCGTTTCAAGTGGTAGGCAATCCGGCCGTCAATGGTGATTCATGGCCTCACAGATATAAACAACAATAACTCCGCTTCTATTCGTCGTATGCGAATATGCGACATAGCAATTTGTAGCTTAAAACACGTCACATCGACCCACCTTCGGCCGATCTGCGACGAACTTGCATGGTTTCGTCAAACGTCGATCGTTTCGAGTGGTAGGGAATCCGGCCGTCAATGGTGATTCACGGCCTCACAGATATAAACAACTATAACTCCGCTTCTATTCGTCGAATGCAAATCTGCGACATAGCAATTTGTAGCTTAAAACACGACACATCGACCCACCTCATGCCGATCTGCGACGTACTTGTATAGTTTCGTCAAACGTCGATCGTTTCGAGTGGTAGGCAATCCGGTAGTCAATGGCGATTCATGGCCTCACAGATATAAACAACTATAACTCCGCTTCTATTCGTCGTATGCGAATCTGCGACATAGCAATTTGTAGCTTAAAACACGTTACATCGACCCACCTTGTGCCGATCTGCGACGAACTTGCATAGTTTCGTCAAACATCGATCGTTTCGAGTAGTAGGCAATCCGGCCGTCAATGGTGATTCATGGCCTCACAGATATAAACAACAATAACTCCGCTTCTATTCGTCGTATGCAAATCTGCGACATAGCAATTTGTAGCATAAAACACGCCCCAACGAACCACCTTATACCGATCTGCGACGAACTTGCATAGTTTCGTCAAACATCGATCGTTTCGACTGGAAAGCAATCCGGCCGTCAATGGTGATTCATGGCCTCACAGATATAAACAACAATAACTCCGCTTCTATTCGTCGTATGCGAATATGCGACATAGCAATTTGTAGCTTAAAACACGCCACATCGAACCACCTTGTGCCGATCTGCGACGAACTTGCATAGTTTCGTCAAACATCGATCGTTTCGAGTGGTAGGCAATCCGGCCGTCAATGGTGATTCATGGCCTCACAGATAGAAACAACAATAACTCCGCTTCTATTCGTCGTATGCAAATCTGCGACATAGCAATTTGTAGCAAAAAACACGCCCCAACGATCCACCTTATACCGATCTGCGACGAACTTGCATAGTTTTGTCAAACATCGATCGTTTCGAGTGGAAAGCAATCCGGCCGTCAATGGTGATTCATGGCCTCACAGATATAAACAACAATAACTCCGCTTCTATTCGTCGTATGCGAATATGCGACATAGCAATTTGTAGCTTAAAACACGCCACATCGAACCACCTTGTGCCGATCTGCGACGAACTTGCATAGTTTCGTCAAACGTCGATCGTTTCGAGTCGTAGGCAATCCGGCCGTCAATGGTGATTCATGGCCTCACAGATATAAACAACAATAACTCCGCTTCTATTCGTCGTATGCGAATATGCGACATAGCAATTTGTAGCTTAAAACACGTCACATCGACCCACCTTCTGCCGATCTGCGACGAACTTGCATGGTTTCGTCAAACGTAGATCGTTTCGAGTGGTAGGGAATCCGGCCGTCAATGGTGATTCATGGCCTCACAGATATAAACAACTATAACTCAGCTTCTATTCGTCGAATGCAAATCTGCGACATAGCAGTTTGTAGCTTAAAACACGTCACATCGACCCACGTTGTGCCGATCTGCGACGAACTTGCATAGTTTCGTTAAACATCGATCGTTTCAAGTGGTAGGCAATCCGGCCGTCAATGGTGATTCATGGCCTCACAGATATAAACAACAATAACTCCGCTTCTATTCGTCGTATGCGAATATGCGACATAGCAATTTGTAGCTTAAAACACGTCACATCGACCCACCTTCGGCCGATCTGCGACGAACTTGCATGGTTTCGTCAAACGTCGATCGTTTCGAGTGGTAGGGAATCCGGCCGTCAATGGTGATTCACGGCCTCACAGATATAAACAACTATAACTCCGCTTCTATTCGTCGAATGCAAATCTGCGACATAGCAATTTGTAGCTTAAAACACGACACATCGACCCACCTCATGCCGATCTGCGACGTACTTGTATAGTTTCGTCAAACGTCGATCGTTTCGAGTGGTAGGCAATCCGGTAGTCAATGGCGATTCATGGCCTCACAGATATAAACAACTATAACTCCGCTTCTATTCGTCGTATGCGAATCTGCGACCTAGCAATGTGTAGCTTAAAACACGCCCCAATGAACCACCTTATACCGATCTGCGACGAACTTGCATAGTTTCGTCAAACGTCGATCGATTCTAGTGGAAAGCAATCCGGCCGTCAATAGTGATTCATGGCCAGACAGATATAAACAACTATAACTCCGCTTCTATTCGTCGAATGCAAATCTGCGACACAGCAATTTGTAGCATAAAACACGTCACATCGACCCACCTTGTGCCGATCTGCGACGAACTTGCATGGTTTCGTCAAACGTCGATCGTTTCGAGTGGTAGGGAATCCGGCCGTCAATGGTGATTCATGGCCTCACAGATATAAACAACTATAACTCCGCTTCTATTCGTCGTATGCAAATCTGCGACATAGCAATTTGTAGCTTAAAACACGTCACATCGACCCACCTTGTGCCGATCTGCGACGAACTTGCATGGTTTCGTCAAACGTCGATCGTTTCGAGTGGTAGGGAATCCGGCCGTCAATGGTGATTCATGGCCTCACAGATATAAACCACTATAACTCCGTTCTATTCGTCGTATGCGAATCTGCGACATAGCAATTTGTAGTTTAAAACACGCCCTAACGAACCACCTTATACCGATCTGCGACGAACTTGCATAGTTTTGTCAAACATCGATCGTTTCGAGTGGAAAGCAATCCGGCCGTCAATGGTGATTCATGACCTGACAGATATAAATAATTATAACTCCGCTTCTATTCGTCGAATGCAAATCTGCGACATAGCAATTTGTAGCTTAAAACACGTTACATCGACCCACCTTGTGCCGATCTGCGACGAACTTGCATAGTTTCGTCAAACATCGATCGTTTCGAGTGGTAGGCAATCCGGCTGTCAATGGTGATTCATGGCCTCACAGATATAAACAACAATAACTCCGCTTCTATTCGTCGTATGCAAATCTGCGACATAGCAATTTGTAGCATAAAACACGCCCCAACGAACCACCTTATACCGATCTGCGACGAACTTGCATAGTTTCGTCAAACATCGATCGTTTCGACTGGAAAGCAATCCGGCCGTCAATGGTGATTCATGGCCTGACAGATATAAACAACTATAACTCCGCTTCTATTCGTCGTATGCGAATCTGCGACCTAGCAATTTGTAGCATAAGACACGGCCCAACGACCCACCTTATACCGATCTGCGACGAACTTGCATAGTTTCGTCCAACATCGATCGTTTCGAGTGGAAAGCAATCCGGCCGTCAATGGTGATTCATGGCCTCACAGATATAAACAACTATAACTCCGCTTCTATTCGTCGAATGCAAATCTGCGACATAGCAATTTGTAGCTTAAAACACGTCACATCGAACCACCTTGCGCCGATCTGCGACGAACTTGCATGGTTTCGTCAAACATCGATCGTTTCGAGTGGTAGGCAATCCGGCCGTCAATGGCGATTCATGGCCTCACAGATATAAACAACAATAACTCCGCTTCTATTCGTCGTATGCAAATCTGCGACATAGCAATTTGTAGCATAAAACACGCCCCAACGAACCACCTTATACCGATCTGCGACGAACTTGCATAGTTTTGTCAAACATCGATCGTTTCGAGTGGAAAGCAATCCGGCCGTCAATGGTGATTCATGGCCTGACAGATATAAACAACTATAACTCAGCTTCTATTCGTCGATTGCAAATTTGCGACATAGCGATTTGTAGCTTAAAACACGACACATCGACCCACCTCATGCCGATCTGCGACGTACTTGTATAGTTTCGTCAAACGACGATCGTTTCGAGTGGTAGGCAATCCGGTAGTCAATGGCGATTCATGGCCTCACAGATATAAACAACTATAACTCCGCTTCTATTCGTCGTATGCGAATCTGCGACCTAGCAATTTGTAGCTTAAAACACGCCCCAATGAACCACCTTATACCGATCTGCGACGAACTTGCATAGTTTCGTCAAACATCGATCGATTCTAGTGGAAAGCAATCCGGCCGTCAATGGTGATTCATGGCCAGACAGATATAAACAACTATAACTCCGCTTCTATTCGTCGAATGCAAATCTGCGACATAGCAATTTGTAGCTTAAAACACGCCCCGACGGACCACCTTATACCGATCTGCGACGAACTTGCATAGTTTCGTCAAACGTCGATCGTTTCGAGTCGTAGGCAATCCGGCCGTCAATGGTGATTCATGGCCTCACAGATATAAACAACAATAACTCCGCTTCTATTCGTCGTATGCGAATATGCGACATAGCAATTTGTAGCTTAAAACACGTCACATCGACCCACCTTCTGCCGATCTGCGACGAACTTGCATGGTTTCGTCAAACGTTGATCGTTTCGAGTGGTAGGGAATCCGGCCGTCAATGGTGATTCATGGCCTCACAGATATAAACAACTATAACTCAGCTTCTATTCGTCGAATGCAAATCTGCGACATAGCAGTTTGTAGCTTAAAACACGTCACATCGACCCACGTTGTGCCGATCTGCGACGAACTTGCATAGTTTCGTTAAACATCGATCGTTTCAAGTGGTAGGCAATCCGGCCGTCAATGGTCATTCATGGCCTCACAGATATAAACAACTATAACTCCGCTTCTATTCGTCGTATGCGAATATGCGACATAGCAATTTGTAGCTTAAAACACGTCACATCGACCCACCTTCGGCCGATCTGCGACGAACTTGCATGGTTTCGTCAAACGTCGATCGTTTCGAGTGGTAGGGAATCCGGCCGTCAATGGTGATTCACGGCCTCACAGATATAAACAACTATAACTCCGCTTCTATTCGTCGAATGCAAATCTGCGACATAGCAATTTGTAGCTTAAAACACGACACATCGACCCCCCTCATGCCGATCTGCGACGTACTTGTATAGTTTCGTCAAACGTCGATCGTTTCGAGTGGTAGGCAATCCGGTAGTCAATGGCGATTCATGGCCTCACAGATATAAACAACTATAACTCCGCTTCTATTCGTCGTATGCGAATCTGCGACCTAGCAATTTGTAGCTTAAAACACGCCCCAATGAACCACCTTATACCGATCTGCGACGAACTTGCATAGTTTCGTCAAACATCGATCGATTCTAGTGGAAAGCAATCCGGCCGTCAATGGTGATTCATGGCCAGACAGATATAAACAACTATAACTCCGCTTCTATTCGTCGAATGCAAATCTGCGACATAGCAATTTGTAGCATAAAACACGTCACATCGACCCACCTTGTGCCGATCTGCGACGAACTTGCATGGTTTCGTCAAACGTCGATCGTTTCGAGTGGTAGGGAATCCGGCCGTCAATGGTGATTCATGGCCTCACAGATATAAACCACAATAACTCCGTTCTATTCGTCGTATGCGAATCTGCGACATAGCAATTTGTAGCTTAAAACACGTCACATCGACCCACCTTGTGCCGATCTGCGACGAACTTGCATAGTTTCGTCAAACATCGATCGTTTCGAGTAGTAGGCAATCCGGCCGTCAATGGTGATTCATGGCCTCACAGATATAAACAACAATAACTCCGCTTCTATTCGTCGTATGCAAATCTGCGACATAGCAATTTGTAGCATAAAACACGCCCCAACGAACCACCTTATACCGATCTGCGACGAACTTGCATAGTTTCGTCAAACATCGATCGTTTCGACTGGAAAGCAATCCGGCCGTCAATGGTGATTCATGGCCTCACAGATATAAACAACAATAACTCCGCTTCTATTCGTCGTATGCGAATATGCGACATAGCAATTTGTAGCTTAAAACACGCCACATCGAACCACCTTGTGCCGATCTGCGACGAACTTGCATAGTTTCGTCAAACATCGATCGTTTCGAGTGGTAGGCAATCCGGCCGTCAATGGTGATTCATGGCCTCACAGATAGAAACAACAATAACTCCGCTTCTATTCGTCGTATGCAAATCTGCGACATAGCAATTTGTAGCAAAAAACACGCCCCAACGATCCACCTTATACCGATCTGCGACGAACTTGCATAGTTTTGTCAAACATCGATCGTTTCGAGTGGAAAGCAATCCGGCCGTCAATGGTGATTCATGGCCTCACAGATATAAACAACAATAACTCCGCTTCTATTCGTCGTATGCGAATATGCGACATAGCAATTTGTAGCTTAAAACACGCCACATCGAACCACCTTGTGCCGATCTGCGACGAACTTGCATAGTTTCGTCAAACGTCGATCGTTTCGAGTCGTAGGCAATCCGGCCGTCAATGGTGATTCATGGCCTCACAGATATAAACAACAATAACTCCGCTTCTATTCGTCGTATGCGAATATGCGACATAGCAATTTGTAGCTTAAAACACGTCACATCGACCCACCTTCTGCCGATCTGCGACGAACTTGCATGGTTTCGTCAAACGTTGATCGTTTCGAGTGGTAGGGAATCCGGCCGTCAATGGTGATTCATGGCCTCACAGATATAAACAACTATAACTCAGCTTCTATTCGTCGAATGCAAATCTGCGACATAGCAGTTTGTAGCTTAAAACACGTCACATCGACCCACGTTGTGCCGATCTGCGACGAACTTGCATAGTTTCGTTAAACATCGATCGTTTCAAGTGGTAGGCAATCCGGCCGTCAATGGTGATTCATGGCCTCACAGATATAAACAACAATAACTCCGCTTCTATTCGTCGTATGCGAATATGCGACATAGCAATTTGTAGCTTAAAACACGTCACATCGACCCACCTTCGGCCGATCTGCGACGAACTTGCATGGTTTCGTCAAACGTCGATCGTTTCGAGTGGTAGGGAATCCGGCCGTCAATGGTGATTCACGGCCTCACAGATATAAACAACTATAACTCCGCTTCTATTCGTCGAATGCAAATCTGCGACATAGCAATTTGTAGCTTAAAACACGACACATCGACCCACCTCATGCCGATCTGCGACGTACTTGTATAGTTTCGTCAAACGTCGATCGTTTCGAGTGGTAGGCAATCCGGTAGTCAATGGCGATTCATGGCCTCACAGATATAAACAACTATAACTCCGCTTCTATTCGTCGTATGCGAATCTGCGACCTAGCAATGTGTAGCTTAAAACACGCCCCAATGAACCACCTTATACCGATCTGCGACGAACTTGCATAGTTTCGTCAAACGTCGATCGATTCTAGTGGAAAGCAATCCGGCCGTCAATGGTGATTCATGGCCAGACAGATATAAACAACTATAACTCCGCTTCTATTCGTCGAATGCAAATCTGCGACACAGCAATTTGTAGCATAAAACACGTCACATCGACCCACCTTGTGCCGATCTGCGACGAACTTGCATGGTTTCGTCAAACGTCGATCGTTTCGAGTGGTAGGGAATCCGGCCGTCAATGGTGATTCATGGCCTCACAGATATAAACAACTATAACTCCGCTTCTATTCGTCGTATGCAAATCTGCGACATAGCAATTTGTAGCTTAAAACACGTCACATCGACCCACCTTGTGCCGATCTGCGACGAACTTGCATGGTTTCGTCAAACGTCGATCGTTTCGAGTGGTAGGGAATCCGGCCGTCAATGGTGATTCATGGCCTCACAGATATAAACCACTATAACTCCGTTCTATTCGTCGTATGCGAATCTGCGACATAGCAATTTGTAGTTTAAAACACGCCCTAACGAACCACCTTATACCGATCTGCGCCGAACTTGCATAGTTTTGTCAAACATCGATCGTTTCGAGTGGAAAGCAATCCGGCCGTCAATGGTGATTCATGACCTGACAGATATAAATAATTATAACTCCGCTTCTATTCGTCGAATGCAAATCTGCGACATAGCAATTTGTAGCTTAAAACACGTTACATCGACCCACCTTGTGCCGATCTGCGACGAACTTGCATAGTTTCGTCAAACATCGATCGTTTCGAGTGGTAGGCAATCCGGCCGTCAATGGTGATTCATGGCCTCACAGATATAAACAACAATAACTCCGCTTCTATTCGTCGTATGCAAATCTGCGACATAGCAATTTGTAGCATAAAACACGCCCCAACGAACCACCTTATACCGATCTGCGACGAACTTGCATAGTTTCGTCAAACATCGATCGTTTCGACTGGAAAGCAATCCGGCCGTCAATGGTGATTCATGGCCTGACAGATATAAACAACTATAACTCCGCTTCTATTCGTCGTATGCGAATCTGCGACCTAGCAATTTGTAGCATAAGACACGGCCCAACGACCCACCTTATACCGATCTGCGACGAACTTGCATAGTTTCGTCCAACATCGATCGTTTCGAGTGGAAAGCAATCCGGCCGTCAATGGTGATTCATGGCCTCACAGATATAAACAACTATAACTCCGCTTCTATTCGTCGAATGCAAATCTGCGACATAGCAATTTGTAGCTTAAAACACGTCACATCGAACCACCTTGCGCCGATCTGCGACGAACTTGCATGGTTTCGTCAAACATCGATCGTTTCGAGTGGTAGGCAATCCGGCCGTCAATGGCGATTCATGGCCTCACAGATATAAACAACAATAACTCCGCTTCTATTCGTCGTATGCAAATCTGCGACATAGCAATTTGTAGCATAAAACACGCCCCAACGAACCACCTTATACCGATCTGCGACGAACTTGCATAGTTTTGTCAAACATCGATCGTTTCGAGTGGAAAGCAATCCGGCCGTCAATGGTGATTCATGGCCTGACAGATATAAACAACTATAACTCAGCTTCTATTCGTCGATTGCAAATTTGCGACATAGCGATTTGTAGCTTAAAACACGACACATCGACCCACCTCATGCCGATCTGCGACGTACTTGTATAGTTTCGTCAAACGACGATCGTTTCGAGTGGTAGGCAATCCGGTAGTCAATGGCGATTCATGGCCTCACAGATATAAACAACTATAACTCCGCTTCTATTCGTCGTATGCGAATCTGCGACCTAGCAATTTGTAGCTTAAAACACGCCCGAATGAACCACCTTATACCGATCTGCGACGAACTTGCATAGTTTCGTCAAACATCGATCGATTCTAGTGGAAAGCAATCCGGCCGTCAATGGTGATTCATGGCCAGACAGATATAAACAACTATAACTCCGCTTCTATTCGTCGAATGCAAATCTGCGACATAGCAATTTGTAGCTTAAAACACGCCCCGACGGACCACCTTATACCGATCTGCGACGAACTTGCATAGTTTTGTCAAACATCGATCGTTTCGAGTGGAAAGCAATCCGGCCGTCAATGGTGATTCATGGCCTCACAGATATAAACAACAATAACTCCGCTTCTATTCGTCGTATGCAAATCTGCGACATAGCAATTTGTAGCATAAAACACGCCCCAACGAACCACCTTATACCGATCTGCGACGAACTTGCATAGTTTTGTCAAACATCGATCGTTTCGAGTGGAAAGCAATCCGGCCGTCAATGGTGATTCATGGCCTCACAGATTTAAACAACAATAACTCCGCTTCTATTCGTCGTATGCGAATATGCGACATAGCAATTTGTAGCTTAAAACACGTCACATCGACCCACGTTGTGCCCATCTGCGACGAACTTGCATAGTTTCGTCAAACATCGATCGTTTCAAGTGGTAGGCAATCCGGCCGTCAATGGTGATTCATGGCCTCACAGATATAAACAACAATAACTCCGCTTCTATTCGTCGTATGCGAATATGCGACATAGCAATTTGTAGCTTAAAACACGTCACATCGACCCACCTTCGGCCGATCTGCGACGAACTTGCATGGTTTCGTCAAACGTCGATCGTTTCGAGTGGTAGGGAATCCGGCCGTCAATGGTGATTCATGGTCTCACAGATATAAACATCAATAACTCCGCTTGTATTCGTCGTATGCGAATCTGCGACATAGCAATTTGTAGCTTAAAACAAGACACATCGGCCCACCTCATGCCGATCTGCGACGTACTTGTATAGTTTCGTCAAACGTCGATCGATTCGAGTGGTAGGCAATCCGGTAGTCAATGGCGATTCATGGCCTCACAGATATAAAGAACTATAAGTCCGCTTCTATACGCCGTATGCGAATCTGCGACATAGCAATTTGTAGCTTAAAACACGCCCCAACGAACCACCTTATACCGATCTGCGACGAACTTGCATAGTCTTGTCTAACATCGATCGTTTCGAGTGGAAAGCAATCCGGCCGTCAATGGTGATTCATGGCCTCACAGATTTAAACAACTATAACTCCGCTTCTATTCGTCGAATGCAAATCTGCGACATAGCAATTTGTAGCTTAAAACACGTCACATCGACCCACCTTGTGCCGATCTGCGACGAACTTGCATAGTTTCGTCAAACATCGATCGTTTCGAGTGGTAGGCAATCCGGCCGTCATTGGTGATTCATGGCCTCACAGATATAAACAACTATAACTCCGCTTCTATTCGTCGTATGCGAATCTGCGACCTAGCAATTTGTAGCTTAAAACACGCCCCAATGAACCACCTTATACCGATCTGCGACGAACTTGCATAGTTTCGTCAAACATCGATCGATTCTAGTGGAAAGCAATCCGGCCGTCAATGGTGATTCATGGCCAGACAGATATAAACAACTATAACTCCGCTTCTATTCGTCGAATGCAAATCTGCGACATAGCAATTTGTAGCTTAAAACACGCCCCAACGGACCACCTTATACCGATCTGCGACGAACTTGCATAGTTTTGTCAAACATCGATCGTTTCGAGTGGAAAGCAATCCGGCCGTCAATGGTGATTCATGGCCTCACAGATATAAACAACAATAACTCCGCTTCTATTCGTCGTATGCAAATCTGCGACATAGCAATTTGTAGCATAAAACACGCCCCAACGAACCACCTTATACCGATCTGCGACGAACTTGCATAGTTTTGTCAAACATCGATCGTTTCGAGTGGAAAGCAATCCGGCCGTCAATGGTGATTCATGGCCTCACAGATTTAAACAACAATAACTCCGCTTCTATTCGTCGTATGCGAATATGCGACATAGCAATTTGTAGCTTAAAACACGTCACATCGACCCACGTTGTGCCCATCTGCGACGAACTTGCATAGTTTCGTCAAACATCGATCGTTTCAAGTGGTAGGCAATCCGGCCGTCAATGGTGATTCATGGCCTCACAGATATAAACAACAATAACTCCGCTTCTATTCGTCGTATGCGAATATGCGACATAGCAATTTGTAGCTTAAAACACGTCACATCGACCCACCTTCGGCCGATCTGCGACGAACTTGCATGGTTTCGTCAAACGTCGATCGTTTCGAGTGGTAGGGAATCCGGCCGTCAATGGTGATTCATGGTCTCACAGATATAAACATCAATAACTCCGCTTGTATTCGTCGTATGCGAATCTGCGACATAGCAATTTGTAGCTTAAAACAAGACACATCGGCCCACCTCATGCCGATCTGCGACGTACTTGTATAGTTTCGTCAAACGTCGATCGATTCGAGTGGTAGGCAATCCGGTAGTCAATGGCGATTCATGGCCTCACAGATATAAAGAACTATAAGTCCGCTTCTATACGCCGTATGCGAATCTGCGACATAGCAATTTGTAGCTTAAAACACGCCCCAACGAACCACCTTATACCGATCTGCGACGAACTTGCATAGTCTTGTCTAACATCGATCGTTTCGAGTGGAAAGCAATCCGGCCGTCAATGGTGATTCATGGCCTCACAGATATAAACAACAATAACTCCGCTTCTATTCGTCGTATGCAAATCTGCGACATAGCAATTTGTAGCATAAAACACGCCCCAACGAACCACCTTATACCGATCTGCGACGAACTTGCATAGTTTTGTCAAACATCGATCGTTTCGAGTGGAAAGCAATCCGGCCGTCAATGGTGATTCATGGCCTCACAGATTTAAACAACAATAACTCCGCTTCTATTCGTCGTATGCGAATATGCGACATAGCAATTTGTAGCTTAAAACACGTCACATCGACCCACGTTGTGCCCATCTGCGACGAACTTGCATAGTTTCGTCAAACATCGATCGTTTCAAGTGGTAGGCAATCCGGCCGTCAATGGTGATTCATGGCCTCACAGATATAAACAACAATAACTCCGCTTCTATTCGTCGTATGCAAATCTGCGACATAGCAATTTGTAGCATAAAACACGCCCCAACGAACCACCTTATACCGATCTGCGACGAACTTGCATAGTTTTGTCAAACATCGATCGTTTCGAGTGGAAAGCAATCCGGCCGTCAATGGTGATTCATGGCCTCACAGATTTAAACAACAATAACTCCGCTTCTATTCGTCGTATGCGAATATGCGACATAGCAATTTGTAGCTTAAAACACGTCACATCGACCCACGTTGTGCCCATCTGCGACGAACTTGCATAGTTTCGTCAAACATCGATCGTTTCAAGTGGTAGGCAATCCGGCCGTCAATGGTGATTCATGGCCTCACAGATATAAACAACAATAACTCCGCTTCTATTCGTCGTATGCGAATATGCGACATAGCAATTTGTAGCTTAAAACACGTCACATCGACCCACCTTCGGCCGATCTGCGACGAACTTGCATGGTTTCGTCAAACGTCGATCGTTTCGAGTGGTAGGGAATCCGGCCGTCAATGGTGATTCATGGTCTCACAGATATAAACATCAATAACTCCGCTTCTATTCGTCGTATGCGAATCTGCGACATAGCAATTTGTAGCTTAAAACAAGACACATCGGCCCACCTCATGCCGATCTGCGACGTACTTGTATAGTTTCGTCAAACGTCGATCGATTCGAGTGGTAGGCAATCCGGCCGTCAATGGTGATTCATGGCCTCACAGATATAAACAACAATAACTCCGCTTCTATTCGTCGTATTCATATCTGCGACATAGCAATTTGTAGCATAAAACACGCCCCAACGAACCACCTTATACCGATCTGCGACGAACTTGCATAGTTTTGTCAAACATCGATCGTTTCGAGTGGAAAGCAATCCGGCCGTCAATGGTGATTCATGGCCTGACAGATATAAACAACTATAACTCCGCTTCTATTCGTCGAATGCAAATCTGCGACATAGCAATTTGTAGCTTAAAACACGCCCCAACGAACCACCTTATACCGATCTGCGACGAACTTGCATAGTTTTGTCAAACATCGATCGTTTCGAGTGGAAAGCAATCCGGCCGTCAATGGTGATTCATGGCCTCACAGATATAAACAACAATAACTCCGCTTCTATTCGTCGTATGCAAATCTGCGACATAGCAATTTGTAGCATAAAACACGCCCCAACGAACCACCTTATACCGATCTGCGACGAACTTGCATAGTTTTGTCAAACATCGATCGTTTCGAGTGGAAAGCAATCCGGCCGTCAATGGTGATTCATGGCCTCACAGATTTAAACAACAATAACTCCGCTTCTATTCGTCGTATGCGAATATGCGACATAGCAATTTGTAGCTTAAAACACGTCACATCGACCCACCTTCGGCCGATCTGCGACGAACTTGCATGGTTTCGTCAAACGTCGATCGTTTCGAGTGGTAGGGAATCCGGCCGTCAATGGTGATTCATGGTCTCACAGATATAAACATCAATAACTCCGCTTGTATTCGTCGTATGCGAATCTGCGACATAGCAATTTGTAGCTTAAAACAAGACACATCGGCCCACCTCATGCCGATCTGCGACGTACTTGTATAGTTTCGTCAAACGTCGATCGATTCGAGTGGTAGGCAATCCGGTAGTCAATGGCGATTCATGGCCTCACAGATATAAACAACTATAAGTCCGCTTCTATACGCCGTATGCGAATCTGCGACATAGCAATTTGTAGCTTAAAACACGCCCCAACGAACCACCTTATACCGATCTGCGACGAACTTGCATAGTCTTGTCTAACATCGATCGTTTCGAGTGGAAAGCAATCCGGCCGTCAATGGTGATTCATGGCCTCACAGATATAAACAACAATAACTCCGCTTCTATTCGTCGTATGCGAATCTGCGACATAGCAATTTGTAGCATAAAACACGCCCCAACGAACCACCTTATACCGATCTGCGACGAACTTGCATAGTTTTGTCAAACATCGATCGTTTCGAGTGGAAAGCAATCCGGCCGTCAATGGTGATTCATGGCCTCACAGATTTAAACAACAATAACTCCGCTTCTATTCGTCGTATGCGAATATGCGACATAGCAATTTGTAGCTTAAAACACGTCACATCGACCCACGTTGTGCCGATCTGCGACGAACTTGCATAGTTTCGTCAAACATCGATCGTTTCAAGTGGTAGGCAATCCGGCCGTCAATGGTGATTCATGGCCTCACAGATATAAACAACAATAACTCCGCTTCTATTCGTCGTATGCAAATCTGCGACATAGCAATTTGTAGCATAAAACACGCCCCAACGAACCACCTTATACCGATCTGCGACGAACTTGCATAGTTTTGTCAAACATCGATCGTTTCGAGTGGAAAGCAATCCGGCCGTCAATGGTGATTCATGGCCTCACAGATTTAAACAACAATAACTCCGCTTCTATTCGTCGTATGCGAATATGCGACATAGCAATTTGTAGCTTAAAACACGTCACATCGACCCACGTTGTGCCCATCTGCGACGAACTTGCATAGTTTCGTCAAACATCGATCGTTTCAAGTGGTAGGCAATCCGGCCGTCAATGGTGATTCATGGCCTCACAGATATAAACAACAATAACTCCGCTTCTATTCGTCGTATGCGAATATGCGACATAGCAATTTGTAGCTTAAAACACGTCACATCGACCCACCTTCGGCCGATCTGCGACGAACTTGCATGGTTTCGTCAAACGTCGATCGTTTCGAGTGGTAGGGAATCCGGCCGTCAATGGTGATTCATGGTCTCACAGATATAAACATCAATAACTCCGCTTCTATTCGTCGTATGCGAATCTGCGACATAGCAATTTGTAGCTTAAAACAAGACACATCGGCCCACCTCATGCCGATCTGCGACGTACTTGTATAGTTTCGTCAAACGTCGATCGATTCGAGTGGTAGGCAATCCGGCCGTCATTGGTGATTCATGGCCTCACAGATATAAACAACAATAACTCCGCTTCTATTCGTCGTATTCATATCTGCGACATAGCAATTTGTAGCATAAAACACGCCCCAACGAACCACCTTATACCGATCTGCGACGAACTTGCATAGTTTTGTCAAACATCGATCGTTTCGAGTGGAAAGCAATCCGGCCGTCAATGTTGATTCATGGCCTGACAGATATAAACAACTATAACTCCGCTTCTATTCGTCGAATGCAAATCTGCGACATAGCAATTTGTAGCTTAAAACACGCCCCAACGAACCACCTTATACCGATCTGCGACGAACTTGCATAGTTTTGTCAAACATCGATCGTTTCGAGTGGAAAGCAATCCGGCCGTCAATGGTGATTCATGGCCTCACAGATTTAAACAACAATAACTCCGCTTCTATTCGTCGTATGCGAATATGCGACATAGCAATTTGTAGCTTAAAACACGTCACATCGACCCACGTTGTGCCCATCTGCGACGAACTTGCATAGTTTCGTCAAACATCGATCGTTTCAAGTGGTAGGCAATCCGGCCGTCAATGGTGATTCATGGCCTCACAGATATAAACAACAATAACTCCGCTTCTATTCGTCGTATGCAAATCTGCGACATAGCAATTTGTAGCATAAAACACGCCCCAACGAACCACCTTATACCGATCTGCGACTAACTTGCATAGTTTCGTCCAACATCGATCGTTTCGAGTGGAAAGCAATCCGGCCGTCAATGGTGATTCATGGCCTCACAGATATAAACAACTATAACTCCGCTTCTATTCGTCGAATGCAAATCTGCGACATAGCAATTTGTAGCTTAAAACACGTGACATCGAACCACCTTGCGCCGATCTGCGACGAACTTGCATGGTTTCGTCAAACATCGATCGTTTCGAGTGGTAGGGAATCCGACCGTCAATGGTGATTCATGGCCTCACAGATGTAAACAACTATAACTCCGCTTCTATTCGTCGAATGCAAATCTGCGACATAGCAATTTGTAGCTTAAAACACGTCACATCGACCCACCTTGTGCCGATCTGCGACGAACTTGCATAGTTTCGTCAAACATCGATCGTTTCGAGTGGTAGGCAATCCGGCCGTCATTGGTGATTCATGGCCTCACAGATATAAACAACTATAACTCCGCTTCTATTCGTCGTATGCGAATCTGCGACCTAGCAATTTGTAGCTTAAAACACGCCCCAATGAACCACCTTATACCGATCTGCGACGAACTTGCATAGTTTCGTCAAACATCGATCGATTCTAGTGGAAAGCAATCCGGCCGTCAATGGTGATTCATGGCCAGACAGATATAAACAACTATAACTCCGCTTCTATTCGTCGAATGCAAATCTGCGACATAGCAATTTGTAGCTTAAAACACGCCCCAACGGACCACCTTATACCGATCTGCGACGAACTTGCATAGTTTTGTCAAACATCGATCGTTTCGAGTGGAAAGCAATCCGGCCGTCAATGGTGATTCATGGCCTCACAGATATAAACAACAATAACTCCGCTTCTCTTCGTCGTATGCAAATCTGCGACATAGCAATTTGTAGCATAAAACACGCCCCAACGAACCACCTTATACCGATCTGCGACGAACTTGCACAGTTTTGTCAAACATCGATCGTTTCGAGTGGAAAGCAATCCGGCCGTCAATGGTGATTCATGGCCTCACAGATTTAAACAACAATAACTCCGCTTCTATTCGTCGTATGCGAATATGCGACATAGCAATTTGTAGCTTAAAACACGTCACATCGACCCACCTTCGGCCGATCTGCGACGAACTTGCATGGTTTCGTCAAACGTCGATCGTTTCGAGTGGTAGGGAATCCGGCCGTCAATGGTGATTCATGGTCTCACAGATATAAACATCAATAACTCCGCTTCTATTCGTCGTATGCGAATCTGCGACATAGCAATTTGTAGCTTAAAACAAGACACATCGGCCCACCTCATGCCGATCTGCGACGTACTTGTATAGTTTCGTCAAACGTCGATCGATTCGAGTGGTAGGCAATCCGGTAGTCAATGGCGATTCATGGCCTCACAGATATAAAGAACTATAAGTCCGCTTCTATACGCCGTATGCGAATCTGCGACATAGCAATTTGTAGCTTAAAACACGCCCCAAACGAACCACCTTATACCGATCTGCGACGAACTTGCATAGTTTTGTCTAACATCGATCGTTTCGAGTGGAAAGCAATCCGGCCGTCAATGGTGATTCATGGCCTCACAGATTTAAACAACTATAACTCCGCTTCTATTCGTCGAATGCAAATCTGCGACATAGCAATTTGTAGCTTAAAACACGACACATCGACCCACCTTGTGCCGATCTGCGACGCACTTGCATAGTTTCGTCAAACATCGATCGTTTCGAGTGGTAGGCAATCCGGCCGTCATTGGTGATTCATGGCCTCACAGATATAAACAACAATAACTCCGCTTCTATTCGTCGTATGCAAATCTGCGACATAGCAATTTGTAGCATAAAACACGCCCCAACGAACCACCTTATACCGATCTGCGACGAACTTGCATAGTTTTGTCAAACATCGATCGTTTCGAGTGGAAAGCAATCCGGCCGTCAATGGTGATTCATGGCCTCACAGATTTAAACAACAATAACTCCGAGTCTATTCGTCGTATGCGAATATGCGACATAGCAATTTGTAGCTTAAAACACGTCACATCGACCCACCTTGCGCCGATCTGCGACGAACTTGCATGGTTTCGTCAAACATCGATCGTTTCGAGTGGTAGGGAATCCGACCGTCAATGGTGATTCATGGCCTCACAGATGTAAACAACTATAACTCCGCTTCTATTCGTCGAATGCAAATCTGCGACATAGCAATTTGTAGCGTAAAACACGTCACATCGACCCACCTTGTGCCGATCTGCGACGAACTTGCATAGTTTCGTCAAACATCGATCGTTTCGAGTGGTAGGCAATCCGGCCGTCATTGGTGATTCATGGCCTCACAGATATAAACAACTATAACTCCGCTTCTATTCGTCGTATGCGAATCTGCGACCTAGCAATTTGTAGCTTAAAACACGCCCCAATGAACCACCTTATACCGATCTGCGACGAACTTGCATAGTTTCGTCAAACATCGATCGATTCTAGTGGAAAGCAATCCGGCCGTCAATGGTGATTCATGGCCAGACAGATATAAACAACTATAACTCCGCTTCTATTCGTCGAATGCAAATCTGCGACATAGCAATTTGTAGCTTAAAACACGCCCCAACGGCCAACTTATACCGATCTGCGACGAACTTGCATAGTTTTGTCAAACATCGATCGTTTCGAGTGGAAAGCAATCCGGCCGTCAATGGTGATTCATGGCCTCACAGATATAAACAACAATAACTCCGCTTCTATTCGTCGTATGGAAATCTGCGACATAGCAATTTGTAGCATAAAACACGCCCCAACGAACCACCTTATACCGATCTGCGACGAACTTGCATAGTTTCGTCAAACATCGATCGTTTCGAGTGGTAGGCAATCCGGCCGTCAATGGTGATTCATGGCCTCACAGATATAAACAACAATAACTCCGCTTCTATTCGTCGTATGCAAATCTGCGACATAGCAATTTGTAGCATAAAACACGCCCCAACGAACCACCTTATACCGATCTGCGACGAACTTGCATAGTTTCGTCAAACATCGATCGTTTCGACTGGAAAGCAATCCGGCCGTCAATGGTGATTCATGGCCTGACAGATATAAACAACTATAACTCCGCTTCTATTCGTCGTATGCGAATCTGCGACCTAGCAATTTGTAGCATAAGACACGGCCCAACGACCCACCTTATACCGATCTGCGACGAACTTGCATAGTTTCGTCCAACATCGATCGTTTCGAGTGGAAAGCAATCCGGCCGTCAATGGTGATTCATGGCCTCACAGATATAAACAACTATAACTCCGCTTCTATTCGTCGAATGCAAATCTGCGACATAGCAATTTGTAGCTTAAAACACGTCACATCGAACCACCTTGCGCCGATCTGCGACGAACTTGCATGGTTTCGTCAAACATCGATCGTTTCGAGTGGTAGGCAATCCGGCCGTCAATGGCGATTCATGGCCTCACAGATATAAACAACAATAACTCCGCTTCTATTCGTCGTATGCAAATCTGCGACATAGCAATTTGTAGCATAAAACACGCCCCAACGAACCACCTTATACCGATCTGCGACGAACTTGCATAGTTTTGTCAAACATCGATCGTTTCGAGTGGAAAGCAATCCGGCCGTCAATGGTGATTCATGGCCTGACAGATATAAACAACTATAACTCAGCTTCTATTCGTCGATTGCAAATTTGCGACATAGCGATTTGTAGCTTAAAACACGACACATCGACCCACCTCATGCCGATCTGCGACGTACTTGTATAGTTTCGTCAAACGACGATCGTTTCGAGTGGTAGGCAATCCGGTAGTCAATGGCGATTCATGGCCTCACAGATATAAACAACTATAACTCCGCTTCTATTCGTCGTATGCGAATCTGCGACCTAGCAATTTGTAGCTTAAAACACGCCCGTATGAACCACCTTATACCGATCTGCGACGAACTTGCATAGTTTCGTCAAACATCGATCGATTCTAGTGGAAAGCAATCCGGCCGTCAATGGTGATTCATGGCCAGACAGATATAAACAACTATAACTCCGCTTCTATTCGTCGAATGCAAATCTGCGACATAGCAATTTGTAGCTTAAAACACGCCCCGACGGACCACCTTATACCGATCTGCGACGAACTTGCATAGTTTTGTCAAACATCGATCGTTTCGAGTGGAAAGCAATCCGGCCGTCAATGGTGATTCATGGCCTCACAGATATAAACAACAATAACTCCGCTTCTATTCGTCGTATGCAAATCTGCGACATAGCAATTTGTAGCATAAAACACGCCCCAACGAACCACCTTATACCGATCTGCGACGAACTTGCATAGTTTTGTCAAACATCGATCGTTTCGAGTGGAAAGCAATCCGGCCGTCAATGGTGATTCATGGCCTCACAGATTTAAACAACAATAACTCCGCTTCTATTCGTCGTATGCGAATATGCGACATAGCAATTTGTAGCTTAAAACACGTCACATCGACCCACGTTGTGCCCATCTGCGACGAACTTGCATAGTTTCGTCAAACATCGATCGTTTCAAGTGGTAGGCAATCCGGCCGTCAATGGTGATTCATGGCCTCACAGATATAAACAACAATAACTCCGCTTCTATTCGTCGTATGCGAATATGCGACATAGCAATTTGTAGCTTAAAACACGTCACATCGACCCACCTTCGGCCGATCTGCGACGAACTTGCATGGTTTCGTCAAACGTCGATCGTTTCGAGTGGTAGGGAATCCGGCCGTCAATGGTGATTCATGGTCTCACAGATATAAACATCAATAACTCCGCTTGTATTCGTCGTATGCGAATCTGCGACATAGCAATTTGTAGCTTAAAACAAGACACATCGGCCCACCTCATGCCGATCTGCGACGTACTTGTATAGTTTCGTCAAACGTCGATCGATTCGAGTGGTAGGCAATCCGGTAGTCAATGGCGATTCATGGCCTCACAGATATAAACAACTATAAGTCCGCTTCTATACGCCGTATGCGAATCTGCGACATAGCAATTTGTAGCTTAAAACACGCCCCAACGAACCACCTTATACCGATCTGCGACGAACTTGCATAGTCTTGTCTAACATCGATCGTTTCGAGTGGAAAGCAATCCGGCCGTCAATGGTGATTCATGGCCTCACAGATTTAAACAACTATAACTCCGCTTCTATTCGTCGAATGCAAATCTGCGACATAGCAATTTGTAGCTTAAAACACGTCACATCGACCCACCTTGTGCCGATCTGCGACGAACTTGCATAGTTTCGTCAAACATCGATCGTTTCGAGTGGTAGGCAATCCGGCCGTCATTGGTGATTCATGGCCTCACAGATATAAACAACTATAACTCCGCTTCTATTCGTCGTATGCGAATCTGCGACCTAGCAATTTGTAGCTTAAAACACGCCCCAATGAACCACCTTATACCGATCTGCGACGAACTTGCATAGTTTCGTCAAACATCGATCGATTCTAGTGGAAAGCAATCCGGCCGTCAATGGTGATTCATGGCCAGACAGATATAAACAACTATAACTCCGCTTCTATTCGTCGAATGCAAATCTGCGACATAGCAATTTGTAGCTTAAAACACGCCCCAACGGACCACCTTATACCGATCTGCGACGAACTTGCATAGTTTTGTCAAACATCGATCGTTTCGAGTGGAAAGCAATCCGGCCGTCAATGGTGATTCATGGCCTCACAGATATAAACAACAATAACTCCGCTTCTATTCGTCGTATGCAAATCTGCGACATAGCAATTTGTAGCATAAAACACGCCCCAACGAACCACCTTATACCGATCTGCGACGAACTTGCATAGTTTTGTCAAACATCGATCGTTTCGAGTGGAAAGCAATCCGGCCGTCAATGGTGATTCATGGCCTCACAGATTTAAACAACAATAACTCCGCTTCTATTCGTCGTATGCGAATATGCGACATAGCAATTTGTAGCTTAAAACACGTCACATCGACCCACGTTGTGCCCATCTGCGACGAACTTGCATAGTTTCGTCAAACATCGATCGTTTCAAGTGGTAGGCAATCCGGCCGTCAATGGTGATTCATGGCCTCACAGATATAAACAACAATAACTCCGCTTCTATTCGTCGTATGCGAATATGCGACATAGCAATTTGTAGCTTAAAACACGTCACATCGACCCACCTTCGGCCGATCTGCGACGAACTTGCATGGTTTCGTCAAACGTCGATCGTTTCGAGTGGTAGGGAATCCGGCCGTCAATGGTGATTCATGGTCTCACAGATATAAACATCAATAACTCCGCTTGTATTCGTCGTATGCGAATCTGCGACATAGCAATTTGTAGCTTAAAACAAGACACATCGGCCCACCTCATGCCGATCTGCGACGTACTTGTATAGTTTCGTCAAACGTCGATCGATTCGAGTGGTAGGCAATCCGGTAGTCAATGGCGATTCATGGCCTCACAGATATAAAGAACTATAAGTCCGCTTCTATACGCCGTATGCGAATCTGCGACATAGCAATTTGTAGCTTAAAACACGCCCCAACGAACCACCTTATACCGATCTGCGACGAACTTGCATAGTCTTGTCTAACATCGATCGTTTCGAGTGGAAAGCAATCCGGCCGTCAATGGTGATTCATGGCCTCACAGATATAAACAACAATAACTCCGCTTCTATTCGTCGTATGCAAATCTGCGACATAGCAATTTGTAGCATAAAACACGCCCCAACGAACCACCTTATACCGATCTGCGACGAACTTGCATAGTTTTGTCAAACATCGATCGTTTCGAGTGGAAAGCAATCCGGCCGTCAATGGTGATTCATGGCCTCACAGATTTAAACAACAATAACTCCGCTTCTATTCGTCGTATGCGAATATGCGACATAGCAATTTGTAGCTTAAAACACGTCACATCGACCCACGTTGTGCCCATCTGCGACGAACTTGCATAGTTTCGTCAAACATCGATCGTTTCAAGTGGTAGGCAATCCGGCCGTCAATGGTGATTCATGGCCTCACAGATATAAACAACAATAACTCCGCTTCTATTCGTCGTATGCAAATCTGCGACATAGCAATTTGTAGCATAAAACACGCCCCAACGAACCACCTTATACCGATCTGCGACGAACTTGCATAGTTTTGTCAAACATCGATCGTTTCGAGTGGAAAGCAATCCGGCCGTCAATGGTGATTCATGGCCTCACAGATTTAAACAACAATAACTCCGCTTCTATTCGTCGTATGCGAATATGCGACATAGCAATTTGTAGCTTAAAACACGTCACATCGACCCACGTTGTGCCCATCTGCGACGAACTTGCATAGTTTCGTCAAACATCGATCGTTTCAAGTGGTAGGCAATCCGGCCGTCAATGGTGATTCATGGCCTCACAGATATAAACAACAATAACTCCGCTTCTATTCGTCGTATGCGAATATGCGACATAGCAATTTGTAGCTTAAAACACGTCACATCGACCCACCTTCGGCCGATCTGCGACGAACTTGCATGGTTTCGTCAAACGTCGATCGTTTCGAGTGGTAGGGAATCCGGCCGTCAATGGTGATTCATGGTCTCACAGATATAAACATCAATAACTCCGCTTCTATTCGTCGTATGCGAATCTGCGACATAGCAATTTGTAGCTTAAAACAAGACACATCGACCCACCTCATGCCGATCTGCGACGTACTTGTATAGTTTCGTCAAACGTCGATCGATTCGAGTGGTAGGCAATCCGGCCGTCAATGGTGATTCATGGCCTCACAGATATAAACAACAATAACTCCGCTTCTATTCGTCGTATTCATATCTGCGACATAGCAATTTGTAGCATAAAACACGCCCCAACGAACCACCTTATACCGATCTGCGACGAACTTGCATAGTTTTGTCAAACATCGATCGTTTCGAGTGGAAAGCAATCCGGCCGTCAATGTTGATTCATGGCCTGACAGATATAAACAACTATAACTCCGCTTCTATTCGTCGAATGCAAATCTGCGACATAGCAATTTGTAGCTTAAAACACGCCCCAACGAACCACCTTATACCGATCTGCGACGAACTTGCATAGTTTTGTCAAACATCGATCGTTTCGAGTGGAAAGCAATCCGGCCGTCAATGGTGATTCATGGCCTCACAGATATAAACAACAATAACTCCGCTTCTATTCGTCGTATGCAAATCTGCGACATAGCAATTTGTAGCATAAAACACGCCCCAACGAACCACCTTATACCGATCTGCGACGAACTTGCATAGTTTTGTCAAACATCGATCGTTTCGAGTGGAAAGCAATCCGGCCGTCAATGGTGATTCATGGCCTCACAGATTTAAACAACAATAACTCCGCTTCTATTCGTCGTATGCGAATATGCGACATAGCAATTTGTAGCTTAAAACACGTCACATCGACCCACCTTCGGCCGATCTGCGACGAACTTGCATGGTTTCGTCAAACGTCGATCGTTTCGAGTGGTAGGGAATCCGGCCGTCAATGGTGATTCATGGTCTCACAGATATAAACATCAATAACTCCGCTTGTATTCGTCGTATGCGAATCTGCGACATAGCAATTTGTAGCTTAAAACAAGACACATCGGCCCACCTCATGCCGATCTGCGACGTACTTGTATAGTTTCGTCAAACGTCGATCGATTCGAGTGGTAGGCAATCCGGTAGTCAATGGCGATTCATGGCCTCACAGATATAAAGAACTATAAGTCCGCTTCTATACGCCGTATGCGAATCTGCGACATAGCAATTTGTAGCTTAAAACACGCCCCAACGAACCACCTTATACCGATCTGCGACGAACTTGCATAGTCTTGTCTAACATCGATCGTTTCGAGTGGAAAGCAATCCGGCCGTCAATGGTGATTCATGGCCTCACAGATATAAACAACAATAACTCCGCTTCTATTCGTCGTATGCAAATCTGCGACATAGCAATTTGTAGCATAAAACACGCCCCAACGAACCACCTTATACCGATCTGCGACGAACTTGCATAGTTTTGTCAAACATCGATCGTTTCGAGTGGAAAGCAATCCGGCCGTCAATGGTGATTCATGGCCTCACAGATTTAAACAACAATAACTCCGCTTCTATTCGTCGTATGCGAATATGCGACATAGCAATTTGTAGCTTAAAACACGTCACATCGACCCACGTTGTGCCCATCTGCGACGAACTTGCATAGTTTCGTCAAACATCGATCGTTTCAAGTGGTAGGCAATCCGGCCGTCAATGGTGATTCATGGCCTCACAGATATAAACAACAATAACTCCGCTTCTATTCGTCGTATGCAAATCTGCGACATAGCAATTTGTAGCATAAAACACGCCCCAACGAACCACCTTATACCGATCTGCGACGAACTTGCATAGTTTTGTCAAACATCGATCGTTTCGAGTGGAAAGCAATCCGGCCGTCAATGGTGATTCATGGCCTCACAGATTTAAACAACAATAACTCCGCTTCTATTCGTCGTATGCGAATATGCGACATAGCAATTTGTAGCTTAAAACACGTCACATCGACCCACGTTGTGCCCATCTGCGACGAACTTGCATAGTTTCGTCAAACATCGATCGTTTCAAGTGGTAGGCAATCCGGCCGTCAATGGTGATTCATGGCCTCACAGATATAAACAACAATAACTCCGCTTCTATTCGTCGTATGCGAATATGCGACATAGCAATTTGTAGCTTAAAACACGTCACATCGACCCACCTTCGGCCGATCTGCGACGAACTTGCATGGTTTCGTCAAACGTCGATCGTTTCGAGTGGTAGGGAATCCGGCCGTCAATGGTGATTCATGGTCTCACAGATATAAACATCAATAACTCCGCTTCTATTCGTCGTATGCGAATCTGCGACATAGCAATTTGTAGCTTAAAACAAGACACATCGGCCCACCTCATGCCGATCTGCGACGTACTTGTATAGTTTCGTCAAACGTCGATCGATTCGAGTGGTAGGCAATCCGGCCGTCAATGGTGATTCATGGCCTCACAGATATAAACAACAATAACTCCGCTTCTATTCGTCGTATTCATATCTGCGACATAGCAATTTGTAGCATAAAACACGCCCCAACGAACCACCTTATACCGATCTGCGACGAACTTGCATAGTTTTGTCAAACATCGATCGTTTCGAGTGGAAAGCAATCCGGCCGTCAATGTTGATTCATGGCCTGACAGATATAAACAACTATAACTCCGCTTCTATTCGTCGAATGCAAATCTGCGACATAGCAATTTGTAGCTTAAAACACGCCCCAACGAACCACCTTATACCGATCTGCGACGAACTTGCATAGTTTTGTCAAACATCGATCGTTTCGAGTGGAAAGCAATCCGGCCGTCAATGGTGATTCATGGCCTCACAGATTTAAACAACAATAACTCCGCTTCTATTCGTCGTATGCGAATATGCGACATAGCAATTTGTAGCTTAAAACACGTCACATCGACCCACGTTGTGCCCATCTGCGACGAACTTGCATAGTTTCGTCAAACATCGATCGTTTCAAGTGGTAGGCAATCCGGCCGTCAATGGTGATTCATGGCCTCACAGATATAAACAACAATAACTCCGCTTCTATTCGTCGTATGCAAATCTGCGACATAGCAATTTGTAGCATAAAACACGCCCCAACGAACCACCTTATACCGATCTGCGACTAACTTGCATAGTTTCGTCCAACATCGATCGTTTCGAGTGGAAAGCAATCCGGCCGTCAATGGTGATTCATGGCCTCACAGATATAAACAACTATAACTCCGCTTCTATTCGTCGAATGCAAATCTGCGACATAGCAATTTGTAGCTTAAAACACGTGACATCGAACCACCTTGCGCCGATCTGCGACGAACTTGCATGGTTTCGTCAAACATCGATCGTTTCGAGTGGTAGGGAATCCGACCGTCAATGGTGATTCATGGCCTCACAGATGTAAACAACTATAACTCCGCTTCTATTCGTCGAATGCAAATCTGCGACATAGCAATTTGTAGCTTAAAACACGTCACATCGACCCACCTTGTGCCGATCTGCGACGAACTTGCATAGTTTCGTCAAACATCGATCGTTTCGAGTGGTAGGCAATCCGGCCGTCATTGGTGATTCATGGCCTCACAGATATAAACAACTATAACTCCGCTTCTATTCGTCGTATGCGAATCTGCGACCTAGCAATTTGTAGCTTAAAACACGCCCCAATGAACCACCTTATACCGATCTGCGACGAACTTGCATAGTTTCGTCAAACATCGATCGATTCTAGTGGAAAGCAATCCGGCCGTCAATGGTGATTCATGGCCAGACAGATATAAACAACTATAACTCCGCTTCTATTCGTCGAATGCAAATCTGCGACATAGCAATTTGTAGCTTAAAACACGCCCCAACGGACCACCTTATACCGATCTGCGACGAACTTGCATAGTTTTGTCAAACATCGATCGTTTCGAGTGGAAAGCAATCCGGCCGTCAATGGTGATTCATGGCCTCACAGATATAAACAACAATAACTCCGCTTCTCTTCGTCGTATGCAAATCTGCGACATAGCAATTTGTAGCATAAAACACGCCCCAACGAACCACCTTATACCGATCTGCGACGAACTTGCACAGTTTTGTCAAACATCGATCGTTTCGAGTGGAAAGCAATCCGGCCGTCAATGGTGATTCATGGCCTCACAGATTTAAACAACAATAACTCCGCTTCTATTCGTCGTATGCGAATATGCGACATAGCAATTTGTAGCTTAAAACACGTCACATCGACCCACCTTCGGCCGATCTGCGACGAACTTGCATGGTTTCGTCAAACGTCGATCGTTTCGAGTGGTAGGGAATCCGGCCGTCAATGGTGATTCATGGTCTCACAGATATAAACATCAATAACTCCGCTTCTATTCGTCGTATGCGAATCTGCGACATAGCAATTTGTAGCTTAAAACAAGACACATCGGCCCACCTCATGCCGATCTGCGACGTACTTGTATAGTTTCGTCAAACGTCGATCGATTCGAGTGGTAGGCAATCCGGTAGTCAATGGCGATTCATGGCCTCACAGATATAAAGAACTATAAGTCCGCTTCTATACGCCGTATGCGAATCTGCGACATAGCAATTTGTAGCTTAAAACACGCCCCAAACGAACCACCTTATACCGATCTGCGACGAACTTGCATAGTTTTGTCTAACATCGATCGTTTCGAGTGGAAAGCAATCCGGCCGTCAATGGTGATTCATGGCCTCACAGATATAAACAACTATAACTCCGCTTCTATTCGTCGAATGCAAATCTGCGACATAGCAATTTGTAGCTTAAAACACGACACATCGACCCACCTTGTGCCGATCTGCGACGCACTTGCATAGTTTCGTCAAACATCGATCGTTTCGAGTGGTAGGCAATCCGGCCGTCATTGGTGATTCATGGCCTCACAGATATAAACAACAATAACTCCGCTTCTATTCGTCGTATGCAAATCTGCGACATAGCAATTTGTAGCATAAAACACGCCCCAACGAACCACCTTATACCGATCTGCGACGAACTTGCATAGTTTTGTCAAACATCGATCGTTTCGAGTGGAAAGCAATCCGGCCGTCAATGGTGATTCATGGCCTCACAGATTTAAACAACAATAACTCCGAGTCTATTCGTCGTATGCGAATATGCGACATAGCAATTTGTAGCTTAAAACACGTCACATCGACCCACCTTGCGCCGATCTGCGACGAACTTGCATGGTTTCGTCAAACATCGATCGTTTCGAGTGGTAGGGAATCCGACCGTCAATGGTGATTCATGGCCTCACAGATGTAAACAACTATAACTCCGCTTCTATTCGTCGAATGCAAATCTGCGACATAGCAATTTGTAGCGTAAAACACGTCACATCGACCCACCTTGTGCCGATCTGCGACGAACTTGCATAGTTTCGTCAAACATCGATCGTTTCGAGTGGTAGGCAATCCGGCCGTCAATGGTGATTCATGGCCTCACAGATATAAACAACTATAACTCCGCTTCTATTCGTCGTATGCGAATCTGCGACCTAGCAATTTGTAGCTTAAAACACGCCCCAATGAACCACCTTATACCGATCTGCGACGAACTTGCATAGTTTCGTCAAACATCGATCGATTCTAGTGGAAAGCAATCCGGCCGTCAATGGTGATTCATGGCCAGACAGATATAAACAACTATAACTCCGCTTCTATTCGTCGAATGCAAATCTGCGACATAGCAATTTGTAGCTTAAAACACGCCCCAACGGCCAACTTATACCGATCTGCGACGAACTTGCATAGTTTTGTCAAACATCGATCGTTTCGAGTGGAAAGCAATCCGGCCGTCAATGGTGATTCATGGCCTCACAGATATAAACAACAATAACTCCGCTTCTATTCGTCGTATGGAAATCTGCGACATAGCAATTTGTAGCATAAAACACGCCCCAACGAACCACCTTATACCGATCTGCGACGAACTTGCATAGTTTTGTCAAACATCGATCGTTTCGAGTGGAAAGCAATCCGGCCGTCAATGTTGATTCATGGCCTCACAGATATAAACAACTATAACTCCGCTTCTATTCGTCGAATGCAAATCTGCGACATAGCAATTTGTAGCTTAAAACACGCCCCAACGAACCACCTTATACCGATCTGCGACGAACTTGCATAGTTTTGTCAAACATCGATCGTTTCGAGTGGAAAGCAATCCGGCCGTCAATGGTGATTCATGGCCTCACAGAGTTAAACAACAATAACTCCGCTTCTATTCGTCGTATGCGAATATGCGACATAGCAATTTGTAGCTTAAAACACGTCACATCGACCCACGTTGTGCCCATCTGCGACGAACTTGCATAGTTTCGTCAAACATCGATCGTTTCAAGTGGTAGGCAATCCGGCCGTCAATGGTGATTCATGGCCTCACAGATATAAACAACAATAACTCCGCTTCTATTCGTCGTATGCAAATCTGCGACATAGCAATTTGTAGCATAGAACACGCCCCAACGAACCACCTTATACCGATCTGCGACGAACTTGCATAGTTTCGTCCAACATCGATCGTTTCGAGTGGAAAGCAATCCGGCCGTCAATGGTGATTCATGGCCTCACAGATATAAACAACTATAACTCCGCTTCTATTCGTCGAATGCAAATCTGCGACATTGCAATTTGTAGCTTAAAACACGTCACATCGAACCACCTTGCGCCGATCTGCGACGAACTTGCATGGTTTCGTCAAACATCGATCGTTTCGAGTGGTAGGGAATCCGACCGTCAATGGTGATTCATGGCCTCACAGATGTAAACAACTATAACTCCGCTTCTATTCGTCGAATGCAAATCTGCGACATAGCAATTTGTAGCTTAAAACACGTCACATCGACCCACCTTGTGCCGATCTGCGACGAACTTGTATAGTTTCGTCAAACATCGATCGTTTCGAGTGGTAGGCAATCCGGCCGCCATTGGTGATTCATGGCCTCACAGATATAAACAACTATAACTCCGCTTCTATTCGTCGTATGCGAATCTGCGACCTAGCAATTTGTAGCTTAAAACACGCCCCAATGAACCACCTTATACCGATCTGCGACGAACTTGCATAGTTTCGTCAAACATCGATCGATTCTAGTGGAAAGCAATCCGGCCGTCAATGGTGATTCATGGCCAGACAGATATAAACAACTATAACTCCGCTTCTATTCGTCGAATGCAAATCTGCGACATAGCAATTTGTAGCTTAAAACACGCCCCAACGGACCACCTTATACCGATCTGCGACGAACTTGCATAGTTTTGTCAAACATCGATCGTTTCGAGTGGAAAGCAATCCGGCCGTCAATGGTGATTCATGGCCTCACAGATATAAACAACTATAACTCCGCTTCTATTCGTCAAATGCAAATCTGCGACATAGCAATTTGTAGCTTAAAACACGACACATCGACCCACCTTATGCCGATCTGCGACGAACATGCATAGTTTCGTCAAACATCGATCGTTTCGAGTGGAAAGCAATCCGGCCGTCAATGGTGATTCATGGCCTCACAGATATAAACCACAATAACTCCGCTTCTATTCGTCGTATGCGAATCTGCGACATAGCAATTTGTAGCTTAAAACACGCCCTAACGAACCACCTTATACCGATCTGCGACGAACTTGCATAGTTTTGTCAAACATCGATCGTTTCGAGTGGAAAGCAATCCGGCCGTCAATGGTGATTCATGACCTGACAGATATAAACAATTATAACTCCGCTTCTATTCGTCGAATGCAAATCTGCGACATAGCAATTTGTAGCTTAAAACACGTTACATCGACCCACCTTGTGCCGATCTGCGACGAACTTGCATGGTTTCGTCAAACGTTGATCGTTTCGAGTGGTAGGGAATCCGGCCGTCAATGGTGATTCATGGCCTGACAGATATAAACAACTATAACTCCGCTTCTATTCGTCGTATGCGAATCTGCGACCTAGCAATTTGTAGCATAAAACACGGCCCAACGACCCACCTTATACCGATCTGCGACGAACTTGCATAGTTTCGTCCAACCACGATCGTTTCGAGTGGAAAGCAATCCGGCCGTCAATGGTGATTCATGGCCTCACAGATATAAACAACTATAATTCCGCTTCTATTCGTCGAATGCAAATCTGCGACATAGCAATTTGTAGCTTAAAACACGTCACATCGAACCACCTTGAGCCGATCTGCGACGAACTTGCATGGTTTCGTCAAACATCGATCGTTTCGAGTGGTAGGCAATCCGGCCGTCAATGGTGATTCATGGCCTCACAGATATAAACAACAATAACTCCGCTTCTATTCGTCGTATGCGAATATGCGACATAGCAATTTGTAGCTTAAAACACGTCACATCGACCCACCTTCTGCCGATCTGCGACGAACTTGCATGGTTTCGTCAAACGTCGATTGTTTCGAGTGGTAGGGAATCCGGCCGTCAATGGTGATTCATGGCCTCACAGATGTAAACAACTATAACTCCGCTTCTATTCGTCGAATGCAAATCTGCGACATAGCAATTTGTAGCTTAAAACACGTCACATCGACCCCCCTTGTGCCGATCTGCGACGAACTTGCATAGTTTCGTCAAACATCGATCGTTTCGAGTGGTAGGCAATCCGGCCGTCATTGGTGATTCATGGCCTCACAGATATAAACAACGATAACTCCGCTTCTATTCGTCGTATGCAAATCTGCGACATAGCAATTTGTAGCATAAAACACGCCCCAACGATCCACCTTATACCGATCTGCGACGAACTTGCATAGTTTTGTCAAACATCGATCGTTTCGAGTGGAAAGCAATCCGGCCGTCAATGGTGATTCATGGCCTCACAGATATAAACAACAATAACTCCGCTTCTATTCGTCGTATGCGAATATGCGACATAGCAATTTGTAGCTTAAAACACGTCACATCGACCCACCTTCTGCCGATCTGCGACGAACTTGCATGGTTTCGTCAAACGTTGATCGTTTCGAGTGGTAGGGAATCCGGCCGTCAATGGTGATTCATGGCCTCACAGATATAAACAACTATAACTCAGCTTCTATTCGTCGAATGCAAATCTGCGACATAGCAATTTGTAGCTTAAAACACGTCACATCGACCCACGTTGTGCCGACCTGCGACGAACTTGCATAGTTTCGTCAAACATCGATCGTTTCAAGTGGTAGGCAATCCGGCCGTCAATGGTGATTCATGGCCTCACAGATATAAACAACAATAACTCCGCTTCTATTCGTCGTATGCGAATATGCGACATAGCAATTTGTAGCTTAAAACACGTCACATCGACCCACCTTCGGCCGATCTGCGACGAACTTGCATGGTTTCGTCAAACGTCGATCGTTTCGAGTGGTAGGGAATCCGGCCGTCAATGGTGATTCACGGCCTCACAGATATAAACAACTATAACTCCGCTTCTATTCGTCGAATGCAAATCTGCGACATAGCAATTTGTAGCTTAAAACACGACACATCGACCCACCTCATGCCGATCTGCGACGTACTTGTATAGTTTCGTCAAACGTCGATCGTTTCGAGTGGTAGGCAATCCGGTAGTCAATGGCGATTCATGGCCTCACAGATATAAACAACTATAACTCCGCTTCTATTCGTCGTATGCGAATCTGCGACCTAGCAATGTGTAGCTTAAAACACGCCCCACTGAACCACCTTATACCGATCTGCGACGAACTTGCATAGTTTCGTCAAACATCGATCGATTCTAGTGGAAAGCAATCCGGCCGTCAATGGTGATTCATGGCCAGACAGATATAAACAACTATAACTCCGCTTCTATTCGTCAAATGCAAATCTGCGACATAGCAATTTGTAGCATAAAACACGTCACATCGACCCACCTTGTGCCGATCTGCGACGAACTTGCATGGTTTCGTCAAACGTCGATCGTTTCGAGTGGTAGGGAATCCGGCCGTCAATGGTGATTCATGGCCTCACAGATATAAACAACTATAACTCCGCTTCTATTCGTCGTATGCAAATCTGCGACATAGCAATGTGTAGCTTAAAACACGTCACATCGACCCACCTTGTGCCGATCTGCGACGAACTTGCATGGTTTCGTCAAACGTCGATCGTTTCGAGTGGTAGGGAATCCGGCCGTCAATGGTGATTCATGGCCTCACAGATATAAACCACAATAACTCCGTTCTATTCGTCGTATGCGAATCTGCGACATAGCAATTTGTAGCTTAAAACACGCCCTAACGAACCACCTTATACCGATCTGCGACGAACTTGCATAGTTTTGTCAAACATCGATCGTTTCGAGTGGAAAGCAATCCGGCCGTCAATGGTGATTCATGACCTGACAGATATAAACAATTATAACTCCGCTTCTATTCGTCGAATGCAAATCTGCGACATAGCAATTTGTAGCTTAAAACACGTTACATCGACCCACCTTGTGCCGATCTGCGACGAACTTGCATAGTTTCGTCAAACATCGATCGTTTCGAGTGGTAGGCAATCCGGCCGTCAATGGTGATTCATGGCCTCACAGATATAAACAACAATAACTCCGCTTCTATTCGTCGTATGCGAATATGCGACATAGCAATTTGTAGCTTAAAACACGTCACATCGACCCACCTTCGGCCGATCTGCGACGAACTTGCATGGTTTCGTCAAACGTCGATCGTTTCGAGTGGTAGGGAATCCGGCCGTCAATGGTGATTCACGGCCTCACAGATATAAACAACTATAACTCCGCTTCTATTCGTCGAATGCAAATCTGCGACATAGCAATTTGTAGCTTAAAACACGACACATCGACCCACCTCATGCCGATCTGCGACGTACTTGTATAGTTTCGTCAAACGTCGATCGTTTCGAGTGGTAGGCAATCCGGTAGTCAATGGCGATTCATGGCCTCACAGATATAAACAACTATAACTCCGCTTCTATTCGTCGTATGCGAATCTGCGACCTAGCAATGTGTAGCTTAAAACACGCCCCAATGAACCACCTTATACCGATCTGCGACGAACTTGCATAGTTTCGTCAAACATCGTTCGATTCTAGTGGAAAGCAATCCGGCCGTCAATGGTGATTCATGGCCAGACAGATATAAACAACTATAACTCCGCTTCTATTCGTCAAATGCAAATCTGCGACATAGCAATTTGTAGCATAAAACACGTCACATCGACCCACCTTGTGCCGATCTGCGACGAACTTGAATGGTTTCGTCAAACGTCGATCGTTTCGAGTGGTAGGGAATCCGGCCGTCAATGGTGATTCATGGCCTCACAGATATAAACAACTATAACTCCGCTTCTATTCGTCGTATGCAAATCTGCGACATAGCAATGTGTAGCTTAAAACACGTCACATCGACCCACCTTGTGCCGATCTGCGACGAACTTGCATGGTTTCGTCAAACGTCGATCGTTTCGAGTGGTAGGGAATCCGGCCGTCAATGGTGATTCATGGCCTCACAGATATAAACCACAATAACTCCGTTCTATTCGTCGTATGCGAATCTGCGACATAGCAATTTGTAGCTTAAAACACGCCCTAACGAACCACCTTATACCGATCTGCGACGAACTTGCATAGTTTTGTCAAACATCGATCGTTTCGAGTGGAAAGCAATCCGGCCGTCAATGGTGATTCATGACCTGACAGATATAAACAATTATAACTCCGCTTCTATTCGTCGAATGCAAATCTGCGACATAGCAATTTGTAGCTTAAAACACGTTACATCGACCCACCTTGTGCCGATCTGCGACGAACTTGCATAGTTTCGTCAAACATCGATCGTTTCGAGTGGTAGGCAATCCGGCCGTCAATGGTGATTCATGGCCTCACAGATATAAACAACAATAACTCCGCTTCTATTCGTCGTATGCAAATCTGCGACATAGCAATTTGTAGCATAAAACACGCCCCAACGAACCACCTTATACCGATCTGCGACGAACTTGCATAGTTTCGTCAAACATCGATCGTTTCGACTGGAAAGCAATCCGGCCGTCAATGGTGATTCATGGCCTCACAGATATAAACAACAATAACTCCGCTTCTATTCGTCGTATGCGAATATGCGACATAGCAATTTGTAGCTTAAAACACGTCACATCGACCCACCTTCGGCCGATCTGCGACGAACTTGCATGGTTTCGTCAAACGTCGATCGTTTCGAGTGGTAGGGAATCCGGCCGTCAATGGTGATTCACGGCCTCACAGATATAAACAACTATAACTCCGCTTCTATTCGTCGAATGCAAATCTGCGACATAGCAATTTGTAGCTTAAAACACGACACATCGACCCACCTCATGCCGATCTGCGACGTACTTGTATAGTTTCGTCAAACGTCGATCGTTTCGAGTGGTAGGCAATCCGGTAGTCAATGGCGATTCATGGCCTCACAGATATAAACAACTATAACTCCGCTTCTATTCGTCGTATGCGAATCTGCGACCTAGCAATGTGTAGCTTAAAACACGCCCCAATGAACCACCTTATACCGATCTGCGACGAACTTGCATAGTTTCGTCAAACATCGATCGATTCTAGTGGAAAGCATTCCGGCCGTCAATGGTGATTCATGGCCAGACAGATATAAACAACTATAACTCCGCTTCTATTCGTCAAATGCAAATCTGCGACATAGCAATTTGTAGCATAAAACACGTCACATCGACCCACCTTGTGCCGATCTGCGACGAACTTGAATGGTTTCGTCAAACGTCGATCGTTTCGAGTGGTAGGGAATCCGGCCGTCAATGGTGATTCATGGCCTCACAGATATAAACAACTATAACTCCGCTTCTATTCGTCGTATGCAAATCTGCGACATAGCAATGTGTAGCTTAAAACACGTCACATCGACCCACCTTGTGCCGATCTGCGACGAACTTGCATGGTTTCGTCAAACGTCGATCGTTTCGAGTGGTAGGGAATCCGGCCGTCAATGGTGATTCATGGCCTCACAGATATAAACCACAATAACTCCGTTCTATTCGTCGTATGCGAATCTGCGACATAGCAATTTGTAGCTTAAAACACGCCCTAACGAACCACCTTATACCGATCTGCGACGAACTTGCATAGTTTTGTCAAACATCGATCGTTTCGAGTGGAAAGCAATCCGGCCGTCAATGGTGATTCATGACCTGACAGATATAAACAATTATAACTCCGCTTCTATTCGTCGAATGCAAATCTGCGACATAGCAATTTGTAGCTTAAAACACGTTACATCGACCCACCTTGTGCCGATCTGCGACGAACTTGCATAGTTTCGTCAAACATCGATCGTTTCGAGTGGTAGGCAATCCGGCCGTCAATGGTGATTCATGGCCTCACAGATATAAACAACAATAACTCCGCTTCTATTCGTCGTATGCAAATCTGCGACATAGCAATTTGTAGCATAAAACACGCCCCAACGAACCACCTTATACCGATCTGCGACGAACTTGCATAGTTTCGTCAAACATCGATCGTTTCGACTGGAAAGCAATCCGGCCGTCAATGGTGATTCATGGCCTCACAGATATAAACAACAATAACTCCGCTTCTATTCGTCGTATGCGAATATGCGACATAGCAATTTGTAGCTTAAAACACGCCACATCGAACCACCTTGTGCCGATCTGCGACGAACTTGCATAGTTTCGTCAAACATCGATCGTTTCGAGTGGTAGGCAATCCGGCCGTCAATGGTGATTCATGGCCTCACAGATAGAAACAACAATAACTCCGCTTCTATTCGTCGTATGCAAATCTGCGACATAGCAATTTGTAGCAAAAAACACGCCCCAACGATCCACCTTATACCGATCTGCGACGTACTTGTATAGTTTCGTCAAACGTCGATCGTTTCGAGTGGTAGGCAATCCGGTAGTCAATGGCGATTCATGGCCTCACAGATATAAACAACTATAACTCCGCTTCTATTCGTCGTATGCGAATCTGCGACCTAGCAATGTGTAGCTTAAAACACGCCCCAATGAACCACCTTATACCGATCTGCGACGAACTTGCATAGTTTCGTCAAACATCGATCGATTCTAGTGGAAAGCAATCCGGCCGTCAATGGTGATTCATGGCCTCACAGATAGAAACAACAATAACTCCGCTTCTATTCGTCGTATGCGAATATGCGACATAGCAATTTGTAGCTTAAAACACGCCACATCGAACCACCTTGTGCCGATCTGCGACGAACTTGCATAGTTTCGTCAAACGTCGATCGTTTCGAGTCGTAGGCAATCCGGCCGTCAATGGTGATTCATGGCCTCACAGATATAAACAACAATAACTCCGCTTCTATTCGTCGTATGCGAATATGCGACATAGCAATTTGTAGCTTAAAACACGTCACATCGACCCACCTTCTGCCGATCTGCGACGAACTTGCATGGTTTCGTCAAACGTTGATCGTTTCGAGTGGTAGAGAATCCGGCCGTCAATGGTGATTCATGGCCTCACAGATATAAACAACTATAACTCAGCTTCCATTCGTCGAATGCAAATCTGCGACATAGCAGTTTGTAGCTTAAAACACGTCACATCGACCCACGTTGTGCCGATCTGCGACGAACTTGCATAGTTTCGTTAAACATCGATCGTTTCAAGTGGTAGGCAATCCGGCCGTCAATGGTGATTCATGGCCTCACAGATATAAACAACAATAACTCCGCTTCTATTCGTCGTATGCGAATATGCGACATAGCAATTTGTAGCTTAAAACACGTCACATCGACCCACCTTCGGCCGATCTGCGACGAACTTGCATGGTTTCGTCAAACGTCGATCGTTTCGAGTGGTAGGGAATCCGGCCGTCAATGGTGATTCACGGCCTCACAGATATAAACAACTATAACTCCGCTTCTATTCGTCGAATGCAAATCTGCGACATAGCAATTTGTAGCTTAAAACACGACACATCGACCCACCTCATGCCGATCTGCGACGTACTTGTATAGTTTCGTCAAACGTCGATCGTTTCGAGTGGTAGGCAATCCGGTAGTCAATGGCGATTCATGGCCTCACAGATATAAACAACTATAACTCCGCTTCTATTCGTCGTATGCGAATCTGCGACCTAGCAATGTGTAGCTTAAAACACGCCCCAATGAACCACCTTATACCGATCTGCGACGAACTTGCATAGTTTCGTCAAACATCGATCGATTCTAGTGGAAAGCAATCCGGCCGTCAATGGTGATTCATGGCCAGACAGATATAAACAACTATAACTCCGCTTCTATTCGTCGAATGCAAATCTGCGACATAGCAATTTGTAGCATAAAACACGTCACATCGACCCACCTTGTGCCGATCTGCGACGAACTTGCATGGTTTCGTCAAACGTCGATCGTTTCGAGTGGTAGGGAATCCGGCCGTCAATGGTGATTCATGGCCTCACAGATATAAACAACTATAACTCCGCTTCTATTCGTCGTATGCAAATCTGCGACATAGCAATTTGTAGCTTAAAACACGTCACATCGACCCACCTTGTGCCGATCTGCGACGAACTTGCATGGTTTCGTCAAACGTCGATCGTTTCGAGTGGTAGGGAATCCGGCCGTCAATGGTGATTCATGGCCTCACAGATATAAACCACAATAACTCCGTTCTATTCGTCGTATGCGAATCTGCGACATAGCAATTTGTAGCTTAAAACACGCCCTAACGAACCACCTTATACCGATCTGCGACGAACTTGCATAGTTTCGTCAAACATCGATCGTTTCGACTGGAAAGCAATCCGGCCGTCAATGGTGATTCATGGCCTGACAGATATAAACAACTATAACTCCGCTTCTATTCGTCAAATGCAAATCTGCGACATAGCAATTTGTAGCATAAAACACGTCACATCGACCCACCTTGTGCCGATCTGCGACGAACTTGCATGGTTTCGTCAAACGTCGATCGTTTCGAGTCGTAGGCAATCCGGCCGTCAATGGTGATTCATGGCCTCACAGATATAAACAACAATAACTCCGCTTCTATTCGTCGTATGCGAATATGCGACATAGCAATTTGTAGCTTAAAACACGTCACATCGACCCACCTTCTGCCGATCTGCGACGAACTTGCATGGTTTCGTCAAACGTTGATCGTTTCGAGTGGTAGGGAATCCGGCCGTCAATGGTGATTCATGGCCTCACAGATATAAACAACTATAACTCAGCTTCTATTCGTCGAATGCAAATCTGCGACATAGCAGTTTGTAGCTTAAAACACGTCACATCGACCCACGTTGTGCCGATCTGCGACGAACTTGCATAGTTTCGTTAAACATCGATCGTTTCAAGTGGTAGGCAATCCGGCCGTCAATGGTGATTCATGGCCTCACAGATATAAACAACAATAACTCCGCTTCTATTCGTCGTATGCGAATATGCGACATAGCAATTTGTAGCTTAAAACACGTCACATCGACCCACCTTCGGCCGATCTGCGACGAACTTGCATGGTTTCGTCAAACGTCGATCGTTTCGAGTGGTAGGCAATCCGGTAGTCAATGGCGATTCATGGCCTCACAGATATAAACAACTATAACTCCGCTTCTATTCGTCGTATGCGAATCTGCGACCTAGCAATGTGTAGCTTAAAACACGCCCCAATGAACCACCTTATACCGATCTGCGACGAACTTGCATAGTTTCGTCAAACATCGATCGATTCTAGTGGAAAGCAATCCGGCCGTCAATGGTGATTCATGGCCAGACAGATATAAACAACTATAACTCCGCTTCTATTCGTCGAATGCAAATCTGCGACATAGCAATTTGTAGCATAAAACACGTCACATCGACCCACCTTGTGCCGATCTGCGACGAACTTGCATGGTTTCGTCAAACGTCGATCGTTTCGAGTGGTAGGGAATCCGGCCGTCAATGGTGATTCATGGCCTCACAGATATAAACAACTATAACTCCGCTTCTATTCGTCGTATGCAAATCTGCGACATAGCAATTTGTAGCTTAAAACACGTCACATCGACCCACCTTGTGCCGATCTGCGACGAACTTGCATGGTTTCGTCAAACGTCGATCGTTTCGAGTGGTAGGGAATCCGGCCGTCAATGGTGATTCATGGCCTCACAGATATAAACCACAATAACTCCGTTCTATTCGTCGTATGCGAATCTGCGACATAGCAATTTGTAGCTTAAAACACGCCCTAACGAACCACCTTATACCGATCTGCGACGAACTTGCATAGTTTCGTCAAACATCGATCGTTTCGACTGGAAAGCAATCCGGCCGTCAATGGTGATTCATGGCCTGACAGATATAAACAACTATAACTCCGCTTCTATTCGTCGTATGCGAATCTGCGACCTAGCAATTTGTAGCATAAAACACGGCCCAACGACCCACCTTATACCGATCTGCGACGAACTTGCATAGTTTCGTCCAACATCGATCGTTTCGAGTGGAAAGCAATCCGGCCGTCAATGGTGATTCATGGCCTCACAGATATAAACAACTATAACTCCGCTTCTATTCGTCGAATGCAAATCTGCGACATAGCAATTTGTAGCTTAAAACACGTCACATCGACCCACGTTGTGCCCATCTGCGACGAACTTGCATAGTTTCGTCAAACATCGATCGTTTCAAGTGGTAGGCAATCCGGCCGTCAATGGTGATTCATGGCCTCACAGATATAAACAACAATAACTCCGCTTCTATTCGTCGTATGCAAATCTGCGACATAGCAATTTGTAGCATAAAACACGCCCCAACGAACCACCTTATACCGATCTGCGACGAACTTGCATAGTTTCGTCCAACATCGATCGTTTCGAGTGGAAAGCAATCCGGCCGTCAATGGTGATTCATGGCCTCACAGATATAAACAACTATAGCTCCGCTTCTATTCGTCGAATGCAAATCTGCGACATAGCAATTTGTAGCATAAAACACGTCACATCGACCCACCTTGTGCCGATCTGCGACGAACTTGCATGGTTTCGTCAAACGTCGATCGTTTCGAGTGGTAGGGAATCCGGCCGTCAATGGTGATTCATGGCCTCACAGATATAAACAACTATAACTCCGCTTCTATTCGTCGTATGCAAATCTGCGACATAGCAATTTGTAGCTTAAAACACGTCACATCGACCCACCTTGTGCCGATCTGCGACGAACTTGCATGGTTTCGTCAAACGTCGATCGTTTCGAGTGGTAGGGAATCCGGCCGTCAATGGTGATTCATGGCCTCACAGATATAAACCACAATAACTCCGTTCTATTCGTCGTATGCGAATCTGCGACATAGCAATTTGTAGCTTAAAACACGCCCTAACGAACCACCTTATTCCGATCTGCGACGAACTTGCATAGTTTCGTCAAACATCGATCGTTTCGACTGGAAAGCAATCCGGCCGTCAATGGTGATTCATGGCCTGACAGATATAAACAACTATAACTCCGCTTCTATTCGTCGTATGCGAATCTGCGACCTAGCAATTTGTAGCATAAAACACGGCCCAACGACCCACCTTATACCGATCTGCGACGAACTTGCATAGTTTCGTCCAACATCGATCGTTTCGAGTGGAAAGCAATCCGGCCGTCAATGGTGATTCATGGCCTCACAGATATAAACAACTATAACTCCGCTTCTATTCGTCGAATGCAAATCTGCGACATAGCAATTTGTAGCTTAAAACACGTCACATCGACCCACGTTGTGCCCATCTGCGACGAACTTGCATAGTTTCGTCAAACATCGATCGTTTCAAGTGGTAGGCAATCCGGCCGTCAATGGTGATTCATGGCCTCACAGATATAAACAACAATAACTCCGCTTCTATTCGTCGTATGCAAATCTGCGACATAGCAATTTGTAGCATAAAACACGCCCCAACGAACCACCTTATACCGATCTGCGACGAACTTGCATAGTTTCGTCAAACATCGATCGTTTCGAGTGGAAAGCAATCCGGCCGTCAATGGTGATTCATGGCCTCACAGATATAAACAACTATAACTCCGCTTCTATTCGTCGAATGCAAATCTGCGACATAGCAATTTGTAGCTTAAAACACGTCACATCGAACCACCTTGCGCCGATCTGCGACGAACTTGCATGGTTTCGTCAAACATCGATCGTTTCGAGTGGTAGGGAATCCGACCGTCAATGGTGATTCATGGCCTCACAGATGTAAACAACTATAACTCCGCTTCTATTCGTCGAATGCAAATCTGCGACATAGCAATTTGTAGCTTAAAACACGTCACATCGACCCACCTTGTGCCGATCTGCGACGAACTTGCATAGTTTCGTCAAACATCGATCGTTTCGAGTGGTAGGCAATCCGGCCGTCATTGGTGATTCATGGCCTCACAGATATAAACAACTATAACTCCGCTTCTATTCGTCGTATGCGAATCTGCGACCTAGCAATTTGTAGCTTAAAACACGCCCCAATGAACCACCTTATACCGATCTGCGACGAACTTGCATAGTTTCGTCAAACATCGATCGATTCTAGTGGAAAGCAATCCGGCCGTCAATGCTGATTCATGGCCAGACAGATATAAACAACTATAACTCCGCTTCTATTCGTCGAATGCAAATCTGCGACATAGCAATTTGTAGCTTAAAACACGCCCCAACGGACCACCTTATACCGATCTGCGACGAACTTGCATAGTTTTGTCAAACATCGATCGTTTCGAGTGGAAAGCAATCCGGCCGTCAATGGTGATTCATGGCCTCACAGATATAAACAACAATAACTCCGCTTCTATTCGTCGTATGCAAATCTGCGACATAGCAATTTGTAGCATAAAACACGCCCCAACGAACCACCTTATACCGATCTGCGACGAACTTGCATAGTTTTGTCAAACATCGATCGTTTCGAGTGGAAAGCAATCCGGCCGTCAATGGTGATTCATGGCCCCACAGATTTAAACAACAATAACTCCGCTTCTATTCGTCGTATGCGAATATGCGACATAGCAATTTGTAGCTTAAAACACGTCACATCGACCCACGTTGTGCCCATCTGCGACGAACTTGCATAGTTTCGTCAAACATCGATCGTTTCAAGTGGTAGGCAATCCGGCCGTCAATGGTGATTCATGGCCTCACAGATATAAACAACAATAACTCCGCTTCTATTCGTCGTATGCGAATATGCGACATAGCAATTTGTAGCTTAAAACACGTCACATCGACCCACCTTCGGCCGATCTGCGACGAACTTGCATGGTTTCGTCAAACGTCGATCGTTTCGAGTGGTAGGGAATCCGGCCGTCAATGGTGATTCATGGTCTCACAGATATAAACATCAATAACTCCGCTTCTATTCGTCGTATGCGAATCTGCGACATAGCAATTTGTAGCTTAAAACAAGACACATCGGCCCACCTCATGCCGATCTGCGACGTACTTGTATAGTTTCGTCAAACGTCGATCGATTCGAGTGGTAGGCAATCCGGTAGTCAATGGCGATTCATGGCCTCACAGATATAAAGAACTATAAGTCCGCTTCTATACGCCGTATGCGAATCTGCGACATAGCAATTTGTAGCTTAAAACACGCCCCAAACGAACCACCTTATACCGATCTGCGACGAACTTGCATAGTTTTGTCTAACATCGATCGTTTCGAGTGGAAAGCAATCCGGCCGTCAATGGTGATTCATGGCCTCACAGATTTAAACAACTATAACTCCGCTTCTATTCGTCGAATGCAAATCTGCGACATAGCAATTTGTAGCTTAAAACACGACACATCGACCCACCTTGTGCCGATCTGCGACGCACTTGCATAGTTTCGTCAAACATCGATCGTTTCGAGTGGTAGGCAATCCGGCCGTCATTGGTGATTCATGGCCTCACAGATATAAACAACAATAACTCCGCTTCTATTCGTCGTATTCAAATCTGCGACATAGCAATTTGTAGCATAAAACACGCCCCAACGAACCACCTTATACCGATCTGCGACGAACTTGCATAGTTTTGTCAAACATCGATCGTTTCGAGTGGAAAGCAATCCGGCCGTCAATGTTGATTCATGGCCTGACAGATATAAACAACTATAACTCCGCTTCTATTCGTCGTATGCGAATCTGCGACCTAGCAATTTGTAGCTTAAAACACGCCCCAATGAACCACCTTATACCGATCTGCGACGAACTTGCATAGTTTCGTCAAACATCGATCGATTCTAGTGGAAAGCAATCCGGCCGTCAATGGTGATTCATGGCCAGACAGATATAAACAACTATAACTCCGCTTCTATTCGTCGAATGCAAATCTGCGACATAGCAATTTGTAGCTTAAAACACGCCCCAACGGCCAACTTATACCGATCTGCGACGAACTTGCATAGTTTTGTCAAACATCGATCGTTTCGAGTGGAAAGCAATCCGGCCGTCAATGGTGATTCATGGCGTCACAGATATAAACAACAATAACTCCGCTTCTATTCGTCGTATGCGAATATGCGACATAGCAATTTGTAGCTTAAAACACGTCACATCGACCCACCTTCGGCCGATCTGCGACGAACTTGCATGGTTTCGTCAAACGTCGATCGTTTCGAGTGGTAGGGAATCCGGCCGTCAATGGTGATTCATGGTCTCACAGATATAAACATCAATAACTCCGCTTCTATTCGTCGTATGCGAATCTGCGACATAGCAATTTGTAGCTTAAAACAAGACACATCGGCCCACCTCATGCCGATCTGCGACGTACTTGTATAGTTTCGTCAAACGTCGATCGATTCGAGTGGTAGGCAATCCGGTAGTCAATGGCGATTCATGGCCTCACAGATATAAAGAACTATAAGTCCGCTTCTATACGCCGTATGCGAATCTGCGACATAGCAATTTGTAGCTTAAAACACGCCCCAACGAACCACCTTATACCGATGTGCGACGAACTTGCATAGTTTTGTCTAACATCGATCGTTTCGAGTGGAAAGCAATCCGGCCGTCAATGGTGATTCATGGCCTCACAGATTTAAACAACTATAACTCCGCTTCTATTCGTCGAATGCAAATCTGCGACATAGCAATTTGTAGCTTAAAACACGACACATCGACCCACCTTGTGCCGATCTGCGACGCACTTGCATAGTTTCGTCAAACATCGATCGTTTCGAGTGGTAGGCAATCCGGCCGTCATTGGTGATTCATGGCCTCACAGATATAAACAACAATAACTCCGCTTCTATTCGTCGTATTCAAATCTGCGACATAGCAATTTGTAGCTTAAAACACGCCCCAACGAACCACCTTATACCGATCTGCGACGAACTTGCATAGTTTTGTCTAACATCGATCGTTTCGAGTGGAAAGCAATCCGGCCGTCAATGGTGATTCATGGCCTCACAGATTTAAACAACTATAACTCCGCTTCTATTCGTCGAATGCAAATCTGCGACATAGCAATTTGTAGCTTAAAACACGACACATCGACCCACCTTGTGCCGATCTGCGACGCACTTGCATAGTTTCGTCAAACATCGATCGTTTTGAGTGGTAGGCAATCCGGCCGTCATTGGTGATTCATGGCCTCACAGATATAAACAACAATAACTCCGCTTCTATTCGTCGTATTCAAATCTGCGACATAGCAATTTGTAGCATAAAACACGCCCCAACGAACCACCTTATACCGATCTGCGACGAACTTGCATAGTTTTGTCAAACATCGATCGTTTCGAGTGGAAAGCAATCCGGCCGTCAATGGTGATTCATGGCCTCACAGATATAAACAACAATAACTCCGCTTCTATTCGTCGTATGCAAATCTGCGACGTAGCAATTTATAGCATAAAACACGCCCCAACGAACCACCTTATACCGATCTGCGACGAACTTGCATAGTTTTGTCAAACATCGATCGTTTCGAGTGGAAAGCAATCCGGCCGTCAATGGTGATTCATGGCCTCACAGATTTAAACAACAATAACTCCGCTTCTATTCGTCGTATGCGAATATGCGACATAGCAATTTGTAGCTTAAAACACGTCACATCGACCCACGTTGTGCCCATCTGCGACGAACTTGCATAGTTTCGTCAAACATCGATCGTTTCAAGTGGTAGGCAATCCGGCCGTCAATGGTGATTCATGGCCTCACAGATATAAACAACAATAACTCCGCTTCTATTCGTCGTATGCAAATCTGCGACATAGCAATTTGTAGCATAGAACACGCCCCAACGAACCACCTTATACCGATCTGCGACGAACTTGCATAGTTTCGTCCAACATCGATCGTTTCGAGTGGAAAGCAATCCGGCCGTCAATGGTGATTCATGGCCTCACAGATATAAACAACTATAACTCCGCTTCTATTCGTCGAATGCAAATCTGCGACATAGCAATTTGTAGCTTAAAACACGTCACATCGAACCACCTTGCGCCGATCTGCGACGAACTTGCATGGTTTCGTCAAACATCGATCGTTTCGAGTGGTAGGGAATCCGACCGTCAATGGTGATTCATGGCCTCACAGATGTAAACAACTATAACTCCGCTTCTATTCGTCGAATGCAAATCTGCGACATAGCAATTTGTAGCTTAAAACACGTCGCATCGACCCACCTTGTGCCGATCTGCGACGAACTTGCATAGTTTCGTCAAACATCGATCGTTTCGAGTGGTAGGCAATCCGGCCGTCATTGGTGATTCATGGCCTCACAGATATAAACAACTATAACTCCGCTTCTATTCGTCGTATGCGAATCTGCGACCTAGCAATTTGTAGCTTAAAACACGCCCCAATGAACCACCTTATACCGATCTGCGACGAACTTGCATAGTTTCGTCAAACATCGATCGATTCTAGTGGAAAGCAATCCGGCCGTCAATGGTGATTCATGGCCAGACAGATATAAACAACTATAACAACGCTTCTATTCGTCGAATGCAAATCTGCGACATAGCAATTTGTAGCTTAAAACACGCCCCAACGGACCACCTTATACCGATCTGCGACGAACTTGCATAGTTTTGTCAAACATCGATCGTTTCGAGTGGAAAGCAATCCGGCCGTCAATGGTGATTCATGGCCTCACAGATATAAACAACAATAACTCCGCTTCTATTCGTCGTATGCAAATCTGCGACATAGCAATTTGTAGCATAAAACACGCCCCAATGAACCACCTTATACCGATCTGCGACGAACTTGCATAGTTTCGTCAAACATCGATCGATTCTAGTGGAAAGCAATCCGGCCGTCAATGGTGGTTCATGGCCAGACAGATATAAACAACTATAACTCCGCTTCTATTCGTCGAATGCAAATCTGCGACATAGCAATTTGTAGATTAAAACACGCCCCAACGGACCACCTTATACCGATCTGCGACGAACTTGCATAGTTTTGTCAAACATCGATCGTTTCGAGTGGAAAGCAATCCGGCCGTCAATGGTGATTCATGGCCTCACAGATATAAACAACAATAACACCGCTTCTATTCGTCGTATGCAAATCTGCGACATAGCAATTTGTAGCATAAAACACGCCACAACGAACCACCTTATACCGATCTGCGACGAACTTGCATAGTTTTGTCAAACATCGATCGTTTCGAGTGGAAAGCAATCCGGCCGTCAATGGTGATTCATGGCCTCACAGATTTAAACAACAATAACTCCGCTTCTATTCGTCGTATGCAAATATGCGACATAGCAATTTGTAGCTTAAAACACGTCACATCGACCCACGTTGTGCCCATCTGCGACGAACTTGCATAGTTTCGTCAAACATCGATCGTTTCAAGTGGTAGGCAATCCGGCCGTCAATGGTGATTCATGGCCTCACAGATATAAACAACAACAACTCCGCTTCTATTCGTCGTATGCAAATCTGCGACATAGCAATTTGTAGCATAGAACACGCCCCAACGAACCACCTTATACCGATCTGCGACGAACTTGCATAGTTTCGTCCAACATCGATCGTTTCGAGTGGAAAGCAATCCGGCCGTCAATGGTGATTCATGGCCTCACAGATATAAACAACTATAACTCCGCTTCTATTCGTCGAATGCAAATCTGCGACATAGCAATTTGTAGCTTAAAACACGTCACATCGAACCACCTTGCGCCGATCTGCGACGAACTTGCATGGTTTCGTCAAACATCGATCGTTTCGAGTGGAAAGCAATCCGGCCGTCAATGGTGATTCATGGCCTCACAGATTTAAACAACTATAACTCCGCTACTATTCGTCGTATGCAAATATGCGACATAGCAATTTGTAGCTTAAAACACGCCCCAACGAACCACCTTATACCGATCTGCGACGAACTTGCATAGTTTCGTCAAACATCGATCGTTTCGAGTGGAAAGCAATCCGGCCGTCAATGGTGATTCATGGCCTCAAAGATATAAACAACAATAACTCCGCTTCTATTTGTCGTATGCAAATCTGCGACATAGCAATTTGTAGCTTAAAACACGTCACATCGACCCACCTTGTGCCGATCTGCGACGAACTTGCATGGTTTCGTCAAACGTCGATCGTTTCGAGTGGTAGGGAATCCGGCCGTCAATGGTGATTCATGGCCTCACAGATATAAACCACAATAACTCCGCTTCTATTCGTCGTATGCGAATATGCGACATAGCAATTTGTAGCTTAAAACACGTCACATCGACCCACGTTGTGCCCATCTGCGACGAACTTGCATAGTTTCGTCAAACATCGATCGTTTCAAGTGGTAGGCAATCCGGCCGTCAATGGTGATTCATGGCCTCACAGGTATAAACAACAATAACTCCGCTTCTATTCGTCGTATGCAAATCTGCGACATAGCAATTTGTAGCATAGAACACGCCCCAACGAACCACCTTATACCGATCTGCGACGAACTTGCATAGTTTCGTCCAACATCGATCGTTTCGAGTGGAAAGCAATCCGGCCGTCAATGGTGATTCATGGCCTCACAGATATAAACAACTATAACTCCGCTTCTATTCGTCGAATGCAAATCTGCGACATAGCAATTTGTAGCTTAAAACACGTCACATCGAACCACCTTGCGCCGATCTGCGACGAACTTGCATGGTTTCGTCAAACATCGATCGTTTCGAGTGGTAGGGAATCCGACCGTCAATGGTGATTCATGGCCTCACAGATGTAAACAACTATAACTCCGCTTCTATTCGTCGAATGCAAATCTGCGACATAGCAATTTGTAGCTTAAAACACGTCGCATCGACCCACCTTGTGCCGATCTGCGACGAACTTGCATAGTTTCGTCAAACATCGATCGTTTCGAGTGGTAGGCAATCCGGCCGTCATTGGTGATTCATGGCCTCACAGATATAAACAACTATAACTCCGCTTCTATTCGTCGTATGCGAATCTGCGACCTAGCAATTTGTAGCTTAAAACACGCCCCAATGAACCACCTTATACCGATCTGCGACGAACTTGCATAGTTTCGTCAAACATCGATCGATTCTAGTGGAAAGCAATCCGGCCGTCAATGGTGATTCATGGCCAGACAGATATAAACAACTATAACTCCGCTTCTATTCGTCGAATGCAAATCTGCGACATAGCAATTTGTAGCTTAAAACACGCCCCAACGGACCACCTTATACCGATCTGCGACGAACTTGCATAGTTTTGTCAAACATCGATCGTTTCGAGTGGAAAGCAATCCGGCCGTCAATGGTGATTCATGGCCTCACAGATATAAACAACAATAACTCCGCTTCTATTCGTCGTATGCAAATCTGCGACATAGCAATTTGTAGCATAAAACACGCCCCAATGAACCACCTTATACCGATCTGCGACGAACTTGCATAGTTTCGTCAAACATCGATCGATTCTAGTGGAAAGCAATCCGGCCGTCAATGGTGGTTCATGGCCAGACAGATATAAACAACTATAACTCCGCTTCTATTCGTCGTATGCGAATCTGCGACCTAGCAATTTGTAGCTTAAAACACGCCCCAATGAACCACCTTATACCGATCTGCGACGAACTTGCATAGTTTCGTCAAACATCGATCGATTCTAGTGGAAAGCAATCCGGCCGTCAATGGTGATTCATGGCCAGACAGATATAAACAACTATAACTCCGCTTCTATTCGTCGAATGCAAATCTGCGACATAGCAATTTGTAGCATAAAACACGCCCCAACGAACCACCTTATCCCGATCTGCGACGAACTTGCATAGTTTTGTCAAACATCGATCGTTTCGAGTGGAAAGCAATCCGGCCGTCAATGGTGATTCATGGCCTCACAGATTTAAACAACAATAACTCCGCTTCTATTCGTCGTATGCGAATATGCGACATAGCAATTTGTAGCTTAAAACACGTCACATCGACCCACGTTGTGCCCATCTGCGACGAACTTGCATAGTTTCGTCAAACATCGATCGTTTCAAGTGGTAGGCAATCCGGCCGTCAATGGTGATTCATGGCCTCACAGATATAAACAACAATAACTCCGCTTCTATTCGTCGTATGCGAATATGCGACATAGCAATTTGTAGCTTAAAACACGTCACATCGACCCACCTTCGGCCGATCTGCGACGAACTTGCATGGTTTCGTCAAACGTCGATCGTTTCGAGTGGTAGGGAATCCGGCCGTCAATGGTGATTCATGGTCTCACAGATATAAACATCAATAACTCCGCTTCTATTCGTCGTATGCGAATCTGCGACATAGCAATTTGTAGCTTAAAACAAGACACATCGGCCCACCTCATGCCGATCTGCGACGTACTTGTATAGTTTCGTCAAACGTCGATCGATTCGAGTGGTAGGCAATCCGGTAGTCAATGGCGATTCATGGCCTCACAGATATAAAGAACTATAAGTCCGCTTCTATACGCCGTATGCGAATCTGCGACATAGCAATTTGTAGCTTAAAACACGCCCCAACGAACCACCTTATACCGATCTGCGACGAACTTGCATAGTTTTGTCTAACATCGATCGTTTCGAGTGGAAAGCAATCCGGCCGTCAATGGTGATTCATGGCCTCACAGATTTAAACAACTATAACTCCGCTTCTATTCGTCGAATGCAAATCTGCGACATAGCAATTTGTAGCTTAAAACACGACACATCGACCCACCTTGTGCCGATCTGCGACGCACTTGCATAGTTTCGTCAAACATCGATCGTTTCGAGTGGTAGGCAATCCGGCCGTCATTGGTGATTCATGGCCTCACAGATATAAACAACAATAACTCCGCTTCTATTCGTCGTATTCAAATCTGCGACATAGCAATTTGTAGCATAAAACACGCCCCAACGAACCACCTTATACCGATCTGCGACGAACTTGCATAGTTTTGTCAAACATCGATCGTTTCGAGTGGAAAGCAATCCGGCCGCCAATGTTGATTCATGGCCTGACAGATATAAACAACTATAACTCCGCTTCTATTCGTCGAATGCAAATCTGCGACATAGCAATTTGTAGCTTAAAACACGCCCCAACGAACCACCTTATACCGATCTGCGACGAACTTGCATAGTTTTGTCAAACATCGATCGTTTCGAGTGGAAAGCAATCCGGCCGTCAATGGTGATTCATGGCCTCACAGATATAAACAACAATAACTCCGCTTCTATTCGTCGTATGCAAATCTGCGACGTAGCAATTTGTAGCATAAAACACGCCCCAACGAACCACCTTATACCGATCTGCGACGAACTTGCATAGTTTTGTCAAACATCGATCGTTTCGAGTGGAAAGCAATCCGGCCGTCAATGGTGATTCATGGCCTCACAGATTTAAACAACAATAACTCCGCTTCTATTCGTCGTATGCGAATATGCGACATAGCAATTTGTAGCTTAAAACACGTCACATCGACCCACGTTGTGCCCATCTGCGACGAACTTGCATAGTTTCGTCAAACATCGATCGTTTCAAGTGGTAGGCAATCCGGCCGTCAATGGTGATTCATGGCCTCACAGATATAAACAACAATAACTCCGCTTCTATTCGTCGTATGCAAATCTGCGACATAGCAATTTGTAGCATAGAACACGCCCCAACGAACCACCTTATACCGATCTGCGACGAACTTGCATAGTTTCGTCAAACATCGATCGTTTCGAGTGGTAGGGAATCCGACCGTCAATGGTGATTCATGGCCTCACAGATGTAAACAACTATAACTCCGCTTCTATTCGTCGAATGCAAATCTGCGACATAGCAATTTGTAGCTTAAAACACGTCGCATCGACCCACCTTGTGCCGATCTGCGACGAACTTGCATAGTTTCGTCAAACATCGATCGTTTCGAGTGGTAGGCAATCCGGCCGTCATTGGTGATTCATGGCCTCACAGATATAAACAACTATAACTCCGCTTCTATTCGTCGTATGCGAATCTGCGACCTAGCAATTTGTAGCTTAAAACACGCCCCAATGAACCACCTTATACCGATCTGCGACGAACTTGCATAGTTTCGTCAAACATCGATCGATTCTAGTGGAAAGCAATCCGGCCGTCAATGGTGATTCATGGCCAGACAGATATAAACAACTATAACTCCGCTTCTATTCGTCGAATGCAAATCTGCGACATAGCAATTTGTAGCTTAAAACACGCCCCAACGGACCACCTTATACCGATCTGCGACGAACTTGCATAGTTTTGTCAAACATCGATCGTTTCGAGTGGAAAGCAATCCGGCCGTCAATGGTGATTCATGGCCTCACAGATATAAACAACAATAACTCCGCTTCTATTCGTCGTATGCAAATCTGCGACATAGCAATTTGTAGCATAAAACACGCCCCAATGAACCACCTTATACCGATCTGCGACGAACTTGCATAGTTTCGTCAAACATCGATCGATTCTAGTGGAAAGCAATCCGGCCGTCAATGGTGGTTCATGGCCAGACAGATATAAACAACTATAACTCCGCTTCTATTCGTCGAATGCAAATCTGCGACATAGCAATTTGTAGCTTAAAACACGCCCCAACGGACCACCTTATACCGATCTGCGACGAACTTGCATAGTTTTGTCAAACATCGATCGTTTCGAGTGGAAAGCAATCCGGCCGTCAATGGTGATTCATGGCCTCACAGATATAAACAACAATAACACCGCTTCTATTCGTCGTATGCAAATCTGCGACATAGCAATTTGTAGCATAAAACACGCCACAACGAACCACCTTATACCGATCTGCGACGAACTTGCATAGTTTTGTCAAACATCGATCGTTTCGAGTGGAAAGCAATCCGGCCGTCAATGGTGATTCATGGCCTCACAGATTTAAACAACAATAACTCCGCTTCTATTCGTCGTATGCAAATATGCGACATAGCAATTTGTAGCTTAAAACACGTCACATCGACCCACGTTGTGCCCATCTGCGACGAACTTGCATAGTTTCGTCAAACATCGATCGTTTCAAGTGGTAGGCAATCCGGCCGTCAATGGTGATTCATGGCCTCACAGATATAAACAACAATAAGTCCGCTTCTATTCGTCGTATGCAAATCTGCGACATAGCAATTTGTAGCATAGAACACGCCCCAACGAACCACCTTATACCGATCTGCGACGAACTTGCATAGTTTTGTCAAACATCGATCGTTTCGAGTGGAAAGCAATCCGGCCGTCAATGGTGATTCATGGCCTCACAGATTTAAACAACAATAACTCCGCTTCTATTCGTCGTATGCGAATATGCGACATAGCAATTTGTAGCTTAAAACACGTCACATCGACCCACGTTGTGCCCATCTGCGACGAACTTGCATAGTTTCGTCAAACATCGATCGTTTCAAGTGGTAGGCAATCCGGCCGTCAATGGTGATTCATGGCCTCACAGATATAAACAACAATAACTCCGCTTCTATTCGTCGTATGCAAATCTGCGACATAGCAATTTGTAGCATAGAACACGCCCCAACGAACCACCTTATACCGATCTGCGACGAACTTGCATAGTTTCGTCCAACATCGATCGTTTCGAGTGGAAAGCAATCCGGCCGTCAATGGTGATTCATGGCCTCACAGATATAAACAACTATAACTCCGCTTCTATTCGTCGAATGCAAATCTGCGACATAGCAATTTGTAGCTTAAAACACGTCACATCGAACCACCTTGCGCCGATCTGCGACGAACTTGCATGGTTTCGTCAAACATCGATCGTTTCGAGTGGTAGGGAATCCGACCGTCAATGGTGATTCATGGCCTCACAGATGTAAACAACTATAACTCCGCTTCTATTCGTCGAATGCAAATCTGCGACATAGCAATTTGTAGCTTAAAACACGTCGCATCGACCCACCTTGTGCCGATCTGCGACGAACTTGCATAGTTTCGTCAAACATCGATCGTTTCGAGTGGTAGGCAATCCGGCCGTCATTGGTGATTCATGGCCTCACAGATATAAACAACTATAACTCCGCTTCTATTCGTCGTATGCGAATCTGCGACCTAGCAATTTGTAGCATAAAACACGCCCCAATGAACCACCTTATACCGATCTGCGACGAACTTGCATAGTTTCGTCAAACATCGATCGATTCTAGTGGAAAGCAATCCGGCCGTCAATGGTGATTCATGGCCAGACAGATATAAACAACTATAACTCCGCTTCTATTCGTCGAATGCAAATCTGCGACATAGCAATTTGTAGCTTAAAACACGCCCCAACGGACCACCTTATACCGATCTGCGACGAACTTGCATAGTTTTGTCAAACATCGATCGTTTCGAGTGGAAAGCAATCCGGCCGTCAATGGTGATTCATGGCCTCACAGATATAAACAACAATAACTCCGCTTCTATTCGTCGTATGCAAATCTGCGACATAGCAATTTGTAGCATAAAACACGCCCCAATGAACCACCTTATACCGATCTGCGACGAACTTGCATAGTTTCGTCAAACATCGATCGATTCTAGTGGAAAGCAATCCGGCCGTCAATGGTGGTTCATGGCCAGACAGATATAAACAACTATAACTCCGCTTCTATTCGTCGAATGCAAATCTGCGACATAGCAATTTGTAGCTTAAAACACGCCCCAACGGACCACCTTATACCGATCTGCGACGAACTTGCATAGTTTTGTCAAACATCGATCGTTTCGAGTGGAAAGCAATCCGGCCGTCAATGGTGATTCATGGCCTCACAGATATAAACAACAATAACACCGCTTCTATTCGTCGTATGCAAATCTGCGACATAGCAATTTGTAGCATAAAACACGCCACAACGAACCACCTTATACCGATCTGCGACGAACTTGCATAGTTTTGTCAAACATCGATCGTTTCGAGTGGAAAGCAATCCGGCCGTCAATGGTGATTCATGGCCTCACAGATATAAACAACAATAACTCCGCTTCTATTCGTCGTATGCAAATATGCGACATAGCAATTTGTAGCTTAAAACACGTCACATCGACCCACGTTGTGCCCATCTGCGACGAACTTGCATAGTTTCGTCAAACATCGATCGTTTCAAGTGGTAGGCAATCCGGCCGTCAATGGTGATTCATGGCCTCACAGATATAAACAACAATAACTCCGCTTCTATTCGTCGTATGCAAATCTGCGACATAGCAATTTGTAGCATAGAACACGCCCCAACGAACCACCTTATACCGATCTGCGACGAACTTGCATAGTTTCGTCCAACATCGATCGTTTCGAGTGGAAAGCAATCCGGCCGTCAATGGTGATTCATGGCCTCACAGATATAAACAACTATAACTCCGCTTCTATTCGTCGAATGCAAATCTGCGACATAGCAATTTGTAGCTTAAAACACGTCACATCGAACCACCTTGCGCCGATCTGCGACGAACTTGCATGGTTTCGTCAAACATCGATCGTTTCGAGTGGAAAGCAATCCGGCCGTCAATGGTGATTCATGGCCTCACAGATTTAAACAACTATAACTCCGCTACTATTCGTCGTATGCAAATATGCGACATAGCAATTTGTAGCTTAAAACACGCCCCAACGAACCACCTTATACCGATCTGCGACGAACTTGCATAGTTTCGTCAAACATCGATCGTTTCGAGTGGAAAGCAATCCGGCCGTCAATGGTGATTCATGGCCTCAAAGATATAAACAACAATAACTCCGCTTCTATTTGTCGTATGCAAATCTGCGACATAGCAATTTGTAGCTTAAAACACGTCACATCGACCCACCTTGTGCCGATCTGCGACGAACTTGCATGGTTTCGTCAAACGTCGATCGTTTCGAGTGGTAGGGAATCCGGCCGTCAATGGTGATTCATGGCCTCACAGATATAAACCACAATAACTCCGCTTCTATTCGTCGTATGCGAATATGCGACATAGCAATTTGTAGCTTAAAACACGTCACATCGACCCACGTTGTGCCCATCTGCGACGAACTTGCATAGTTTCGTCAAACATCGATCGTTTCAAGTGGTAGGCAATCCGGCCGTCAATGGTGATTCATGGCCTCACAGGTATAAACAACAATAACTCCGCTTCTATTCGTCGTATGCAAATCTGCGACATAGCAATTTGTAGCATAGAACACGCCCCAACGAACCACCTTATACCGATCTGCGACGAACTTGCATAGTTTCGTCCAACATCGATCGTTTCGAGTGGAAAGCAATCCGGCCGTCAATGGTGATTCATGGCCTCACAGATATAAACAACTATAACTCCGCTTCTATTCGTCGAATGCAAATCTGCGACATAGCAATTTGTAGCTTAAAACACGTCACATCGAACCACCTTGCGCCGATCTGCGACGAACTTGCATGGTTTCGTCAAACATCGATCGTTTCGAGTGGTAGGGAATCCGACCGTCAATGGTGATTCATGGCCTCACAGATGTAAACAACTATAACTCCGCTTCTATTCGTCGAATGCAAATCTGCGACATAGCAATTTGTAGCTTAAAACACGTCGCATCGACCCACCTTGTGCCGATCTGCGACGAACTTGCATAGTTTCGTCAAACATCGATCGTTTCGAGTGGTAGGCAATCCGGCCGTCATTGGTGATTCATGGCCTCACAGATATAAACAACTATAACTCCGCTTCTATTCGTCGTATGCGAATCTGCGACCTAGCAATTTGTAGCTTAAAACACGCCCCAATGAACCACCTTATACCGATCTGCGACGAACTTGCATAGTTTCGTCAAACATCGATCGATTCTAGTGGAAAGCAATCCGGCCGTCAATGGTGATTCATGGCCAGACAGATATAAACAACTATAACTCCGCTTCTATTCGTCGAATGCAAATCTGCGACATAGCAATTTGTAGCTTAAAACACGCCCCAACGGACCACCTTATACCGATCTGCGACGAACTTGCATAGTTTTGTCAAACATCGATCGTTTCGAGTGGAAAGCAATCCGGCCGTCAATGGTGATTCATGGCCTCACAGATATAAACAACAATAACTCCGCTTCTATTCGTCGTATGCAAATCTGCGACATAGCAATTTGTAGCATAAAACACGTCACATCGACCCACGTTGTGCCCATCTGCGACGAACTTGCATAGTTTCGTCAAACATCGATCGTTTCAAGTGGTAGGCAATCCGGCCGTCAATGGTGATTCATGGCCTCACAGATATAAACAACAATAACTCCGCTTCTATTCGTCGTATGCAAATCTGCGACATAGCAATTTGTAGCATAGAACACGCCCCAACGAACCACCTTATACCGATCTGCGACGAACTTGCATAGTTTCGTCCAACATCGATCGTTTCGAGTGGAAAGCAATCCGGCCGTCAATGGTGATTCATGGCCTCACAGATATAAACAACTATAACTCCGCTTCTATTCGTCGAATGCAAATCTGCGACATAGCAATTTGTAGCTTAAAACACGTCACATCGAACCACCTTGCGCCGATCTGCGACGAACTTGCATGGTTTCGTCAAACATCGATCGTTTCGAGTGGAAAGCAATCCGGCCGTCAATGGTGATTCATGGCCTCACAGATTTAAACAACTATAACTCCGCTACTATTCGTCGTATGCAAATATGCGACATAGCAATTTGTAGCTTAAAACACGCCCCAACGAACCACCTTATACCGATCTGCGACGAACTTGCATAGTTTCGTCAAACATCGATCGTTTCGAGTGGAAAGCAATCCGGCCGTCAATGGTGATTCATGGCCTCAAAGATATAAACAACAATAACTCCGCTTCTATTTGTCGTATGCAAATCTGCGACATAGCAATTTGTAGCTTAAAACACGTCACATCGACCCACCTTGTGCCGATCTGCGACGAACTTGCATGGTTTCGTCAAACGTCGATCGTTTCGAGTGGTAGGGAATCCGGCCGTCAATGGTGATTCATGGCCTCACAGATATAAACAACAATAACTCCGCTTCTATTCGTCGTATGCGAATATGCGACATAGCAATTTGTAGCTTAAAACACGTCACATCGACCCACGTTGTGCCCATCTGCGACGAACTTGCATAGTTTCGTCAAACATCGATCGTTTCAAGTGGTAGGCAATCCGGCCGTCAATGGTGATTCATGGCCTCACAGGTATAAACAACAATAACTCCGCTTCTATTCGTCGTATGCAAATCTGCGACATAGCAATTTGTAGCATAGAACACGCCCCAACGAACCACCTTATACCGATCTGCGACGAACTTGCATAGTTTCGTCCAACATCGATCGTTTCGAGTGGAAAGCAATCCGGCCGTCAATGGTGATTCATGGCCTCACAGATATAAACAACTATAACTCCGCTTCTATTCGTCGAATGCAAATCTGCGACATAGCAATTTGTAGCTTAAAACACGTCACATCGAACCACCTTGCGCCGATCTGCGACGAACTTGCATGGTTTCGTCAAACATCGATCGTTTCGAGTGGTAGGGAATCCGACCGTCAATGGTGATTCATGGCCTCACAGATGTAAACAACTATAACTCCGCTTCTATTCGTCGAATGCAAATCTGCGACATAGCAATTTGTAGCTTAAAACACGTCGCATCGACCCACCTTGTGCCGATCTGCGACGAACTTGCATAGTTTCGTCAAACATCGATCGTTTCGAGTGGTAGGCAATCCGGCCGTCATTGGTGATTCATGGCCTCACAGATATAAACAACTATAACTCCGCTTCTATTCGTCGTATGCGAATCTGCGACCTAGCAATTTGTAGCTTAAAACACGCCCCAATGAACCACCTTATACCGATCTGCGACGAACTTGCATAGTTTCGTCAAACATCGATCGATTCTAGTGGAAAGCAATCCGGCCGTCAATGGTGATTCATGGCCAGACAGATATAAACAACTATAACTCCGCTTCTATTCGTCGAATGCAAATCTGCGACATAGCAATTTGTAGCTTAAAACACGCCCCAACGGACCACCTTATACCGATCTGCGACGAACTTGCATAGTTTTGTCAAACATCGATCGTTTCGAGTGGAAAGCAATCCGGCCGTCAATGGTGATTCATGGCCTCACAGATATAAACAACAATAACTCCGCTTCTATTCGTCGTATGCAAATCTGCGACATAGCAATTTGTAGCATAAAACACGCCCCAATGAACCACCTTATACCGATCTGCGAGGAACTTGCATAGTTTCGTCAAACATCGATCGATTCTAGTGGAAAGCAATCCGGCCGTCAATGGTGATTCATGGCCTCACAGATATAAACAACAATAACTCCGCTTCTATTCGTCGTATGCAAATCTGCGACATAGCAATTTGTAGCATAGAACACGCCCCAACGAACCACCTTATACCGATCTGCGACGAACTTGCATAGTTTCGTCCAACATCGATCGTTTCGAGTGGAAAGCAATCCGGCCGTCAATGGTGATTCATGGCCTCACAGATATAAACAACTATAACTCCGCTTCTATTCGTCGAATGCAAATCTGCGACATAGCAATTTGTAGCTTAAAACACGTCACATCGAACCACCTTGCGCCGATCTGCGACGAACTTGCATGGTTTCGTCAAACATCGATCGTTTCGAGTGGAAAGCAATCCGGCCGTCAATGGTGATTCATGGCCTCACAGATATAAACAACTATAACTCCGCTACTATTCGTCGTATGCAAATATGCGACATAGCAATTTGTAGCTTAAAACACGCCCCAACGAACCACCTTATACCGATCTGCGACGAACTTGCATAGTTTCGTCAAACATCGATCGTTTCGAGTGGAAAGCAATCCGGCCGTCAATGGTGATTCATGGCCTCAAAGATATAAACAACAATAACTCCGCTTCTATTCGTCGTATGCAAATCTGCGACATAGCAATTTGTAGCTTAAAACACGTCACATCGACCCACCTTGTGCCGATCTGCGACGAACTTGCATGGTTTCGTCAAACGTCGATCGTTTCGAGTGGTAGGGAATCCGGCCGTCAATGGTGATTCATGGCCTCACAGATATAAACCACAATAACTCCGCTTCTATTCGTCGTATGCGAATCTGCGACATAGCAATTTGTAGCTTAAAACGCGCCCTAACGAACCACCTTATACCGATCTGCGACGAACTTGCATAGTTTTGTCAAACATCGATCGTTTCGAGTGGAAAGCAATCCGGCCGTCAATGGTGATTCATGACCTGACAGATATAAACAATTATAACTCCGCTTCTATTCGTCGAATGCAAATCTGCGACATAGCAATTTGTAGCTTAAAACACGTCACATCGACCCACCTTGTGCCGATGTGCGACGAACTTGCATAGTTTCGTCAAACGTCGATCGTTTCGAGTGGTAGGGAATCCGGCCGTCAATGGTGATTCATGGCCTGACAGATATAAACAACTATAACTCCGCTTCTATTCGTCGAATGCAAATCTGCGACATAGCAATTTTTAGCTTAAAACACGTCACATCGACCCACCTTGTGCCGATCTGCGACGAACTTGCATAGTTTCGTCAAACATCGATCGTTTCGAGTGGAAAGCAATCCGGCCGTCAATGGTGATTCATGGCCTGACAGATATAAACAATTATAACTCCGCTTCTATTCGTCGAATGCAAATCTGCGACATAGCAATTTGTAGCTTAAAACACGTCACATCGAACCACCTTGTGCCGATCTGCGACGAACTTGCATAGTTTCGTCAAACATCGATCGTTTCGAGTGGTAGGCAATCCGGCCGTCAATGGTGATTCATGGCCTCACAGATATAAACAACAATAACTCCGCTTCTATTCGTCGTATGCGAATATGCGACATAGCAATTTGTAGCTTAAAACACGTCACATCGACCCACCTTCTGCCGATCTGCGACGAACTTGCATGGTTTCGTCAAACGTCGATCGTTTCGAGTGGTAGGGAATCCGGCCGTCAATGGTGATTCACGGCCTCACAGATATAAACAACTATAACTCCGCTTCTATTCGTCGAATGCAAATCTGCGACATAGCAATTTGTAGCTGAAAACACGTCATATCGACCCACCTTGTGCCGATCTGCGACGAACTTGCATAGTTTCGTCAAACATCGATCGTTTCGAGTGGTAGGCAATCCGGCCGTCAATGGTGATTCATGGCCTCACAGATAGAAACAACAATAACTCCGCTTCTATTCGTCATATGCAAATCTGCGACATAGCAATTTGTAGCTGAAAACACGTCATATCGACACACCTTGTGCCGATCTGCGACGAACTTGCATAGTTTTGTCAAACATCGATCGTTTCGAGTGGTAGGGAATCCGGCCGTCAATGGTGATTCATGGCCTGACAGATATAAACAACTATAACTCCGCTTCTATTCGTCGAATGCAAATCTGCGACATAGCAATTTTTAGCTTAAAACACGTCACATCGACCCACCTTGTGCCGATCTGCGACGAACCTGCATAGTTTCGTCAAACATCGATCTTTTCGAGTGGAAAGCAATCCGGCCGTCAATGGTGATTCATGGCCTGACAGATATAAACAATTATAACTCCGCTTCTATTCGTCGAATGCAAATCTGCGACATAGCAATTTGTAGCTTAAAACACGTCACATCGAACCACCTTGTGCCGATCTGCGACGAACTTGCATAGTTTCGTCAAACATCGATCGTTTCGAGTGGTAGGCAATCCGGCCGTCAATGGTGATTCATGGCCTCACAGATATAAACAACAATAACTCCGCTTCTATTCGTCGTATGCGAATATGCGACATAGCAATTTGTAGCTTAAAACACGTCACATCGACCCACCTTCTGCCGATCTGCTTCGAACTTGCATGGTTTCGTCAAACGTCAATCGTTTCGAGTGGTAGGGAATCCGGCCGTCAATGGTGATTCACGGCCTCACAGATATAAACAACTATAACTCCGCTTCTATTCGTCGAATGCAAATCTGCGACATAGCAATTTGTAGCTGAAAACACGTCATATCGACCCACCTTGTGCCGATCTGCGACGAACTTGCATAGTTTCGTCAAACATCGATCGTTTCGAGTGGTAGGCAATCCGGCCGTCAATGGTGATTCATGGCCTCACAGATAGAAACAACAATAACTCCGCTTCTATTCGTCATATGCAAATCTGCGACATAGCAATTTGTAGCTTAAAACACGTCACATCGACCCACCTTGTGCCGATGTGCGACGAACTTGCATAGTTTCGTCAAACGTCGATCGTTTCGAGTGGTAGGGAATCCGGCCGTCAATGGTGATTCATGGCCTGACAGATATAAACAACTATAACTCCGCTTCTATTCGTCGAATGCAAATCTGCGACATAGCAATTTTTAGCTTAAAACACGTCACATCGACCCACCTTGTGCCGATCTGCGACGAACTTGCATGGTTTCGTCAAACGTCGATCGTTTCGAGTGGTAGGGAATCCGGCCGTCAATGGTGATTCATGGCCTCACAGATATAAACAACTATAACTCCGCTTCTATTCGTCGTATGCGAATATGCGACATAGCAATTTGTATCTTAAAACACGTCACATCGACCCACCTTCTGCCGATCTGCGACGAACTTGCATGGTTTCGTCAAACGTCGATCGCTTCGAGTGGTAGGGAATCCGGCCGTCAATGGTGATTCATGGCCTCACAGATGTAAACAAATATAACTCCGCTTCTATTCGTCTAATGCAAATCTGCGACATAGCAATTTGTAGCTTAAAACACGTCACATCGACCCACCTTGTGCCGATCTGCGACGACGTTGCATAGTTTCGTCAAACATCGATCGTTTCGAGTGGTAGGCTATCCGGCCGTCATTGGTGGTTCATGGCCTCACAGGTATAAACAACAATAACTCCGCTTCTATTCGTCGTATGCAAATCTGCGACATAGCAATTTGTAGCATAAAACACGCCCCAACGATCCACCTTATACCGATCTGCGACGAACTTGCATAGTTTTGTCAAACATCGATCGTTTCGAGTGGAAAGCAATCCGGCCGTCAATGGTGATTCATGACCTGACAGATATAAACAATTATAACTCCGCTTCTATTCGTCGAATGCAAATCTGCGACATAGCAATTTGTAGCTTAAAACACGTTACATCGACCCACCTTGTGCCGATCTGCGACGAACTTGCATAGTTTCGTCAAACATCGATCGTTTCGAGTGGTAGGCAATCCGGCCGTCAATGGTGATTCATGGCCTCACAGATATAAACAACAATAACTCCGCTTCTATTCGTCGTATGCAAATCTGCGACATAGCAATTTGTAGCATAAAACACGCCCCAACGAACCACCTTATACAGATCTGCGACGAACTTGCATAGTTTCGTCAAACATCGATCGTTTCGAGTGGAAAGCAATCCGGCCGTCAATGGTGATTCATGACCTGACAGATATAAACAATTATAACTCCGCTTCTATTCGTCGAATGCAAATCTGCGACATAGCAATTTGTAGCTTAAAACACGTTACATCGACCCACCTTGTGCCGATCTGCGACGAACTTGCATAGTTTCGTCAAACATCGATCGTTTCGAGTGGTAGGCAATCCGGCCGTCAATGGTGATTCATGGCCTCACAGATATAAACAACAATAACTCCGCTTCTATTCGTCGTATGCAAATCTGCGACATAGCAATTTGTAGCATAAAACACGCCCCAACGAACCACCTTATACAGATCTGCGACGAACTTGCATAGTTTCGTCAAACATCGATCGTTTCGAGTGGAAAGCAATCCGGCCGTCAATGGTGATTCATGGCCTGACAGATATAAACAACAATAACTCCGCTTCTATTCGTCGTATGCGAATCTGCGACCTAGCAATTTGTAGCATAAAACACGGCCCAACGACCCACCTTATACCGATCTGCGACGAATTTGCATAGTTTCGTCCAACATCGATCGTTTCGAGTGGAAAGCAATCCGGCCGTCAATTGTGATTCATGGCCTCACAGATATAAACAACTATAACTCCGCTTCTATTCGTCGAATGCAAATCTGCGACATAGCAATTTGTAGCTTAAAACACGTCACATCGACCCACCTTGTGCCGATCTGCGACGAACTTGCATGGTTTCGTCAAACGTCGATCGTTTCGAGTGGTAGGGAATCCGGCCGTCAATGGTGATTCATGGCCTCACAGATATAAACAACTATAACTCCGCTTCTATTCGTCGAATGCAAATCTGCGACATAGCAATTTGTAGCTTAAAACACGACACATCGACCCACCTTGTGCCGATCTGCGACGAACTTGCATAGTTTCGTCAAACATCGATCGTTTCGAGTGGTAGGCAATCCGGCCGTCATTGTTGATTCATGGCCTCACAGATATAAACAACAAAAACTCCGCTTCTATTCGTCGTATGCAAATCTGCGACATAGCAATTTGTAGCATAAAACACGCCCCAACGATCCACCTTATACCGATCTGCGACGAACTTGCATAGTTTTGTCAAACATCGATCGTTTCGAGTGGAAAGCAATCCGGCCGTCAATGGTGATTCATGACCTGACAGATATAAACAATTATAACTCCGCTTCTATTCGTCGAATGCAAATCTGCGACATAGCAATTTGTAGCTTAAAACACGTTACATCGACCCACCTTGTGCCGATCTGCGACGAACTTGCATAGTTTCGTCAAACATCGATCGTTTCGAGTGGTAGGCAATCCGGCCGTCAATGGTGATTCATGGCCTCACAGATATAAACAACAATAACTCCGCTTCTATTCGTCGTATGCAAATCTGCGACATAGCAATTTGTAGCATAAAACACGCCCCAACGAACCACCTTATACAGATCTGCGACGAACTTGCATAGTTTCGTCAAACATCGATCGTTTCGAGTGGAAAGCAATCCGGCCGTCAATGGTGATTCATGGCCTGACAGATATAAACAACAATAACTCCGCTTCTATTCGTCGTATGCGAATCTGCGACCTAGCAATTTGTAGCATAAAACACGGCCCAACGACCCACCTTATACCGATCTGCGACGAATTTGCATAGTTTCGTCCAACATCGATCGTTTCGAGTGGAAAGCAATCCGGCCGTCAATTGTGATTCATGGCCTCACAGGTATAAACAACTATAACTCCGCTTCTATTCGTCGAATGCAAATCTGCGACATAGCAATTTGTAGCTTAAAACACGTCACATCGACCCACCTTGTGCCGATCTGCGACGAACTTGCATGGTTTCGTCAAACGTCGATCGTTTCGAGTGGTAGGGAATCCGGCCGTCAATGGTGATTCATGGCCTCACAGATATAAACAACTATAACTCCGCTTCTATTCGTCGAATGCAAATCTGCGACATAGCAATTTGTAGCTTAAAACACGACACATCGACCCACCTTGTGCCGATCTGCGACGAACTTGCATAGTTTCGTCAAACATCGATCGTTTCGTGTGGTAGGCAATCCGGCCGTCATTGTTGATTCATGGCCTCACAGATATAAACAACAAAAACTCCGCTTCTATTCGTCGTATGCAAATCTGCGACATAGCAATTTGTAGCATAAAACACGCCCCAACGAACCACCTTATACCGATCTGCGACGAACTTGCATAGTTTTGTCAAACATCGATCGTTTCGAGTGGAAAGCAATCCGGCCGTCAATGGTGATTCATGGCCTCACAGATATAAACCACAATAACTCCGCTTCTATTCGTCGTATGCGAATCTGCGACATAGCAATTTGTAGCTTAAAACACGCCCTAACGAACCACCTTATACCGATCTGCGACGAACTTGCATAGTTTTGTCAAACATCGATCGTTTCGAGTGGAAAGCAATCCGGCCGTCAATGGTGATTCATGACCTGACAGATATAAACAATTATAACTCCGCTTCTATTCGTCGAATGCAAATCTGCGACATAGCAATTTGTAGCTTAAAACACGTCACATCGACCCACCTTGTGCCGATGTGCGACGAACTTGCATAGTTTCGTCAAACGTCGATCGTTTCGAGTGGTAGGGAATCCGGCCGTCAATGGTGATTCATGGCCTGACAGATATAAACAACTATAACTCCGCTTCTATTCGTCGAATGCAAATCTGCGACATAGCAATTTTTAGCTTAAAACACGTCACATCGACCCACCTTGTGCCGATCTGCGACGAACTTGCATAGTTTCGTCAAACATCGATCGTTTCGAGTGGAAAGCAATCCGGCCGTCAATGGTGATTCATGGCCTGACAGATATAAACAATTATAACTCCGCTTCTATTCGTCGAATGCAAATCTGCGACATAGCAATTTGTAGCTTAAAACACGTCACATCGAACCACCTTGTGCCGATCTGCGACGAACTTGCATAGTTTCGTCAAACATCGATCGTTTCGAGTGGTAGGCAATCCGGCCGTCAATGGTGATTCATGGCCTGACAGATATAAACAACTATAACTCCGCTTCTATTCGTCGAATGCAAATCTGCGACATAGCAATTTTTAGCTTAAAACACGTCACATCGACCCACCTTGTGCCGATCTGCGACGAACCTGCATAGTTTCGTCAAACATCGATCTTTTCGAGTGGAAAGCAATCCGGCCGTCAATGGTGATTCATGGCCTGACAGATATAAACAATTATAACTCCGCTTCTATTCGTCGAATGCAAATCTGCGACATAGCAATTTGTAGCTTAAAACACGTCACATCGAACCACCTTGTGCCGATCTGCGACGAACTTGCATAGTTTCGTCAAACATCGATCGTTTCGAGTGGTAGGCAATCCGGCCGTCAATGGTGATTCATGGCCTCACAGATATAAACAACAATAACTCCGCTTCTATTCGTCGTATGCGAATATGCGACATAGCAATTTGTAGCTTAAAACACGTCACATCGACCCACCTTCTGCCGATCTGCTACGAACTTGCATGGTTTCGTCAAACGTCAATCGTTTCGAGTGGTAGGGAATCCGGCCGTCAATGGTGATTCACGGCCTCACAGATATAAACAACTATAACTCCGCTTCTATTCGTCGAATGCAAATCTGCGACATAGCAATTTGTAGCTGAAAACACGTCATATCGACCCACCTTGTGCCGATCTGCGACGAACTTGCATAGTTTCGTCAAACATCGATCGTTTCGAGTGGTAGGCAATCCGGCCGTCAATGGTGATTCATGGCCTCACAGATAGAAACAACAATAACTCCGCTTCTATTCGTCATATGCAAATCTGCGATATAACAATTTGTAGCTTAAAACACGTCACATCGACCCACCTTGTGCCGATCTGCGACGAACTTGCATAGTTTCGTCAAACGTCGATCGTTTCGAGTGGTAGGGAATCCGGCCGTCAATGGTGATTCATGGCCTGACAGATATAAACAACTATAACTCCGCTTCTATTCGTCGAATGCAAATCTGCGACATAGCAATTTTTAGCTTAAAACACGTCACATCGACCCACCTTGTGCCGATCTGCGACGAACTTGCATGGTTTCGTCAAACGTCGATCGTTTCGAGTGGTAGGGAATCCGGCCGTCAATGGTGATTCATGGCCTCACAGATATAAACAACTATAACTCCGCTTCTATTCGTCGTATGCGAATATGCGACATAGCAATTTGTATCTTAAAACACGTCACATCGACCCACCTTCTGCCGATCTGCGACGAACTTGCATGGTTTCGTCAAACGTCGATCGCTTCGAGTGGTAGGGAATCCGGCCGTCAATGGTGATTCATGGCCTCACAGATGTAAACAAATATAACTCCGCTTCTATTCGTCTAATGCAAATCTGCGACATAGCAATTTGTAGCTTAAAGCACGTCACATCGACCCACCTTGTGCCGATCTGCGACGACGTTGCATAGTTTCGTCAAACATCGATCGTTTCGAGTGGTAGGCTATCCGGCCGTCATTGGTGATTCATGGCCTCACAGGTATAAACAACAATAACTCCGCTTCTATTCGTCGTATGCAAATCTGCGACATAGCAATTTGTAGCATAAAACACGCCCCAACGATCCACCTTATACCGATCTGCGACGAACTTGCATAGTTTTGTCAAACATCGATCGTTTCGAGTGGAAAGCAATCCGGCCGTCAATGGTGATTCATGACCTGACAGATATAAACAATTATAACTCCGCTTCTATTCGTCGAATGCAAATCTGCGACATAGCAATTTGTAGCTTAAAACACGTTACATCGACCCACCTTGTGCCGATCTGCGACGAACTTGCATAGTTTCGTCAAACATCGATCGTTTCGAGTGGTAGGCAATCCGGCCGTCAATGGTGATTCATGGCCTCACAGATATAAACAACAATAACTCCGCTTCTATTCGTCGTATGCAAATCTGCGACATAGCAATTTGTAGCATAAAACACGCCCCAACGAACCACCTTATACAGATCTGCGACGAACTTGCATAGTTTCGTCAAACATCGATCGTTTCGAGTGGAAAGCAATCCGGCCGTCAATGGTGATTCATGACCTGACAGATATAAACAATTATAACTCCGCTTCTATTCGTCGAATGCAAATCTGCGACATAGCAATTTGTAGCTTAAAACACGTTACATCGACCCACCTTGTGCCGATCTGCGACGAACTTGCATAGTTTCGTCAAACATCGATCGTTTCGAGTGGTAGGCAATCCGGCCGTCAATGGTGATTCATGGCCTCACAGATATAAACAACAATAACTCCGCTTCTATTCGTCGTATGCAAATCTGCGACATAGCAATTTGTAGCATAAAACACGCCCCAACGAACCACCTTATACAGATCTGCGACGAACTTGCATAGTTTCGTCAAACATCGATCGTTTCGAGTGGAAAGCAATCCGGCCGTCAATGGTGATTCATGGCCTGACAGATATAAACAACAATAACTCCGCTTCTATTCGTCGTATGCGAATCTGCGACCTAGCAATTTGTAGCATAAAACACGGCCCAACGACCCACCTTATACCGATCTGCGACGAATTTGCATAGTTTCGTCCAACATCGATCGTTTCGAGTGGAAAGCAATCCGGCCGTCAATTGTGATTCATGGCCTCACAGATATAAACAACTATAACTCCGCTTCTATTCGTCGAATGCAAATCTGCGACATAGCAATTTGTAGCTTAAAACACGTCACATCGACCCACCTTGTGCCGATCTGCGACGAACTTGCATGGTTTCGTCAAACGTCGATCGTTTCGAGTGGTAGGGAATCCGGCCGTCAATGGTGATTCATGGCCTCACAGATATAAACAACTATAACTCCGCTTCTATTCGTCGAATGCAAATCTGCGACATAGCAATTTGAAGCTTAAAACACGACACATCGACCCACCTTGTGCCGATCTGCGACGAACTTGCATAGTTTCGTCAAACATCGATCGTTTCGAGTGGTAGGCAATCCGGCCGTCATTGTTGATTCATGGCCTCACAGATATAAACAACAAAAACTCCGCTTCTATTCGTCGTATGCAAATCTGCGACATAGCAATTTGTAGCATAAAACACGCCCCAACGATCCACCTTATACCGATCTGCGACGAACTTGCATAGTTTTGTCAAACATCGATCGTTTCGAGTGGAAAGCAATCCGGCCGTCAATGGTGATTCATGACCTGACAGATATAAACAATTATAACTCCGCTTCTATTCGTCGAATGCAAATCTGCGACATAGCAATTTGTAGCTTAAAACACGTTACATCGACCCACCTTGTGCCGATCTGCGACGAACTTGCATAGTTTCGTCAAACATCGATCGTTTCGAGTGGTAGGCAATCCGGCCGTCAATGGTGATTCATGGCCTCACAGATATAAACAACAATAACTCCGCTTCTATTCGTCGTATGCAAATCTGCGACATAGCAATTTGTAGCATAAAACACGCCCCAACGAACCACCTTATACAGATCTGCGACGAACTTGCATAGTTTCGTCAAACATCGATCGTTTCGAGTGGAAAGCAATCCGGCCGTCAATGGTGATTCATGGCCTGACAGATATAAACAACAATAACTCCGCTTCTATTCGTCGTATGCGAATCTGCGACCTAGCAATTTGTAGCATAAAACACGGCCCAACGACCCACCTTATACCGATCTGCGACGAATTTGCATAGTTTCGTCCAACATCGATCGTTTCGAGTGGAAAGCAATCCGGCCGTCAATTGTGATTCATGGCCTCACAGATATAAACAACTATAACTCCGCTTCTATTCGTCGAATGCAAATCTGCGACATAGCAATTTGTAGCTTAAAACACGTCACATCGACCCACCTTGTGCCGATCTGCGACGAACTTGCATGGTTTCGTCAAACGTCGATCGTTTCGAGTGGTAGGGAATCCGGCCGTCAATGGTGATTCATGGCCTCACAGATATAAACAACTATAACTCCGCTTCTATTCGTCGAATGCAAATCTGCGACATAGCAATTTGTAGCTTAAAACACGACACATCGACCCACCTTGTGCCGATCTGCGACGAACTTGCATAGTCTCGTCAAACATCGATCGTTTCGTGTGGTAGGCAATCCGGCCGTCATTGTTGATTCATGGCCTCACAGATATAAACAACAAAAACTCCGCTTCTATTCGTCGTATGCAAATCTGCGACATAGCAATTTGTAGCATAAAACACGCCCCAACGAACCACCTTATACCGATCTGCGACGAACTTGCATAGTTTTGTCAAACATCGATCGTTTCGAGTGGAAAGCAATCCGGCCGTCAATGGTGATTCATGGCCTCACAGATATAAACCACAATAACTCCGCTTCTATTCGTCGTATGCGAATCTGCGACATAGCAATTTGTAGCTTAAAACACGCCCTAACGAACCACCTTATACCGATCTGCGACGAACTTGCATAGTTTTGTCAAACATCGATCGTTTCGAGTGGAAAGCAATCCGGCCGTCAATGGTGATTCATGACCTGACAGATATAAACAATTATAACTCCGCTTCTATTCGTCGAATGCAAATCTGCGACATAGCAATTTGTAGCATAAAACACGCCCCAACGAACCACCTTATACCGATCTGCGACGAACTTGCATAGTTTCGTCAAACATCGATCGTTTCGAGTGGAAAGCAATCCGGCCGTCAATGGTGATTCATGGCCTGACAGATATAAACAACTATAACTCCGCTTCTATTCGTCGTATGCGAATCTGCGACATAGCAATTTGTAGCTTAAAACACGACACATCGACCCACCTTGTGCCGATCTGCGACGAACTTGCATAGTTTCGTCAAACATCGATCGTTTCGTGTGGTAGGCAATCCGGCCGTCATTGTTGATTCATGGCCTCACAGATATAAACAACAAAAACTCCGCTTCTATTCGTCGTATGCAAATCTGCGACATAGCAATTTGTAGCATAAAACACGCCCCAACGAACCACCTTATACCGATCTGCGACGAACTTGCATAGTTTTGTCAAACATCGATCGTTTCGAGTGGAAAGCAATCCGGCCGTCAATGGTGATTCATGGCCTCACAGATATAAACCACAGTAACTCCGCTTCTATTCGTCGTATGCGAATCTGCGACATAGCAATTTGTAGCTTAGAACACGCCCTAACGAACCACCTTATACCGATCTGCGACGAACTTGCATAGTTTTGTCAAACATCGATCGTTTCGAGTGGAAAGCAATCCGGCCGTCAATGGTGATTCATGACCTGACAGATATAAACAATTATAACTCCGCTTCTATTCGTCGAATGCAAATCTGCGACATAGCAATTTGTAGCTTAAAACACGTTACATCGACCCACCTTGTGCCGATCTGCGACGAACTTGCATAGTTTCGTCAAACATCGATCGTTTCGAGTGGTAGGCAATCCGGCCGTCAATGGTGATTCATGGCCTCACAGATATAAACAACAATAACTCCGCTTCTATTCGTCGTATGCAAATCTGCGACATAGCAATTTGTAGCATAAAACACGCCCCAACGAACCACCTTATACCGATCTGCGACGAACTTGCATAGTTTCGTCAAACATCGATTGTTTCGAGTGGTAGGGAATCCGGCCGTCAATGGTGATTCATGGCCTCACAGATGTAAACAACTATAACATCGCTTCTATTCGTCGAATGCAAATCTGCGACATAGCAATTTGTAGCTTAAAACACGTCACATCGACCCACCTTGTGCCGATCTGCGACGAACTTGCATAGTTTCGTAAAACATCGATCGTTTCGAGTGGTAGGCAATCCGGCCGTCATTGGTGATTCATGGCCTCACAGATATAAACAACAATAACTCCGCTTCTATTCGTCGTATGCAAATCTGCGACATAGCAATTTGTAGCATAAAACACGTCCCAACGATCCACCTTATACCGATCTGCGACGAACTTGCATAGTTTTGTCAAACATCGATCGTTTCGAGTGGAAAGCAATCCGGCCGTCAATGGTGATTCATGGCCTCACAGATATAAACAACAATAACTCCGCTTCTATTCGTCGTATGCGAATATGCGACATAGCAATTTGTAGCTTAAAACACGCCACATCGAACCACCTTGTGCCGATCTGCGACGAACTTGCATAGTTTCGTCAAACGTCGATCGTTTCGAGTCGTAGGCAATCCGGCCGTCAATGGTGATTCATGGCCACACAGATATAAACAACAATAACTCCGCTTCTATTCGTCGTATGCGAATATGCGACATATCAATTTGTAGCTTAAAACACGTCACATCGACCCACCTTCTGCCGATCTGCGACGAACTTGCATGGTTTCGTCAAACGCCGATCGTTTCGAGTGGTAGGCAATCCGGCCGTCAATGGTGATTCATGGCCTCACAGATAGAAACAACAATAACTCCGCTTCTATTCGTCATATGCAAATCTGCGACATAGCAATTTGTAGCTTAAAACACGTCACATCGACCCACCTTGTGCCGATGTGCGACGAACTTGCATAGTTTCGTCAAACGTCGATCGTTTCGAGTGGTAGGGAATCCGGCCGTCAATGGTGATTCATGGCCTGACAGATATAAACAACTATAACTCCGCTTCTATTCGTCGAATGCAAATCTGCGACATAGCAATTTTTAGCTTAAAACACGTCACATCGACCCACCTTGTGCCGATCTGCGACGAACTTGCATGGTTTCGTCAAACGTCGATCGTTTCGAGTGGTAGGGAATCCGGCCGTCAATGGTGATTCATGGCCTCACAGATATAAACAACTATAACTCCGCTTCTATTCGTCGTATGCGAATATGCGACATAGCAATTTGTAGCTTAAAACACGTCACATCGACCCACCTTCTGCCGATCTGCGACGAACTTGCATGGTTTCGTCAAACGTCGATCGCTTCGAGTGGTAGGGAATCCGGCCGTCAATGGTGATTCATGGCCTCACAGATGTAAACAAATATAACTCCGCTTCTATTCGTCTAATGCAAATCTGCGACATAGCAATTTGTAGCTTAAAACACGTCACATCGACCCACCTTGTGCCGATCTGCGACGACGTTGCATAGTTTCGTCAAACATCGATCGTTTCGAGTGGTAGGCTATCCGGCCGTCATTGGTGATTCATGGCCTCACAGGTATAAACAACAATAACTCCGCTTCTATTCGTCGTATGCAAATCTGCGACATAGCAATTTGTAGCATAAAACACGCCCCAACGATCCACCTTATACCGATCTGCGACGAACTTGCATAGTTTTGTCAAACATCGATCGTTTCGAGTGGAAAGCAATCCGGCCGTCAATGGTGATTCATGGCCTGACAGATATAAACAACAATAACTCCGCTTCTATTCGTCGTATGCGAATCTGCGACCTAGCAATTTGTAGCATAAAACACGGCCCAACGACCCACCTTATACCGATCTGCGACGAATTTGCATAGTTTCGTCCAACATCGATCGTTTCGAGTGGAAAGCAATCCGGCCGTCAATTGTGATTCATGGCCTCACAGATATAAACAACTATAACTCCGCTTCTATTCGTCGAATGCAAATCTGCGACATAGCAATTTGTAGCTTAAAACACGTCACATCGACCCACCTTGTGCCGATCTGCGACGAACTTGCATGGTTTCGTCAAACGTCGATCGTTTCGAGTGGTAGGGAATCCGGCCGTCAATGGTGATTCATGGCCTCACAGATATAAACAACTATAACTCCGCTTCTATTCGTCGAATGCAAATCTGCGACATAGCAATTTGTAGCTTAAAACACGACACATCGACCCACCTTGTGCCGATCTGCGACGAACTTGCATAGTTTCGTCAAACATCGATCGTTTCGAGTGGTAGGCAATCCGGCCGTCATTGTTGATTCATGGCCTCACAGATATAAACAACAAAAACTCCGCTTCTATTCGTCGTATGCAAATCTGCGACATAGCAATTTGTAGCATAAAACACGCCCCAACGAACCACCTTATACCGATCTGCGACGAACTTGCATAGTTTTGTCAAACATCGATCGTTTCGAGTGGAAAGCAATCCGGCCGTCAATGGTGATTCATGGCCTCACAGATATAAACCACAATAACTCCGCTTCTATTCGTCGTATGCGAATCTGCGACATAGCAATTTGTAGCTTAAAACACGCCCTAACGAACCACCTTATACCGATCTGCGACGAACTTGCATAGTTTTGTCAAACATCGATCGTTTCGAGTGGAAAGCAATCCGGCCGTCAATGGTGATTCATGACCTGACAGATATAAACAATTATAACTCCGCTTCTATTCGTCGAATGCAAATCTGCGACATAGCAATTTGTAGCATAAAACACGCCCCAACGAACCACCTTATACCGATCTGCGACGAACTTGCATAGTTTCGTCAAGCATCGATCGTTTCGAGTGGAAAGCAATCCGGCCGTCAATGGTGATTCATGGCCTGACAGATATAAACAACTATAACTCCGCTTCTATTCGTCGTATGCGAATCTGCGACATAGCAATTTGTAGCATAAAACACGCCCCAACGAACCACCTTATACCGATCTGCGACGAACTTGCATAGTTTTGTCAAACATCGATCGTTTCGAGTGGAAAGCAATCCGGCCGTCAATGGTGATTCATGGCCTCACAGATATAAACCACAGTAACTCCGCTTCTATTCGTCGTATGCGAATCTGCGACATAGCAATTTGTAGCTTAAAACACGCCCTAACGAACCACCTTATACCGATCTGCGACGAACTTGCATAGTTTTGTCAAACATCGATCGTTTCGAGTGGAAAGCAATCCGGCCGTCAATGGTGATTCATGACCTGACAGATATAAACAATTATAACTCCGCTTCTATTCGTCGAATGCAAATCTGCGACATAGCAATTTGTAGCTTAAAACACGTTACATCGACCCACCTTGTGCCGATCTGCGACGAACTTGCATAGTTTCGTCAAACATCGATCGTTTCGAGTGGTAGGCAATCCGGCCGTCAATGGTGATTCATGGCCTCACAGATATAAACAACAATAACTCCGCTTCTATTCGTCGTATGCAAATCTGCGACATAGCAATTTGTAGCATAAAACACGCCCCAACGAACCACCTTATACCGATCTGCGACGAACTTGCATAGTTTCGTCAAACATCGATTGTTTCGAGTGGTAGGGAATCCGGCCGTCAATGGTGATTCATGGCCTCACAGATGTAAACAACTATAACATCGCTTCTATTCGTCGAATGCAAATCTGCGACATAGCAATTTGTAGCTTAAAACACGTCACATCGACCCACCTTGTGCCGATCTTCGACGAACTTGCATAGTTTCGTAAAACATCGATCGTTTCGAGTGGTAGGCAATCCGGCCGTCATTGGTGATTCATGGCCTCACAGATATAAACAACAATAACTCCGCTTCTATTCGTCGTATGCAAATCTGCGACATAGCAATTTGTAGCATAAAACACGCCCCAACGATCCACCTTATACCGATCTGCGACGAACTTGCATAGTTTTGTCAAACATCGATCGTTTCGAGTGGAAAGCAATCCGGCCGTCAATGGTGATTCATGGCCTCACAGATATAAACAACAATAACTCCGCTTCTATTCGTCGAATGCAAATCTGCGACATAGCAATTTGTAGCTTAAAACACGTCACATCGACCCACCTTGTGCCGATCTGCGACGAACTTGCATAGTTTCGTCAAACATCGATCGTTTCGAGTGGTAGGCAATCCGGCCGTCATTGGTGATTCATGGCCTCACAGATATATACAACAATAACTCCGCTTCTATTCGTCGTATGCAAATCTGCGACATAGCAATTTGTAGTATAAAACACGCCCCAACGAACCACCTTATACCGATCTGCGACGAACTTGCATAGTTTTGTCAAACATCCATCGTTTCGAGTGGAAAGCAATCCGGCCGTCAATGGTGATTCATGGCCTCACAGATATAAACAACAATAACTCCGCTTCTATTCGTCGTATGCAAATCTGCGACATAGCAATTTGTAGCATAAAACACGCCCCAACGAACCACCTTATACAGATCTGCGACGAACTTGCATAGTTTCGTCAAACATCGATCGTTTCGAGTGGAAAGCAATCCGGCCGTCAATGGTGATTCATGGCCTGACAGATATAAACAACAATAACTCCGCTTCTATTCGTCGTATGCGAATCTGCGACCTAGCAATTTGTAGCATAAAACACGGCCCAACGACCCACCTTATACCGATCTGCGACGAACTTGCATAGTTTCGTCCAACATCGATCGTTTCGAGTGGAAAGCAATCCGGCCGTCAATGGTGATTCATGGCCTCACAGATATAAACAACTATAACTCCGCTTCTATTCGTCGAATGCAAATCTGCGACATAGCAATTTGTAGCTTAAAACACGTCACATCGACCCACCTTGTGCCGATCTGCGACGAACTTGCATGGTTTCGTCAAACGTCGATCGTTTCGAGTGGTAGGGAATCCGGCCGTCAATGGTGATTCATGGCCTCACAGATATAAACAACTATAACTCCGCTTCTATTCGTCGAATGCAAATCTGCGACATAGCAATTTGTAGCTTAAAACACGACACATCGACCCACCTTGTGCCGATCTGCGACGAACTTGCATAGTTTCGTCAAACATCGATCGTTTCGAGTGGTAGGCAATCCGGCCGTCATTGTTGATTCATGGCCTCACAGATATAAACAACAAAAACTCCGCTTCTATTCGTCGTATGCAAATCTGCGACATAGCAATTTGTAGCATAAAACACGCCCCAACGAACCACCTTATACCGATCTGCGACGAACTTGCATAGTTTTGTCAAACATCGATCGTTTCGAGTGGAAAGCAATCCGGCCGTCAATGGTGATTCATGGCCTCACAGATATAAACCACAATAACTCCGCTTCTATTCGTCGTATGCGAATCTGCGACATAGCAATTTGTAGCATAAAACACGCCCTAACGAACCACCTTATACCGATCTGCGACGAACTTGCATAGTTTTGTCAAACATCGATCGTTTCGAGTGGAAAGCAATCCGGCCGTCAATGGTGATTCATGACCTGACAGATATAAACAATTATAACTCCGCTTCTATTCGTCGAATGCAAATCTGCGACATAGCAATTTGTAGCTTAAAACACGTTACATCGACCCACCTTGTGCCGATCTGCGACGAACTTGCATAGTTTCGTCAAACATCGATCGTTTCGAGTGGTAGGCAATCCGGCCGTCAATGGTGATTCATGGCCTCACAGATATAAACAACAATAACTCCGCTTCTATTCGTCGTATGCAAATCTGCGACATAGCAATTTGTAGCATAAAACACGCCCCAACGACCCACCTTATAAAGATCTGCGACGAACTTGCATAGTTTCGTCAAACATCGATTGTTTCGAGTGGTAGGGAATCCGGCCGTCAATGGTGATTCATGGCCTCACAGATGTAAACAACTATAACATCGCTTCTATTCGTCGAATGCAAATCTGCGACATAGCAATTTGTAGCTTAAAACACGTCACATCGACCCACCTTGTGCCGATCTGCGACGAACTTGCATAGTTTCGTAAAACATCGATCGTTTCGAGTGGTAGGCAATCCGGCCGTCATTGGGGATTCATGGCCTCACAGATATAAACAACAATAACTCCGCTTCTATTCGTCGTATGCAAATCTGCGACATAGCAATTTGTAGCATAAAACACGCCCCAACGATCCACCTTATACCGATCTGCGACGAACTTGCATAGTTTTGTCAAACATCGATCGTTTCGAGTGGAAAGCAATCCGGCCGTCAATGGTGATTCATGGCCTCACAGATATAAACAACAATAACTCCGCTTCTATTCGTCGTATGCGAATATGCGACATAGCAATTTGTAGCTTAAAACACGCCACATCGAACCACCTTGTGCCGATCTGCGACGAACTTGCATAGTTTCGTCAAACGTCGATCGTTTCGAGTCGTAGGCAATCCGGCCGTCAATGGTGATTCATGGCCACACAGATATAAACAACAATAACTCCGCTTCTATTCGTCGTATGCGAATATGCGACATATCAATTTGTAGCTTAAAACACGTCACATCGACCCACCTTCTGCCGATCTGCGACGAACTTGCATGGTTTCGTCAAACGCCGATCGTTTCGAGTGGTAGGGAATCCGGCCGTCAATGGTGATTCATGGCCTCACAGATATAAACAACTATAACTCCGCTTCTATTCGTCGAATGCAAATCTGCGACATAGCAATTTGTAGCTTAAAACACGTCACATCGACCCACCTTGTGCCGATCTGCGACGAACTTGCATAGTTTCGTCAAACATCGATCGTTTCGAGTGGTAGGCAATCCGGCCGTCATTGGTGATTCATGGCCTCACAGATATATACAACAATAACTCCGCTTCTATTCGTCGTATGCAAATCTGCGACATAGCAATTTGTAGTATAAAACACGCCCCAACGAACCACCTTATACCGATCTGCGACGAACTTGCATAGTTTTGTCAAACATCCATCGTTTCGAGTGGAAAGCAATCCGGCCGTCAATGGTGATTCATGGCCTCACAGATATAAACAACAATAACTCCGCTTCTATTCGTCGTATGCGAATATGCGACATAGCAATTTGTAGCTTAAAACACGCCACATCGAACCACCTTGTGCCGATCTGCGACGAACTTGCATAGTTTCGTCAAACATCGATCGTTTCGAGTGGTAGGCAATCCGGCCGTCAATGGTGATTCATGGCCTCACAGATAGAAACAACAATAACTCCGCTTCTATTCGTCGTATGCAAATCTGCGACTTAGCAATTTGTAGCATAAAACACGCCCCAACGATCCACCTTATACCGATCTGCGACGAACTTGCATAGTTTTGTCAAACATCGATCGTTTCGAGTGGAAAGCAATCCGGCCGTCAATGGTGATTCATGGCCTCACAGATATAAACAACAATAACTCCGCTTCTATTCGTCGTATGCGAATATGCGACATAGCAATTTGTAGCTTAAAACACGCCACATCGAACCACCATGTGCCGATCTGCGACGAACTTGCATAGTTTCGTAAAACGTCGATCGTTTCGAGTCGTAGGCAATCCGGCCGTCAAAGGTGATTCATGGCCTCACAGATATAAACAACAATAACTCCGCTTCTATTCGTCGTATGCGAATATGCGACATAGCAATTTGTAGCTTAAAACACGTCACATCGACCCACCTTCGGCCGATCTGCGACGAACTTGCATGGTTTCGTCAAACGTCGATCGTTTCGAGTGGTAGGGAATCCGGCCGTCAATGGTGATTCACGGCCTCACAGATATAAACAACTATAACTCCGCTTCTATTCGTCGAATGCAAATCTGCGACATAGCAATTTGTAGCTTAAAACACGACACATCGACCCACCTCATGCCGATCTGCGACGTACTTGTATAGTTTCGTCAAACGTCGATCGTTTCGAGTGGTAGGCAATCCGGTAGTCAATGGCGATTCATGGCCTCACAGATATAAACAACTATAACTCCGCTTCTATTCGTCGTATGCGAATCTGCGACCTAGCAATGTGTAGCTTAAAACACGCCCCAATGAACCACCTTATACCGATCTGCGACGAACTTGCATAGTTTCGTCAAACATCGATCGATTCTAGTGGAAAGCAATCCGGCCGTCAATGGTGATTCATGGCCAGACAGATATAAACAACTATAACTCCGCTTCTATTCGTCAAATGCAAATCTGCGACATAGCAATTTGTAGCATAAAACACGTCACATCGACCCACCTTGTGCCGATATGCGACGAACTTGCATGGTTTCGTCAAACGTCGATCGTTTCGAGTGGTAGGGAATCCGGCCGTCAATGGTGATTCATGGCCACACAGATATAAACAACTATAACTCCGCTTCTATTCGTCGTATGCAAATCTGCGACATAGCAATTTGTAGCTTAAAACACGTCACATCGACCCGCCTTGTGCCGATCTGCGACGAACTTGCATGGTTTCGTCAAACGTCGATCGTTTCGAGTGGTAGGGAATCCGGCCGTCAATGGTGATTCATGGCCTCACAGATATAAACCACAATAACTCCGTTCTATTCGTCGTATGCGAATCTGCGACATAGCAATTTGTAGCTTAAAACACGCCCTAACGAACCACCCTATACCGATCTGCGACGAACTTGCATAGTTTTGTCAAACATCGATCGTTTCGAGTGGAAAGCAATCCGGCCGTCAATGGTGATTCATGACCTGACAGATATAAACAATTATAACTCCGCTTCTATTCGTCGAATGGAAATCTGCGACATAGCAATTTGTAGCTTAAAACACGTTACATCGACCCACCTTGTGCCGATCTGCGACGAACTTGCATAGTTTCGTCAAACATCGATCGTTTCGAGTGGTAGGCAATCCGGCCGTCAATGGTGATTCATGGCCTCACAGATATAAACAACAATAACTCCGCTTCTATTCGTCGTATGCAAATCTGCGACATAGCAATTTGTAGCATAAAACACGCCCCAACGAACCACCTTATACCGATCTGCGACGAACTTGCATAGTTTCGTCAAACATCGATCGTTTCGACTGGAAAGCAATCCGGCCGTCAATGGTGATTCATGGCCTCACAGATATAAACAACAATAACTCCGCTTCTATTCGTCGTATGCGAATATGCGACATAGCAATTTGTAGCTTAAAACACGCCACATCGAACCACCATGTGCCGATCTGCGACGAACTTGCATAGTTTCGTCAAACATCGATCGTTTCGAGTGGTAGGCAATCCGGCCGTCAATGGTGATTCATGGCCTCACAGATATAAACAACAATAACTCCGCTTCTATTCGTCGTATGCAAATCTGCGACATAGCAATTTGTAGCATAAAACACGCCCCAACGAACCACCTTATACCGATCTGCGACGAACTTGCATAGTTTCGTCAAACATCGATCGTTTCGACTGGAAAGCAATCCGGCCGTCAATGGTGATTCATGGCCTCACAGATATAAACAACAATAACTCCGCTTCTATTCGTCGTATGCGAATATGCGACATAGCAATTTGTAGCTTAAAACACGCCACATCGAACCACCATGTGCCGATCTGCGACGAACTTGCATAGTTTCGTCAAACATCGATCGTTTCGAGTGGTAGGCAATCCGGCCGTCAATGGTGATTCATGGCCTCACAGATAGAAACAACAATAACTCCGCTTCTATTCGTCGTATGCAAATCTGCGACATAGCAATTTGTAGCAAAAAACACGCCCCAACGATCCACCTTATACCGATCTGCGACGAACTTGCATAGTTTTGTCAAACATCGATCGTTTCGAGTGGAAAGCAATCCGGCCGTCAATGGTGATTCATGGCCTCACAGATATAAACAACAATAACTCCGCTTCTATTCGTCGTATGCGAATATGCGACATAGCAATTTGTAGCTTAAAACACGCCACATCGAACCACCTTGTGCCGATCTGCGACGAACTTGCATAGTTTCGTCAAACGTCGATCGTTTCGAGTCGTAGGCAATCCGGCCGTCAATGGTGATTCATGGCCTCACAGATATAAACAACAATAACTCCGCTTCTATTCGTCGTATGCGAATATGCGACATAGCAATTTGTAGCTTAAAACACGTCACATCGACCCACCTTCTGCCGATCTGCGACGAACTTGCATGGTTTCGTCAAAGGTTGATCGTTTCGAGTGGTAGGGAATCCGGCCGTCAATGGTAATTCATGGCCTCACAGATATAAACAACTATAACTCAGCTTCTATTCGTCGAATGCAAATCTGCGACGTAGCAATTTGTAGCTTAAAACACGTCACATCGACCCACGTTGTGCCGATCTGCGACGAACTTGCATAGTTTCGTCAAACATCGATCGTTTCAAGTGGAAAGCAATCCGGCCGTCAATGGTGATTCATGGCCTCACAGATTTAAACAACAATAACTCCGCTTCTATTCGTCGTATGCGAATATGCGACATAGCAATTTGTAGCTTAAAACACGTCACATCGACCCACGTTGTGCCCATCTGCGACGAACTTGCATAGTTTCGTCAAACATCGATCGTTTCAAGTGGTAGGCAATCCGGCCGTCAATGGTGATTCATGGCCTCACAGATATAAACAACAATAACTCCGCTTCTATTCGTCGTATGCAAATCTGCGACATAGCAATTTGTAGCATAAAACACGCCCCAACGAACCACCTTATACCGATCTGCGACGAACTTGCATAGTTTCGTCCAACATCGATCGTTTCGAGTGGAAAGCAATCCGGCCGTCAATGGTGATTCATGGCCTCACAGATATAAACAACTATAACTCCGCTTCTATTCGTCGAATGCAAATCTGCGACATAGCAATTTGTAGCTTAAAACACGTCACATCGAACCACCTTGCGCCGATCTGCGACGAACTTGCATGGTTTCGTCAAACATCGATCGTTTCGAGTGGCAGGGAATCCGACCGTCAATGGTGATTCATGGCCTCACAGATGTAAACAACTATAACTCCGCTTCTATTCGTCGAATGCAAATCTGCGACATAGCAATTTGTAGCTTAAAACACGCCCCAATGAACCACCTTATACCGATCTGCGACGAACTTGCATAGTTTCGTCAAACATCGATCGATTCTAGTGGAAAGCAATCCGGCCGTCAATGGTGATTCATGGCCAGACAGATATAAACAACTATAACTCCGCTTCTATTCGTCGAATGCAAATCTGCGACATAGCAATTTGTAGCTTAAAACACGCCCCAACGGACCACCTTATACCGATCTGCGACGAACTTGCATAGTTTTGTCAAACATCGATCGTTTCGAGTGGAAAGCAATCCGGCCGTCAATGGTGATTCATGGCCTCACAGATATAAACAACAATAACTCCGCTTCTATTCGTCGTATGCAAATCTGCGACATAGCAATTTGTAGCATAAAACACGCCCCAACGAACCACCTTATACCGATCTGCGACGAACTTGCATAGTTTTGTCAAACATCGATCGTTTCGAGTGGAAAGCAATCCGGCCGTCAATGGTGATTCATGGCCTCACAGATTTAAACAACAATAACTCCGCTTCTATTCGTCGTATGCGAATATGCGACATGGCAATTTGTAGCTTAAAACACGTCACATCGACCCACGTTGTGCCCATCTGCGACGAACTTGCATAGTTTCGTCAAACATCGATCGTTTCAAGTGGTAGGCAATCCGGCCGTCAATGGTGATTCATGGCCTCACAGATATAAACACCAATAACTCCGCTTCTATTCGTCGTATGCGAATATGCGACATAGCAATTTGTAGCTTAAAACACGTCACATCGACCCACCTTCGGCCGATCTGCGACGAACTTGCATGGTTTCGTCAAACGTCGATCGTTTCGAGTGGTAGGGAATCCGGCCGTCAATGGTGATTCATGGTCTCACAGATATAAACCACAATAACTCCGCTTCTATTCGTCGTATGCGAATCTGCGACATAGCAATTTGTAGCTTAAAACACGCCCTAACGAACCACCTTATACCGATCTGCGACGAACTTGCATAGTTTTGTCAAACATCGATCGTTTCGAGTGGAAAGCAATCCGGCCGTCAATGGTGATTCATGACCTGACAGATATAAACAATTATAACTCCGCTTCTATTCGTCGAATGCAAATCTGCGACATAGCAATTTGTAGCTTAAAACACGTTACATCGACCCACCTTGTGCCGATCTGCGACGAACTTGCATGGTTTCGACAAACGTCGATCGTTTCGAGTGGTAGGGAATCCGGCCGTCAATGGTGATTCATGGCCTCACAGATATAAACAACTATAACTCCGCTTCTATTCGTCGAATGCAAATCTGCGACATAGCAATTTGTAGCTTAAAACACGTCACATCGACCCACCTTGTGCCGATCTGCGACGAACTTGCATAGTTTCGTCAAACATCGATCGTTTCGAGTGGTAGGCAATCCGGCCGTCATTGGTGATTCATGGCCTCACAGATATAAACAACTATAACTCCGCTTCTATTCGTCGTAAGCGAATCTGCGACCTAGCAATTTGTAGCTTAAAACACGCCCCAATGAACCACCTTATACCGATCTGCGACGAACTTGCATAGTTTCGTCAAACATCGATCGATTCTAGTGGAAAGCAATCCGGCCGTCAATGGTGATTCATGGCCAGACAGATATAAACAACTATAACTCCGCTTCTATTCGTCGAATGCAAATCTGCGACATAGCAATTTGTAGCTTAAAACACGCCCCAACGGACCACCTTATACCGATCTGCGACGAACTTGCATAGTTTTGTCAAACATCGATCGTTTCGAGTGGAAAGCAATCCGGCCGTCAATGGTGATTCATGGCCTCACAGATATAAACAACAATAACTCCGCTTCTATTCGTCGTATGCAAATCTGCGACATAGCAATTTGTAGCATAAAACACGCCCCAACGAACCACCTTATACCGATCTGCGACGAACTTGCATAGTTTTGTCAAACATCGATCGTTTCGAGTGGAAAGCAATCCGGCCGTCAATGGTGATTCATGGCCTCACAGATATAAACAACAATAACTCCGCTTCTATTCGTCGTATGCAAATATGCGACATAGCAATTTGTAGCTTAAAACACGTCACATCGACCCACGTTGTGCCCATCTGCGACGAACTTGCATAGTTTCGTCAAACATCGATCGTTTCAAGTGGTAGGCAATCCGGCCGTCAATGGTGATTCATGGCCTCACAGATATAAACAACAATAACTCCGCTTCTATTCGTCGTATGCGAATATGCGACATAGCAATTTGTAGCTTAAAACACGTCACATCGACCCACCTTCGGCCGATCTGCGACGAACTTGCATGGTTTCGTCAAACGTCGATCGTTTCGAGTGGTAGGGAATCCGGCCGTCAATGGTGATTCATGGTCTCACAGATATAAACATCAATAACTCCGCTTCTATTCGTCGTATGCGAATCTGCGACATAGCAATTTGTAGCTTAAAACAAGACACATCGGCCCACCTCATGCCGATCTGCGACGTACTTGTATAGTTTCGTCAAACGTCGATCGATTCGAGTGGTAGGCAATCCGGTAGTCAATGGCGATTCATGGCCTCACAGATATAAAGAACTATAAGTCCGCTTCTATACGCCGTATGCGAATCTGCGACATAGCAATTTGTAGCTTAATACACGCCCCAACGAACCACCTTATACCGATCTGCGACGAACTTGCATAGTTTTGTCTAACATCGATCGTTTCGAGTGGAAAGCAATCCGGCCGTCAATGGTGATTCATGGCCTCACAGATTTAAACAACTATAACTCCGCTTCTATTCGTCGAATGCAAATCTGCGACATAGCAATTTGTAGCTTAAAACACGACACATCGACCCACCTTGTGCCGATCTGCGACGCACTTGCATAGTTTCGTCAAACATCGATCGTTTCGAGTGGTAGGCAATCCGGCCGTCATTGGTGATTCATGGCCTCACAGATATAAACAACAATAACTCCGCTTCTATTCGTCGTATGTAAATCTGCGACATAGCAATTTGTAGCATAAAACACGCCCCAACGAACCACCTTATACCGATCTGCGACGAACTTGCATAGTTTCGTCCAACATCGATCGTTTCGAGTGGAAAGCAATCCGGCCGTCAATGGTGATTCATGGCCTCACAGATATAAACAACTATAACTCCGCTTCTATTCGTCGAATGCAAATCTGCGACATAGCAATTTGTAGCTTAAAACATGTCACATCGAACCACCTTGCGCCGATCTGCGACGAACTTGCATGGTTTCGTCAAACATCGATCGTTTGGAGTGGTAGGGAATCCGACCGTCAATGGTGATTCATGGCCTCACAGATGTAAACAACTATAACTCCGCTTCTATTCGTCGAATGCAAATCTGCGACATAGCAATTTGTAGCTTAAAACACGTCACATCGACCCACCTTGTGTCGATCTGCGACGAACTTGCATAGTTTCGTCAAACATCGATCGTTTCGAGTGGTAGGCAATCCGGCCGTCATTGGTGATTCATGGCCTCACAGATATAAACAACTATAACTCCGCTTCTATTCGTCGTATGCGAATCTGCGACCTAGCAATTTGTAGCTTAAAACACGCCCCAATGAACCACCTTATACCGATCTGCGACGAACTTGCATAGTTTCGTCAAACATCGATCGATTCTAGTGGAAAGCAATCCGGCCGTCAACGGTGATTCATGGCCAGACAGATATAAACAACTATAACTCCGCTTCTATTCGTCGAATGCAAATCTGCGACATAGCAATTTGTAGCATAAAACACGTCACATCGACCCACCTTGTGCCGATCTGCGACGAACTTGCATGGTTTCGTCAAACGTCGATCGTTTCGAGTGGTAGGGAATCCGGCCGTCAATGGTGATTCATGGCCTCACAGATATAAACAACTATAACTCCGCTTCTATTCGTCGAATGCAAATCTGCGACATAGCAATTTGTAGCTTAAAACACGACACATCGACCCACCTTATGCCGATCTGCGACGAACTTGCATAGTTTCGTCAAACATCGATCTTTTCGAGTGGAAAGCAATCCGGCCGTCAATGGTGATTCATGGCCTCACAGATATAAACCACAATAACTCCGCTTCTATTCGTCGTATGCGAATCTGCGACAAAGCAATTTGTAGCTTAAAACACGCCCTAACGAACCACCTTATACCGATCTGCGACGAACTTGCATAGTTTTGTCAAACATCGATCGTTTCGAGTGGAAAGCAATCCGGCCGTCAATGGTGATTCATGACCTGACAGATATAAACAATTATAACTCCGCTTCTATTCGTCGAATGCAAATCTGCGACATAGCAATTTGTAGCTTAAAACACGTTACATCGACCCACCTTGTGCCGATCTGCGACGAACTTGCATGGTTTCATCAAACGTCGATTGTTTCGAGTGGTAGGGAATCCGGCCGTCAATGGTGATTCATGGCCTCACAGATATAAACAACTATAACTCCGCTTCTATTCGTCGAATGCAAATCTGCGACATAGCAATTTGTAGCTTAAAACACGTCACATCGACCCACCTTGTGCCGATCTGCGACGAACTTGCATAGTTTCGTCAAACATCGATCGTTTCGAGTGGTAGGCAATCCGGCCGTCATTGGTGATTCATGGCCTCACAGATATATACAACAATAACTCCGCTTCTATTCGTCGTATGCAAATCTGCGACATAGCAATTTGTAGTATAAAACACGCCCCAACGAACCACCTTATACCGATCTGCGACGAACTTGCATAGTTTTGTCAAACATCCATCGTTTCGAGTGGAAAGCAATCCGGCCGTCAATGGTGATTCATGGCCTCACAGATATAAACAACAATAACTCCGCTTCTATTCGTCGTATGCGAATATGCGACATAGCAATTTGTAGCTTAAAACACGCCACATCGAACCACCTTGTGCCGATCTGCGACGAACTTGCATAGTTTCGTCAAACATCGATCGTTTCGAGTGGTAGGCAATCCGGCCGTCAATGGTGATTCATGGCCTCACAGATAGAAACAACAATAACTCCGCTTCTATTCGTCGTATGCGAATCTGCGACATAGCAATTTGTAGCTTAAAACAAGACACATCGGCCCACCTCATGCCGATCTGCGACGTACTTGTATAGTTTCGTCAAACGTCGATCGATTCGAGTGGTAGGCAATCCGGTAGTCAATGGCGATTCATGGCCTCACAGATATAAACAACTATAAGTCCGCTTCTATACGCCGTATGCGAATCTACGACATAGCAATTTGTAGCTTAAAACACGCCCCAACGAACCACCTTATACCGATCTGCGACGAACTTGCATAGTTTCGTCAAACATCGATCGTTTCGAGTGGAAAGCAATCCGGCCGTCAATGGTGATTCATGGCCTCACAGATATAAACAACAATAACTCCGCTTCTATTCGTCGTATGCAAATCTGCGACATAGCAATTTGTAGCATAAAACACGCCCCAACGAACCACCTTATACCGATCTGCGACGAACTTGCATAGTTTTGTCTAACATCGATCGTTTCGAGTGGAAAGCAATCCGGCCGTCAATGGTGATTCATGGCCTCACAGATTTAAACAACTATAACTCCACTTCTATTCGTCGAATGCAAATCTGCGACATAGCAATTTGTAGCTTAAAACACGACACATCGACCCACCTTGTGCCGATCTGCGACGAACTTGCATAGTTTCGTCAAACATCGATCGTTTCGAGTGGAAAGCAATCCGGCCGTCAATGGTGATTCATGGCCTGACAGATATAAACAACTATAACTCCGCTTCTATTCGTCGAATGCAAATCTGCGACATAGCAATTTGTAGCTTAAAACACGCCCCAACGAACCACCTTATACCGATCTGCGACGAACTTGCATAGTTTTGTCAAACATCGATCGTTTCGAGTGGAAAGCAATCCGGCCGTCAATGGTGATTCATGGCCTCACAGATATAAACAACAATAACTCCGCTTCTATTCGTCGTATGCAAATCTGCGACATAGCAATTTGTAGCATAAAACACGCCCCAACCAACCACCTTATACCGATCTGCGACGAACTTGCATAGTTTTGTCAAACATCGATCGTTTCGAGTGGAAAGCAATCCGGCCGTCAATGGTGATTCATGGCCTCACAGATTTAAACAACTATAACTCCGCTTCTATTCGCCGAATGCAAATCTGCGACATAGCAATTTGTAGCTTAAAACACGTCACATCGACCCACCTTGTGCCGATCTGCGACGAACTTGCATAGTTTCGTCAAACATCGATCGTTTCGAGTGGTAGGCAATCCGGCCGTCATTGGTGATTCATGGCCTCACAGATATAAACAACAATAACTCCGCTTCTATTCGTCGTATGCAAATCTGCGACATAGCAATTTGTAGCATAAAACACGCGCCAACGATCCACCTTATACCGATCTGCGACGAACTTGCATAGTTTTGTCAAACATCGATCGTTTCGAGTGGAAAGCAATCCGGCCGTCAATGGTGATTCATGGCCTCACAGATATAAACAACAATAACTCCGCTTCTATTCGTCGTATGCGAATATGCGACATAGCAATTTGTAGCTTAAAACACGTCACATCGACCCACCTTCTGCCCATCTGCGACGAACTTGCATGGTTTCGTCAAACGTCGATCGTTTCGAGTGGTAGGGAATCCGGCCGTCAATGTTGATTCATGGCCTCACAGATATAAACAACTATAACTCCGCTTCTATTCGTCGAATGCAAATCTGCGACATAGCAATTTGTAGGTTAAAACACGTCACATCGACCCACGTTGTGCCGATCTGCGACGAACTTGCATAGTTTCGTCAAACATCGATCGTTTCAAGTGGTAGGCAATCCGGCCGTCAATGGTGATTCATGGACTCACAGATATAAACAACAATAACTCCGCTTCTATTCGTCGAATGCAAATCTGCGACATAGCAATTTGTAGCTTAAAACACGTCACATCGACCCACCTTGTGCCGATCTGCGACGAACTTGCATGGTTTCGTCAAACGTCGATCGTTTCGAGTGGTAGGGAATCCGGCCGTCAATGGTGATTCACGGCCTCACAGATATAAACTACTATAACTCCGCTTCTATTCGTCGAATGCAAATCTGCGACCTAGCAATTTGTAGCTTAAAACACGCCCCAATGAACCACCTTATACCGATCTGCGACGAACTTGCATAGTTTCGTCAAACATCGATCGATTCTAGTGGAAAGCAATCCGGCCGTCAATGGTGATTCATGGCCAGACAGATATAAACAACTATAACTCCGCTTCTATTCGTCGAATGCAAATCTGCGACATAGCAATTTGTAGCATAAAACACGTCACATCGACCCACCTTGTGCCGATCTGCGACGAACTTGCATGGTTTCGTCAAACGTCGATCGTTTCGAGTGGTAGGGAATCCGGCCGTCAATGGTGATTCATGGCCTCACAGATATAAACCACAATAACTCCGTTCTATTCGTCGTATGCGAATCTGCGACATAGCAATTTGCAGCTTAAAACACGCCCTAACGAACCACCTTATACCGATCTGCGACGAACTTGCATAGTTTTGTCAAACATCGATCGTTTCAAGTGGAAAGCAATCCGGCCGTCAATGGTGATTCATGACCTGACAGATATAAACAATTATAACTCCGCTTCTATTCGTCGTATGCAAATCTGCGACATAGCAATTTGTAGCATAAAACACGCCCCAACGAACCACCTTATACCGATCTGCGACGAACTTGCATAGTTTTGTCTAACATCGATCGTTTCGAGTGGAAAGCAATCCGGCCGTCAATGGTGATTCATGGCCTCACAGATTTAAACAACTATAACTCCGCTTCTATTCGTCGAATGCAAATCTGCGACATAGCAATTTGTAGCTTAAAACACGACACATCGACCCACCTTGTGCCGATCTGCGACGCACTTGCATAGTTTCGCCAAACATCGATCGTTTCGAGTGGTAGGCAATCCGGCCGTCATTGGTGATTCATGGCCTCACAGATATAAACAACAATAACTCCGCCTCTGTTCGTCGTATGCAAATCTGCGACATAGCAATTTGTAGCATAAAACACGCCCCAACGAACCACCTTATACCGATCTGCGACCAACTTGCATAGTTTTGTCAAACATCGATCGTTTCGAGTGGAAAGCAATCCGGCCGTCAATGTTGATTCATGGCCTGACAGATATAAACAACTATAACTCCGCTTCTATTCGTCGAATGCAAATCTGCGACATAGCAATTTGTAGCTTAAAACACGCCCCAACGAACCACCTTATACCGATCTGCGACGAACTTGCATAGTTTTGTCAAACATCGATCGTTTCGAGTGGAAAGCAATCCGGCCGTCAATGGTGATTCATGGCCTCACAGATATAAACAACAATAACTCCGCTTCTATTCGTCGTATGCAAATCTGCGACATAGCAATTTGTAGCATAAAACACGCCCCAACGAACCACCTTATACCGATCTGCGACGAACTTGCATAGTTTTGTCAAACATCGATCGTTTCGAGTGGAAAGCAATCCGGCCGTCAATGGTGATTCATGGTCTCACAGATTTAAACAACAATAACTCCGCTTCTATTCGTCGTATGCGAATATGCGACATAGCAATTTGTAGCTTAAAACACGTCACATCGACCCACGTTGTGCCCATCTGCGACGAACTTGCATAGTTTCGTCAAACATCGATCGTTTCAAGTGGTAGGCAATCCGGCCGTCAATGGTGATTCATGGCCTCACAGATATAAACAACAATAACTCCGCTTCTATTCGTCGTATGCGAATATGCGACATAGCAATTTGTAGCTTAAAACACGTCACATCGACCCACCTTCTGCCGATCTGCGACGAACTTGCATGGTTTCGTCAAACATCGATCGTTTCGAGTGGAAAGCAATCCGGCCGTCAATGGTGATTCATGGCCTCAAAGATATAAACAACAATAACTCCGCTTCTATTTGTCGTATGCAAATCTGCGACATAGCAATTTGTAGCTTAAAATTAGCCCCAACGAACCACCTTATACCGATCTGCGACGAACTTGCATAGTTTCGTCAAACATCGATCGTTTCGAGTGGAAAGCAATCCGGCCGTCAATGGTGATTCATGGCCTCAAAGATATAAACAACAATAACTCCGCTTCTATTTGTCGTATGCAAATCTGCGACATAGAAATTTGTAGCTTAAAACACGTCACATCGGCCCACCTTGTGCCGATCTGCGACGAACTTGCATGGTTTCGTCAAACGTCGATCGTTTCGAGTGGTAGGGAATCCGGACGTCAATGGTGATTCATGGCCTCACAGATATAAACCACAATAACTCCGCTTCTATTCGTCGTATGCGAATCTGCGACATAGCAATTTGTAGCTTAAAACACGCCCTAACGAACCACCTTATACCGATCTGCGACGAACTTGCATAGTTTTGTCAAACATCGATCGTTTCGAGTGGAAAGCAATCCGGCCGTCAATGGTGATTCATGACCTGACAGATATAAACAATTATAACTCCGCTTCTATTCGTCGAATGCAAATCTGCGACATAGCAATTTGTAGCTTAAAACACGTCACATCGACCCACCTTGTGCCAATGTGCGACGAACTTGCATAGTTTCGTCAAACGTCGATCGTTTCGAGTGGTAGGGAATCCGGCCGTCAATGGTGATTCATGGCCTGACAGATATAATCAACTATAACTCCGCTTCTATTCGTCGAATGCAAATCTGCGACATAGCAATTTTTAGCTTAAAACACGTCACATCGACCCACCTTCTGCCGATCTGCGACGAACTTGCATGGTTTCGTCAAACGTCGATCGTTTCGAGTGGTAGGGAATCCGGCCGTCAATGGTGATTCACGGCCTCACAGATATAAACTACTATAACTCCGCTTCTATTCGTCGAATGCAAATCTGCGACCTAGCAATTTGTAGCTTAAAACACGCCCCAATGAACCACCTTATACCGATCTGCGACGAACTTGCATAGTTTTGTCAAACATCGATCGTTTCAAGTGGAAAGCAATCCGGCCGTCAATGGTGATTCATGACCTGACAGATATAAACAATTATAACTCCGCTTCTATTCGTCGTATGCAAATCTGCGACATAGCAATTTGTAGCATAAAACACGCCCCAACGAACCACCTTATACCGATCTGCGACGAACTTGCATAGTTTTGTCAAACATCGATCGTTTCGAGTGGAAAGCAATCCGGCCGTCAATGTTGATTCATGGCCTCACAGATATAAACAACAATCACTCCGCTTCTATTCGTCGTATGCGAATCTGCGACATAGCAATTTGTAGCTTAAAACACGACACATCGACCCACCTCATGCCGATCTGCGACGTACTTGTATAGTTTCGTCAAACGTCGATCGTTTCGAGTGGTAGGCAATCCGGTAGTCAATGGCGATTCATGGCCTCATAGATATAAACAACTATAAGTCCGCTTCTATACGTCGTATGCGAATCTGCGACATAGCAATTTGTAGCTTAAAACACGCCCCAACGAACCACCTTATACCGATTTGCGACGAACTTGCATAGTTTCGTCAAATATCGATCGTTTCGAGTGGAAAGCAATCCGGCCGTCAATGGTGATTCATGGCCTCACAGATATAAACAACTATAACTCCGCTACTATTCGTCGTATGCAAATATGCGACATAGCAATTTGTAGCTTAAAACTCGCCCCAACGAACCACCTTATACCGATCTGCGACGAACTTGCATAGTTTCGTCAAACATCGATCGTTTCGAGTGGAAAGCAATCCGGCCGTCAATGGTGATTCATGGCCTCAAAGATATAAACAACAATAACTCCGCTTCTATTTGTCGTATGCAAATCTGCGACATAGAAATTTGTAGCTTAAAACACGTCACATCGGCCCACCTTGTGCCGATCTGCGACGAACTTGCATGGTTTCGTCAAACGTCGATCGTTTCGAGTGGTAGGGAATCCGGACGTCAATGGTGATTCATGGCCTCACAGATATAAACCACAATAACTCCGCTTCTATTCGTCGTATGCGAATCTGCGACATAGCAATTTGTAGCTTAAAACACGCCCTAACGAACCACCTTATACCGATCTGCGACGAACTTGCATAGTTTTGTCAAACATCGATCGTTTCGAGTGGAAAGCAATCCGGCCGTCAATGGTGATTCATGACCTGACAGATATAAACAATTATAACTCCGCTTCTATTCGTCGAATGCAAATCTGCGACATAGCAATTTGTAGCTTAAAACACGTCACATCGACCCACCTTGTGCCAATGTGCGACGAACTTGCATAGTTTCGTCAAACGTCGATCGTTTCGAGTGGTAGGGAATCCGGCCGTCAATGGTGATTCATGGTCTGACAGATATAATCAACTATAACTCCGCTTCTATTCGTCGAATGCAAATCTGCGACATAGCAATTTTTAGCTTAAAACACGTCACATCGACCCACCTTCTGCCGATCTGCGACGAACTTGCATGGTTTCGTCAAACGTCGATCGTTTCGAGTGGTAGGGAATCCGGCCGTCAATGGTGATTCACGGCCTCACAGATATAAACAACTATAACTCCGCTTCTATTCGTCGAATGCAAATCTGCGACATAGCAATTTGTAGCTGAAAACACGTCATATCGACCCACCTTGTGCCGATCTGCGACGAACTTGCATAGTTTCGTCAAACATCGATCGTTTCGAGTGGTAGGCAATCCGGCCGTCAATGGTGATTCATGGCCTCACAGATAGAAACAACAATAACTCCGCTTCTATTCGTCATATGCTAATCTGCGACATAGCAATTTGTAGCTTAAAACACGTCACATCGACCCACCTTGTGCCGATCTGCGACGAACTTGCATAGTTTCGTCAAACATCGATCTTTTCGAGTGGAAAGCAATCCGGCCGTCAATGGTGATTCATGGCCTGACAGATATAAACAATTATAACTCCGCTTCTATTCGTCGAATGCAAATCTGCGACATAGCAATTTGTAGCTTAAAACACGTCACATCGAACCACCTTGTGCCGATCTGCGACGAACTTGCATAGTTTCGTCAAACATCGATCGTTTCGAGTGGTAGGCAATCCGGCCGTCAATGGTGATTCATGGCCTCACAGATATAAACAACAATAACTCCGCTTCTATTCGTCGTATGCGAATATGCGACATAGCAATTTGTAGCTTAAAACACGTCACATCGACCCACCTTCTGCCGATCTGCGACGAACTTGCATGGTTTCGTCAAACATCGATCGTTTCGAGTGGAAAGCAATCCGGCCGTCAATGGTGATTCATGGCCTCAAAGATATAAACAACAATAACTCCGCTTCTATTTGTCGTATGCAAATCTGCGACATAGCAATTTTTAGCTTAAAACACGTCACATCGACCCACCTTGTGCCGATCTGCGACGAACTTGCATAGTTTCGTCAAACATCGATCTTTTCGAGTGGAAAGCAATCCGGCCGTCAATGGTGATTCATGGCCTGACAGATATAAACAATTATAACTCCGCTTCTATTCGTCGAATGCAAATCTGCGACATAGCAATTTGTAGCTTAAAACACGTCACATCGAACCACCTTGTGCCGATCTGCGACTAACTTGCATAGTTTCGTCAAACATCGATCGTTTCGAGTGGTAGGCAATCCGGCCGTCAATGGTAATTCATGGCCTCACAGATATAAACAACAATAACTCCGCTTCTATTCGTCGTATGCGAATATGCGACATAGCAATTTGTAGCTTAAAACACGTCACATCGACCCACCTTCTGCCGATCTGCGACGAACTTGCATGGTTTCGTCAAACGTCGATCGTTTCGAGTGGTAGGGAATCCGGCCGTCAATGGTGATTGACGGCCTCACAGATATAAACAACTATAACTCCGCTTCTATTCGTCGAATGCAAATCTGCGACATAGCAATTTGTAGCTGAAAACACGTCATATCGACCCACCTTGTGCCGATCTGCGACGAACTTGCATAGTTTCGTCAAACATCGATCGTTTCGAGTGGTAGGCAATCCGGCCGTCAATGGCGATTCATGGCCTGACAGATATAAACAACTATAACTCAGCTTCTATTCGTCGAATGCAAATTTGCGACATAGCGATTTGTAGCTTAAAACACGACACATCGACCCACCTCATGCCGATCTGCGACGTACTTGTATAGTTTCGTCAAACGTCGATCGTTTCGAGTGGTAGGCAATCCGGTAGTCAATGGCGATTCATGGCCTCACAGATATAAACAACTATAACTCCGCTTCTATTCGTCGTATGCGAATATGCGACCTAGCAATTTGTAGCTTAAAACACGCCCCAACGAACCACCTTATACCGACCTGCGACGAACTTGCATGGTTTCGTCAAACGTCGATCGTTTCGAGTGGTAGGGAATCCGGCCGTCAATGGTGATTCATGGCCTCACAGATATAAACAACAATAACTCCGCTTCTATTCGTCGTATGCGAATCTGCGACATAGCAATTTGTAGCTTAAAACACGACACATCGGCCCACCTCATGCCGATCTGCGACGTACTTGTATAGTTTCGTCAAACGTCGATCGTTTCGAGTGGTAGGCATTTCGGTAGTCAATGGCGATTCATGGCCTCACAGATATAAACAACTATAAGTCCGCTTCTATTCGTCGTATGCAAATCTGCGACATAGCATTTTGTAGCATAAAACACGCCCCAACGAACCACCTTATACCGATCTGCGACGAACTTGCATTGTTTTGTCAAACATCGATCGTTTCGAGTGGAAAGCAATCAGGCCGTCAATGGTGATTCATGGCCTCACAGATATAAACAACAATAACTCCGCTTCTATACGTCGCATGCAAATCTGCGACATAGCAATTTGTAGCATAAAACACGACCCAACGACCCACCTTTTACCGATCTGCGACAAACTTGCATTGTTTCGTCAAACATCGATCGTTTCGAGTGGTAGGCAATCCGGCCGTCAATGGTGATTCATGGCCTCACAGATACAAACAACAATAACTCCGCTTCTATTCGTCGTATGCGAATATGCGACATAGCAATTTGTATCTTAAAACACGTCACATCGACCCACCTTCTGCCGATCTGCGACGAACTTGCATGGTTTCGTCAAACGTCGATCGCTTCGAGTGGTAGGGAATCCGGCCGTCAATGGTGATTCATTGCCTCACAGATGTAAACAAATATAACTCCGCTTCTATTCGTCGAATGCAAATCTGCGACATAGCAATTTGTAGCTTAAAACACGTCACATCGAACCACCTTGCGCCGATCTTTGACGAACTTGCATGGTTTCGTCAAACATCGATCGTTTCGAGTGGTAGGCAATCCGGCCGTCAATGGTGATTCATGGCCTCACAGATATAAACAACTATAACTCCGCTTCTATTCGTCGAATGCAAATCTGCGACATAGCAATTTGTAGCTTAAAACACGACACATCGACCCACCTTGTGCCGATCTGCGACGAACTTGCATAGTTTCGTCAAACATCGATCGTTTCGAGTGGTAGGCAATCCGGCCGTCATTGGTGATTCATGGCCTCACAGATATAAACAACAATAACTCCGCTTCTATTCGTCGTATGCAAATCTGCGACATAGCAATTTGTAGCATAAAACACGCCCCAACGATCCACCTTATACCGATCTGCGACGAACTTGCATAGTTTCGTCAAACATCGATCGTTTCGAGTGGAAAGCAATCCGGCCGTCAATGGTGATTCATGGCCTGACAGATATAAACAACAATAACTCCGCTTCTATTCGTCGTATGCAAATCTGCGACATAGCAATTTGTAGCATAAAACACGCCCCAACGATCCACCTTATACCGATCTGCGACGAACTTGCATAGTTTCGTCAAACATCGATCGTTTCGAGTGGTAGGCAATCCGGCCGTCAATGGTGATTCATGGCCTCACAGATATAAACAACAATAACTCCGCTTCTATTCGTCGTATGCAAATCTGCGACATAGCAATTTGTAGCATAAAACACGCCCCAACGAACCACCTTATACCGATCTGCGATGAACTTGCATAGTTTCGTCAAACATCGATCGTTTCGAGTGGAAAGCAATCCGGCCGTCAATGGTGATTCATGGCCTGACAGATATAAACAACTATAACTCCGCTTCTATTCGTCGTATGCGAATCTGCGACATAGCAATTTGTAGCTTAAAACACGACACATCGACCCACCTTGTGCCGATCTGCGACGAACTTGCATAGTTTCGTCAAACATCGATCGTTTCGAGTGGTAGGCAATCCGGCCGTCATTGTTGATTCATGGCCTCACAGATATAAACAACAAAAACTCCGCTTCTATTCGTCGTATGCAAATCTGCGACATAGCAATTTGTAGCATAAAACACTCCCCAACGAACCACCTTATACCGATCTGCGACGAACTTGCATAGTTTTGTCAAACATCGATCGTTTCGAGTGGAAAGCAATCCGGCCGTCAATGGTGATTCATGGCCTCACAGATATAAACCACAATAACTCCGCTTCTATTCGTCGTATGCGAATCTGCGACATAGCAATTTGTAGCTTAAAACACGCCCTAACGAACCACCTTATACCGATCTGCGACGAACTTGCATAGTTTCGTCAAACATCGATCGTTTCGAGTGGAAAGCAATCCGGCCGTCAATGGTGATTCATGGCCTGACAGATATAAACAACTATAACTCCGCTTCTATTCGTCGTATGCGAATCTGCGACCTAGCAATTTGTAGCATAAAACACGGCCCAACGACCCACCTTATACCGATCTGCGACGAACTTGCATAGTTTCGTCCAACATCGATCGTTTCGAGTGGAAAGCAATCCGGCCGTCAATGGTGATTCATGGCCTCACAGATATAAACAACTATAATTCCGCTTCTATTCGTCGAATGCAAATCTGCGACATAGCAATTTGTAGCTTAAAACACGTCACATCGAACCACCTTGCGCCGATCTGCGACGAACTTGCATGGTTTCGTCAAACATCGATCGTTTCGAGTGGTAGGCAATCCGGCCGTCAATGGTGATTCATGGCCTCACAGATATAAACAACAATAACTCCGCTTCTATTCGTCGTATGCGAATATGCGACATAGCAATTTGTAGCTTAAAACACGTCACATCGACCCACCTTCTGCCGATCTGCGACGAACTTGCATGGTTTCGTCAAACGTCGATTGTTTCGAGTGGTAGGGAATCCGGCCGTCAATGGTGATTCATGGCCTCACAGATGTAAACAACTATAACTCCGCTTCTATTCGTCGAATGCAAATCTGCGACATAGCAATTTGTAGCTTAAAACACGTCACATCGACCCACCTTGTGCCGAACTGCAACGAACTTGCATAGTTTCGTCAAACATCGATCGTTTCGAGTGGTAGGCAATCCGGCCGTCATTGGTGATTCATGGCCTCACAGATATAAACAACAATAACTCCGCTTCTATTCGTCGTATGCAAATCTGCGACATAGCAATTTGTAGCATAAAACACGCCCCAACGATCCACCTTATACCGATCTGCGACGAACTTGCATAGTTTTGTCAAACATCGATCGTTTCGAGTGGAAAGCAATCCGGCCGTCAATGGTGATTCATGGCCTCACAGATATAAACAACAATAACTCCGCTTCTATTCGTCGTATGCGAATATGCGACATAGCAATTTGTAGCTTAAAACACGCCACATCGAACCACCTTGTGCCGATCTGCGACGAACTTGCATAGTTTCGTCAAACGTCGATCTTTTCGAGTCGTAGGCAATCCGGCCGTCAATGGTGATTCATGGCCACACAGATATAAACAACAATAACTCCGCTTCTATTCGTCGTATGCGAATATGCGACATATCAATTTGTAGCTTAAAACACGTCACATCGACCCACCTTCTGCCGATCTGCGACGAACTTGCATGGTTTCGTCAAACGCCGATCGTTTCGAGTGGTAGGGAATCCGGCCGTCAATGGTGATTCATGGCCTCACAGATATAAACAACTATAACTCCGCTTCTATTCGTCGAATGCAAATCTGCGACATAGCAATTTGTAGCTTAAAACACGTCACATCGACCCACCTTGTGCCGATCTGCGACGAACTTGCATAGTTTCGTCAAACATCGATCGTTTCGAGTGGTAGGCAATCCGGCCGTCATTGGTGATTCATGGCCTCACAGATATATACAACAATAACTCCGCTTCTATTCGTCGTATGCAAATCTGCGACATAGCAATTTGTAGTATAAAACACGCCCCAACGAACCACCTTATACCGATCTGCGACGAACTTGCATAGTTTTGTCAAACATCGATCGTTTCGAGTGGAAAGCAATCCGGCCGTCAATGGTGATTCATGGCCTCACAGATATAAACAACAATAACTCCGCTTCTATTCGTCGTATGCGAATATGTGACATAGCAATTTGTAGCTTAAAACACGCCACATCGAACCACCTTGTGCCGATCTGCGACGAACTTGCATAGTTTCGTCAAACGTCGATCGTTTCGAGTCGTAGGCAATCCGGCCGTCAATGGTGATTCATGGCCACACAGATATAAACAACAATAACTGCGCTTCTATTCGTCGTATGCGAATATGCGACATATCAATTTGTAGCTTAAAACACGTCACATCGACCCACCTTCTGCCGATCTGCGACGAACTTGCATGGTTTCGTCAAACGCCGATCGTTTCGAGTGGTAGGGAATCCGGCCGTCAATAGTGATTCATGGCCTCACAGATATAAACAACTATAACTCAGCTTCTATTCGTCGAATGCAAATCTGCGACATAGCAATTTGTAGCTTAAAACACGTCACATCGACCCACGTTGTGCCGATCTGCGACGAACTTGCATAGTTTCGTCAAACATCGATCGTTTCGAGTGGAAAGCAATCCGGCCGTCAATGTTGATTCATGGCCTGACAGATATAAACAACTATAACTCCGCTTCTATTCGTCGAATGCAAATCTGCGACATAGCAATTTGTAGCTTAAAACACGCCCCAACGAACCACCTTATACCGATCTGCGACGAACTTGCATAGTTTTGTCAAACATCGATCGTTTCGAGTGGAAAGCAATCCGGCCGTCAATGGTGATTCATGGCCTCACAGATATAAACAACAATAACTCCGCTTCTATTCGTCGTATGCAAATCTGCGACATAGCAATTTGTAGCATAAAACACGCCCCAACGAACCACCTTATACCGATCTGCGACGAACTTGCATAGTTTTGTCAAACATCGATCGTTTCGAGTGGAAAGCAATCCGGCCGTCAATGGTGATTCATGGCCTCACAGATTTAAACAACAATAACTCCGCTTCTATTCGTCGTATGCGAATATGCGACATAGCAATTTGTAGCTTAAAACACGTCACATCGACCCACCTTCGGCTGATCTGCGACGAACTTGCATGGTTTCGTCAAACGTCGATCGTTTCGAGTGGTAGGGAATCCGGCCGTCAATGGTGATTCACGGCCTCATAGATATAAACAACTATAACTCCGCTTCTATTCGTCGTATGCAAATCTGCGACATAGCAATTTGTAGCATAAAACACGCCCCAACGAACCACCTTATACCGATCTGCGACGAACTTGCATAGTTTTGTCAAACATCGATCGTTTCAAGTGGTAGGCAATCCGGCCGTCAATGGTGATTCATGGCCTCACAGATATAAACAACAATAACTCCGCTTCTATTTGTCGTATGCAAATCTGCGACATAGCAATTTGTAGCTTAAAACACGTCACATCGACCCACCTTGTGCCGATCTGCGACGAACTTGCATGGTTTCGTCAAACGTCGATCGTTTCGAGTGGTAGGGAATCCGGCCGTCAATGGTGATTCATGGCCTCACAGATATAAACAACAATAACTCCGCTTCTATTCGTCGTATGCGAATCTGCGACATAGCAATTTGTAGCTTAAAACACGACACATCGACCCACCTCATGCCGATCTGCGACGTACTTGTATAGTTTCGTCAAACGTCGATCGTTTCGAGTGGTAGGCAATCTGGTAGTCAATGGCGATTCATGGCCTCATAGATATAAACAACTATAAGTCCGCTTCTATACGTCGTATGCGAATCTGCGACATAGCAATTTGTAGCTTAAAACACGCCCCAACGAACCACCTTATACCGATTTGCGACGAACTTGCATAGTTTCGTCAAATATCGATCGTTTCGAGTGGAAAGCAATCCGGCCGTCAATGGTGATTCATGGCCTCACAGATATAAACAACTATAACTCCGCTACTATTCGTCGTATGCAAATATGCGACATAGCAATTTGTAGCTTAAAACTCGCCCCAACGAACCACCTTATACCGATCTGCGACGAACTTGCATATTTTCGTCAAACATCGATCGTTTCGAGTGGAAAGCAATCCGGCCGTCAATGGTGATTCATGGCCTCAAAGATATAAACAACAATAACTCCGCTTCTATTTGTCGTATGCAAATCTGCGACATAGAAATTTGTAGCTTAAAACACGTCACATCGACCCACCTTGTGCCGATCTGCGACGAACTTGCATGGTTTCGTCAAACGTCGATCGTTTCGAGTGGTAGGGAATCCGGACGTCAATGGTGATTCATGGCCTCACAGATATAAACCACAATAACTCCGCTTCTATTCGTCGTATGCGAATCAGCGACATAGCAATTTGTAGCTTAAAACACGCCCTAACGAACCACCTTATACCGATCTGCGACGAACTTGCATAGTTTTGTCAAACATCGATCGTTTCGAGTGGAAAGCAATCCGGCCGTCAATGGTGATTCATGACCTGACAGATATAAACAATTATAACTCCGCTTCTATTCGTCGAATGCAAATCTGCGACATAGCAATTTGTAGCTTAAAACACGTCACATCGACCCACCTTGTGCCAATGTGCGACGAACTTGCATAGTTTCGTCAAACGTCGATCGTTTCGAGTGGTAGGGAATCCGGCCGTCAATGGTGATTCATGGCCTGACAGATATAATCAACTATAACTCCGCTTCTATTCGTCGAATGCAAATCTGCGACATAGCAATTTTTAGCTTAAAACACGTCACATCGATCCACCTTGTGCCGATCTGCGACGAACTTGCATAGTTTCGTCAAACATCGATCGTTTCGAGTGGAAAGCAATCCGGCCGTCAATGGTGATTCATGGCCTGACAGATATAAACAATTATAACTCCGCTTCTATTCGTCGAATGCAAATCTGCGACATAGCAATTTGTAGCTTAAAACACGTCACATCGAACCACCTTGTGCCGATCTGCGACGAACTTGCATAGTTTCGTCAAACATCGATCGTTTCGAGTGGTAGGCAATCCGGCCGTCAATGGTGATTCATGGCCTGACAGATATAAACAACAATAACTCCGCTTCTATTCGTCGTATGCGAATATGCGACATAGCAATTTTTAGCTTAAAACACGTCACATCGACCCACCTTCTGCCGATCTGCGACGAACTTGCATGGTTTCGTCAAACGTCGATCGTTTCGAGTGGTAGGGAATCCGGCCGTCAATGGTGATTCACGGCCTCACAGATATAAACAACTATAACTCCGCTTCTATTCGTCGAATGCAAATCTGCGACATAGCAATTTGTAGCTGAAAACACGTCATATCGACCCACCTTGTGCCGATCTGCGACGAACTTGCATAGTTTCGTCAAACATCGATCGTTTCGAGTGGTAGGCAATCCGGCCGTCAATGGTGATTCATGGCCTCACAGATAGAAACAACAATAACTCCGCTTCTATTCGTCATATGCTAATCTGCGACATAGCAATTTGTAGCTTAAAACACGTCACATCGACCCACCTTGTGCCGATGTGCGACGAACCTGCATAGTTTCGTCAAACGTCGATCGTTTCGAGTGGTAGGGAATCCGGCCGTCAATGGTGATTCATGGCCTGACAGATATAAACAACTATAACTCCGCTTCTATTCGTCGAATGCAAATCTGCGACATAGCAATTTTTAGCTTAAAACACGTCACATCGACCCACCTTGTGCCGATCTGCGACGAACTTGCATAGTTTCGTCAAACATCGATCGTTTCGAGTGGAAAGCAATCCGGCCGTCAATGGTGATTCATGGCCTGACAGATATAAACAATTATAACTCCGCTTCTATTCGTCGAATGCAAATCTGCGACATAGCAATTTGTAGCTTAAAACACGTCACATCGAACCACCTTGTGCCGATCTGCGACGAACTTGCATAGTTTCGTCAAACATCGATCGTTTCGAGTGGTAGGCAATCCGGCCGTCAATGGTGATTCATGGCCTCACAGATATAAACAACAATAACTCCGCTTCTATTCGTCGTATGCGAATATGCGACATAGCAATTTGTAGCTTAAAACACGTCACATCGACCCACCTTCTGCCGATCTGCGACGAACTTGCATGGTTTCGTCAAACATCGATCTTTTCGAGTGGAAAGCAATCCGGCCGTCAATGGTGATTCATGGCCTCAAAGATATAAACAACAATAACTCCGCTTCTATTTGTCGTATGCAAATCTGCGACATAGCAATTTTTAGCTTAAAACACGTCACATCGACCCACCTTGTGCCGATCTGCGACGAACTTGCATAGTTTCGTCAAACATCGATCTTTTCGAGTGGAAAGCAATCCGGCCGTCAATGGTGATTCATGGCGTGACAGATATAAACAATTATAACTCCGCTTCTATTCGTCGAATGCAAATCTGCGACATAGCAATTTGTAGCTTAAAACACGTCACATCGAACCACCTTGTGCCGATCTGCGACTAACTTGCATAGTTTCGTCAAACATCGATCGTTTCGAGTGGTAGGCAATCCGGCCGTCAATGGTAATTCATGGCCTCACAGATATAAACAACAATAACTCCGCTTCTATTCGTCGTATGCGAATATGCGACATAGCAATTTGTAGCTTAAAACACGTCACATCGACCCACCTTCTGCCGATCTGCGACGAACTTGCATGGTTTCGTCAAACGTCGATCGTTTCGAGTGGTAGGGAATCCGGCCGTCAATGGTGATTGACGGCCTCACAGATATAAACAACTATAACTCCGCTTCTATTCGTCGAATGCAAATCTGCGACATAGCAATTTGTAGCTGAAAACACGTCATATCGACCCACCTTGTGCCGATCTGCGACGAACTTGCATAGTTTCGTCAAACATCGATCGTTTCGAGTGGTAGGCAATCCGGCCGTCAATGGTGATTCATGGCCTCACAGATAGAAACAACTATAACTCAGCTTCTAGTCGTCGAATGCAAATTTGCGACATAGCGATTTGTAGCTTAAAACACGACACATCGACCCACCTCATGCCGATCTGCGACGTACTTGTATAGTTTCGTCAAACGTCGATCGTTTCGAGTGGTAGGCAATCCGGTAGTCAATGGCGATTCATGGCCTCACAGATATAAACAACTATTACTCCGCTTCTATTCGTCGTATGCGAATCTGCGACCTAGCAATTTGTAGTTTAAAACACGCCCCAAAGAACCACCTCATACCGATCTGCGACGAACTTGCATGGTTTCGTCAAACGTCGATTGTTTCGAGTGGTAGGGAATCCGGCCGTCAATGGTGATTCATGGCCTCACAGATGTAAACAACTATAACTCCGCTTCTATTCGTCGAATGCAAATCTGCGACATAGCAATTTGTAGCTTAAAACACGTCACATCGACCCACCTTGTGCTGAACTGCAACGAACTTGCATAGTTTCGTCAAACATCGATCGTTTCGAGTGGTAGGCAATCCGGCCGTCATTGGTGATTCATGGCCTCACAGATATAAACAACAATAACTCCGCTTCTATTCGTCGTATGCAAATCTGCGACATAGCAATTTGTAGCATAAAACACGCCCCAACGATCCACCTTATACCGATCTGCGACGAACTTGCATAGTTTTGTCAAACATCGATCGTTTCGAGTGGAAAGCAATCCGGCCGTCAATGGTGATTCATGGCCTCACAGATATAAACAACAATAACTCCGCTTCTATTCGTCGTATGCGAATATGCGACATAGCAATTTGTAGCTTAAAACACGCCACATCGAACCACCTTGTGCCGATCTGCGACGAACTTGCATAGTTTCGTCAAACGTCGATCTTTTCGAGTCGTAGGCAATCCGGCCGTCAATGGTGATTCATGGCCACACAGATATAAACAACAATAACTCCGCTTCTATTCGTCGTATGCGAATATGCGACATATCAATTTGTAGCTTAAAACACGTCACATCGACCCACCTTCTGCCGATCTGCGACGAACTTGCATGGTTTCGTCAAACGCCGATCGTTTCGAGTGGTAGGGAATCCGGCCGTCAATGGTGATTCATGGCCTCACAGATATAAACAACTATAACTCCGCTTCTATTCGTCGAATGCAAATCTGCGACATAGCAATTTGTAGCTTAAAACACGTCACATCGACCCACCTTGTGCCGATCTGCGACGAACTTGCATAGTTTCGTCAAACATCGATCGTTTCGAGTGGTAGGCAATCCGGCCGTCATTGGTGATTCATGGCCTCACAGATATATACAACAATAACTCCGCTTCTATTCGTCGTATGCAAATCTGCGACATAGCAATTTGTAGTATAAAACACGCCCCAACGAACCACCTTATACCGATCTGCGACGAACTTGCATAGTTTTGTCAAACATCGATCGTTTCGAGTGGAAAGCAATACGGCCGTCAATGGTGATTCATGGCCTCACAGATATAAACAACAATAACTCCGCTTCTATTCGTCGTATGCGAATATGTGACATAGCAATTTGTAGCTTAAAACACGCCACATCGAACCACCTTGTGCCGATCTGCGACGAACTTGCATAGTTTCGTCAAACGTCGATCGTTTCGAGTCGTAGGCAATCCGGCCGTCAATGGTGATTCATGGCCACACAGATATAAACAACAATAACTGCGCTTCTATTCGTCGTATGCGAATATGCGACATATCAATTTGTAGCTTAAAACACGTCACATCGACCCACCTTCTGCCGATCTGCGACGAACTTGCATGGTTTCGTCAAACGCCGATCGTTTCGAGTGGTAGGGAATCCGGCCGTCAATAGTGATTCATGGCCTCACAGATATAAACAACTATAACTCAGCTTCTATTCGTCGAATGCAAATCTGCGACATAGCAATTTGTAGCTTAAAACACGTCACATCGACCCACGTTGTGCCGATCTGCGACGAACTTGCATAGTTTCGTCAAACATCGATCGTTTCGAGTGGAAAGCAATCCGGCCGTCAATGTTGATTCATGGCCTGACAGATATAAACAACTATAACTCCGCTTCTATTCGTCGAATGCAAATCTGCGACATAGCAATTTGTAGCTTAAAACACGCCCCAACGAACCACCTTATACCGATCTGCGACGAACTTGCATAGTTTTGTCAAACATCGATCGTTTCGAGTGGAAAGCAATCCGGCCGTCAATGGTGATTCATGGCCTCACAGATATAAACAACAATAACTCCGCTTCTATTCGTCGTATGCAAATCTGCGACATAGCAATTTGTAGCATAAAACACGCCCCAACGAACCACCTTATACCGATCTGCGACGAACTTGCATAGTTTTGTCAAACATCGATCGTTTCGAGTGGAAAGCAATCCGGCCGTCAATGGTGATTCATGGCCTCACAGATTTAAACAACAATAACTACGCTTCTATTCGTCGTATGCGAATATGCGACATAGCAATTTGTAGCTTAAAACACGTCACATCGACCCACCTTCGGCCGATCTGCGACGAACTTGCATGGTTTCGTCAAACGTCGATCGTTTCGAGTGGTAGGGAATCCGGCCGTCAATGGTGATTCACGGCCTCATAGATATAAACAACTATAACTCCGCTTCTATTCGTCGTATGCAAATCTGCGACATAGCAATTTGTAGCATAAAACACGCCCCAACGAACCACCTTATACCGATCTGCGACGAACTTGCATAGTTTTGTCAAACATCGATCGTTTCAAGTGGTAGGCAATCCGGCCGTCAATGGTGATTCATGGCCTCACAGATATAAACAACAATAACTCCGCTTCTATTTGTCGTATGCAAATCTGCGACATAGCAATTTGTAGCTTAAAACACGTCACATCGACCCACCTTGTGCCGATCTGCGACGAACTTGCATGGTTTCGTCAAACGTCGATCGTTTCGAGTGGTAGGGAATCCGGCCGTCAATGGTGATTCATGGCCTCACAGATATAAACAACAATAACTCCGCTTCTATTCGTCGTATGCGAATCTGCGACATAGCAATTTGTAGCTTAAAACACGACACATCGACCCACCTCATGCCGATCTGCGACGTACTTGTATAGTTTCGTCAAACGTCGATCGTTTCGAGTGGTAGGCAATCCGGTAGTCAATGGCGATTCATGGCCTCATAGATATAAACAACTATAAGTCCGCTTCTATACGTCGTATGCGAATCTGCGACATAGCAATTTGTAGCTTAAAACACGCCCCAACGAACCACCTTATACCGATTTGCGACGAACTTGCATAGTTTCGTCAAATATCGATCGTTTCGAGTGGAAAGCAATCCGGCCGTCAATGGTGATTCATGGCCTCACAGATATAAACAACTATAACTCCGCTACTATTCGTCGTATGCAAATATGCGACATAGCAATTTGTAGCTTAAAACTCGCCCCAACGAACCACCTTATACCGATCTGCGACGAACTTGCATATTTTCGTCAAACATCGATCGTTTCGAGTGGAAAGCAATCCGGCCGTCAATGGTGATTCATGGCCTCAAAGATATAAACAACAATAACTCCGCTTCTATTTGTCGTATGCAAATCTGCGACATAGAAATTTGTAGCTTAAAACACGTCACATCGGCCCACCTTGTGCCGATCTGCGACGAACTTGCATGGTTTCGTCAAACGTCGATCGTTTCGAGTGGTAGGGAATCCGGACGTCAATGGTGATTCATGGCCTCACAGATATAAACCACAATAACTCCGCTTCTATTCGTCGTATGCGAATCTGCGACATAGCAATTTGTAGCTTAAAACACGCCCTAACGAACCACCTTATACCGATCTGCGACGAACTTGCATAGTTTTGTCAAACATCGATCGTTTCGAGTGGAAAGCAATCCGGCCGTCAATGGTGATTCATGACCTGACAGATATAAACAATTATAACTCCGCTTCTATTCGTCGAATGCAAATCTGCGACATAGCAATTTGTAGCTTAAAACACGTCACATCGACCCACCTTGTGCCAAAGTGCGACGAACTTGCATAGTTTCGTCAAACGTCGATCGTTTCGAGTGGTAGGGAATCCGGCCGTCAATGGTGATTCATGGCCTGACAGATATAATCAACTATAACTCCGCTTCTATTCGTCGAATGCAAATCTGCGACATAGCAATTTTTAGCTTAAAACACGTCACATCGATCCACCTTGTGCCGATCTGCGACGAACTTGCATAGTTTCGTCAAACATCGATCGTTTCGAGTGGAAAGCAATCCGGCCGTCAATGGTGATTCATGGCCTGACAGATATAAACAATTATAACTCCGCTTCTATTCGTCGAATGCAAATCTGCGACATAGCAATTTGTAGCTTAAAACACGTCACATCGAACCACCTTGTGCCGATCTGCGACGAACTTGCATAGTTTCGTCAAACATCGATCGTTTCGAGTGGTAGGCAATCCGGCCGTCAATGGTGATTCATGGCCTGACAGATATAAACAACAATAACTCCGCTTCTATTCGTCGTATGCGAATATGCGACATAGCAATTTTTAGCTTAAAACACGTCACATCGACCCACCTTCTGCCGATCTGCGACGAACTTGCATGGTTTCGTCAAACGTCGATCGTTTCGAGTGGTAGGGAATCCGGCCGTCAATGGTGATTCACGGCCTCACAGATATAAACAACTATAACTCCGCTTCTATTCGTCGAATGCAAATCTGCGACATAGCAATTTGTAGCTGAAAACACGTCATATCGACCCACCTTGTGCCGATCTGCGACGAACTTGCATAGTTTCGTCAAACATCGATCGTTTCGAGTGGTAGGCAATCCGGCCGTCAATGGTGATTCATGGCCTCACAGATAGAAACAACAATAACTCCGCTTCTATTCGTCATATGCTAATCTGCGACATAGCAATTTGTAGCTTAAAACACGTCACATCGACCCACCTTGTGCCGATGTGCGACGAACCTGCATAGTTTCGTCAAACGTCGATCGTTTCGAGTGGTAGGGAATCCGGCCGTCAATGGTGATTCATGGCCTGACAGATATAAACAACTATAACTCCGCTTCTATTCGTCGAATGCAAATCTGCGACATAGCAATTTTTAGCTTAAAACACGTCACATCGACCCACCTTGTACCGATCTGCGACGAACTTGCATAGTTTCGTCAAACATCGATCTTTTCGAGTGGAAAGCAATCCGGCCGTCAATGGTGATTCATGGCCTGACAGATATAAACAATTATAACTCCGCTTCTATTCGTCGAATGCAAATCTGCGACATAGCAATTTGTAGCTTAAAACACGTCACATCGAACCACCTTGTGCCGATCTGCGACGAACTTGCATAGTTTCGTCAAACATCGATCGTTTCGAGTGGTAGGCAATCCGGCCGTCAATGGTGATTCATGGCCTCACAGATATAAACAACAATAACTCCGCTTCTATTCGTCGTATGCGAATATGCGACATAGCAATTTGTAGCTTAAAACACGTCACATCGACCCACCTTCTGCCGATCTGCGACGAACTTGCATGGTTTCGTCAAACATCGATCGTTTCGAGTGGAAAGCAATCCGGCCGTCAATGGTGATTCATGGCCTCAAAGATATAAACAACAATAACTCCGCTTCTATTTGTCGTATGCAAATCTGCGACATAGCAATTTTTAGCTTAAAACACGTCACATCGACCCACCTTGTGCCGATCTGCGACGAACTTGCATAGTTTCGTCAAACATCGATCTTTTCGAGTGGAAAGCAATCCGGCCGTCAATGGTGATTCATGGCCTGACAGATATAAACAACTATAACTCCGCTTCTATTCGTCGAATGCAAATCTGCGACATAGCAATTTGTAGCTTAAAACACGTCACATCGAACCACCTTGTGCCGATCTGCGACTAACTTGCATAGTTTCGTCAAACATCGATCGTTTCGAGTGGTAGGCAATCCGGCCGTCAATGGTGATTCATGGCCTCACAGATATAAACAACAATAACTCCGCTTCTATTCGTCGTATGCGAATATGCGACATAGCAATTTGTAGCTTAAAACACGTCACATCGACCCACCTTCTGCCGATCTGCGACGAACTTGCATGGTTTCGTCAAACGTCGATCGTTTCGAGTGGTAGGGAATCCGGCCGTCAATGGTGATTGACGGCCTCACAGATATAAACAACTATAACTCCGCTTCTATTCGTCGAATGCAAATCTGCGACATAGCAATTTGTAGCTGAAAACACGTCATATCGACCCACCTTGTGCCGATCTGCGACGAACTTGCATAGTTTCGTCAAACATCGATCGTTTCGAGTGGTAGGCAATCCGGCCGTCAATGGTGATTCATGGCCTCACAGATAGAAACAACTATAACTCAGCTTCTAGTCGTCGAATGCAAATTTGCGACATAGCGATTTGTAGCTTAAAACACGACACATCGACCCACCTCATGCCGATCTGCGACGTACTTGTATAGTTTCGTCAAACGTCGATCGTTTCGAGTGGTAGGCAATCCGGTAGTCAATGGCGATTCATGGCCTCACAGATATAAACAACTATTACTCCGCTTCTATTCGTCGTATGCGAATCTGCGACCTAGCAATTTGTAGTTTAAAACACGCCCCAAAGAACCACCTCATACCGATCTGCGACGAACTTGCATAGTTTTGTCAAACATCGATCGTTCCGAGTGGAAAGCAATCCGGCCGTCAATGGTGATTCATGGCCTGACAGATATAAACAACTATAACTCAGCTTCTATTCGTCGAATGCAAATTTGCGACATAGCGATTTGTAGCTTAAAACACGACACATCGACCCACCTCATGCCGATCTGCGACGTACTTGTATAGTTTCGTCAAACGTCGATCGTTTCGAGTGGTAGGCAATCCGGTAGTCAATGGCGATTCATGGCCTCACAGATATAAACAACTATAACTCCGCTTCTATTCGTCGTATGCGAATATGCGACCTAGCAATTTGTAGCTTAAAACACGCCCCAACGAACCACCTTATACCGACCTGCGACGAACTTGCATGGTTTCGTCAAACGTCGATCGTTTCGAGTGGTAGGGAATCCGGCCGTCAATGGTGATTCATGGCCTCACAGATATAAACAACAATAACTCCGCTTCTATTCGTCGTATGCGAATCTGCGACATAGCAATTTGTAGCTTAAAACACGACACATCGGCCCACCTCATGCCGATCTGCGACGTACTTGTATAGTTTCGTCAAACGTCGATCGTTTCGAGTGGTAGGCATTTCGGTAGTCAATGGCGATTCATGGCCTCACAGATATAAACAACTATAAGTCCGCTTCTATTCGTCGTATGCAAATCTGCGACATAGCAATTTGTAGCATAAAACACGCCCCAACGAACCACCTTATACCGATCTGCGACGAACTTGCATTGTTTTGTCAAACATCGATCGTTTCGAGTGGAAAGCAATCAGGCCGTCAATGCTGATTCATGGCCTCACAGATATAAACAACAATAACTCCGCTTCTATACGTCGCATGCAAATCTGCGACATAGCAATTTGTAGCATAAAACACGACCCAACGACCCACCTTTTACCGATCTGCGACAAACTTGCATTGTTTCGTCAAACATCGATCGTTTCGAGTGGTAGGCAATCCGGCCGTCAATGGTGATTCATGGCCTCACAGATACAAACAACAATAACTCCGCTTCTATTCGTCGTATGCGAATATGCGACATAGCAATTTGTATCTTAAAACACGTCACATCGACCCACCTTCTGCCGATCTGCGACGAACTTGCATGGTTTCGTCAAACGTCGATCGCTTCGAGTGGTAGGGAATCCGGCCGTCAATGGTGATTCATGGCCTCACAGATGTAAACAAATATAACTCCGCTTCTATTCGTCGAATGCAAATCTGCGACATAGCAATTTGTAGCTTAAAACACGTCACATCGAACCACCTTGCGCCGATCTTTGACGAACTTGCATGGTTTCGTCAAACATCGATCGTTTCGAGTGGTAGGCAATCCGGCCGTCAATGGTGATTCATGGCCTCACAGATATAAACAACAATAACTCCGCTTCTATTCGTCGTATGCGAATATGCGACATAGCAATTTGTAGCTTAAAACACGTCACATCGACCCACCTTCTGCCGATCTGCGACGAACTTGCATGGTTTCGTCAAACGTCGATTGTTTCGAGTGGTAGGGAATCCGACCGTCAATGGTGATTCATGGCCTCACAGATGTAAACAACTATAACTCCGCTTCTATTCGTCGAATGCAAATCTGCGACATAGCAATTTGTAGCTTAAAACACGTCACATCGACCCACCTTGTGCCGATCTGCGACGAACTTGCATATTTTCGTCAAACATCGATCGTTTCGAGTGGAAAGCAATCCGGCCGTCAATGGTGATTCATGGCCTCAAAGATATAAACAACTATAACTCCGCTTCTATTTGTCGTATGCAAATCTGCGACATAGAAATTTGTAGCTTAAAACACGTCACATCGGCCCACCTTGTGCCGATCTGCGACGAACTTGCATGGTTTCGTCAAACGTCGATCGTTTCGAGTGGTAGGGAATCCGGACGTCAATGGTGATTCATGGCCTCACAGATATAAACCACAATAACTCCGCTTCTATTCGTCGTATGCGAATCTGCGACATAGCAATTTGTAGCTTAAAACACGCCCTAACGAACCACCTTATACCGATCTGCGACGAACTTGCATAGTTTTGTCAAACATCGATCGTTTCGAGTGGAAAGCAATCCGGCCGTCAATGGTGATTCATGACCTGACAGATATAAACAATTATAACTCCGCTTCTATTCGTCGAATGCAAATCTGCGACATAGCAATTTGTAGCTTAAAACACGTCACATCGACCCACCTTGTGCCAATGTGCGACGAACTTGCATAGTTTCGTCAAACGTCGATCGTTTCGAGTGGTAGGGAATCCGGCCGTCAATGGTGATTCATGGCCTGACAGATATAATCAACTATAACTCCGCTTCTATTCGTCGAATGCAAATCTGCGACATAGCAATTTTTAGCTTAAAACACGTCACATCGATCCACCTTGTGCCGATCTGCGACGAACTTGCATAGTTTCGTCAAACATCGATCGTTTCGAGTGGAAAGCAATCCGGCCGTCAATGGTGATTCATGGCCTGACAGATATAAACAATTATAACTCCGCTTCTATTCGTCGAATGCAAATCTGCGACATAGCAATTTGTAGCTTAAAACACGTCACATCGAACCACCTTGTGCCGATCTGCGACGAACTTGCATAGTTTCGTCAAACATCGATCGTTTCGAGTGGTAGGCAATCCGGCCGTCAATGGTGATTCATGGCCTGACAGATATAAACAACAATAACTCCGCTTCTATTCGTCGTATGCGAATATGCGACATAGCAATTTTTAGCTTAAAACACGTCACATCGACCCACCTTCTGCCGATCTGCGACGAACTTGCATGGTTTCGTCAAACGTCGATCGTTTCGAGTGGTAGGGAATCCGGCCGTCAATGGTGATTCACGGCCTCACAGATATAAACAACTATAACTCCGCTTCTATTCGTCGAATGCAAATCTGCGACATAGCAATTTGTAGCTGAAAACACGTCATATCGACCCACCTTGTGCCGATCTGCGACGAACTTGCATAGTTTCGTCAAACATCGATCGTTTCGAGTGGTAGGCAATCCGGCCGTCAATGGTGATTCATGGCCTCACAGATAGAAACAACAATAACTCCGCTTCTATTCGTCATATGCTAATCTGCGACATAGCAATTTGTAGCTTAAAACACGTCACATCGACCCACCTTGTGCCGATGTGCGACGAACCTGCATAGTTTCGTCAAACGTCGATCGTTTCGAGTGGTAGGGAATCCGGCCGTCAATGGTGATTCATGGCCTGACAGATATAAACAACTATAACTCCGCTTCTATTCGTCGAATGCAAATCTGCGACATAGCAATTTGTAGCTTAAAACACGTCACATCGACCCACCTTGTGCCGATCTGCGACGAACTTGCATAGTTTCGTCAAACATCGATCTTTTCGAGTGGAAAGCAATCCGGCCGTCAATGGTGATTCATGGCCTGACAGATATAAACAATTATAACTCCGCTTCTATTCGTCGAATGCAAATCTGCGACATAGCAATTTGTAGCTTAAAACACGTCACATCGAACCACCTTGTGCCGATCTGCGACGAACTTGCATAGTTTCGTCAAACATCGATCGTTTCGAGTGGTAGGCAATCCGGCCGTCAATGGTGATTCATGGCCTCACAGATATAAACAACAATAACTCCGCTTCTATTCGTCGTATGCGAATATGCGACATAGCAATTTGTAGCTTAAAACACGTCACATCGACCCACCTTCTGCCGATCTGCGACGAACTTGCATGGTTTCGTCAAACGTCGATCGTTTCGAGTGGTAGGGAATCCGGCCGTCAATGGTGATTGACGGCCTCACAGATATAAACAACTATAACTCCGCTTCTATTCGTCGAATGCAAATCTGCGACATAGCAATTTGTAGCTGAAAACACGTCATATCGACCCACCTTGTGCCGATCTGCGACGAACTTGCATAGTTTCGTCAAACATCGATCGTTTCGAGTGGTAGGCAATCCGGCCGTCAATGGTGATTCATGGCCTCACAGATAGAAACAACTATAACTCAGCTTCTAGTCGTCGAATGCAAATTTGCGACATAGCGATTTGTAGCTTAAAACACGACACATCGACCCACCTCATGCCGATCTGCGACGTACTTGTATAGTTTCGTCAAACGTCGATCGTTTCGAGTGGTAGGCAATCCGGTAGTCAATGGCGATTCATGGCCTCACAGATATAAACAACTATTACTCCGCTTCTATTCGTCGTATGCGAATCTGCGACCTAGCAATTTGTAGTTTAAAACACGCCCCAAAGAACCACCTCATACCGATCTGCGACGAACTTGCATAGTTTTGTCAAACATCGATCGTTCCGAGTGGAAAGCAATCCGGCCGTCAATGGTGATTCATGGCCTGACAGATATAAACAACTATAACTCAGCTTCTATTCGTCGAATGCAAATTTGCGACATAGCGATTTGTAGCTTAAAACACGACACATCGACCCACCTCATGCCGATCTGCGACGTACTTGTATAGTTTCGTCAAACGTCGATCGTTTCGAGTGGTAGGCAATCCGGTAGTCAATGGCGATTCATGGCCTCACAGATATAAACAACTATAACTCCGCTTCTATTCGTCGTATGCGAATATGCGACCTAGCAATTTGTAGCTTAAAACACGCCCCAACGAACCACCTTATACCGACCTGCGACGAACTTGCATGGTTTCGTCAAACGTCGATCGTTTCGAGTGGTAGGGAATCCGGCCGTCAATGGTGATTCATGGCCTCACAGATATAAACAACAATAACTCCGCTTCTATTCGTCGTATGCGAATCTGCGACATAGCAATTTGTAGCTTAAAACACGACACATCGGCCCACCTCATGCCGATCTGCGACGTACTTGTATAGTTTCGTCAAACGTCGATCGTTTCGAGTGGTAGGCATTTCGGTAGTCAATGGCGATTCATGGCCTCACAGATATAAACAACTATAAGTCCGCTTCTATTCGTCGTATGCAAATCTGCGACATAGCAATTTGTAGCATAAAACACGCCCCAACGAACCACCTTATACCGATCTGCGACGAACTTGCATTGTTTTGTCAAACATCGATCGTTTCGAGTGGAAAGCAATCAGGCCGTCAATGCTGATTCATGGCCTCACAGATATAAACAACAATAACTCCGCTTCTATACGTCGCATGCAAATCTGCGACATAGCAATTTGTAGCATAAAACACGACCCAACGACCCACCTTTTACCGATCTGCGACAAACTTGCATTGTTTCGTCAAACATCGATCGTTTCGAGTGGTAGGCAATCCGGCCGTCAATGGTGATTCATGGCCTCACAGATACAAACAACAATAACTCCGCTTCTATTCGTCGTATGCGAATATGCGACATAGCAATTTGTATCTTAAAACACGTCACATCGACCCACCTTCTGCCGATCTGCGACGAACTTGCATGGTTTCGTCAAACGTCGATCGCTTCGAGTGGTAGGGAATCCGGCCGTCAATGGTGATTCATGGCCTCACAGATGTAAACAAATATAACTCCGCTTCTATTCGTCGAATGCAAATCTGCGACATAGCAATTTGTAGCTTAAAACACGTCACATCGAACCACCTTGCGCCGATCTTTGACGAACTTGCATGGTTTCGTCAAACATCGATCGTTTCGAGTGGTAGGCAATCCGGCCGTCAATGGTGATTCATGGCCTCACAGATATAAACAACAATAACTCCGCTTCTATTCGTCGTATGCGAATATGCGACATAGCAATTTGTAGCTTAAAACACGTCACATCGACCCACCTTCTGCCGATCTGCGACGAACTTGCATGGTTTCGTCAAACGTCGATTGTTTCGAGTGGTAGGGAATCCGACCGTCAATGGTGATTCATGGCCTCACAGATGTAAACAACTATAACTCCGCTTCTATTCGTCGAATGCAAATCTGCGACATAGCAATTTGTAGCTTAAAACACGTCACATCGACCCACCTTGTGCCGATCTGCGACGAACTTGCATAGTTTCGTCAAACATCGATTGTTTCGAGTGGTAGGCAATCCGGCCGTCATTGGTGATTCATGGCCTCACAGATATAAACAACTATAACTCCGCTTCTATTCGTCGTATGCGAATCTGCGACCTAGCAATTTGTAGCTTAAAACACGCCCCAATGAACCACCTTATACCGATCTGCGACGAACTTGCATAGTTTCGTCAAACATCGATCGATTCTAGTGGAAAGCAATCCGGCCGTCAACGGTGATTCATGGCCAGACAGATATAAACAACTATAACTCCGCTTCTATTCGTCGAATGCAAATCTGCGACATAGCAATTTGTAGCATAAAACACGTCACATCGACCCACCTTGTGCCGATCTGCGACGAACTTGCATGGTTTCGTCAAACGTCGATCGTTTCGAGTGGTAGGGAATCCGGCCGTCAATGGTGATTCATGGCCTCACAGATATAAACAACTATAACTCCGCTTCTATTCGTCGAATGCAAATCTGCGACATAGAAATTTGTAGCTTAAAACACGACACATCGACCCACCTTGTGCCGATCTGCGACGAACTTGCATAGTTTCGTCAAACATCGATCGTTTCGAGTGGTAGGCAATCCGGCCGTCATTGGTGATTCATGGCCTCACAGATATAAACAACAATAACTCCGCTTCTATTCGTCGTATGCAAATCTGCGACATAGCAATTTGTAGCATAAAACACGCCCCAACGATCCACCTTATACCGATCTGCGACGAACTTGCATAGTTTCGTCAAACATCGATCGTTTCGAGTGGAAAGCAATCCGGCCGTCAATGGTGATTCATGGCCTGACAGATATAAACAACAATAACTCCGCTTCTATTCGTCGTATGCAAATCTGCGACATAGCAATTTGTAGCATAAAACACGCCCCAACGATCCACCTTATACCGATCTGCGACGAACTTGCATAGTTTCGTCAAACATCGATCGTTTCGAGTGGTAGGCAATCCGGCCGTCAATGGTGATTCATGGCCTGACAGATATAAACAACTATAACTCCGCTTCTATTCGTCGTATGCGAATCTGCGACATAGCAATTTGTAGCTTAAAACACGACACATCGACCCACCTTGTGCCGATCTGCGACGAACTTGCATAGTTTCGTCAAACATCGATCGTTTCGAGTGGTAGGCAATCCGGCCGTCATTGTTGATTCATGGCCTCACAGATATAAACAACAAAAACTCCGCTTCTATTAGTCGTATGCAAATCTGCGACATAGCAATTTGTAGCATAAAACACTCCCCAACGAACCACCTTATACCGATCTGCGACGAACTTGCATAGTTTTGTCAAACATCGATCGTTTCGAGTGGAAAGCAATCCGGCCGTCAATGGTGATTCATGGCCTCACAGATATAAACCACAATAACTCCGCTTCTATTCGTCGTATGCGAATCTGCGACATAGCAATTTGTAGCTTAAAACACGCCCTAACGAACCACCTTATACCGATCTGCGACGAACTTGCATAGTTTCGTCAAACATCGATCGTTTCGAGTGGAAAGCAATCCGGCCGTCAATGGTGATTCATGGCCTGACAGATATAAACAACTATAACTCCGCTTCTATTTGTCGTATGCAAATCTGCGACATAGAAATTTGTAGCTTAAAACACGTCACATCGGCCCACCTTGTGCCGATCTGCGACGAACTTGCATGGTTTCGTCAAACGTCGATCGTTTCGAGTGGTAGGGAATCCGGACGTCAATGGTGATTCATGGCCTCACAGATATAAACCACAATAACTCCGCTTCTATTCGTCGTATGCGAATCTGCGACATAGCAATTTGTAGCTTAAAACACGCCCTAACGAACCACCTTATACCGATCTGCGACGAACTTGCATAGTTTTGTCAAACATCGATCGTTTCGAGTGGAAAGCAATCCGGCCGTCAATGGTGATTCATGACCTGACAGATATAAACAATTATAACTCCGCTTCTATTCGTCGAATGCAAATCTGCGACATAGCAATTTGTAGCTTAAAACACGTCACATCGACCCACCTTGTGCCAATGTGCGACGAACTTGCATAGTTTCGTCAAACGTCGATCGTTTCGAGTGGTAGGGAATCCGGCCGTCAATGGTGATTCATGGCCTGACAGATATAATCAACTATAACTCCGCTTCTATTCGTCGAATGCAAATCTGCGACATAGCAATTTTTAGCTTAAAACACGTCACATCGATCCACCTTGTGCCGATCTGCGACGAACTTGCATAGTTTCGTCAAACATCGATCGTTTCGAGTGGAAAGCAATCCGGCCGTCAATGGTGATTCATGGCCTGACAGATATAAACAATTATAACTCCGCTTCTATTCGTCGAATGCAAATCTGCGACATAGCAATTTGTAGCTTAAAACACGACACATCGACCCACCTCATGCCGATCTGCGACGTACTTGTATAGTTTCGTCAAACGTCGATCGTTTCGAGTGGTAGGCAATCCGGTAGTCAATGGCGATTCATGGCCTCACAGATATAAACAACTATAACTCCGCTTCTATTCGTCGTATGCGAATATGCGACCTAGCAATTTGTAGCTTAAAACACGCCCCAACGAACCACCTTATACCGACCTGCGACGAACTTGCATGGTTTCGTCAAACGTCGATCGTTTCGAGTGGTAGGGAATCCGGCCGTCAATGGTGATTCATGGCCTCACAGATATAAACAACAATAACTCCGCTTCTATTCGTCGTATGCGAATCTGCGACATAGCAATTTGTAGCTTAAAACACGACACATCGGCCCACCTCATGCCGATCTGCGACGTACTTGTATAGTTTCGTCAAACGTCGATCGTTTCGAGTGGTAGGCATTTCGGTAGTCAATGGCGATTCATGGCCTCACAGATATAAACAACTATAAGTCCGCTTCTATTCGTCGTATGCAAATCTGCGACATAGCAATTTGTAGCATAAAACACGCCCCAACGAACCACCTTATACCGATCTGCGACGAACTTGCATTGTTTTGTCAAACATCGATCGTTTCGAGTGGAAAGCAATCAGGCCGTCAATGCTGATTCATGGCCTCACAGATATAAACAACAATAACTCCGCTTCTATACGTCGCATGCAAATCTGCGACATAGCAATTTGTAGCATAAAACACGACCCAACGACCCACCTTTTACCGATCTGCGACAAACTTGCATTGTTTCGTCAAACATCGATCGTTTCGAGTGGTAGGCAATCCGGCCGTCAATGGTGATTCATGGCCTCACAGATACAAACAACAATAACTCCGCTTCTATTCGTCGTATGCGAATATGCGACATAGCAATTTGTATCTTAAAACACGTCACATCGACCCACCTTCTGCCGATCTGCGACGAACTTGCATGGTTTCGTCAAACGTCGATCGCTTCGAGTGGTAGGGAATCCGGCCGTCAATGGTGATTCATGGCCTCACAGATGTAAACAAATATAACTCCGCTTCTATTCGTCGAATGCAAATCTGCGACATAGCAATTTGTAGCTTAAAACACGTCACATCGAACCACCTTGCGCCGATCTTTGACGAACTTGCATGGTTTCGTCAAACATCGATCGTTTCGAGTGGTAGGCAATCCGGCCGTCAATGGTGATTCATGGCCTCACAGATATAAACAACAATAACTCCGCTTCTATTCGTCGTATGCGAATATGCGACATAGCAATTTGTAGCTTAAAACACGTCACATCGACCCACCTTCTGCCGATCTGCGACGAACTTGCATGGTTTCGTCAAACGTCGATTGTTTCGAGTGGTAGGGAATCCGACCGTCAATGGTGATTCATGGCCTCACAGATGTAAACAACTATAACTCCGCTTCTATTCGTCGAATGCAAATCTGCGACATAGCAATTTGTAGCTTAAAACACGTCACATCGACCCACCTTGTGCCGATCTGCGACGAACTTGCATAGTTTCGTCAAACATCGATTGTTTCGAGTGGTAGGCAATCCGGCCGTCATTGGTGATTCATGGCCTCACAGATATAAACAACTATAACTCCGCTTCTATTCGTCGTATGCGAATCTGCGACCTAGCAATTTGTAGCTTAAAACACGCCCCAATGAACCACCTTATACCGATCTGCGACGAACTTGCATAGTTTCGTCAAACATCGATCGATTCTAGTGGAAAGCAATCCGGCCGTCAACGGTGATTCATGGCCAGACAGATATAAACAACTATAACTCCGCTTCTATTCGTCGAATGCAAATCTGCGACATAGCAATTTGTAGCATAAAACACGTCACATCGACCCACCTTGTGCCGATCTGCGACGAACTTGCATGGTTTCGTCAAACGTCGATCGTTTCGAGTGGTAGGGAATCCGGCCGTCAATGGTGATTCATGGCCTCACAGATATAAACAACTATAACTCCGCTTCTATTCGTCGAATGCAAATCTGCGACATAGAAATTTGTAGCTTAAAACACGACACATCGACCCACCTTGTGCCGATCTGCGACGAACTTGCATAGTTTCGTCAAACATCGATCGTTTCGAGTGGTAGGCAATCCGGCCGTCATTGGTGATTCATGGCCTCACAGATATAAACAACAATAACTCCGCTTCTATTCGTCGTATGCAAATCTGCGACATAGCAATTTGTAGCATAAAACACGCCCCAACGATCCACCTTATACCGATCTGCGACGAACTTGCATAGTTTCGTCAAACATCGATCGTTTCGAGTGGAAAGCAATCCGGCCGTCAATGGTGATTCATGGCCTGACAGATATAAACAACAATAACTCCGCTTCTATTCGTCGTATGCAAATCTGCGACATAGCAATTTGTAGCATAAAACACGCCCCAACGATCCACCTTATACCGATCTGCGACGAACTTGCATAGTTTCGTCAAACATCGATCGTTTCGAGTGGTAGGCAATCCGGCCGTCAATGGTGATTCATGGCCTGACAGATATAAACAACTATAACTCCGCTTCTATTCGTCGTATGCGAATCTGCGACATAGCAATTTGTAGCTTAAAACACGACACATCGACCCACCTTGTGCCGATCTGCGACGAACTTGCATAGTTTCGTCAAACATCGATCGTTTCGAGTGGTAGGCAATCCGGCCGTCATTGGTGATTCATGGCCTCACAGATATAAACAACAAAAACTCCGCTTCTATTAGTCGTATGCAAATCTGCGACATAGCAATTTGTAGCATAAAACACTCCCCAACGAACCACCTTATACCGATCTGCGACGAACTTGCATAGTTTTGTCAAACATCGATCGTTTCGAGTGGAAAGCAATCCGGCCGTCAATGGTGATTCATGGCCTCACAGATATAAACCACAATAACTCCGCTTCTATTCGTCGTATGCGAATCTGCGACATAGCAATTTGTAGCTTAAAACACGCCCTAACGAACCACCTTATACCGATCTGCGACGAACTTGCATAGTTTCGTCAAACATCGATCGTTTCGAGTGGAAAGCAATCCGGCCGTCAATGGTGATTCATGGCCTGACAGATATAAACAACTATAACTCCGCTTCTATTCGTCGTATGCGAATCTGCGACCTAGCAATTTGTAGCATAAAACACGGCCCAACGACCCACCTTATACCGATCTGCGACGAACTTGCATAGTTTCGTCCAACATCGATCGTTTCGAGTGGAAAGCAATCCGGCCGTCAATGGTGATTCATGGCCTCACAGATATAAACAACAATAACTCCGCTTCTATTCGTCGTATGCGAATATGCGACATAGCAATTTGTAGCTTAAAACACGTCACATCGACCCACCTTCTGCCGATCTGCGACGAACTTGCATAGTTTCGTCAAACGTCGATCTTTTCGAGTCGTAGGCAATCCGGCCGTCAATGGTGATTCATGGCCACACAGATATAAACAACAATAACTCCGCTCTATTCATCGTATGCGAATATGCGACATATCAATTTGTAGCTTAAAACACGTCACATCGACCCACCTTCTGCCGATCTGCGACGAACTTGCATGGTTTCGTCAAACGCCGATCGTTTCGAGTGGTAGGGAATCCGGCCGTCAATGGTGATTCATGGCCTCACAGATATAAACAACAATAACTCCGCTTCTATTCGTCGTATGCGAATATGCGACATAGCAATTTGTAGCTTAAAACACGTCACATCGACCCACCTTCTGCCGATCTGCGACGAACTTGCATGGTTTCGTCAAACGTCGATTGTTTCGAGTGGTAGGGAATCCGACCGTCAATGGTGATTCATGGCCTCACAGATGTAAACAACTATAACTCCGCTTCTATTCGTCGAATGCAAATCTGCGACATAGCAATTTGTAGCTTAAAACACGTCACATCGACCCACCTTGTGCCGATCTGCGACGAACTTGCATAGTTTCGTCAAACATCGATTGTTTCGAGTGGTAGGCAATCCGGCCGTCATTGGTGATTCATGGCCTCACAGATATAAACAACTATAACTCCGCTTCTATTCGTCGTATGCGAATCTGCGACCTAGCAATTTGTAGCTTAAAACACGCCCCAATGAACCACCTTATACCGATCTGCGACGAACTTGCATAGTTTCGTCAAACATCGATCGATTCTAGTGGAAAGCAATCCGGCCGTCAACGGTGATTCATGGCCAGACAGATATAAACAACTATAACTCCGCTTCTATTCGTCGAATGCAAATCTGCGACATAGCAATTTGTAGCATAAAACACGTCACATCGACCCACCTTGTGCCGATCTGCGACGAACTTGCATGGTTTCGTCAAACGTCGATCGTTTCGAGTGGTAGGGAATCCGGCCGTCAATGGTGATTCATGGCCTGACAGATATAAACAACAATAACTCCGCTTCTATTCGTCGTATGCAAATCTGCGACATAGCAATTTGTAGCATAAAACACGCCCCAACGATCCACCTTATACCGATCTGCGACGAACTTGCATAGTTTCGTCAAACATCGATCGTTTCGAGTGGTAGGCAATCCGGCCGTCAATGGTGATTCATGGCCTGACAGATATAAACAACTATAACTCCGCTTCTATTCGTCGTATGCGAATCTGCGACATAGCAATTTGTAGCTTAAAACACGACACATCGACCCACCTTGTGCCGATCTGCGACGAACTTGCATAGTTTCGTCAAACATCGATCGTTTCGAGTGGTAGGCAATCCGGCCGTCATTGTTGATTCATGGCCTCACAGATATAAACAACAAAAACTCCGCTTCTATTAGTCGTATGCAAATCTGCGACATAGCAATTTGTAGCATAAAACACTCCCCAACGAACCACCTTATACCGATCTGCGACGAACTTGCATAGTTTTGTCAAACATCGATCGTTTCGAGTGGAAAGCAATCCGGCCGTCAATGGTGATTCATGGCCTCACAGATATAAACCACAATAACTCCGCTTCTATTCGTCGTATGCGAATCTGCGACATAGCAATTTGTAGCTTAAAACACGCCCTAACGAACCACCTTATACCGATCTGCGACGAACTTGCATAGTTTCGTCAAACATCGATCGTTTCGAGTGGAAAGCAATCCGGCCGTCAATGGTGATTCATGGCCTGACAGATATAAACAACTATAACTCCGCTTCTATTCGTCGTATGCGAATCTGCGACCTAGCAATTTGTAGCATAAAACACGGCCCAACGACCCACCTTATACCGATCTGCGACGAACTTGCATAGTTTCGTCCAACATCGATCGTTTCGAGTGGAAAGCAATCCGGCCGTCAATGGTGATTCATGGCCTCACAGATATAAACAACAATAACTCCGCTTCTATTCGTCGTATGCGAATATGCGACATAGCAATTTGTAGCTTAAAACACGTCACATCGACCCACCTTCTGCCGATCTGCGACGAACTTGCATAGTTTCGTCAAACGTCGATCTTTTCGAGTCGTAGGCAATCCGGCCGTCAATGGTGATTCATGGCCACACAGATATAAACAACAATAACTCCGCTCTATTCATCGTATGCGAATATGCGACATATCAATTTGTAGCTTAAAACACGTCACATCGACCCACCTTCTGCCGATCTGCGACGAACTTGCATGGTTTCGTCAAACGCCGATCGTTTCGAGTGGTAGGGAATCCGGCCGTCAATGGTGATTCATGGCCTCACAGATATAAACAACTATAACTCCGCTTCTATTCGTCGAATGCAAATCTGCGACATAGCAATTTGTAGCTTAAAACACGTCACATCGACCCACCTTGTGCCGATCTGCGACGAACTTGCATAGTTTCGTCAAACATCGATCGTTTCGAGTGGTAGGCAATCCGGCCGTCATTGGTGATTCATGGCCTCACAGATATATACAACTATAACTCCGCTTCTATTCGTCGTATGCAAATCTGCGACATAGCAATTTGTAGTATAAAACACGCCCCAACGAACCACCTTATACCGATCTGCGACGAACTTGCATAGTTTTGTCAAACATCGATCGTTTCGAGTGGAAAGCAATCCGGCCGTCAATGGTGATTCATGGCCTCACAGATATAAACAACAATAACTCCGCTTCTATTCGTCGTATGCGAATATGCGACATAGCAATTTGTAGCTTAAAACACGCCACATCGAACCACCTTGTGCCGATCTGCGACGAACTTGCATAGTTTCGTCAAACGTCGATCGTTTCGAGTCGTAGGCAATCCGGCCGTCAATGGTGATTCATGGCCACACAGATATAAACAACAATAACTGCGCTTCTATTCGTCGTATGCGAATATGCGACATATCAATTTGTAGCTTAAAACACGTCACATCGACCCACCTTCTGCCGATCTGCGACGAACTTGCATGGTTTCGTCAAACGCCGATCGTTTCGAGTGGTAGGGAATCCGGCCGTCAATGGTGATTCATGGCCTCACAGATATAAACAACTATAACTCAGCTTCTATTCGTCGAATGCAAATCTGCGACATAGCAATTTGTAGCATAAAACACGTCACATCGACCCACGTTGTGCCGATCTGCGACGAACTTGCATAGTTTCGTCAAACATCGATCGTTTCGAGTGGAAAGCAATCCGGCCGTCAATGTTGATTCATGGCCTGACAGATATAAACAACTATAACTCCGCTTCTATTCGTCAAATGCAAATCTGCGACATAGCAATTTGTAGCTTAAAACACGCCCCAACGAACCACCTTATACCGATCTGCGACGAACTTGCATAGTTTTGTCAAACATCGATCGTTTCGAGTGGAAAGCAATCCGGCCGTCAATGGTGATTCATGGCCAAACAGATATAAACAACAATAACTCCGCTTCTATTCGTCGTATGCAAATCTGCGACATAGCAATTTGTAGCATAAAACACGCCCCAACGAACCACCTTATACCGATCTGCGACGAACTTGCATAGTTTTGTCAAACATCGATCGTTTCGAGTGGAAAGCAATCCGGCCGTCAATGGTGATTCATGGCCTCACAGATTTAAACAACAATAACTCCGCTTCTATTCGTCGTATGCGAATATGCGACATAGCAATTTGTAGCTTAAAACACGTCACATCGACCCACCTTCGGCCGATCTGCGACGAACTTGCATGGTTTCGTCAAACGTCGATCGTTTCGAGTGGTAGGGAATCCGGCCGTCAATGGTGATTCACGGCCTCATAGATATAAACAACTATAACTCCGCTTCTATTCGTCGTATGCAAATCTGCGACATAGCAATTTGTAGCATAAAACACGCCCCAACGAACCACCTTATACCGATCTGCGACGAACTTGCATAGTTTTGTCAAACATCGATCGTTTCAAGTGGTAGGCAATCCGGCCGTCAATGGTGATTCATGGCCTCACAGATATAAACAACAATAACTCCGCTTCTATTCGTCGTATGCGAATATGCGACATAGCAATTTGTAGCTTAAAACACGTCACATCGACCCACCTTCGGCCGATCTGCGACGAACTTGCATGGTTTCGTCAAACGTCGATCGTTTCGAGTGGTAGGGAATCCGGCCGTCAATGGTGATTCACGGCCTCATAGATATAAACAACTATAACTCCGCTTCTATTCGTCGAATGCAAATCTGCGACATAGCAATTTGTAGCTTAAAACACGACACATCGACCCACCTCATGCCGATCTGCGACGTACTTGTATAGTTTCGTCAAACGTCGATCGTTTCGAGTGGTAGGCAATCCGGTAGTCAATGCCGATTCATGGCCTCACAGATATAAACAACTATAACTCCGCTTCTATTCGTCGTATGCGAATCTGCGACCTAGCAATGTGTAGCTTAAAACACGCCCCAATGAACCACCTTATACCGATCTGCGACGAACTTGCATAGTTTCGTCAAACATCGATCGTTTCGACTGGAAAGCAATCCGGCCGTCAATGGTGATTCATGGCCTCACAGATATAAACAACAATAACTCCGCTTCTATTCGTCGTATGCGAATATGCGACATAGCAATTTGTAGCTTAAAACACGCCACATCGAACCACCTTGTGCCGATCTGCGACGAACTTGCATAGTTTCGTCAAACATCGATCGTTTCGAGTGGTAGGCAATCCGGCCGTCAATGGTGATTCATGGCCTCACAGATAGAAACATCAATAACTCCGCTTCTATTCGTCGTATGCAAATCTGCGACATAGCAATTTGTAGCATAAAACACGCCCCAACGATCCACCTTATACCGATCTGCGACGAACTTGCATAGTTTTGTCAAACATCGATCGTTTCGAGTGGAAAGCAATCCGGCCGTCAATGGTGATTCATGGCCTCACAGATATAAACAACAATAACTCCGCTTCTATTCGTCGTATGCAAATCTGCGACATAGCAATTTGTAGCATAAAACACGCCCCAACGAACCACCTTATACCGATCTGCGACGAACTTGCATAGTTTTGTCAAACATCGATCGTTTCGAGTGGAAAGCAATCCGGCCGTCAATGGTGATTCATGACCTGACAGATATAAACAATTATAACTCCGCTTCTATTCGTCGAATGCAAATCTGCGACATAGCAATTTGTAGCTTAAAACACGTTACATCGACCCACCTTGTGCCGATCTGCGACGAACTTGCATGGTTTCGTCAAACGTCGATCGTTTCGAGTGGTAGGGAATCCGGCCGTCAATGGTGATTCATGGCCTCACAGATATAAACAACTATAACTCCGCTTCTATTCGTCGAATGCAAATCTGCGACATAGCAATTTGTAGCTTAAAACACGTCACATCGAACCACCTTGCGCCGATCTGCGACGAACTTGCATAGTTTCGTCAAACATCGATCGTTTCGAGTGGTAGGCAATCCGGCCGTCAATGGTGATTCATGGCCTCACAGATATAAACAACAATAACTCCGCTTCTATTCGTCGTATGCAAATCTGCGACATAGCAATTTGTAGCATAAAACACGCCCCAACGAACCACCTTATACCGATCTGCGACGAACTTGCATAGTTTTGTCAAACATCGATCGTTTCGAGTGGAAAGCAATCCGGCCGTCAATGGTGATTCATGGCCTGACAGATATAAACAACTATAACTCAGCTTCTATTCGTCGATTGCAAATTTGCGACATAGCGATTTGTAGCTTAAAACACGACACATCGACCCACCTCATGCCGATCTGCGACGTACTTGTATAGTTTCGTCAAACGACGATCGTTTCGAGTGGTAGGCAATCCGGTAGTCAATGGCGATTCATGGCCTCACAGATATAAACAACTATAACTCCGCTTCTATTCGTCGTATGCGAATCTGCGACCTAGCAATTTGTAGCTTAAAACACGCCCCAATGAACCACCTTATACCGATCTGCGACGAACTTGCATAGTTTTGTCAAACATCGATCGTTTCGAGTGGAAAGCAATCCGGCCGTCAATGGTGATTCATGGCCTCACAGATTTAAACAACAATAACTCCGCTTCTATTCGTCGTATGCGAATATGCGACATAGCAATTTGTAGCATAAAACACGTCACATCGACCCACGTTGTGCCCATCTGCGACGAACTTGCATAGTTTCGTCAAACATCGATCGTTTCAAGTGGTAGGCAATCCGGCCGTCAATGGTGATTCATGGCCTCACAGATATAAACAACAATAACTCCGCTTCTATTCGTCGTATGCGAATATGCGACATAGCAATTTGTAGCTTAAAACACGTCACATCGACCCACCTTCGGCCGATCTGCGACGAACTTGCATGGTTTCGTCAAACGTCGATCGTTTCGAGTGGTAGGGAATCCGGTCGTCAATGGTGATTCATGGTCTCACAGATATAAACATCAATAACTCCGCTTCTATTCGTCGTATGCGAATCTGCGACATAGCAATTTGTAGCTTAAAACAAGACACATCGGCCCACCTCATGCCGATCTGCGACGTACTTGTATAGTTTCGTCAAACGTCGATCGATTCGAGTGGTATACAATCCGGTAGTCAATGGCGATTCATGGCCTCACAGATATAAAGAACTATAAGTCCGCTTCTATACGCCGTATGCGAATCTGCGACATAGCAATTTGTAGCTTAAAACACGCCCCAACGAACCACCTTATACCGATCTGCGACGAACTTGCATAGTTTTGTCTAACATCGATCGTTTCGAGTGGAAAGCAATCCGGCCGTCAATGGTGATTCATGGCCTCACAGATTTAAACAACTATAACTCCGCTTCTATTCGTCGAATGCAAATCTGCGACATAGCAATTTGTAGCTTAAAACACGACACATCGACCCACCTTGTGCCGATCTGCGACGCACTTGCATAGTTTCGTCAAACATCGATCGTTTCGAGTGGTAGGCAATCCGGCCGTCAATGGTGATTCATGGCCTCACAGATAGAAACATCAATAACTCCGCTTCTATTCGTCGTATGCAAATCTGCGACATAGCAATTTGTAGCATAAAACACGCCCCAACGATCCACCTTAAACCGATCTGCGACGAACTTGCATAGTTTTGTCAAACATCGATCGTTTCGAGTGGAAAGCAATCCGGCCGTCAATGGTGATTCATGACCTGACAGATATAAACAATTATAACTCCGCTTCTATTCGTCGAATGCAAATCTGCGACATAGCAATTTGTAGCTTAAAACACGTTACATCGACCCACCTTGTGCCGATCTGCGACGAACTTGCATGGTTTCGTCAAACGTCGATCGTTTCGAGTGGTAGGGAATCCGGCCGTCAATGGTGATTCATGGCCTCACAGATATAAACAACTATAACTCCGCTTCTATTCGTCGAATGCAAATCTGCGACATAGCAATTTGTAGCTTAAAACACGTCACATCGAACCACCTTGCGCCGATCTGCGACGAACTTGCATGGTTTCGTCAAACATCGATCGTTTCGAGTGGTAGGCAATCCGGCCGTCAATGGTGATTCATGGCCTCACAGATATAAACAACAATAACTCCGCTTCTATTCGTCGTATGCAAATCTGCGACATAGCAATTTGTAGCATAAAACACGCCCCAACGAACCACCTTATACCGATCTGCGACGAACTTGCATAGTTTTGTCAAACATCGATCGTTTCGAGTGGAAAGCAATCCGGCCGTCAATGGTGATTCATGGCCTGACAGATATAAACAACTATAACTCAGCTTCTATTCGTCGATTGCAAATTTGCGACATAGCGATTTGTAGCTTAAAACACGACACATCGACCCACCTCATGCCGATCTGCGACGTACTTGTATAGTTTCGTCAAACGACGATCGTTTCGAGTGGTAGGCAATCCGGTAGTCAATGGCGATTCATGGCCTCACAGATATAAACAACTATAACTCCGCTTCTATTCGTCGTATGCGAATCTGCGACCTAGCAATTTGTAGCTTAAAACACGCCCCAATGAACCACCTTATACCGATCTGCGACGAACTTGCATAGTTTTGTCAAACATCGATCGTTTCGAGTGGAAAGCAATCCGGCCGTCAATGGTGATTCATGGCCTCACAGATTTAAACAACAATAACTCCGCTTCTATTCGTCGTATGCGAATATGCGACATAGCAATTTGTAGCTTAAAACACGTCACATCGACCCACGTTGTGCCCATCTGCGACGAACTTGCATAGTTTCGTCAAACATCGATCGTTTCAAGTGGTAGGCAATCCGGCCGTCAATGGTGATTCATGGCCTCACAGATATAAACAACAATAACTCCGCTTCTATTCGTCGTATGCGAATATGCGACATAGCAATTTGTAGCTTAAAACACGTCACATCGACCCACCTTCGGCCGATCTGCGACGAACTTGCATGGTTTCGTCAAACGTCGATCGTTTCGAGTGGTAGGGAATCCGGCCGTCAATGGTGATTCATGGTCTCACAGATATAAACATCAATAACTCCGCTTCTATTCGTCGTATGCGAATCTGCGACATAGCAATTTGTAGCTTAAAACAAGACACATCGGCCCACCTCATGCCGATCTGCGACGTACTTGTATAGTTTCGTCAAACGTCGATCGATTCGAGTGGTATACAATCCGGTAGTCAATGGCGATTCATGGCCTCACAGATATAAAGAACTATAAGTCCGCTTCTATACGCCGTATGCGAATCTGCGACATAGCAATTTGTAGCTTAAAACACGCCCCAACGAACCACCTTATACCGATCTGCGACGAACTTGCATAGTTTTGTCTAACATCGATCGTTTCGAGTGGAAAGCAATCCGGCCGTCAATGGTGATTCATGGCCTCACAGATTTAAACAACTATAACTCCGCTTCTATTCGTCGAATGCAAATCTGCGACATAGCAATTTGTAGCTTAAAACACGACACATCGACCCACCTTGTGCCGATCTGCGACGAACTTGCATAGTTTCGTCAAACATCGATCGTTTCGAGTGGTAGGCAATCCGGCCGTCAATGGTGATTCATGGCCTCACAGATAGAAACATCAATAACTCCGCTTCTATTCGTCGTATGCAAATCTGCGACATAGCAATTTGTAGCATAAAACACGCCCCAACGATCCACCTTATACCGATCTGCGACGAACTTGCATAGTTTTGTCAAACATCGATCGTTTCGAGTGGAAAGCAATCCGGCCGTCAATGGTGATTCATGGCCTCACAGATATAAACAACAATAACTCCGCTTCTATTCGTCGTATGCAAATCTGCGACATAGCAATTTGTAGCATAAAACACGCCCCAACGAACCACCTTATACCGATCTGCGACGAACTTGCATAGTTTTGTCAAACATCGATCGTTTCGAGTGGAAAGCAATCCGGCCGTCAATGGTGATTCATGACCTGACAGATATAAACAATTATAACTCCGCTTCTATTCGTCGAATGCAAATCTGCGACATAGCAATTTGTAGCTTAAAACACGTTACATCGACCCACCTTGTGCCGATCTGCGACGAACTTGCATGGTTTCGTCAAACGTCGATCGTTTCGAGTGGTAGGGAATCCGGCCGTCAATGGTGATTCATGGCCTCACAGATATAAACAACTATAACTCCGCTTCTATTCGTCGAATGCAAATCTGCGACATAGCAATTTGTAGCTTAAAACACGTCACATCGAACCACCTTGCGCCGATCTGCGACGAACTTGCATGGTTTCGTCAAACATCGATCGTTTCGAGTGGTAGGCAATCCGGCCGTCAATGGTGATTCATGGCCTCACAGATATAAACAACAATAACTCCGCTTCTATTCGTCGTATGCAAATCTGCGACATAGCAATTTGTAGCATAAAACACGCCCCAACGAACCACCTTATACCGATCTGCGACGAACTTGCATAGTTTTGTCAAACATCGATCGTTTCGAGTGGAAAGCAATCCGGCCGTCAATGGTGATTCATGGCCTCACAGATTTAAACAACAATAACTCCGCTTCTATTCGTCGTATGCGAATATGCGACATAGCAATTTGTAGCTTAAAACACGTCACATCGACCCACGTTGTGCCCATCTGCGACGAACTTGCATAGTTTCGTCAAACATCGATCGTTTCAAGTGGTAGGCAATCCGGCCGTCAATGGTGATTCATGGCCTCACAGATATAAACAACAATAACTCCGCTTCTATACGCCGTATGCGAATCTGCGACATAGCAATTTGTAGCTTAAAACACGCCCCAACGAACCACCTTATACCGATCTGCGACGAACTTGCATAGTTTTGTCTAACATCGATCGTTTCGAGTGGAAAGCAATCCCGCCGTCAATGGTGATTCATGGCCTCACAGATTTAAACAACTATAACTCCGCTTCTATTCGTCGAATGCAAATCTGCGACATAGCAATTTGTAGCTTAAAACACGACACATCGACCCACCTTGTGCCGATCTGCGACGCACTTGCATAGTTTCGTCAAACATCGATCGTTTCGAGTGGTAGGCAATCCGGCCGTCATTGGTGATTCATGGCCTCACAGATATAAACAACAATAACTCCGCTTCTATTCGTCGTATTCAAATCTGCGACATAGCAATTTGTAGCATAAAACACGCCCCAACGAACCACCTTATACCGATCTGCGACGAACTTGCATAGTTTTGTCAAACATCGATCGTTTCGAGTGGAAAGCAATCCGGCCGTCAATGTTGATTCATGGCCTGACAGATATAAACAACTATAACTCCGCTTCTATTCGTCGAATGCAAATCTGCGACATAGCAATTTGTAGCTTAAAACACGCCCCAACGAACCACCTTATACCGATCTGCGACGAACTTGCATAGTTTTGTCAAACATCGATCGTTTCGAGTGGAAAGCAATCCGGCCGTCAATGGTGATTCATGGCCTCACAGATATAAACAACAATAACTCCGCTTCTATTCGTCGTATGCAAATCTGCGACATAGCAATTTGTAGCATAAAACACGCCCCAACGAACCACCTTATACCGATCTGCGACGAACTTGCATAGTTTTGTCAAACATCGATCGTTTCGAGTGGAAAGCAATCCGGCCGTCAATGGTGATTCATGGCCTCACAGATTTAAACAACAATAACTCCGCTTCTATTCGTCGTATGCGAATATGCGACATAGCAATTTGTAGCTTAAAACACGTCACATCGACCCACGTTGTGCCCATCTGCGACGAACTTGCATAGTTTCGTCAAACATCGATCGTTTCAAGTGGTAGGCAATCCGGCCGTCATTGGTGATTCATGGCCTCACAGATATAAACAACAATAACTCCGCTTCTATTCGTCGTATGCAAATCTGCGACATAGCAATTTGTAGCATAAAACACGCCCCAACGAACCACCTTATACCGATCTGCGACGAACTTGCATAGTTTCGTCCAACATCGATCGTTTCGAGTGGAAAGCAATCCGGCCGTCAATGGTGATTCATGGCCTCACAGATATAAACAACTATAACTCCGCTTCTATTCGTCGAATGCAAATCAGCGACATAGCAATTTGTAGCTTAAAACACGTCACATCGAACCACCTTGCGCCGATCTGCGACGAACTTGCATGGTTTCGTCAAACATCGATCGTTTCGAGTGGTAGGGAATCCGACCGCCAATGGTGATTCATGGCCTCACAGATGTAAACAACTATAACTCCGCTTCTATTCGTCGAATGCAAATCTGCGACATAGCAATTTGTAGCTTAAAACACGTCACATCGACCCACCTTGTGCCGATCTGCGACGAACTTGCATAGTTTCGTCAAACATCGATCGTTTCGAGTGGTAGGCAATCCGGCCGTCATTGGTGATTCATGGCCTCACAGATATAAACAACTATAACTCCGCTTCTATTCGTCGTATGCGAATCTGCGACCTAGCAATTTGTAGCTTAAAACACGCCCCAATGAACCACCTTATACCGATCTGCGACGAACTTGCATAGTTTCGTCAAACATCGATCGATTCTAGTGGAAAGCAATCCGGCCGTCAATGGTGATTCATGGCCAGACAGATATAAACAACTATAACTCCGCTTCTATTCATCGAATGCAAATCTGCGACATAGCAATTTGTAGCTTAAAACACGCCCCAACGGACCACCTTATACCGATCTGCGACGAACTTGCATAGTTTTGTCAAACATCGATCGTTTCGAGTGGAAAGCAATCCGGCCGTCAATGGTGATTCATGGCCTCACAGATATAAACAACAATAACTCCGCTTCTATTCGTCGTATGCAAATCTGCGACATAGCAATTTGTAGCTTAAAACACGTCACATCGACCCACCTTGTGCCGATCTGGGACGAACTTGCATAGTTTCGTCAAACATCGATCGTTTGGAGTGGAAAGCAATCCGGCCGTCAATGGTGATTCATGGCCTCACAGATATAAACAACAATAACTCCGCTTCTATTCGTCGTATGCGAATATGCGACATAGCAATTTCTAGCTTACAACACGTCACATCGACCCACCTTGTGCCGATCTGGGACGAACTTGCATAGTTTCGTCAAACATCGATCGTTTGGAGTGGAAAGCAATCCGGCCGTCAATGGTGATTCATGGCCTCACAGATATAAACAACAATAACTCCGCTTCAATACGTCGTATGCAAATCTGCGACATAGCAATTTATAGCATAAAACACGATCCAACGACCCACCATTTACCGATCTGCGACGAACTTGCATACTTTCGTCAAACATCGATCGTTTCGAGTGGTAGGCAATCCGGCCGTCAATGGTGATTCATGGCCTCACAGATATAAACAACAATAACTCCGCTTCTATTCGTCGTATGCGAATATGCGACATAGCAATTTGTAGCTTAAAACACGTCACATCGACCCACCTTGTGCCGATCTGCGACGAACTTGCATAGTTTCGTCAAACATCGATCGTTTCGAGTGGTAGGCAATCCGGCCGTCAATGGTGATTCATGGCCTCACAGATATAAACAACAATAACTCCGCTTCTATTCGTCGTATGCAAATCTGCGACATAGCAATTTGTAGCTTAAAACACGTCACATCGACCCACCTTGTGCCGATCTGGGACGAACTTGTATAGTTTCGTCAAACATCGATCGTTTGGAGTGGAAAGCAATCCGGCCGTCAATGGTGATTCATGGCCTCACAGATATAAACAACAATAACTCCGCTTCTATTTGTCGTATGCGAATCTGCGACATAGCAATTTTTAGCTTAAAACACGCCCCAACGAACCACCTTATACAGATCTGCGACGAACTTGCATAGTTTTGTCAAACATCGATCGTTTCGAGTGGAAAGCAATCCGGCCGTCAATGGTGATTCATGGCCTGACAGATATAAACAACTATAATTTCGCTTCTATTCGTCGAATGCAAATCTGCGACATAGCAATTTGTAGCTTAAAAAAGGTCACATCGACCCACCTTGTGCCGATCTGCGACGAACTTGCATAGTTTCGTCAAACATCGATCGTTTCGAGTGGTAGGAAATCCGGCCGTCAATGGTGATTCATGGCCTCACAGATATAAACAACAATAACTCCGCTTCTATTCGTCGTATGCAAATCTGCGACATAGCAATTTGTAGCTTAAAACACGTCACATCGACCCACCTTGTGCCGATCTGGGACGAACTTGCATAGTTTCGTCAAACATCGATCGTTTGGAGTGGAAAGCAATCCGGCCGTCAATGGTGATTCATGGCCTCACAGATATAAACAACAATAACTCCGCTTCTATTCGTCGAATGCAAATCTGCGACATAGCAATTTGTAGCTTAAAACACGTCACATCGACCCACCTTGTGCCGATCTGCGACGAACTTGCATAGTTTCGTCAAACATCGATCGTTTCGAGTGGTAGGCAATCCGGCCGTCAATGGTGATTCATGGCCTCACAGATATAAACAACAATAACTCCGCTTCTATTCGTCGTATGCAAATCTGCGACATAGCAATTTGTAGCATAAAACACGTCACATCGACCCACCTTGTGCCGATCTGGGACGAACTTGCATAGTTTCGTCAAACATCGATCGTTTGGAGTGGAAAGCAATCCGGCCGTCAATGGTGATTCATGGCCTCACAGATATAAACAACAATAACTCCGCTTCTATACGTCGTATGCAAATCTGCGACATAGCAATTTATAGCATAAAACACGACCCAACGACCCAGCATTTAACGATCTGCGACGAACTTGCATACTTTCGTCAAACATCGATCGTTTCGAGTGGTAGGCAATCCGGCCGTCAATGGTGATTCATGGCCTCACAGATATAAACAACAATAACTCCGCTTCTATTCGTCGTATGCGAATATGAAACATAGCAATTTGTAGCTTAAAACACGTCACATCGACCCACCTTGTGCCGATCTGCGACGAACTTGCATAGTTTCGTCAAACATCGATCGTTTCGAGTGGTAGGGAATCCGGCCGTCAATGGTGATTCATGGCCTCACAGATATAAACAACAATAACTCCGCTTCTATTCGTCGTATGCAAATCTGCGACATAGCAATTTGTAGCTTAAAACACGTCACATCGACCCACCTTGTGCCGATCTGGGACGAACTTGCATAGTTTCGTCAAACATCGATCGTTTGGAGTGGAAAGCAATCCGGCCGTCAATGGTGATTCATGGCCTCACAGATATAAACAACAATAACTCCGCTTCTATACGTCGTATGCAAATCTGCGACATAGCAATTTATAGCATAAAACACGACCCAACGACCCAGCATTTAACGATCTGCGACGAACTTGCATACTTTCGTCAAACATCGATCGTTTCGAGTGGTAGGCAATCCGGCCGTCAATGGTGATTCATGGCCTCACAGATATAAACAACAATAACTCCGCTTCTATTCGTCGTATGCGAATATGAAACATAGCAATTTGTAGCTAAAAACACGTCACATCGACCCACCTTCTGCCGATCTGCGACGAACTTGCATGGTTTCGTCAAACGTCGATCGTTTCGAGTTGTAGGGAATCCGGCCGTCAATGGTGATTCATGGCCTCACAGATATAAACAACAATAACTCCGCTTCTATTCGTCGTATGCGAATCTGCGACATAGCAATTTTTAGCCTAAAACACACCCCAATGAACCACCTTATACCGATCTGCGACGAACTTGCATAGTTTTGTCAAACATTGATCGTTTCGAGTGGAAAGCAATCCGGCCGTCAATGGTGATTCATGGCCTGACAGATATAAACAACTATAACTCCGCTTCTATTCGTCGTATGCAAATCTGCGACATAGCAATTTGTAGCTTAAAACACGTCACATCGACCCACCTTGTGCCGATCTGGGACGAACTTGCATAGTTTCGTCAAACATCGATCGTTTGGAGTGGAAAGCAATCCGGCCGTCAATGGTGATTCATGGCCTCACAGATATAAACAACAATAACTCCGCTTCAATACGTCGTATGCAAATCTGCGACATAGCAGTTTATAGCATAAAACACGATCCAACGACCCACCATTTACCGATCTGCGACGAACTTGCATACTTTCGTCAAACATCGATCGTTTCGAGTGGTAGGCAATCCGGCCGTCAATGGTGATTCATGGCCTCACAGATATAAACAACAATAACTCCGCTTCTATTCGTCGTATGCGAATATGCGACATAGCAATTTGTAGCTTAAAACCCGTCACATCGACCCACCTTGTGCCGATCTGCGACGAACTTGCATAGTTTCGTCAAACATCGATCGTTTCGAGTGGAAAGCAATCCGGCCGTCAATGGTGATTCATGGCCTCACAGATATAAACAACAATAACTCCGCTTCTATTTGTCGTATGCGAATCTGCGACATAGCAATTTTTAGCTTAAAACACGCCCCAACGAACCACCTTATACAGATCTGCGACGAACTTGCATAGTTTTGTCAAACATCGATCGTTTCGAGTGGAAAGCAATCCGGCCGTCAATGGTGATTCATGGCCTGACAGATATAAACAACTATAATTTCGCTTCTATTCGTCGAATGCAAATCTGCGACATAGCAATTTGTAGCTTAAAACACGTCACATCGACCCACCTTGTGCCGATCTGCGACGAACTTGCATAGTTTCGACAAACATCGATCGTTTCGAGTGGTAGGAAATCCGGCCGTCAATGGTGATTCATGGCCTCACAGATATAAACAACAATAACTCCGCTTCTATTCGTCGTATGCAAATCTGCGACATAGCAATTTGTAGCTTAAAACACGTCACATCGACCCACCTTGTGCCGATCTGGGACGAACTTGCATAGTTTCGTCAAACATCGATCGTTTGGAGTGGAAAGCAATCCGGCCGTCAATGGTGATTCATGGCCTCACAGATATAAACAACAATAACTCCGCTTCAATACGTCGTATGCAAATCTGCGACATAGCAATTTATAGCATAAAACACGACCCAACGACCCACCATTTACCGATCTGCGACGAACTTGCATACTTTCGTCAAACATCGATCGTTTCGAGTGGTAGGCAATCCGGCCGTCAATGGTGATTCATGGCCTCACAGATATAAACAACAATAACTCCGCTTCTATTCGTCGTATGCGAATATGCGACATAGCAATTTGTAGCTTAAAACACGTCACATCGACCCACCTTGTGCCGATCTGCGACGAACTTGCATAGTTTCGTCAAACATCGATCGTTTCGAGTGGTAGGCAATCCGGCCGTCAATGGTGATTCATGGCCTCACAGATATAAACAACAATAACTCCGCTTCTATTCGTCGTATGCAAATCTGCGACATAGCAATTTGTAGCTTAAAACACGTCACATCGACCCACCTTGTGCCGATCTGGGACGAACTTGCATAGTTTCGTCAAACATCGATCGTTTGGAGTGGAAAGCAATCCGGCCGTCAATGGTGATTCATGGCCTCACAGATATAAACAACAATAACTCCGCTTCTATTTGTCGTATGCGAATCTGCGACATAGCAATTTTTAGCTTAAAACACGCCCCAACGAACCACCTTATACAGATCTGCGACGAACTTGCATAGTTTCGTCAAACATCGATCGTTTGGAGTGGAAAGCAATCCGGCCGTCAATGGTGATTCATGGCCTCACAGATATAAACAACAATAACTCCGCTTCAATACGTCGTATGCAAATCTGCGACATAGCAATTTATAGCATAAAACACGATCCAACGACCCACCATTTACCGATCTGCGACGAACTTGCATACTTTCGTCAAACATCGATCGTTTCGAGTGGTAGGCAATCCGGCCGTCAATGGTGATTCATGGCCTCACAGATATAAACAACAATAACTCCGCTTCTATTCGTCGTATGCGAATATGCGACATAGCAATTTGTAGCTTAAAACACGTCACATCGACCCACCTTGTGCCGATCTGCGACGAACTTGCATAGTTTCGTCAAACATCGATCGTTTCGAGTGGAAAGCAATCCGGCCGTCAATGGTGATTCATGGCCTCACAGATATAAACAACAATAACTCCGCTTCTATTGGTCGTATGCGAATCTGCGACATAGCAATTTTTAGCTTAAAACACGCCCCAACGAACCACCTTATACAGATCTGCGACGAACTTGCATAGTTTTGTCAAACATCGATCGTTTCGAGTGGTAGGCAATCCGGCCGTCAATGGTGATTCATGGCCTCACAGATATAAACAACAATAACTCCGCTTCTATTCGTCGTATGCAAATCTGCGACATAGCAATTTGTAGCTTAAAACACGTCACATCGACCCACCTTGTGCCGATCTGGGACGAACTTGCATAGTTTCGTCAAACATCGATCGTTTGGAGTGGAAAGCAATCCGGCCGTCAATGGTGATTCATGGCCTCACAGATATAAGCAACAATAACTCCGCTTCTATACGTCGTATGCAAATCTGCGACATAGCAATTTATAGCATAAAACACGACCCAACGACCCAGCATTTACCGATCTGCGACGAACTTGCATACTTTCGTCAAACATCGATCGTTTCGAGTGGTAGGCAATCCGGCCGTCAATGGTGATTCATGGCCTCACAGATATAAACAACAATAACTCCGCTTCTATTCGTCGTATGCGGATATGAAACATAGCAATTTGTAGCTAAAAACACGTCACATCGACCCACCTTCTGCCGATCTGTGACGAACTTGCATGGTTTCGTCAAACATCGATCGTTTCGAGTGGTAGGCAATCCGGCCGTCAATGGTGATTCATGGCCTCACAGATATAAACAACAATAACTCCGCTTCTATTCGTCGTATGCAAATCTGCGACATAGCAATTTGTAGCTTAAAACACGTCACATCGACCCACCTTGTGCCGATCTGGGACGAACTTGCATAGTTTCGTCAAACATCGATCGTTTGGAGTGGAAAGCAATCCGGCCGTCAATGGTGATTCATGGCCTCACAGATATAAACAACAATAACTACGCTTCTATACGTCGTATGCAAATCTGCGACATAGCAATTTATAGCATAAAACACGACCCAACGACCCAGCATTTACCGATCTGCGACGAACTTGCATACTTTCGTCAAACATCGATCGTTTCGAGTGGTAGGCAATCCGGCCGTCAATGGTGATTCATGGCCTCACAGATATAAACAACAATAACTCCGCTTCTATTCGTCGTATGCGAATATGAAACATAGCAATTTGTAGCTAAAAACACGTCACATCGACCCACCTTCTGCCGATCTGCGACGAACTTGCATGGTTTCGTCAAACGTCGATCGTTTCGAGTGGTAGGGAATCCGGCCGTCAATGGTGATTCATGGCCTCACAGATATAAACAACAATAACTCCGCTTCTATTCGTCGTATGCAAATCTGCGACATAGCAATTTGTAGCTTAAAACACGTCACATCGACCCACCTTGTGCCGATCTGGGACGAACTTGCATAGTTTCGTCAAACATCGATCGTTTGGAGTGGAAAGCAATCCGGCCGTCAATGGTGATTCATGGCCTCACAGATATAAACAACAATAACTCCGCTTCTATACGTCGTATGCAAATCTGCGACATAGCAATTTATAGCATAAAACACGACCCAACGACCCAGCATTTAACGATCTGCGACGAACTTGCATACTTTCGTCAAACATCGATCGTTTCGAGTGGTAGGCAATCCGGCCGTCAATGGTGATTCATGGCCTCACAGATATAAACAACAATAACTCCGCTTCTATTCGTCGTATGCGAATATGAAACATAGCAATTTGTAGCTAAAAACACGTCACATCGACCCACCTTCTGCCGATCTGCGACGAACTTGCATGGTTTCGTCAAACGTCGATCGTTTCGAGTTGTAGGGAATCCGGCCGTCAATGGTGATTCATGGCCTCACAGATATAAACAACAATAACTCCGCTTCTATTCGTCGTATGCGAATCTGCGACATAGCAATTTTTAGCCTAAAACACACCCCAATGAACCACCTTATACCGATCTGCGACGAACTTGCATAGTTTTGTCAAACATTGATCGTTTCGAGTGGAAAGCAATCCGGCCGTCAATGGTGATTCATGGCCTGACAGATATAAACAACTATAACTCCGCTTCTATTCGTCGTATGCAAATCTGCGACATAGCAATTTGTAGCTTAAAACACGTCACATCGACCCACCTTGTGCCGATCTGGGACGAACTTGCATAGTTTCGTCAAACATCGATCGTTTGGAGTGGAAAGCAATCCGGCCGTCAATGGTGATTCATGGCCTCACAGATATAAACAACAATAACTCCGCTTCAATACGTCGTATGCAAATCTGCGACATAGCAGTTTATAGCATAAAACACGATCCAACGACCCACCATTTACCGATCTGCGACGAACTTGCATACTTTCGTCAAACATCGATCGTTTCGAGTGGTAGGCAATCCGGCCGTCAATGGTGATTCATGGCCTCACAGATATAAACAACAATAACTCCGCTTCTATTCGTCGTATGCGAATATGCGACATAGCAATTTGTAGCTTAAAACCCGTCACATCGACCCACCTTGTGCCGATCTGCGACGAACTTGCATAGTTTCGTCAAACATCGATCGTTTCGAGTGGAAAGCAATCCGGCCGTCAATGGTGATTCATGGCCTCACAGATATAAACAACAATAACTCCGCTTCTATTTGTCGTATGCGAATCTGCGACATAGCAATTTTTAGCTTAAAACACGCCCCAACGAACCACCTTATACAGATCTGCGACGAACTTGCATAGTTTTGTCAAACATCGATCGTTTCGAGTGGAAAGCAATCCGGCCGTCAATGGTGATTCATGGCCTGACAGATATAAACAACTATAATTTCGCTTCTATTCGTCGAATGCAAATCTGCGACATAGCAATTTGTAGCTTAAAACACGTCACATCGACCCACCTTGTGCCGATCTGCGACGAACTTGCATAGTTTCGACAAACATCGATCGTTTCGAGTGGTAGGAAATCCGGCCGTCAATGGTGATTCATGGCCTCACAGATATAAACAACAATAACTCCGCTTCTATTCGTCGTATGCAAATCTGCGACATAGCAATTTGTAGCTTAAAACACGTCACATCGACCCACCTTGTGCCGATCTGGGACGAACTTGCATAGTTTCGTCAAACATCGATCGTTTGGAGTGGAAAGCAATCCGGCCGTCAATGGTGATTCATGGCCTCACAGATATAAACAACAATAACTCCGCTTCAATACGTCGTATGCAAATCTGCGACATAGCAATTTATAGCATAAAACACGACCCAACGACCCACCATTTACCGATCTGCGACGAACTTGCATACTTTCGTCAAACATCGATCGTTTCGAGTGGTAGGCAATCCGGCCGTCAATGGTGATTCATGGCCTCACAGATATAAACAACAATAACTCCGCTTCTATTCGTCGTATGCGAATATGCGACATAGCAATTTGTAGCTTAAAACACGTCACATCGACCCACCTTGTGCCGATCTGCGACGAACTTGCATAGTTTCGTCAAACATCGATCGTTTCGAGTGGTAGGCAATCCGGCCGTCAATGGTGATTCATGGCCTCACAGATATAAACAACAATAACTCCGCTTCTATTCGTCGTATGCAAATCTGCGACATAGCAATTTGTAGCTTAAAACACGTCACATCGACCCACCTTGTGCCGATCTGGGACGAACTTGCATAGTTTCGTCAAACATCGATCGTTTGGAGTGGAAAGCAATCCGGCCGTCAATGGTGATTCATGGCCTCACAGATATAAACAACAATAACTCCGCTTCTATTTGTCGTATGCGAATCTGCGACATAGCAATTTTTAGCTTAAAACACGCCCCAACGAACCACCTTATACAGATCTGCGACGAACTTGCATAGTTTCGTCAAACATCGATCGTTTGGAGTGGAAAGCAATCCGGCCGTCAATGGTGATTCATGGCCTCACAGATATAAACAACAATAACTCCGCTTCAATACGTCGTATGCAAATCTGCGACATAGCAATTTATAGCATAAAACACGATCCAACGACCCACCATTTACCGATCTGCGACGAACTTGCATACTTTCGTCAAACATCGATCGTTTCGAGTGGTAGGCAATCCGGCCGTCAATGGTGATTCATGGCCTCACAGATATAAACAACAATAACTCCGCTTCTATTCGTCGTATGCGAATATGCGACATAGCAATTTGTAGCTTAAAACACGTCACATCGACCCACCTTGTGCCGATCTGCGACGAACTTGCATAGTTTCGTCAAACATCGATCGTTTCGAGTGGAAAGCAATCCGGCCGTCAATGGTGATTCATGGCCTCACAGATATAAACAACAATAACTCCGCTTCTATTGGTCGTATGCGAATCTGCGACATAGCAATTTTTAGCTTAAAACACGCCCCAACGAACCACCTTATACAGATCTGCGACGAACTTGCATAGTTTTGTCAAACATCGATCGTTTCGAGTGGTAGGCAATCCGGCCGTCAATGGTGATTCATGGCCTCACAGATATAAACAACAATAACTCCGCTTCTATTCGTCGTATGCAAATCTGCGACATAGCAATTTGTAGCTTAAAACACGTCACATCGACCCACCTTGTGCCGATCTGGGACGAACTTGCATAGTTTCGTCAAACATCGATCGTTTGGAGTGGAAAGCAATCCGGCCGTCAATGGTGATTCATGGCCTCACAGATATAAGCAACAATAACTCCGCTTCTATACGTCGTATGCAAATCTGCGACATAGCAATTTATAGCATAAAACACGACCCAACGACCCAGCATTTACCGATCTGCGACGAACTTGCATACTTTCGTCAAACATCGATCGTTTCGAGTGGTAGGCAATCCGGCCGTCAATGGTGATTCATGGCCTCACAGATATAAACAACAATAACTCCGCTTCTATTCGTCGTATGCGGATATGAAACATAGCAATTTGTAGCTAAAAACACGTCACATCGACCCACCTTCTGCCGATCTGTGACGAACTTGCATGGTTTCGTCAAACATCGATCGTTTCGAGTGGTAGGCAATCCGGCCGTCAATGGTGATTCATGGCCTCACAGATATAAACAACAATAACTCCGCTTCTATTCGTCGTATGCAAATCTGCGACATAGCAATTTGTAGCTTAAAACACGTCACATCGACCCACCTTGTGCCGATCTGGGACGAACTTGCATAGTTTCGTCAAACATCGATCGTTTGGAGTGGAAAGCAATCCGGCCGTCAATGGTGATTCATGGCCTCACAGATATAAACAACAATAACTACGCTTCTATACGTCGTATGCAAATCTGCGACATAGCAATTTATAGCATAAAACACGACCCAACGACCCAGCATTTACCGATCTGCGACGAACTTGCATACTTTCGTCAAACATCGATCGTTTCGAGTGGTAGGCAATCCGGCCGTCAATGGTGATTCATGGCCTCACAGATATAAACAACAATAACTCCGCTTCTATTCGTCGTATGCGAATATGAAACATAGCAATTTGTAGCTAAAAACACGTCACATCGACCCACCTTCTGCCGATCTGCGACGAACTTGCATGGTTTCGTCAAACGTCGATCGTTTCGAGTGGTAGGGAATCCGGCCGTCAATGGTGATTCATGGCCTCACAGATATAAACAACAATAACTCCGCTTCTATTCGTCGTATGCGAATCTGCGACATAGCAATTTTTAGCCTAAAACACACCCCAATGAACCACTTTATACCGATCTGCGACGAACTTGCATAGTTTTGTCAAACATCGATCGTTTTGAGTGGAAAGCAATCCGGCCGTCAATGGTGATTCATGGCCTGACAGATATAAACAACTATAACTCCGCTTCTATTCGTCGAATGCAAATCTGCGACATAGCAATTTGTAGCTTAAAACACGTCACATCGACCCACCTTGTGCCGATCTGGGACGAACTTGCATAGTTTCGTCAAACATCGATCGTTTGGAGTGGAAAGCAATCCGGCCGTCAATGGTGATTCATGGCCTCACAGATATAAACAACAATAACTCCGCTTCTATACGTCGTATGCAAATCTGCGACATAGCAATTTATAGCATAAAACACGACCCAACGACCCACCATTTACCGATCTGCGATGAACTTGCATACTTTCGTCAAACATCGATCGTTTCGAGTGGTAGGCAATCCGGCCGTTAATGGTGATTCATGGCCTCACAGATATAAACAACAATAACTCCGCTTCTATTCGTCGTATGCGAATATGAAACATAGCAATTTGTAGCTAAAAACACGTCACATCGACCCACCTTCTGCCGATCTGCGACGAACTTGCATGGTTTCGTCAAACGTCGATCGTTTCGAGTGGTAGGGAATCCGGCCGTCAATGGTGATTCATGGCCTCACAGATATAAACAACAATAACTCCGCTTCTATTCGTCGTATGCAAATCTGCGACATAGCAATTTGTAGCTTAAAACACGTCACATCGACCCACCTTGTGCCGATCTGGGACGAACTTGCATAGTTTCGTCAAACATCGATCGTTTGGAGTGGAAAGCAATCCGGCCGTCAATGGTGATTCATGGCCTCACAGATATAAACAACAATAACTCCGCTTCTATACGTCGTATGCAAATCTGCGACATAGCGTTTTATAGCATAAAACACGACCCAACGACCCACCATTTACCGATCTGCGACAAACTTGCATAGTTTCGTCAAACATCGATCGTTTCGAGTGGTAGGCAATCCGGCCGTCAAAGGTGATTCATGGCCTCACAGATACAAACAATTATAACTCCGCTTCTATACGTCGTATGCGAATCTGCGACATAGCAATTTATAGCTTAAAACACGCCCCAACGAACCACCTTATACCGATTTGCGACGAACATGCATAGATTCGTCAAACATCGATCGTTTCGAGTGGAAAGCAATCCGGCCGTCAATGGTGAATCATGGCCTCACAGATATAAACAACAATAACTCCGCTTCTATTCGTCGTATGCAAATCTGCGACATAGCAATTTGTAGCATAAAACACGCCCCAACGAACCACCTTATACCGATCTGCGACGAACTTGCATAGTTTTGTCAGACATCGATCGTTTCGAGTGGAAAGCAATCCGGCCGTCAATGGTGATTCATAGCCTCACAGATATAAACAACAATAACTCCGCTTCTATTCGTCGTATGCGAATCTGCGACATAGCAATTTGTAGCTTAAAACACGTCACATCGACCCACCTTGTGCCGATCAGCGACGAACTTGCATGGTTTCGTCAAACGTCGATCGTTTCGAGTGGTAGGGAATCCGGCCGTCAATGGTGATTCATGGCCTCACAGATATAAACAACAATAACTCCGCTTCTATTCGTCGTATGCGAATCTGAGACATAGCAATTTTTAGCTTAAAACACGCCCCAACGAACCACCTTATACAGATCTGCGACGAACTTGCATAGTTTTGTCAAACATCGATCGTTTCGAGTGGAAAGCAATCCGGCCGTCAATGGTGATTCATGGCCAGACAGATATAAACAACTATAACTCCGCTTCTATTCGTCGAATGCAAATCTGCGACGTAACAATTTGTAGCATAAAACACGGCCCAACGACCCACTTTATACCGATCTGCGACGAACTTGCATAGTTTTGTCAAACATCGATCGTTTTGAGTGGAAAGCAATCCGGCCGTCAATGGTGATTCATGGCCTGACAGATATAAACAACTATAACTCCGCTTCTATTCGTCGAATGCAAATCTGCGACATAGCAATTTGTAGCTTAAAACACGTCACATCGACCCACCTTGTGCCGATCAGCGACGAACTTGCATGGTTTCGTCAAACGTCGATCGTTTCGAGTGGTAGGGAATCCGGCCGTCAATGGTGACTCATGGCCTCACAGATATAAACAACAATAACTCCGCTTCTATTCGTCGTATGCAAATCTGCGACATAGCAATTTGTAGCATAAAACACGCCCCAACGAATCACCTTATACCGATCTGCGACGAACTTGCATAGTTTTGTCAGACATCGATCGTTTCGAGTGGAAAGCAATCCGGCCGTCAATGGTGATTCATGGCCTGACAGATATAAACAACTATAACTCCGCTTCTATTCGTCGAATGCAAATCTGCGACATAGCAATTTGTAGCTTAAAACACGTCACATCGAACCACCTTGTGCCGATCTGCGACGAACTTGCATAGTTTCGTCAAACGTCGATCGTTTCGAGTGGTAGGCAATCCGTCCGTCAATGGTGATTCATGGCCTCACAGATATAAACTATAACTCCGCTTCTATTCGTCGAGTGCAAATCTGCGACGTAGCAATTTGTAGCATAAAGCACGACCCAACGACCCACCTTATACCGATTTGCGACGAACTTGCATAGTTTTGTCAAACGTCGATCGTTTCGAGTGGTAGGGAATCCGGCCGTCAATGGTGATTCATGGCCTCACAGATATAAACAACAATAACTCCGCTTCTATTCGTCGTATGCAAATCTGCGACATAGCAATTTGTAGCTTAAAAAACGTCACATCGACCCACCTTGTGCCGATCTAGGACGAACTTGCATAGTTTCGTCAAACATCGATCGTTTGGAGTGGAAAGCAATCCGGCCGTCAATGGTGATTCATGGCCTCACAGATATAAACAACTATAACTCCGCTTCTATACGTCGTATGCAAATCTGCGACATAGCAATTTATAGCATAAAACACGACCCAACGACCCACCATTTACCGATCTGCGACGAAATTGCATACTTTCGTCAAACATCGATCGTTTCGAGTGGTAGGCAATCCGGCCGTCAATGGTGATTCATGGCCTCACAGATATAAACAACAATAACTCCGCTTCTATTCGTCGTATGCGAATATGAAACATAGCAATTTGTAGCTAAAAACACGTCACATCGACCCACCTTCTGCCGATCTGCGACGAACTTGCATGGTTTCGTCAAACGTCGATCGTTTCGAGTGGTAGGGAATCCGGCCGTCAATGGTGATTCATGGCCTCACAGATATAAACAACAATAACTCCGCTTCTATTCGTCGTATGCGAATCTGCGACATAGCAATTTTTAGCCTAAAACACACCCCAATGAACCACCTTATACCGATCTGCGACGAACTTGCATAGTTTTGTCAAACATTGATCGTTTCGAGTGGAAAGCAATCCGGCCGTCAATGGTGATTCATGGCCTGACAGATATAAACAACTATAACTCCGCTTCTATTCGTCGTATGCAAATCTGCGACATAGCAATTTGTAGCTTAAAACACGTCACATCGACCCACCTTGTGCCGATCTGGGACGAACTTGCATAGTTTCGTCAAACATCGATCGTTTGGAGTGGAAAGCAATCCGGCCGTCAATGGTGATTCATGGCCTCACAGATATAAACAACAATAACTCCGCTTCTATTCGTCGTATGCGAATCTGCGACCTAGCAATTTGTAGGTTAAAACACGCCCCAATGAACCACTTTATACCGATCTGCGACGAACTTGCATAGTTTCGTCAAACATCGATCGATTCTAGTGGAAAGCAATCCGGCCGTCAATGGTGATTCATGGCCAGACAGATATAAACAACTATAACTCCGCTTCTATTCGTCGAATGCAAATCTGCGACGTAACAATTTGTAGCATAAAACACGGCCCAACGACCCACTTTATACCGATCTGCGACGAACTTGCATAGTTTTGTCAAACATCGATCGTTTTGAGTGGAAAGCAATCCGGCCGTCAATGGTGATTCATGGCCTGACAGATATAAACAACTATAACTCCGCTTCTATTCGTCGAATGCAAATCTGCGACATAGCAATTTGTAGCTTAAAACACGTCACATCGACCCACCTTGTGCCGATCAGCGACGAACTTGCATGGTTTCGTCAAACGTCGATCGTTTCGAGTGGTAGGCAATCCGGCCGTCAATGGTGATTCATGGCCTCACAGATATAAACTATAACTCCGCTTCTATTCGTCGAATGCAAATCTGCGACGTAGCAATTTGTAGCATAAAGCACGGCCCAACGACCCACCTTATACCGATTTGCGACGAACTTGCATAGTTTTGTCAAACGTCGATCGTTTCGAGTGGTAGGGAATCCGGCCGTCAATGGTGATTCATGGCCTCACAGATATAAACAACAATAACTCCGCTTCTATTCGTCGTATGCAAATCTGCGACATAGCAATTTGTAGCTTAAAACACGTCACATCGACCCACCTTGTGCCGATCTGGGACGAACTTGCATAGTTTCGTCAAACATCGATCGTTTGGAGTGGAAAGCAATCCGGCCGTCAATGGTGATTCATGGCCTCACAGATATAAACAACAATAACTCCGCTTCTATACGTCGTATGCAAATCTGCGACATAGCAATTTATAGCATAAAACACGACCCAACGACCCACCATTTACCGATCTGCGACGAACTTGCATACTTTCGTCAAACATCGATCGTTTCGAGTGGTAGGCAATCCGGCCGTCAATGGTGATTCATGGCCTCACAGATATAAACAACAATAACTCCGCTTCTATTCGTCGTATGCGAATATGAAACATAGCAATTTGTAGCTAAAAACACGTCACATCGACCCACCTTCTGCCGATCTGCGACGAACTTGCATGGTTTCGTCAAACGTCGATCGTTTCGAGTGGTAGGGAATCCGGCCGTCAATGGTGATTCATGGCCTCACAGATATAAACAACAATAACTCCGCTTCTATTCGTCGTATGCAAATCTGCGACATAGCAATTTGTAGCTTAAAACACGTCACATCGACCCACCTTGTGCCGATCTGGGACGAACTTGCATAGTTTCGTCAAACATCGATCGTTTGGAGTGGAAAGCAATCCGGCCGTCAATGGTGATTCATGGCCTCACAGATATAAACAACAATAACTCCGCTTCTATACGTCGTATGCAAATCTGCGACATAGCGTTTTATAGCATAAAACACGACCCAACGACCCACCATTTACCGATCTGCGACAAACTTGCATAGTTTCGTCAAACATCGATCGTTTCGAGTGGTAGGCAATCCGGCCGTCAATGGTGATTCATGGCCTCACAGATACAAACAATTATAACTCCGCTTCTATACGTCGTATGCGAATCTGCGACATAGCAATTTTTAGCATAAAACACGCCCCAACGAACCACCTTATACCGATGTGCGACGAACATGCATAGATTCGTCAAACATCGATCGTTTCGAGTGGAAAGCAATCCGGCCGTCAATGGTGAATCATGGCCTCACAGATATAAACAACAATAACTCCGCTTCTATTCGTCGTATGCAAATCTGCGACATAGCAATTTGTAGCATAAAACACGCCCCAACGAACCACCTTATACCGATCTGCGACGAACTTGCATAGTTTTGTCAGACATCGATCGTTTCGAGTGGAAAGCAATCCGGCCGTCAATGGTGATTCATAGCCTCACAGATATAAACAACAATAACTCCGCTTCTATTCGTCGTATGCGAATCTGCGACATAGCAATTTTTAGCCTAAAACACGCCCCAATGAACCACCTTATACCGATCTGCGACGAACTTGCATAGTTTTGTCAAACATCGATCGTTTCGAGTGGAAAGCAATCCGGCCGTCAATGGTGATTCATGGCCTGACAGATATAAACAACTAAAACTCCGCTTCTATTCGTCGAATGCAAATCTGCGACATAGCAATTTGTAGCTTAAAACACGTCACATCGACCCACCTTGTGCCGATCAGCGACGAACTTGCATGGTTTCGTCAAACGTCGATCGTTTCGAGTGGTAGGGAATCCGGCCGTCAATGGTGATTCATGGCCTCACAGATATAAACAACAATAACTCCGCTTCTATTCGTCGTATGCGAATCTGAGACATAGCTATTTTTAGCTTAAAACACGCCCCAACGAACCACCTTATACAGATCTGCGACGAACTTGCATAGTTTTGTCAAACATCGATCGTTTCGAGTGGAAAGCAATCCGGCCGTCAATGGTGATTCATGGCCTGACAGATATAAACAACTATAACTCCGCTTCTATTCGTCGAATGCAAATCTGCGACATAGCAATTTGTAGCTTAAAACACGTCACATCGAACCACCTTGTGCCGATCTGCGACGAACTTGCATAGTTTCGTCAAACATCGATCGTTTCGAGTGGAAAGCAATCCGGCCGTCAATGGTGATTCATGGCCTGACAGATATAAACAACTATAACTCCGCTTCTATTCGTCGAATGCAAATCTGCGACATAGCAATTTGTAGCTTAAAACACGTCACATCGACCCACCTTGTGCCGATCTGCGACGAACTTGCATAGTTTCGTCAAACATCGATCGTTTCGAGTGGTAGGCAATCCGGCCGTCAATGGTGATTCATGGCCTCACAGATATAAACAACAATAACTCCGCTTCTATTCGTCGTATGCAAATCTGCGACATAGCAATTTGTAGCTTAAAACACGTCACATCGACCCACATTGTGCCGATCTGGGACGAACTTGCATAGTTTCGTCAAACATCGATCGTTTGGAGTGGAAAGCAATCCGGCCGTCAATGGTGATTCATGGCCTCACAGATATAAACAACAATAACTCCGCTTCTATACGTCGTATGCAAATCTGCGACATAGCGATTTATAGCATAAAACACGACCCAACGACCCACCATTTACCGATCTGCGACAAACTTGCATAGTTTCGTCAAACATCGATCGTTTCGAGTGGTAGGCAATCCGGCCGTCAATGGTGATTCATGGCCTCACAGATACAAACAATTATAACTCCGCTTCTATACGTCGTATGCGAATCTGCGACATAGCAATTTGTAGCTTAAAACACGCCCCAACGAACCACCTTATACCGATTTGCGACGAACTTGCATAGTTTCGTCAGACATCGATCGTTTCGAGTGGAAAGCAATCCGGCCGTCAATGGTGATTCATGGCCTGACAGATATAAACAACTATAACTCCGCTTCTATTCGTCGAATGCAAATCTGCGACATAGCAATTTGTAGCTTAAAACACGTCACATCGAACCACCTTGTGCCGATCTGCGACGAACTTGCATAGTTTCGTCAAACGTCGATCGTTTCGAGTGGTAGGCAATCCGGCCGTCAATGGTGATTCATGGCCTCACAGATATAAACTATAACTCCGCTTCTATTCGTCGAATGCAAATCTGCGACGTAACAATTTGTAGCATAAAGCACGGCCCAACGACCCACCTTATACCGATTTGCGACGAACTTGCATAGTTTTGTCAAACGTCGATCGTTTCGAGTGGTAGGGAATCCGGCCGTCAATGGTGATTCATGGCCTCACAGATATAAACAACAATAACTCCGCTTCTATTCGTCGTATGCAAATCTGCGACATAGCAATTTGTAGCTTAAAACACGTCACATCGACCCACCTTGTGCCGATCTGGGACGAACTTGCATAGTTTCGTCAAACACCGATCGTTTGGAGTGGAAAGCAATCCGGCCGTCAATGGTGATTCATGGCCTCACAGATATAAACAACAATAACTCCGCTTCTATACGTCGTATGCAAATCTGCGACATAGCAATTTATAGCATAAAACACGACCCAACGACCCACCATTTACCGATCTGCGACGAACGTGCATACTTTCGTCAAACATCGATCGTTTCGAGTGGTAGGCAATCCGGCCGTCAATGGTGATTCATGGCCTCACAGATATAAACAACAACAACTCCGCTTCTATACGTCGTATGCAAATCTGCGACATAGCGTTTTATAGCATAAAACACGACCCAACGACCCACCATTTACCGATCTGCGACAAACTTGCATAGTTTCGTCAAACATCGATCGTTTCGAGTGGTAGGCAATCCGGCCGTCAATGGTGATTCGTGGCCTCACAGATACAAACAATTATAACTCCGCTTCTATACGTCGTATGCGAATCTGCGACATAGCAATTTATAGCTTAAAACACGCCCCAACGAACCACCTTATACCGATTTGCGACGAACATGCATAGATTCGTCAAACATCGATCGTTTCGAGTGGAAAGCAATCCGGCCGTCAATGGTGAATCATGGCCTCACAGATATAAACAACAATAACTCCGCTTCTATTCGTCGTATGCAAATCTGCGACATAGCAATTTGTAGCATAAAACACGCCCCAACGAACCACCTTATACCGATTTGCGACGAACATGCATAGATTCGTCAAACATCGATCGTTTCGAGTGGAAAGCAATCCGGCCGTCAATGGTGAATCATGGCCTCACAGATATAAACAACAATAACTCCGCTTCTATTCGTCGTATGCAAATCTGCGACATAGCAATTTGTAGCATAAAACACGCCCCAACGAACCACCTTATACCGATCTGCGACGAACTTGCATAGTTTTGTTAGACATCGATCGTTTCGAGTGGAAAGCAATCCGGCCGTCAATGGTGATTCATAGCCTCACAGATATAAACAACAATAACTCCGTTTCTATTCGTCGTATGCGAATCTGAGACATTGCAATTTTTAGCTTAAAACACGCCCCAACGAACCACCTTATAAAGATCTGCGACGAACTTGCATAGTTTTGTCAAACATCGATCGTTTCGAGTGGAAAGCAATCCGGCCGTCAATGGTGATTCATGGCCAGACAGATATAAACAACTATAACTCCGCTTCTATTCGTCGAATGCAAATCTGCGACGTAACAATTTGTAGCATAAAACACGGCCCAACGACCCACTTTATACCGATCTGCGACGAACTTGCATAGTTTTGTCAAACATCGATCGTTTTGAGTGGAAAGCAATCCGGCCGTCAATGGTGATTCATGGCCTGACAGATATAAACAACTATAACTCCGCTTCTATTCGTCGAATGCAAATCTGCGACATAGCAATTTGTAGCTTAAAACACGTCACATCGACCCACCTTGTGCCGATCAGCGACGAACTTGCATGGTTTCGTCAAACGTCGATCGTTTCGAGTGGTAGGGAATCCGGCCGTCAATGGTGACTCATGGCCTCACAGATATAAACAACAATAACTCCGCTTCTATTCGTCGTATGCAAATTTGCGACATAGCAATTTGTAGCATAAAACACGCCCCAACGAATCACCTTATACCGATCTGCGACGAACTTGCATAGTTTTGTCAGACATCGATCGTTTCGAGTGGAAAGCAATCCGGCCGTCAATGGTGATTCATGGCCTGACAGATATAAACAACTATAACTCCGCTTCTATTCGTCGAATGCAAATCTGCGACATAGCAATTTGTAGCTTAAAACACGTCACATCGAACCACCTTGTGCCGATCTGCGACGAACTTGCATAGTTTCGTCAAACGTCGATCGTTTCGAGTGGTAGGCAATCCGTCCGTCAATGGTGATTCATGGGCTCACAGATATAAACTATAACTCCGCTTCTATTCGTCGAGTGCAAATCTGCGACGTAGCAATTTGTAGCATAAAGCACGGCCCAACGACCCACCTTATACCGATTTGCGACGAACTTGCATAGTTTTGTCAAACGTCGATCGTTTCGAGTGGTAGGGAATCCGGCCGTCAATGGTGATTCATGGCCTCACAGATATAAACAACAATAACTCCGCTTCTATTCGTCGTATGCGAATCTGCGACATAGCAATTTTTAGCTTAAAACACGCCCCAACGAACCACCTTATACAGATCTGCGACGAACTTGCATAGTTTTGTCAAACATCGATCGTTTCGAGTGGAAAGCAATCCGGCCGTCAATGGTGATTCATAGCCTGACAGATATAAACAACTATAACTCCGCTTCTATTCGTCGAATGCAAATCTGCGACATAGCAATTTGTAGCTTAAAACACGTCACATCGACCCACCTTGTGCCGATCTGCGACGAACTTGCATAGTTTCGTCAAACATCGATCGTTTCGAGTGGTAGGCAATCCGGCCGTCAATGGTGATTCATGGCCTCACAGATATAAACAACAATAACTCCGCTTCTATTCGTCGTATGCAAATCTGCGACATAGCAATTTGTAGCTTAAAACACGTCACATCGACCCACCTTGTGCCGATCTGGGACGAACTTGCATAGTTTCGTCAAACATCGATCGTTTGGAGTGGAAAGCAATCCGGCCGTCAATGGTGATTCATGGCCTCACAGATATAAACAACAATAACTCCGCTTCTATTCGTCGTATGCGAATATGAAACATAGCAATTTGTAGCTAAAAACACGTCACATCGACCCACCTTCCGCCGATCTGCGACGAACTTGCATGGTTTCGTCAAACGTCGATCGTTTCGAGTGGTAGGGAATCCGGCCGTCAATGGTGATTCATGGCCTCACAGATATAAACAACAATAACTCCGCTTCTATTCGTCGTATGCAAATCTGCGACATAGCAATTTGTAGCTTAAAACACGTCACATCGACCCACCTTGTGCCGATCTGGGACGAACTTGCATAGTTTCGTCAAACATCGATCGTTTGGAGTGGAAAGCAATCCGGCCGTCAATGGTGATTCATGGCCTCACAGATATAAACAACAATAACTCCGCTTCTATACGTCGTATGCAAATCTGCGACATAGCGTTTTATAGCATAAAACACGACCCAACGACCCACCATTTACCGATCTGCGACAAACTTGCATAGTTTCGTCAAACATCGATCGTTTCGAGTGGTAGGCAATCCGGCCGTCAATGGTGATTCATGGCCTCACAGATACAAACAATTATAACTCCGCTTCTATACGTCGTATGCGAATCTGCGACATAGCAATTTATAGCTTAAAACACGCCCCAACGAACCACCTTATACCGATTTGCGACGAACATGCATAGATTCGTCAAACATCGATCGTTTCGAGTGGAAAGCAATCCGGCCGTCAATGGTGAATCATGGCCTCACAGATATAAACAACAATAACTCCGCTTCTATTCGTCGTATGCAAATCTGCGACATAGCAATTTGTAGCATAAAACACGCCCCAACGAACCACCTTATACCGATCTGCGACGAACTTGCATAGTTTTGTCAGACATCGATCGTTTCGAGTGGAAAGCAATCCGGCCGTCAATGGTGATTCATAGCCTCACAGATATAAACAACAATAACTCCGCTTCTATTCGTCGTATGCGAATCTGCGACATAGGAATTTTTAGCCTAAAACACGCCCCAATGAACCACCTTATACCGATCTGCGACGAACTTGCATAGTTTTGTCAAACATCGATCGTTTCGAGTGGAAAGCAATCCGGCCGTCAATGGTGATTCATGGCCTGACAGATATAAACAACTAAAACTCCGCTTCTATTCGTCGAATGCAAATCTGCGACATAGCAATTTGTAGCTTAAAACACGTCACATCGACCCACCTTGTGCCGATCAGCGACGAACTTGCATGGTTTCGTCAAACGTCGATCGTTTCGAGTGGTAGGGAATCCGGCCGTCAATGGTGATTCATGGCCTCACAGATATAAACAACAATAACTCCGCTTCTATTCGTCGTATGCGAATCTGAGACATAGCAATTTTTAGCTTAAAACACGCCCCAACGAACCACCTTATACAGATCTGCGACGAACTTGCATAGTTTTGTCAAACATCGATCGTTTCGAGTGGAAAGCAATCCGGCCGTCAATGGTGATTCATGGCCTGACAGATATAAACAACTATAACTCCGCTTCTATTCGTCGAATGCAAATCTGCGACATAGCAATTTGTAGCTTAAAACACGACACATCGAACCACCTTATACCGATCTGCGACGAACTTGCATAGTTTTGTCAAACATCGATCGTTTCGAGTGGAAAGCAATCCGGCCGTCAATGGTGATTCATGGCCTGACAGATATAAACAACTATAACTCCGCTTCTATTCGTCGAATGCAAATCTGCGACATAGCAATTTGTAGCTTAAAACACGTCACATCGACCCACCTTGTGCCGATCTGCGACGAACTTGCATAGTTTCGTCAAACATCGATCGTTTCGAGTGGTAGGCAATCCGGCCGTCAATGGTGATTCATGGCCTCACAGATATAAACAACAATAACTCCGCTTCTATTCGTCGTATGCAAATCTGCGACATAGCAATTTGTAGCTTAAAACACGTCACATCGACCCACATTGTGCCGATCTGGGACGAACTTGCATAGTTTCGTCAAACATCGATCGTTTGGAGTGGAAAGCAATCCGGCCGTCAATGGTGATTCATGGCCTCACAGATATAAACAACAATAACTCCGCTTCTATACGTCGTATGCAAATCTGCGACATAGCGATTTATAGCATAAAACACGACCCAACGACCCACCATTTACCGATCTGCGACAAACTTGCATAGTTTCGTCAAACATCGATCGTTTCGAGTGGTAGGCAATCCGGCCGTCAATGGTGATTCATGGCCTCACAGATACAAACAATTATAACTCCGCTTCTATACGTCGTATGCGAATCTGCGACATAGCAATTTGTAGCTTAAAACACGCCCCAACGAACCACCTTATACCGATTTGCGACGAACTTGCATAGTTTCGTCAGACATCGATCGTTTCGAGTGGAAAGCAATCCGGCCGTCAATGGTGATTCATGGCCTTGAAGATATAAACAACTATAACTCCGCTTCTATTCGTCGAATGCAAATATGCGACATAGCAATTTGTAGCTTAAAACACGTCACATCGAACCACCTTGTGCCGATCTGCGACGAACTTGCATAGTTTCGTCAAACGTCGATCGTTTCGAGTGGTAGGCAATCCGGCCGTCAATGGTGATTCATGGCCTCACAGATATAAACAACAATAACTCCGCTTCTATACGTCGTATGCAAATCTGCGACATAGCAATTTATAGCATAAAACACGACCCAACGACCCACCATTTACCGATCTGCGACAAACTTGCATAGTTTCGTCAAACATCGATCGTTTCGAGTGGTAGGCAATCCGGCCGTCAATGGTGATTCATGGCCTCACAGATACAAACAATTATAACTCCGCTTCTATACGTCGTATGCGAATCTGCGACATAGCAATTTATAGCTTAAAACACGCCCCAACGAACCACCTTATACCGATTTGCGACGAACATGCATAGATTCGTCAAACATCGATCGTTTCGAGTGGAAAGCAATCCGGCCGTCAATGGTGAATCATGGCCTCACAGATATAAACAACAATAACTCCGCTTCTATTCGTCGTATGCAAATCTGCGACATAGCAATTTGTAGCATAAAACACGCCCCAACGAACCACCTTATACCGATCTGCGACGAACTTGCATAGTTTTGTCAGACATCGATCGTTTCGAGTGGAAAGCAATCCGGCCGTCAATGGTGATTCATAGCCTCACAGATATAAACAACAATAACTCCGCTTCTATTCGTCGTATGCGAATCTGCGACATAGGAATTTTTAGCCTAAAACACGCCCCAATGAACCACCTTATACCGATCTGCGACGAACTTGCATAGTTTTGTCAAACATCGATCGTTTCGAGTGGAAAGCAATCCGGCCGTCAATGGTGATTCATGGCCTGACAGATATAAACAACTAAAACTCCGCTTCTATTCGTCGAATGCAAATCTGCGACATAGCAATTTGTAGCTTAAAACACGTCACATCGACCCACCTTGTGCCGATCAGCGACGAACTTGCATGGTTTCGTCAAACGTCGATCGTTTCGAGTGGTAGGGAATCCGGCCGTCAATGGTGATTCATGGCCTCACAGATATAAACAACAATAACTCCGCTTCTATTCGTCGTATGCGAATCTGAGACATAGCAATTTTTAGCTTAAAACACGCCCCAACGAACCACCTTATACAGATCTGCGACGAACTTGCATAGTTTTGTCAAACATCGATCGTTTCGAGTGGAAAGCAATCCGGCCGTCAATGGTGATTCATGGCCTGACAGATATAAACAACTATAACTCCGCTTCTATTCGTCGAATGCAAATCTGCGACATAGCAATTTGTAGCTTAAAACACGACACATCGAACCACCTTATACAGATCTGCGACGAACTTGCATAGTTTTGTCAAACATCGATCGTTTCGAGTGGAAAGCAATCCGGCCGTCAATGGTGATTCATGGCCTGACAGATATAAACAACTATAACTCCGCTTCTATTCGTCGAATGCAAATCTGCGACATAGCAATTTGTAGCTTAAAACACGTCACATCGACCCACCTTGTGCCGATCTGCGACGAACTTGCATAGTTTCGTCAAACATCGATCGTTTCGAGTGGTAGGCAATCCGGCCGTCAATGGTGATTCATGGCCTCACAGATATAAACAACAATAACTCCGCTTCTATTCGTAGTATGCAAATCTGCGACATAGCAATTTGTAGCTTAAAACACGTCACATCGACCCACATTGTGCCGATCTGGGACGAACTTGCATAGTTTCGTCAAACATCGATCGTTTGGAGTGGAAAGCAATCCGGCCGTCAATGGTGATTCATGGCCTCACAGATATAAACAACAATAACTCCGCTTCTATACGTCGTATGCAAATCTGCGACATAGCGATTTATAGCATAAAACACGACCCAACGACCCACCATTTACCGATCTGCGACAAACTTGCATAGTTTCGTCAAACATCGATCGTTTCGAGTGGTAGGCAATCCGGCCGTCAATGGTGATTCATGGCCTCACAGATACAAACAATTATAACTCCGCTTCTATACGTCGTATGCGAATCTGCGACATAGCAATTTGTAGCTTAAAACACGCCCCAACGAACCACCTTATACCGATTTGCGACGAACTTGCATAGTTTCGTCAGACATCGATCGTTTCGAGTGGAAAGCAATCCGGCCGTCAATGGTGATTCATGGCCTTGAAGATATAAACAACTATAACTCCGCTTCTATTCGTCGAATGCAAATATGCGACATAGCAATTTGTAGCTTAAAACACGTCACATCGAACCACCTTGTGCCGATCTGCGACGAACTTGCATAGTTTCGTCAAACGTCGATCGTTTCGAGTGGTAGGCAATCCGGCCGTCAATGGTGATTCATGGCCTCACAGATATAAACAACAATAACTCCGCTTCTATACGTCGTATGCAAATCTGCGACATAGCAATTTATAGCATAAAACACGACCCAACGACCCACCATTTACCGATCTGCGACAAACTTGCATAGTTTCGTCAAACATCGATCGTTTCGAGTGGTAGGCAATCCGGCCGTCAATGGTGATTCATGGCCTCACAGATACAAACAATTATAACTCCGCTTCTATACGTCGTATGCGAATCTGCGACATAGCAATTTATAGCTTAAAACACGCCCCAACGAACCACCTTATACCGATTTGCGACGAACATGCATAGATTCGTCAAACATCGATCGTTTCGAGTGGAAAGCAATCCGGCCGTCAATGGTGAATCATGGCCTCACAGATATAAACAACAATAACTCCGCTTCTATTCGTCGTATGCAAATCTGCGACATAGCAATTTGTAGCATAAAACACGCCCCAACGAACCACCTTATACCGATCTGCGACGAACTTGCATAGTTTTGTCAGACATCGATCGTTTCGAGTGGAAAGCAATACGGCCGTCAATGGTGATTCATAGCCTCACAGATATAAACAACAATAACTCCGCTTCTATTCGTCGTATGCGAATCTGCGACATAGCAATTTTTAGCCTAAAACACGCCCCAATGAACCACCTTATACCGATCTGCGACGAACTTGCATAGTTTTGTCAAACATCGATCGTTTCGAGTGGAAAGCAATCCGGCCGTCAATGGTGATTCATGGCCTGACAGATATAAACAACTAAAACTCCGCTTCTATTCGTCGAATGCAAATCTGCGACATAGCAATTTGTAGCTTAAAACACGTCACATCGACCCACCTTGTGCCGATCAGCGACGAACTTGCATGGTTTCGTCAAACGTCCATCGTTTCGAGTGGTAGGGAATCCGGCCGTCAATGGTGATTCATGGCCTCACAGATATAAACAACAATAACTCCGCTTCTATTCGTCGTATGCGAATCTGCGACATAGCAATTTTTAGCTTAAAACACGCCCCAACGAACCACCTTATACAGATCTGCGACGAACTTGCATAGTTTTGTCAAACATCGATCGTTTCGAGTGGAAAGCAATCCGGCCGTCAATGGTGATTCATGGCTTCACAGATATAAACAACAATAACTCCGCTTCTATTCGTCGTATTCAAATCTGCGACATAGCAATTTGTAGCTTAAAACACGTCACATCGACCCACCTTGTGCCGATCTGGGACGAACTTGCATAGTTTCGTCAAACATCGATCGTTTGGAGTGGAAAGCAATCCGGCCGTCAATGGTGATTCATGGCCTCACAGATATAAACAACAATAACTCCGCTTCTATACGTCGTATGCAAATCTGCGACATAGCAATTTATAGCATAAAACACGACCCAACGACCCACCATTTACCGATCTGCGACGAACTTGCATACTTTCGTCAAACATCGATCGTTTCGAGTGGTAGGCAATCCGGCCGTCAATGGTGATTCATGGCCTCACAGATATAAACAACTATAACTCCGCTTCTATTCGTCGAATGCAAATCTGCGAGGTAGCAATTTGTAGCATAAAACACGGCCCAACGACCCACCTTATACCGATTTGCGACGAACTTGCATAGTTTTGTCAAACGTCGATCGTTTCGAGTGGTAGGCAATCCGGCCGTCAATGGTGATTCATGGCCTCACAGATATAAACAACTATAACTCCGCTTCTATTCGTCGAATGCAAATCTGCGACATAGCAATTTGTAGCTTAAAACACGTCACATCGAACCACCTTGTGCCGATCTGCGACGAACTTGCATAGTTTCGTCAAACGTCGATCGTTTCGAGTGGTAGGGAATCCGGCCGTCAATGGTGATTCATGGCCTCACAGATATAAACAACAATAACTCCGCTTCTATTCGTCGTATGCAAATCTGCGACATAGCAATTTGTAGCTTAAAACACGTCACATCGACCCACCTTGTGCCGATCTGCGACGAACTTGCATAGTTTCGTCAAACATCGATCGTTTCGAGTGGTAGGCAATCCGGCCGTCAATGGTGATTCATGGCCTCACAGATATAAACAACAATAACTCCGCTTCTATTCGCCGTATGCAAATTTGCGACGTAGCAATTTGTAGCCTAAAACACGTCACATCGACCCACCTTGTGCCGATCTGCGACGAACTTGCATAGTTTCGTCAAACATCGATCGTTTCGAGTGGTAGGGAATCCGGCCGTCAATGGTGATTCATGGCCTCACAGATATAAACAACAATAACTCCGCTTCTATTCGTCGTATGCAAATCTGCGACATAGCAATTTGTAGCTTAAAACACGTCACATCGACCCACATTGTGCCGATCTGGGACGAACTTGCATAGTTTCGTCAAACATCGATCGTTTGGAGTGGAAAGCAATCCGGCCGTCAATGGTGATTCATGGCCTCACAGATATAAACAACAATAACTCCGCTTCTATACGTCGTATGCAAATCTGCGACATAGCGATTTATAGCATAAAACACGACCCAACGACCCACCATTTACCGATCTGCGACAAACTTGCATAGTTTCGTCAAACATCGATCGTTTCGAGTGGTAGGCAATCCGGCCGTCAATGGTGATTCATGGCCTCACAGATACAAACAATTATAACTCCGCTTCTATACGTCGTATGCGAATCTGCGACATAGCAATTTGTAGCTTAAAACACGCCCCAACGAACCACCTTATACCGATTTGCGACGAACTTGCATAGTTTCGTCAAACATCGATCGTTTGGAGTGGAAAGCAATCCGGCCGTCAATGGTGATTCATGGCCTCACAGATATAAACAACAATAACTCCGCTTCTGTTCGTCGTATGCAAATCTGCGACATAGCAATTTGTAGCTTAAAACACGTCACATCGACCCACCTTGTGCCGATCTGCGACGAACTTGCATAGTTTCGTCAAACATCGATCGTTTCGAGTGGTAGGCAATCCGGCCGTCAATGGTGATTCATGGCCTCACAGATATAAACAACAATAACTCCGCTTCTATTCGCCGTATGCAAATTTGCGACGTAGCAATTTGTAGCCTAAAACACGTCACATCGACCCACCTTGTGCCGATCTGCGACGAACTTGCATAGTTTCGTCAAACATCGATCGTTTCGAGTGGTAGGCAATCCGGCCGTCAATGGTGATTCATGGCCTCACAGATATAAACAACAATAACTCCGCTTCTATTCGTCGTATGCAAATCTGCGACATAGCAATTTGTAGCTTAAAACACGTCACATCGACCCACCTTGTGCCGATCTGGGACGAACTTGCATAGTTTCGGCAAACATCGATCGTTTCGAGTGGAAAGCAATCCGGCCGTCAATGGTGATTCATGGCCTCACAGATATAAACAACAATAACTCCGCTTCTATACGTCGTATGCAAATCTGCGACATAGCAATTTGTAGGTTAAAACACGCCCCAATGAACCACCTTATACCGATCTGCGACGAACTTTCATAGTTTTGTCAGACATCGATCGTTTCGAGTGGAAAGCAATCCGGCCGTCAATTGTGATTCATGGCCTGACAGATATAAACAACTATAACTCCGCTTCTATTCGTCGAATGCAAATCTGCGACATAGCAATTTGTAGCTTAAAACACGTCACATCGACCCACCTTGTGCCGATCTGGGACGAACTTGCATAGTTTCGTCAAACATCGATCGTTTGGAGTGGAAAGCAATCCGGCCGTCAATGGTGATTCATGGCCAGACAGATATAAACAACTATAACTCCGCTTCAATTCGCCGTATGCAAATCTGCGACGTAGCAATTTGTAGCATAAAACACGTGACATCGAACCACCTTATACCGATCTGCGACGAACTTGCATAGTTTTGTCAAACATCGATCGTTTCGAGTGGAAAGCAATCCGGCCGTCAATGGTGATTCATGGCCTCACAGATATAAACAACTATAACTCCGCTTCTATTCGTCGAATGCAAATCTGCGACATAGCAATTTGTAGCTTAAAACACGTCACATCGAACCACCTTGTGCCGATCTGCGACGAACTTGCATAGTTTCGTCAAACATCGATCGTTTCGAGCGGTAGGCAATCCGGCCGTCAATGGTGATTCATGGCCTCACAGATATAAACAACAATAACTCCGCTTCTATTCGTCGAATGCAAATCTGCGACATAGCAATTTGTAGCTTAAAACACGTCACATCGAACTACCTTGTGCCGATCTGCGACGAACTTGCATAGTTTCGTCAAACATCGATCGTTTCGAGTGGTAGGCAATCCGGCCGTCAATGGTGATTCATGGCCTCACAGATATAAACAACTATAACTCCGCTTCTATTCGCCGTATGCAAATCTGCGACGTAGCAATTTGTAGCATAAAACACGGCCCAACGACCCACCTTATACCGATCTGCGACGAACTTGCATAGTTTCGTCCAACATCGATCGTTTCGAGTGGAAAGCAATCCGGCCGTCAATGGTGATTCATGGCCTCACAGATATAAACAACTATAACTCCGCTTCTATTCGCCGAATGCAAATCTGCGACATAGCAATTTGTAGCTTAAAACACGTCACATCGACCCACCTTATACCGATCTGCGACGAACTTGCATAGTTTTGTCAAACATCGATCGTTTCGAGTGGAAAGCAATCCGGCCGTCAATGGTGATTCATGGCCTCACAGATATAAACAACTATAACTCCGCTTCTATTCGCCGTATGCAAATCTGCGACGTAGCAATTTGTAGCATAAAACACGGCCCAACGACCCACCTTATACCGATCTGCGACGAACTTGCATAGTTTAGTCAAACATCGATCGTTTCGAGTGGAAAGCAATCCGGCCGTCAATGGTGATTCATGGCCTGACAGATATAAACAACTATAACTCCGCTTCTATACGTCGTATGCAAATCTGCGACATAGCAATTTGTAGGTTAAAACACGCCCCAATGAACCACCTTATACCGATCTGCGACGAACTTGCATAGTTTCGTCAAACATCGATCGTTTGGAGTGGAAAGCAATCCGGCCGTCAATGGTGATTCATGGCCTCACAGATATAAACAACAATAACTCCGCTTCTATACGTCGTATGCAAATCTGCGACATAGCAATTTGTAGGTTAAAACACGCCCCAATGAACCACGTTATACCGATCTGCGACGAACTTGCATAGTTTCGTCAAACATCGATCGATTCTAGTGGAAAGCAATCCGGCCGTCAATGGTGATTCATGGCCAGACAGATATAAACAACTATAACTCCGCTTCTATTCGCCGTATGCAAATCTGCGACGTAGCAATTTGTAGCATAAAACACGTGACATCGAACCACCTTATACCGATCTGCGACGAACTTGCATAGTTTTGTCAAACATCGATCGTTTCGAGTGGAAAGCAATCCGGCCGTCAATGGTGATTCATGGCCTCACAGATATAAACAACTATAACTCCGCTTCTATTCGTCGAATGCAAATCTGCGACATAGCAATTTGTAGCTTAAAACACGTCACATCGAACCACCTTGTGCCGATCTGCGACGAACTTGCATAGTTTCGTCAAACATCGATCGTTTCGAGCGGTAGGCAATCCGGCCGTCAATGGTGATTCATGGCCTCACAGATATAAACAACAATAACTCCGCTTCTATTCGTCGAATGCAAATCTGCGACATAGCAATTTGTAGCTTAAAACACGTCACATCGAACTACCTTGTGCCGATCTGCGACGAACTTGCATAGTTTCGTCAAACATCGATCGTTTCGAGTGGTAGGCAATCCGGCTGTCAATGGTGATTCATGGCCTCACAGATATAAACAACTATAACTCCGCTTCTATTCGCCGTATGCAAATCTGCGACGTAGCAATTTGTAGCATAAAACACGGCCCAACGACCCACCTTATACCGATCTGCGACGAACTTGCATAGTTTCGTCCAACATCGATCGTTTCGAGTGGAAAGCAATCCGGCCGTCAATGGTGAGTCATGGCCTGACAGATATAAACAACTATAACTCCGCTTCTATTCGCCGAATGCAAATCTGCGACATAGCAATTTGTAGCTTAAAACACGTCACATCGACCCACCTTATACCGATCTGCGACGAACTTGCATAGTTTTGTCAAACATCGATCGTTTCGAGTGGAAAGCAATCCGGCCGTCAATGGTGATTCATGGCCTCACAGATATAAACAACTATAACTCCGCTTCTATTCGCCGTATGCAAATCTGCGACGTAGCAATTTGTAGCATAAAACACGGCCCAACGACCCACCTTATACCGATCTGCGACGAACTTGCATAGTTTAGTCAAACATCGATCGTTTCGAGTGGAAAGCAATCCGGCCGTCAATGGTGATTCATGGCCTGACAGATATAAACAACTATAACTCCGCTTCTATTCGTCGAATGCAAATCTGCGACGTAACAATTTGTAGCATAAAGCACGGCCCAACGACCCACCTTATACCGATTTGCGACGAACTTGCATAGTTTTGTCAAACGTCGATCGTTTCGAGTGGTAGGGAATCCGGCCGTCAATGGTGATTCATGGCCTCACAGATATAAACAACAATAACTCCGCTTCTATTCGTCGTATGCAAATCTGCGACATAGCAATTTGTAGCTTAAAACACGTCACATCGACCCACCTTGTGCCGATCTGGGACGAACTTGCATAGTTTCGTCAAACACCGATCGTTTGGAGTGGAAAGCAATCCGGCCGTCAATGGTGATTCATGGCCTCACAGATATAAACAACAATAACTCCGCTTCTATACGTCGTATGCAAATCTGCGACATAGCAATTTATAGCATAAAACACGACCCAACGACCCACCATTTACCGATCTGCGACAAACTTGCATAGTTTCGTCAAACATCGATCGTTTCGAGTGGTAGGCAATCCGGCCGTCAATGGTGATTCATGGCCTCACAGATACAAACAATTATAACTCCGCTTCTATACGTCGTATGCGAATCTGCGACATAGCAATTTATAGCTTAAAACACGCCCCAACGAACCACCTTATACCGATTTGCGACGCACATGCATAGATTCGTCAAACATCGATCGTTTCGAGTGGAAAGCAATCCGGCCGTCAATGGTGAATCATGGCCTCACAGATGTAAACAACAATAACTCCGCTTCTATTCGTCGTATGCAAATCTGCGACATAGCAATTTGTAGCATAAAACACGCCCCAACGAACCACCTTATACCGATCTGCGACGAACTTGCATAGTTTCGTCAAACATCGATCGATTCTAGTGGAAAGCAATCCGGCCGTCAATGGTGATTCATGGCCAGACAGATATAAACAACTATAACTCCGCTTCTATTCGTCGAATGCAAATCTGCGACGTAACAATTTGTAGCATAAAACACGGCCCAACGACCCACTTTATACCGATCTGCGACGAACTTGCATAGTTTTGTCAAACATCGATCGTTTTGAGTGGAAAGCAATCCGGCCGTCAATGGTGATTCATGGCCTGACAGATATAAACAACTATAACTCCGCTTCTATTCGTCGAATGCAAATCTGCGACATAGCAATTTGTAGCTTAAAACACGTCACATCGACCCACCTTGTGCCGATCTGCGACGAACTTGCATAGTTTCGTCAAACATCGATCGTTTCGAGTGGTAGGCAATCCGGCCGTCAATGGTGATTCATGGCCTCACAGATATAAACAACAATAACTCCGCTTCTATTCGCCGTATGCAAATTTGCGACGTAGCAATTTGTAGCCTAAAACACGTCACATCGACCCACCTTGTGCCGATCTGCGACGAACTTGCATAGTTTCGTCAAACATCGATCGTTTCGAGTGGTAGGCAATCCGGCCGTCAATGGTGATTCATGGCCTCACAGATATAAACAACAATAACTCCGCTTCTATTCGTCGTATGCAAATCTGCGACATAGCAATTTGTAGCTTAAAACACGTCACATCGACCCACCTTGTGCCGATCTGGGACGAACTTGCATAGTTTCGGCAAACATCGATCGTTTCGAGTGGAAAGCAATCCGGCCGTCAATGGTGATTCATGGCCTCACAGATATAAACAACAATAACTCCGCTTCTATACGTCGTATGCAAATCTGCGACATAGCAATTTGTAGGTTAAAACACGCCCCAATGAACCACCTTATACCGATCTGCGACGAACTTGCATAGTTTCGTCAAACATCGATCGTTTGGAGTGGAAAGCAATCCGGCCGTCAATGGTGATTCATGGCCTCACAGATATAAACAACAATAACTCCGCTTCTATACGTCGTATGCAAATCTGCGACATAGCAATTTGTAGGTTAAAACACGCCCCAATGAACCACGTTATACCGATCTGCGACGAACTTGCATAGTTTCGTCAAACATCGATCGATTCTAGTGGAAAGCAATCCGGCCGTCAATGGTGATTCATGGCCAGACAGATATAAACAACTATAACTCCGCTTCTATTCGCCGTATGCAAATCTGCGACGTAGCAATTTGTAGCATAAAACACGTGACATCGAACCACCTTATACCGATCTGCGACGAACTTGCATAGTTTTGTCAAACATCGATCGTTTCGAGTGGAAAGCAATCCGGCCGTCAATGGTGATTCATGGCCTCACAGATATAAACAACTATAACTCCGCTTCTATTCGCCGTATGCAAATCTGCGACGTAGCAATTTGTAGCATAAAACACGTCACATCGAACCACCTTATACCGATCTGCGACGAACTTGCATAGTTTTGTCAAACATCGATCGTTTCGAGTGGAAAGCAATCCGGCCGTCAATGGTGATTCATGGCCTGACAGATATAAACAACTATAACTCCGCTTCTATTCGTCGAATGCAAATCTGCGACATAGCAATTTGTAGCCTAAAACACGTCACATCGACCCACCGTGTGCCGATCTGCGACGAACTTGCATAGTTTCGTCAAACATCGATCGTTTCGAGTGGTAGGCAATCTGGCCGTCAATGGTGATTCATGGCCTCACAGATATAAACAACAATAACTCCGCTTCTATTCGTCGTATGCAAATCTGCGACATAGCAATTTGTAGCTTAAAACACGTCACATCGACCCACCTTGTGCCGATCTGCGACGAACTTGCATAGTTTCGTCAAACATCGATCGTTTCGAGTGGTAGGCAATCCGGCCGTCAATGGTGATTCATGGCCTCACAGATATAAACAACAATAACTCCGCATCTATTCGTCGTATGCAAATCTGCGACATAGCAGTTTGTAGCTTAAAACACGTCACATCGACCCACCTTGTGCCGATCTGGGACGAACTTGCATAGTTTCGTCAAACATCGATCGTTTGGAGTGGAAAGCAACCCGGCCGTCAATGGTGATTCATGGCCTCACAGATATAAACAACAATAACTCCGCTTCTATACGTCGTATGCAAATCTGCGACATAGCAATTTGTAGGTTAAAACACGCCCCAATGAACCACCTTATACCGATCTGCGACGAACTTGCATAGTTTCGTCAAACATCGATCGATTCTAGTGGAAAGCAATCCGGCCGTCAATGGTGATTCATGGCCAGACAGATATAAACAACTATAACTCCGCTTCTATTCGCCGTATGCAAATCGGCGACGTAGCAATTTGTAGCATAAAACACGTCACATCGAACCACCTTATACCGATCTGCGACGAACTTGCATAGTTTTGTCAAACATCGATCGTTTCGAGTGGAAAGCAATCCGGCCGTCAATGGTGATTCATGGCCTGACAGATATAAACAACAATAACTCCGCTTCTATTCGTCGTATGCAAATCTGCGACATAGAAATTTGTAGCATAAAACACGCCTCAACGAACCACCTTATACCGATCTGCGACGAACTTGCATAGTTTTGTCAGACATCGATCGTTTCGAGTGGAAAGCAATCCGGCCGTCAATGGTGATTCATGGCCTGACAGATATAAACAACTATAACTCCGCTTCTATTCGTCGAATGCAAATCTGCGACATAGCAATTTGTAGCTTAAAACACGTCACATCGAACCACCTTGTGCCGATCTGCGACGAACTTGCATAGTTTCGTCAAACGTCGATCGTTTCGAGTGGTAGGCAATCCGGCCGTCAATGGTGATTCATGGCCTCACAGATATAAACAACTGTAACTCCGCTTCTATTCGTCGAATGCAAATCTGCGAGGTAGCAATTTGTAGCATAAAACACGGCCCAACGACCCACCTTATACCGATCTGGGACGAACTTGCATAGTTTCGTCAAACATCGATCGTTTGGAGTGGAAAGCAATCCGGCCGTCAATGGTGATTCATGGCCTTACAGATATAAACAACAATAACTCCGCTTCTATTTGTCGTATGCGAATCTGCGACATAGCAATTTTTAGCTTAAAACACACCCCAACGAACCACCTTATACCGATTTGCGACGAACTTGCATAGTTTCGTCAAACATCGATCGATTCTAGTGGAAAGCAATCCGGCCGTCAATGGTGAATCATGGCCAGACAGATATAAACAACTATGACACCGTTTCTATTCGTCGAATGCAAATCTGCGACATAGCAATTTGTAGCATAAAACACGTCACATCGACCCACCTTGTGCCGATCTGCGACGAAGTTGCATGGTTTCGTCAAACGTCGATCGTTTCGAGTGGTAGGGAATCCGGCCGTCAATGGTGATTCATGGCCTCACAGATATAAACAACAATAACTCCGCTTCTATACGTCGTATGCAAATCTGCGACATAGCAATTTATAGCATAAAACACGACCCAACGACCCACCATTTACCGATCTGCGACGAACTTGCATACTTTCGTCAAACATCGATCGTTTCGAGTGGTAGGCAATCCGGCCGTCAATGGTGATTCATGGCCTCACAGATATAAACAACTATAACTCCGCTTCTATTCGTCGAATGCAAATCTGCGAGGTAGCAATTTGTAGCATAAAACACGGCCCAACGACCCACATTATACCGATTTGCGACGAACTTGCATAGTTTTGTCAAACGTCGATCGTTTCGAGTGGTAGGCAATCCGGCCGTCAATGGTGATTCATGGCCTCACAGATATAAACAACTATAACTCCGCTTCTATTCGTCGAATGCAAATCTGCGACATAGCAATTTGTAGCTTAAAACACGTCACATCGAACCACCTTGTGCCGATCTGCGACGAACTTGCATAGTTTCGTCAAACGTCGATCGTTTCGAGTGGTAGGGAATCCGGCCGTCAATGGTGATTCATGGCCTCACAGATATAAACAACAATAACTCCGCTTCTATTCGTCGTATGCAAATCTGCGACATAGCAATTTGTAGCTTAAAACACGTCACATCGACCCACCTTGTGCCGATCTGCGACGAACTTGCATAGTTTCGTCAAACATCGATCGTTTCGAGTGGTAGGCAATCCGGCCGTCAATGGTGATTCATGGCCTCACAGATATAAACAACAATAACTCCGCTTCTATTCGCCGTATGCAAATTTGCGACGTAGCAATTTGTAGCCTAAAACACGTCACATCGACCCACCTTGTGCCGATCTGCGACGAACTTGCATAGTTTCGTCAAACATCGATCGTTTCGAGTGGTAGGCAATCCGGCCGTCAATGGTGATTCATGGCCTCACAGATATAAACAACTATAACTCCGCTTCTATTCGTCGAATGCAAATCTGCGAGGTAGCAATTTGTAGCATAAAACACGGCCCAACGACCCACCTTATACCGATTTGCGACGAACTTGCATAGTTTTGTCAAACGTCGATCGTTTCGAGTGGTAGGCAATCCGGCCGTCAATGGTGATTCATGGCCTCACAGATATAAACAACTATAACTCCGCTTCTATTCGTCGAATGCAAATCTGCGACATAGCAATTTGTAGCTTAAAACACGTCACATCGAACCACCTTGTGCCGATCTGCGACGAACTTGCATAGTTTCGTCAAACGTCGATCGTTTCGAGTGGTAGGGAATCCGGCCGTCAATGGTGATTCATGGCCTCACAGATATAAACAACAATAACTCCGCTTCTATTCGTCGTATGCAAATCTGCGACATAGCAATTTGTAGCTTAAAACACGTCACATCGACCCACCTTGTGCCGATCTGCGACGAACTTGCATAGTTTCGTCAAACATCGATCGTTTCGAGTGGTAGGCAATCCGGCCGTCAATGGTGATTCATGGCCTCACAGATATAAACAACAATAACTCCGCTTCTATTCGCCGTATGCAAATTTGCGACGTAGCAATTTGTAGCCTAAAACACGTCACATCGACCCACCTTGTGCCGATCTGCGACGAACTTGCATAGTTTCGTCAAACATCGATCGTTTCGAGTGGTAGGGAATCCGGCCGTCAATGGTGATTCATGGCCTCACAGATATAAACAACAATAACTCCGCTTCTATTCGTCGTATGCAAATCTGCGACATAGCAATTTGTAGCTTAAAACACGTCACATCGACCCACATTGTGCCGATCTGGGACGAACTTGCATAGTTTCGTCAAACATCGATCGTTTGGAGTGGAAAGCAATCCGGCCGTCAATGGTGATTCATGGCCTCACAGATATAAACAACAATAACTCCGCTTCTATACGTCGTATGCAAATCTGCGACATAGCGATTTATAGCATAAAACACGACCCAACGACCCACCATTTACCGATCTGCGACAAACTTGCATAGTTTCGTCAAACATCGATCGTTTCGAGTGGTAGGCAATCCGGCCGTCAATGGTGATTCATGGCCTCACAGATACAAACAATTATAACTCCGCTTCTATACGTCGTATGCGAATCTGCGACATAGCAATTTGTAGCTTAAAACACGCCCCAACGAACCACCTTATACCGATTTGCGACGAACTTGCATAGTTTCGTCAAACATCGATCGTTTGGAGTGGAAAGCAATCCGGCCGTCAATGGTGATTCATGGCCTCACAGATATAAACAACAATAACTCCGCTTCTGTTCGTCGTATGCAAATCTGCGACATAGCAATTTGTAGCATAAAACACGCCCCAACGAACCACCTTATACCGATCTGCGACGAACTTTCATAGTTTTGTCAGACATCGATCGTTTCGAGTGGAAAGCAATCCGGCCGTCAATTGTGATTCATGGCCTGACAGATATAAACAACTATAACTCCGCTTCTATTCGTCGAATGCAAATCTGCGACATAGCAATTTGTAGCTTAAAACACGTCACATCGACCCACCTTGTGCCGATCTGGGACGAACTTGCATAGTTTCGTCAAACATCGATCGTTTGGAGTGGAAAGCAATCCGGCCGTCAATGGTGATTCATGGCCTCACAGATATAAACAACAATAACTCCGCTTCTATACGTCGTATGCAAATCTGCGACATAGCAATTTATAGCATAAAACACGACCCAACGACCCACCATTTACCGATCTGCGACGAACTTGCATACTTTCGTCAAACATCGATCGTTTCGAGTGGTAGGCAATCCGGCCGTCAATGGTGATTCATGGCCTCACAGATACAAACAACTATAACTCCGCATCTATACGTCGTATGCTAATCTGCGACATAGCAATTTGTAGCTTAAAACACGTCACATCGACCCACCTTGTGCCGATCTGCGACGAACTTGCATAGTTTTGTCAAACATCGATCGTTTCGAGTGGAAAGCAATCCGGCCGTCAATGGTGATTCATGGCCTGACAGATATAAACAACTATAACTCCGCTTCTATTCGTCGAATGCAAATCTGCGACATAGCAATTTGTAGCTTAAAACACGTCACATCGAACCACCTTGTGCCGATCTGCGACGAACTTGCATAGTTTCGTCAAACGTCGATCGTTTCGAGTGGTAGGGAATCCGGCCGTCAATGGTGATTCATGGCCTCACAGATATAAACAACAATAACTCCGCTTCTATTCGTCGTATGCAAATCTGCGACATAGCAATTTGTAGCTTAAAACACGTCACATCGACCCACCTTGTGCCGATCTGCGACGAACTTGCATAGTTTCGTCAAACATCGATCGTTTCGAGTGGTAGGCAATCCGGCCGTCAATGGTGATTCATGGCCTCACAGATATAAACAACAATAACTCCGCTTCTATTCGCCGTATGCAAATTTGCGACGTAGCAATTTGTAGCCTAAAACACGTCACATCGACCCACCTTGTGCCGATCTGCGACGAACTTGCATAGTTTCGTCAAACATCGATCGTTTCGAGTGGTAGGCAATCCGGCCGTCAATGGTGATTCATGGCCTCACAGATATAAACAACAATAACTCCGCTTCTATTCGTCGTATGCAAATCTGCGACATAGCAATTTGTAGCTTAAAACACGTCACATCGACCCACCTTGTGCCGATCTGGGACGAACTTGCATAGTTTCGGCAAACATCGATCGTTTCGAGTGGAAAGCAATCCGGCCGTCAATGGTGATTCATGGCCTCACAGATATAAACAACAATAACTCCGCTTCTATACGTCGTATGCAAATCTGCGACATAGCAATTTGTAGGTTAAAATACGCCCCAATGAACCACCTTATACCGATCTGCGACGAACTTTCATAGTTTTGTCAGACATCGATCGTTTCGAGTGGAAAGCAATCCGGCCGTCAATTGTGATTCATGGCCTGACAGATATAAACAACTATAACTCCGCTTCTATTCGTCGAATGCAAATCTGCGACATAGCAATTTGTAGCTTAAAACACGTCACATCGACCCACCTTGTGCCGATCTGGGACGAACTTGCATAGTTTCGTCAAACATCGATCGTTTGGAGTGGAAAGCAATCCGGCCGTCAATGGTGATTCATGGCCAGACAGATATAAACAACTATAACTCCGCTTCAATTCGCCGTATGCAAATCTGCGACGTAGCAATTTGTAGCATAAAACACGTGACATCGAACCACCTTATACCGATCTGCGACGAACTTGCATAGTTTTGTCAAACATCGATCGTTTCGAGTGGAAAGCAATCCGGCCGTCAATGGTGATTCATGGCCTCACAGATATAAACAACTATAACTCCGCTTCTATTCGTCGAATGCAAATCTGCGACATAGCAATTTGTAGCTTAAAACACGTCACATCGAACCACCTTGTGCCGATCTGCGACGAACTTGCATAGTTTCGTCAAACATCGATCGTTTCGAGCGGTAGGCAATCCGGCCGTCAATGGTGATTCATGGCCTCACAGATATAAACAACAATAACTCCGCTTCTATTCGTCGAATGCAAATCTGCGACATAGCAATTTGTAGCTTAAAACACGTCACATCGAACTACCTTGTGCCGATCTGCGACGAACTTGCATAGTTTCGTCAAACATCGATCGTTTCGAGTGGTAGGCAATCCGGCCGTCAATGGTGATTCATGGCCTCACAGATATAAACAACTATAACTCCGCTTCTATTCGCCGTATGCAAATCTGCGACGTAGCAATTTGTAGCATAAAACACGGCCCAACGACCCACCTTATACCGATCTGCGACGAACTTGCATAGTTTCGTCCAACATCGATCGTTTCGAGTGGAAAGCAATCCGGCCGTCAATGGTGATTCATGGCCTGACAGATATAAACAACTATAACTCCGCTTCTATTCGCCGAATGCAAATCTGCGACATAGCAATTTGTAGCTTAAAACACGTCACATCGACCCACCTTATACCGATCTGCGACGAACTTGCATAGTTTTGTCAAACATCGATCGTTTCGAGTGGAAAGCAATCCGGCCGTCAATGGTGATTCATGGCCTCACAGATATAAACAACTATAACTCCGCTTCTATTCGCCGTATGCAAATCTGCGACGTAGCAATTTGTAGCATAAAACACGGCCCAACGACCCACCTTATACCGATCTGCGACGAACTTGCATAGTTTAGTCAAACATCGATCGTTTCGAGTGGAAAGCAATCCGGCCGTCAATGGTGATTCATGGCCTGACAGATATAAACAACTATAACTCCGCTTCTATACGTCGTATGCAAATCTGCGACATAGCAATTTGTAGGTTAAAACACGCCCCAATGAACCACCTTATACCGATCTGCGACGAACTTGCATAGTTTCGTCAAACATCGATCGTTTGGAGTGGAAAGCAATCCGGCCGTCAATGGTGATTCATGGCCTCACAGATATAAACAACAATAACTCCGCTTCTATACGTCGTATGCAAATCTGCGACATAGCAATTTGTAGGTTAAAACACGCCCCAATGAACCACGTTATACCGATCTGCGACGAACTTGCATAGTTTCGTCAAACATCGATCGATTCTAGTGGAAAGCAATCCGGCCGTCAATGGTGATTCATGGCCAGACAGATATAAACAACTATAACTCCGCTTCTATTCGCCGTATGCAAATCTGCGACGTAGCAATTTGTAGCATAAAACACGTGACATCGATCCACCTTATACCGATCTGCGACGAACTTGCATAGTTTTGTCAAACATCGATCGTTTCGAGTGGAAAGCAATCCGGCCGTCAATGGTGATTCATGGCCTCACAGATATAAACAACTATAACTCCGCTTCTATTCGTCGAATGCAAATCTGCGACATAGCAATTTGTAGCTTAAAACACGTCACATCGAACCACCTTGTGCCGATCTGCGACGAACTTGCATAGTTTCGTCAAACATCGATCGTTTCGAGCGGTAGGCAATCCGGCCGTCAATGGTGATTCATGGCCTCACAGATATAAACAACAATAACTCCGCTTCTATTCGTCGAATGCAAATCTGCGACATAGCAATTTGTAGCTTAAAACACGTCACATCGAACTACCTTGTGCCGATCTGCGACGAACTTGCATAGTTTCGTCAAACATCGATCGTTTCGAGTGGTAGGCAATCCGGCTGTCAATGGTGATTCATGGCCTCACAGATATAAACAACTATAACTCCGCTTCTATTCGCCGTATGCAAATCTGCGACGTAGCAATTTGTAGCATAAAACACGGCCCAACGACCCACCTTATACCGATCTGCGACGAACTTGCATAGTTTCGTCCAACATCGATCGTTTCGAGTGGAAAGCAATCCGGCCGTCAATGGTGATTCATGGCCTGACAGATATAAACAACTATAACTCCGCTTCTATTCGCCGAATGCAAATCTGCGACATAGCAATTTGTAGCTTAAAACACGTCACATCGACCCACCTTATACCGATCTGCGACGAACTTGCATAGTTTTGTCAAACATCGATCGTTTCGAGTGGAAAGCAATCCGGCCGTCAATGGTGATTCATGGCCTCACAGATATAAACAACTATAACTCCGCTTCTATTCGCCGTATGCAAATCTGCGACGTAGCAATTTGTAGCATAAAACACGGCCCAACGACCCACCTTATACCGATCTGCGACGAACTTGCATAGTTTAGTCAAACATCGATCGTTTCGAGTGGAAAGCAATCCGGCCGTCAATGGTGATTCATGGCCTGACAGATATAAACAACTATAACTCCGCTTCTATTCGTCGAATGCAAATCTGCGACGTAACAATTTGTAGCATAAAGCACGGCCCAACGACCCACCTTATACCGATTTGCGACGAACTTGCATAGTTTTGTCAAACGTCGATCGTTTCGAGTGGTAGGGAATCCGGCCGTCAATGGTGATTCATGGCCTCACAGATATAAACAACAATAACTCCGCTTCTATTCGTCGTATGCAAATCTGCGACATAGCAATTTGTAGCTTAAAACACGTCACATCGACCCACCTTGTGCCGATCTGGGACGAACTTGCATAGTTTCGTCAAACACCGATCGTTTGGAGTGGAAAGCAATCCGGCCGTCAATGGTGATTCATGGCCTCACAGATATAAACAACAATAACTCCGCTTCTATACGTCGTATGCAAATCTGCGACATAGCAATTTATAGCATAAAACACGTCCCAACGACCCACCATTTGCCGATCTGCGACAAACTTGCATAGTTTCGTCAAACATCGATCGTTTCGAGTGGTAGGCAATCCGGCCGTCAATGGTGATTCATGGCCTCACAGATACAAACAATTATAACTCCGCTTCTATACGTCGTATGCGAATCTGCGACATAGCAATTTATAGCTTAAAACACGCCCCAACGAACCACCTTATACCGATTTGCGACGAACATGCATAGATTCGTCAAACATCGATCGTTTCGAGTGGAAAGCAATCCGGCCGTCAATGGTGAATCATGGCCTCACAGATATAAACAACAATAACTCCGCTTCTATTCGTCGTATGCAAATCTGCGACATAGCAATTTGTAGCATAAAACACGCCCCAACGAACCACCTTATACCGATCTGCGACGAACTTGCATAGTTTCGTCAAACATCGATCGATTCTAGTGGAAAGCAATCCGGCCGTCAATGGTGATTCATGGCCAGACAGATATAAACAACTATAACTCCGCTTCTATTCGTCGAATGCAAATCTGCGACGTAACAATTTGTAGCATAAAACACGGCCCAACGACCCACTTTATACCGATCTGCGACGAACTTGCATAGTTTTGTCAAACATCGATCGTTTTGAGTGGAAAGCAATCCGGCCGTCAATGGTGATTCATGGCCTGACAGATATAAACAACTATAACTCCGCTTCTATTCGTCGAATGCAAATCTGCGACATAGCAATTTGTAGCTTAAAACACGTCACATCAAACCACCTTGTGCCGATCAGCGACGAACTTGCATGGTTTCGTCAAACGTCGATCGTTTCGAGTGGTAGGGAATCCGGCCGTCAATGGTGACTCATGGCCTCACAGATATAAACAACAATAACTCCGCTTCTATTCGTCGTATGCAAATCTGCGACATAGCAATTTCTAGCTTAAAACACGTCACATCGACCCACATTGTGCCGATCTGGGACGAACTTGCATAGTTTCGTCAAACATCGATCGTTTGGAGTGGAAAGCAATCCGGCCGTCAATGGTGATTCATGGCCTCACAGATATAAACAACAATAACTCCGCTTCTATACGTCGTATGCAAATCTGCGACATAGCGATTTATAGCATAAAACACGACCCAACGACCCACCATTTACCGATCTGCGACAAACTTGCATAGTTTCGTCAAACATCGATCGTTTCGAGTGGTAGGCAATCCGGCCGTCAATGGTGATTCATGGCCTCACAGATACAAACAATTATAACTCCGCTTCTATACGTCGTATGCGAATCTGCGACATAGCAATTTGTAGCTTAAAACACGCCCCAACGAACCACCTTATACCGATTTGCGACGAACTTGCATAGTTTCGTCAAACATCGATCGTTTGGAGTGGAAAGCAATCCGGCCGTCAATGGTGATTCATGGCCTCACAGATATAAACAACAATAACTCCGCTTCTGTTCGTCGTATGCAAATCTGCGACATAGCAATTTGTAGCATAAAACACGCCCCAACGAATCACCTTATACCGATCTGCGACGAACTTTCATAGTTTTGTCAGACATCGATCGTTTCGAGTGGAAAGCAATCCGGCCGTCAATTGTGATTCATGGCCTGACAGATATAAACAACTATAACTCCGCTTCTATTCGTCGAATGCAAATCTGCGACATAGCAATTTGTAGCTTAAAACACGTCACATCGAACCACCTTGTGCCGATCTGCGACGAACTTGCATAGTTTCGTCAAACGTCGATCGTTTCGAGTGGTAGGGAATCCGGCCGTCAATGGTGATTCATGGCCTCACAGATATAAACAACAATAACTCCGCTTCTATTCGTCGTATGCAAATCTGCGACATAGCAATTTGTAGCTTAAAACACGTCACATCGACCCACCTTGTGCCGATCTGCGACGAACTTGCATAGTTTCGTCAAACATCGATCGTTTCGAGTGGTAGGCAATCCGGCCGTCAATGGTGATTCATGGCCTCACAGATATAAACAACAATAACTCCGCTTCTATTCGCCGTATGCAAATTTGCGACGTAGCAATTTGTAGCCTAAAACACGTCACATCGACCCACCTTGTGCCGATCTGCGACGAACTTGCATAGTTTCGTCAAACATCGATCGGTTCGAGTGGTAGGCAATCCGGCCGTCAATGGTGATTCATGGCCTCACAGATATAAACAACAATAACTCCGCTTCTATTCGTCGTATGCAAATCTGCGACATAGCAATTTGTAGCTTAAAACACGTCACATCGACCCACCTTGTGCCGATCTGGGACGAACTTGCATAGTTTCGGCAAACATCGATCGTTTCGAGTGGAAAGCAATCCGGCCGTCAATGGTGATTCATGGCCTCACAGATATAAACAACAATAACTCCGCTTCTATACGTCGTATGCAAATCTGCGACATAGCAATTTGTAGGTTAAAACACGCCCCAATGAACCACCTTATACCGATCTGCGACGAACTTGCATAGTTTCGTCAAACATCGATCGTTTGGAGTGGAAAGCAATCCGGCCGTCAATGGTGATTCATGGCCTCACAGATATAAACAACAATAACTCCGCTTCTATACGTCGTATGCAAATCTGCGACATAGCAATTTGTAGGTTAAAACACGCCCCAATGAACCACGTTATACCGATCTGCGACGAACTTGCATAGTTTCGTCAAACATCGATCGATTCTAGTGGAAAGCAATCCGGCCGTCAATGGTGATTCATGGCCAGACAGATATAAACAACTATAACTCCGCTTCTATTCGCCGTATGCAAATCTGCGACGTAGCAATTTGTAGCATAAAACACGTGACATCGAACCACCTTATACCGATCTGCGACGAACTTGCATAGTTTTGTCAAACATCGATCGTTTCGAGTGGAAAGCAATCCGGCCGTCAATGGTGATTCATGGCCTCACAGATATAAACAACTATAACTCCGCTTCTATTCGTCGTATGCAAATCTGCGACGTAGCAATTTGTAGCATAAAACACGTCACATCGAACCACCTTATACCGATCTGCGACGAACTTGCATAGTTTTGTCAAACATCGATCGTTTCGAGTGGAAAGCAATCCGGCCGTCAATGGTGATTCATGGCCTCACAGATATAAACAACTATAACTCCGCTTCTATTCGTCGAATGCAAATCTGCGACATAGCAATTTGTAGCATAAAACACGTCACATCGACCCACCGTGTGCCGATCTGCGACGAACTTGCATAGTTTCGTCAAACATCGATCGTTTCGAGTGGTAGGCAATCCGGCCGTCAATGGTGATTCATGGCCTCACAGATATAAACAACAATAACTCCGCTTCTATTCGTCGTATGCAAATCTGCGACATAGCAATTTGTAGCTTAAAACACGTCACATCGACCCACCTTGTGCCGATCTGCGACGAACTTGCATAGTTTCGTCAAACATCGATCGTTTCGAGTGGTAGGCAATCCGGCCGTCAATGGTGATTCATGGCCTCACAGATATAAACAACAATAACTCCGCATCTATTCGTCGTATGCAAATCTGCGACATAGCAGTTTGTAGCTTAAAACACGTCACATCGACCCACCTTGTGCCGATCTGGGACGAACTTGCATAGTTTCGTCAAACATCGATCGTTTGGAGTGGAAAGCAACCCGGCCGTCAATGGTGATTCATGGCCTCACAGATATAAACAACAATAACTCCGCTTCTATACGTCGTATGCAAATCTGCGACATAGCAATTTGTAGGTTAAAACACGCCCCAATGAACCACCTTATACCGATCTGCGACGAACTTGCATAGTTTCGTCAAACATCGATCGATTCTAGTGGAAAGCAATCCGGCCGTCAATGGTGATTCATGGCCAGACAGATATAAACAACTATAACTCCGCTTCTATTCGCCGTATGCAAATCGGCGACGTAGCAATTTGTAGCATAAAACACGTCACATCGAACCACCTTATACCGATCTGCGACGAACTTGCATAGTTTTGTCAAACATCGATCGTTTCGAGTGGAAAGCAATCCGGCCGTCAATGGTGATTCATGGCCTGACAGATATAAACAACAATAACTCCGCTTCTATTCGTCGTATGCAAATCTGCGACATAGAAATTTGTAGCATAAAACACGCCTCAACGAACCACCTTATACCGATCTGCGACGAACTTGCATAGTTTTGTCAAACATCGATCGTTTCGAGTGGAAAGCAATCCGGCCGTCAATGGTGATTCATGGCCTGACAGATATAAACAACTATAACTCCGCTTCTATTCGTCGAATGCAAATCTGCGACATAGCAATTTGTAGCTTAAAACACGTCACATCGAACCACCTTGTGCCGATCTGCGACGAACTTGCATAGTTTCGTCAAACGTCGATCGTTTCGAGTGGTAGGCAATCCGGCCGTCAATGGTGATTCATGGCCTCACAGATATAAACAACTGTAACTCCGCTTCTATTCGTCGAATGCAAATCTGCGAGGTAGCAATTTGTAGCATAAAACACGGCCCAACGACCCACCTTATACCGATCTGGGACGAACTTGCATAGTTTCGTCAAACATCGATCGTTTGGAGTGGAAAGCAATCCGGCCGTCAATGGTGATTCATGGCCTTACAGATATAAACAACAATAACTCCGCTTCTATTTGTCGTATGCGAATCTGCGACATAGCAATTTTTAGCTTAAAACACGCCCCAACGAACCACCTTATACCGATTTGCGACGAACTTGCATAGTTTCGTCAAACATCGATCGATTCTAGTGGAAAGCAATCCGGCCGTCAATGGTGAATCATGGCCAGACAGATATAAACAACTATGACACCGTTTCTATTCGTCGAATGCAAATCTGCGACATAGCAATTTGTAGCATAAAACACGTCACATCGACCCACCTTGTGCCGATCTGCGACGAAGTTGCATGGTTTCGTCAAACGTCGATCGTTTCGAGTGGTAGGGAATCCGGCCGTCAATGGTGATTCATGGCCTCACAGATATAAACAACAATAACTCCGCTTCTATTCGTCGAATGCAAATCTGCGACATAGCAATTTGTAGCTTAAAACACGTCACATCGAACCACCTTGTGCCGATCTGCGACGAACTTGCATAGTTTCGTCAAACATCGATCGTTTCGAGTGGTAGGCAATCCGGCCGTCAATGGTGATTCATGGCCTCACAGATATAAACAACAATAACTCCGCTTCTATTTGTCGTATGCGAATCTGCGACATAGCAATTTTTAGCTTAAAACACGCCCCAACGAACCACCTTATACAGATCTGCGACGAACTTGCATAGTTTCGTCAAACGTCGATCGTTTCGAGTGGTAGGGAATCCGGCCGTCAATGGTGATTCATGGCCTCACAGATATAAACAACAATAACTCCGCTTCTATTCGTCGTATGCAAATCTGCGACATAGCAATTTGTAGCTTAAAACACGTCACATCGACCCACCTTGTGCCGATCTGCGACGAACTTGCATAGTTTCGTCAAACATCGATCGTTTCGAGTGGTAGGCAATCCGGCCGTCAATGGTGATTCATGGCCTCACAGATATAAACAACAATAACTCCGCTTCTATTCGCCGTATGCAAATTTGCGACGTAGCAATTTGTAGCCTAAAACACGTCACATCGACCCACCTTGTGCCGATCTGCGACGAACTTGCATAGTTTCGTCAAACATCGATCGTTTCGAGTGGTAGGCAATCCGGCCGTCAATGGTGATTCATGGCCTCACAGATATAAACAACAATAACTCCGCTTCTATTCGTCGTATGCAAATCTGCGACATAGCAATTTGTAGCTTAAAACACGTCACATCGACCCACCTTGTGCCGATCTGGGACGAACTTGCATAGTTTCGGCAAACATCGATCGTTTCGAGTGGAAAGCAATCCGGCCGTCAATGGTGATTCATGGCCTCACAGATATAAACAACAATAACTCCGCTTCTATACGTCGTATGCAAATCTGCGACATAGCAATTTGTAGGTTAAAACACGCCCCAATGAACCACCTTATACCGATCTGCGACGAACTTGCATAGTTTCGTCAAACATCGATCGTTTGGAGTGGAAAGCAATCCGGCCGTCAATGGTGATTCATGGCCTCACAGATATAAACAACAATAACTCCGCTTCTATACGTCGTATGCAAATCTGCGACATAGCAATTTGTAGGTTAAAACACGCCCCAATGAACCACGTTATACCGATCTGCGACGCACTTGCATAGTTTCGTCAAACATCGATCGATTCTAGTGGAAAGCAATCCGGCCGTCAATGGTGATTCATGGCCAGACAGATATAAACAACTATAACTCCGCTTCTATTCGCCGTATGCAAATCTGCGACGTAGCAATTTGTAGCATAAAACACGTGACATCGAACCACCTTATACCGATCTGCGACGAACTTGCATAGTTTTGTCAAACATCGATCGTTTCGAGTGGAAAGCAATCCGGCCGTCAATGGTGATTCATGGCCTCACAGATATAAACAACTATAACTCCGCTTCTATTCGCCGTATGCAAATCTGCGACGTAGCAATTTGTAGCATAAAACACGTCACATCGAACCACCTTATACCGATCTGCGACGAACTTGCATAGTTTTGTCAAACATCGATCGTTTCGAGTGGAAAGCAATCCGGCCGTCAATGGTGATTCATGGCCTGACAGATATAAACAACTATAACTCCGCTTCTATTCGTCGAATGCAAATCTGCGACATAGCAATTTGTAGCCTAAAACACGTCACATCGACCCACCTTGTGCCGATCTGCGACGAACTTGCATAGTTTCGTCAAACATCGATCGTTTCGAGTGGTAGGCAATCTGGCCGTCAATGGTGATTCATGGCCTCACAGATATAAACAACAATAACTCCGCTTCTATTCGTCGTATGCAAATCTGCGACATAGCAATTTGTAGCTTAAAACACGTCACATCGACCCACCTTGTGCCGATCTGCGACGAACTTGCATAGTTTCGTCAAACATCGATCGTTTCGAGTGGTAGGCAATCCGGCCGTCAATGGTGATTCATGGCCTCACAGATATAAACAACAATAACTCCGCATCTATTCGTCGTATGCAAATCTGCGACATAGCAGTTTGTAGCTTAAAACACGTCACATCGACCCACCTTGTGCCGATCTGGGACGAACTTGCATAGTTTCGTCAAACATCGATCGTTTGGAGTGGAAAGCAACCCGGCCGTCAATGGTGATTCATGGCCTCACAGATATAAACAACAATAACTCCGCTTCTATACGTCGTATGCAAATCTGCGACATAGCAATTTGTAGGTTAAAACACGCCCCAATGAACCACCATATACCGATCTGCGACGAACTTGCATAGTTTCGTCAAACATCGATCGATTCTAGTGGAAAGCAATCCGGCCGTCAATGGTGATTCATGGCCAGACAGATATAAACAACTATAACTCCGCTTCTATTCGCCGTATGCAAATCGGCGACGTAGCAATTTGTAGCATAAAACACGTCACATCGAACCACCTTATACCGATCTGCGACGAACTTGCATAGTTTTGTCAAACATCGATCGTTTCGAGTGGAAAGCAATCCGGCCGTCAATGGTGATTCATGGCCTGACAGATATAAACAACAATAACTCCGCTTCTATTCGTCGTATGCAAATCTGCGACATAGAAATTTGTAGCATAAAACACGCCTCAACGAACCACCTTATACCGATCTGCGACGAACTTGCATAGTTTTGTCAGACATCGATCGTTTCGAGTGGAAAGCAATCCGGCCGTCAATGGTGATTCATGGCCTGACAGATATAAACAACTATAACTCCGCTTCTATTCGTCGAATGCAAATCTGCGACATAGCAATTTGTAGCTTAAAACACGTCACATCGAACCACCTTGTGCCGATCTGCGACGAACTTGCATAGTTTCGTCAAACGTCGATCGTTTCGAGTGGTAGGCAATCCGGCCGTCAATGGTGATTCATGGCCTCACAGATATAAACAACTGTAACTCCGCTTCTATTCGTCGAATGCAAATCTGCGAGGTAGCAATTTGTAGCATAAAACACGGCCCAACGACCCACCTTATACCGATCTGGGACGAACTTGCATAGTTTCGTCAAACATCGATCGTTTGGAGTGGAAAGCAATCCGGCCGTCAATGGTGATTCATGGCCTTACAGATATAAACAACAATAACTCCGCTTCTATTTGTCGTATGCGAATCTGCGACATAGCAATTTTTAGCTTAAAACACACCCCAACGAACCACCTTATACCGATTTGCGACGAACTTGCATAGTTTCGTCAAACATCGATCGATTCTAGTGGAAAGCAATCCGGCCGTCAATGGTGAATCATGGCCAGACAGATATAAACAACTATGACACCGTTTCTATTCGTCGAATGCAAATCTGCGACATAGCAATTTGTAGCATAAAACACGTCACATCGACCCACCTTGTGCCGATCTGCGACGAACTTGCATGGTTTCGTCAAACGTCGATCGTTTCGAGTGGTAGGGAATCCGGCCGTCAATGGTGATTCATGGCCTCACAGATATAAACAACAATAACTCCGCTTCTATTCGTCGAATGCAAATCTGCGACATAGCAATTTGTAGCTTAAAACACGTCACATCGAACCACCTTGTGCCGATCTGCGACGAACTTGCATAGTTTCGTCAAACATCGATCGTTTCGAGTGGTAGGCAATCCGGCCGTCAATGGTGATTCATGGCCTCACAGATATAAACAACAATAACTCCGCTTCTATTCGTCGTATGCAAATCTGCGACATAGCAATTTGTAGCTTAAAACACGTCACATCGACCCACCTTGTGCCGATCTGGGACGAACTTGCATAGTTTCGTCAAACATCGATCGTTTGGAGTGGAAAGCAATCCGGCCGTCAATGGTGATTCATGGCCTCACAGATATAAACAACAATAACTCCGCTTCTATTTGTCGTATGCGAATCTGCGACATAGCAATTTTTAGCTTAAAACACGCCCCAACGAACCACCTTATACAGATCTGCGACGAACTCGCATAGTTTTGTCAAACATCGATCGTTTCGAGTGGAAAGCAATTCGGCCGTCAATGGTGATTCATGGCCTGACAGATATAAACAACTATAACTCCGCTTCTATTCGTCGAATGCAAATCTGCGACATAGCAATTTGTAGCTTAAAACACGTCACATCGACCCACCTTGTGCCGATCTGGGACGAACTTGCATAGTTTCGTCAAACATCGATCGTTTGGAGTGGAAAGCAATCCGGCCGTCAATGGTGATTCATGGCCTCACAGATATAAACAACAATAACTCCGCTTCAATACGTCGTATGCAAATCTGCGACATAGCAATTTGTAGCATAAAACACGACCCAACGACCCACCATTTACCGATCAGCGACGAACTTGCATAGTTTTGTCAAACATCGATCGTTTCGAGTGGAAAGCAATCCGGCCATCAATGGTGATTCATGGCCTGACAGATATAAACAACTATAACTCCGCTTTTATTCGCCGTATGCAAATCTGCGACGTAGCAATTTGTAGCATAAAACACGGCCCAACCACCCACCTTATACCGATCTGCGACGAACTTGCATAGTTTTGTCAAAAATCGATCGTTTCGAGTGGTAGGCAATCCGGCCGTGAATGGTGATTCATGGCCTCACAGATATAAACAACAATAACTCCGCTTCTATTTGTCGAATGCAAATCTGCGACATAGCAATTTCTAGCTTACAACACGTCACATCGACCCACCTTGTGCCGAACTGCGACGAACTTGCATAGTTTCGTCAAACATCAATCGTTTCGAGTTGTAAGCAATACGGCCGTCAATGGTGATTCATGGCCTCACAGATATAAACAACAATAACTCCGCTTCTATTCGTCGTATGCGAATATGCGACATAGCAATTTGTAGCTTAAAACACGTCACATCGACCCACCTTGTGCCGATCTGCGACGAACTTGCATAGTTTCGTCAAACATCGATCGTTTCGAGTGGTAGGCAATCCGGCCGTCAATGGTGATTCATGGCCTCACAGATATAAACAACAATAACTCCGCTTCTATTCGCCGTATGCAAATTTGCGACGTAGCAATTTGTAGCCTAAAACACGTCACATCGACCCACCTTGTGCCGATCTGCGACGAACTTGCATAGTTTCGTCAAACATCGATCGTTTCGAGTGGTAGGGAATCCGGCCGTCAATGGTGATTCATGGCCTCACAGATATAAACAACAATAACTCCGCTTCTATTCGTCGTATGCAAATCTGCGACATAGCAATTTGTAGCTTAAAACACGTCACATCGACCCACATTGTGCCGATCTGGGACGAACTTGCATAGTTTCGTCAAACATCGATCGTTTGGAGTGGAAAGCAATCCGGCCGTCAATGGTGATTCATGGCCTCACAGATATAAACAACAATAACTCCGCTTCTATACGTCGTATGCAAATCTGCGACATAGCGATTTATAGCATAAAACACGACCCAACGACCCACCATTTACCGATCTGCGACAAACTTGCATAGTTTCGTCAAACATCGATCGTTTCGAGTGGTAGGCAATCCGGCCGTCAATGGTGATTCATGGCCTCACAGATACAAACAATTATAACTCCGCTTCTATACGTCGTATGCGAATCTGCGACATAGCAATTTGTAGCTTAAAACACGCCCCAACGAACCACCTTATACCGATTTGCGACGAACTTGCATAGTTTCGTCAAACATCGATCGTTTGGAGTGGAAAGCAATCCGGCCGTCAATGGTGATTCATGGCCTCACAGATATAAACAACAATAACTCCGCTTCTGTTCGTCGTATGCAAATCTGCGACATAGCAATTTGTAGCATAAAACACGCCCCAACGAACCACCTTATACCGATCTGCGACGAACTTTCATAGTTTTGTCAGACATCGATCGTTTCGAGTGGAAAGCAATCCGGCCGTCAATTGTGATTCATGGCCTGACAGATATAAACAACTATAACTCCGCTTCTATTCGTCGAATGCAAATCTGCGACATAGCAATTTGTAGCTTAAAACACGTCACATCGACCCACCTTGTGCCGATCTGGGACGAACTTGCATAGTTTCGTCAAACATCGATCGTTTGGAGTGGAAAGCAATCCGGCCGTCAATGGTGATTCATGGCCTCACAGATATAAACAACAATAACTCCGCTTCTATACGTCGTATGCAAATCTGCGACATAGCAATTTATAGCATAAAACACGACCCAACGACCCACCATTTACCGATCTGCGACGAACTTGCATACTTTCGTCAAACATCGATCGTTTCGAGTGGTAGGCAATCCGGCCGTCAATGGTGATTCATGGCCTCACAGATACAAACAACTATAACTCCGCATCTATACGTCGTATGCTAATCTGCGACATAGCAATTTGTAGCTTAAAACACGTCACATCGACCCACCTTGTGCCGATCTGCGACGAACTTGCATAGTTTTGTCAGACATCGATCGTTTCGAGTGGAAAGCAATCCGGCCGTCAATGGTGATTCATGGCCTGACAGATATAAACAACTATAACTCCGCTTCTATTCGTCGAATGCAAATCTGCGACATAGCAATTTGTAGCTTAAAACACGTCACATCGAACCACCTTGTGCCGATCTGCGACGAACTTGCATAGTTTCGTCAAACGTCGATCGTTTCGAGTGGTAGGGAATCCGGCCGTCAATGGTGATTCATGGCCTCACAGATATAAACAACAATAACTCCGCTTCTATTCGTCGTATGCAAATCTGCGACATAGCAATTTGTAGCTTAAAACACGTCACATCGACCCACCTTGTGCCGATCTGCGACGAACTTGCATAGTTTCGTCAAACATCGATCGTTTCGAGTGGTAGGCAATCCGGCCGTCAATGGTGATTCATGGCCTCACAGATATAAACAACAATAACTCCGCTTCTATTCGCCGTATGCAAATTTGCGACGTAGCAATTTGTAGCCTAAAACACGTCACATCGACCCACCTTGTGCCGATCTGCGACGAACTTGCATAGTTTCGTCAAACATCGATCGTTTCGAGTGGTAGGCAATCCGGCCGTCAATGGTGATTCATGGCCTCACAGATATAAACAACAATAACTCCGCTTCTATTCGTCGTATGCAAATCTGCGACATAGCAATTTGTAGCTTAAAACACGTCACATCGACCCACCTTGTGCCGATCTGGGACGAACTTGCATAGTTTCGGCAAACATCGATCGTTTCGAGTGGAAAGCAATCCGGCCGTCAATGGTGATTCATGGCCTCACAGATATAAACAACAATAACTCCGCTTCTATACGTCGTATGCAAATCTGCGACATAGCAATTTGTAGGTTAAAACACGCCCCAATGATCCACCTTATACCGATCTGCGACGAACTTGCATAGTTTCGTCAAACATCGATCGTTTGGAGTGGAAAGCAATCCGGCCGTCAATGGTGATTCATGGCCTCACAGATATAAACAACAATAACTCCGCTTCTATACGTCGTATGCAAATCTGCGACATAGCAATGTGTAGGTTAAAACACGCCCCAATGAACCACGTTATACCGATCTGCGACGAACTTGCATAGTTTCGTCAAACATCGATCGATTCTAGTGGAAAGCAATCCGGCCGTCAATGGTGATTCATGGCCAGACAGATATAAACAACTATAACTCCGCTTCTATTCGCCGTATGCAAATCTGCGACGTAGCAATTTGTAGCATAAAACACGTGACATCGAACCACCTTATACCGATCTGCGACGAACTTGCATAGTTTTGTCAAACATCGATCGTTTCGAGTGGAAAGCAATCCGGCCGTCAATGGTGATTCATGGCCTCACAGATATAAACAACTATAACTCCGCTTCTATTCGTCGAATGCAAATCTGCGACATAGCAATTTGTAGCTTAAAACACGTCACATCGAACCACCTTGTGCCGATCTGCGACGAACTTGCATAGTTTCGTCAAACATCGATCGTTTCGAGCGGTAGGCAATCCGGCCGTCAATGGTGATTCATGGCCTCACAGATATAAACAACAATAACTCCGCTTCTATTCGTCGAATGCAAATCTGCGACATAGCAATTTGTAGCTTAAAACACGTCACATCGAACTACCTTGTGCCGATCTGCGACGAACTTGCATAGTTTCGTCAAACATCGATCGTTTCGAGTGGTAGGCAATCCGGCCGTCAATGGTGATTCATGGCCTCACAGATATAAACAACTATAACTCCGCTTCTATTCGCCGTATGCAAATCTGCGACGTAGCAATTTGTAGCATAAAACACGGCCCAACGACCCACCTTATACCGATCTGCGACGAACTTGCATAGTTTCGTCCAACATCGATCGTTTCGAGTGGAAAGCAATCCGGCCGTCAATGGTGATTCATGGCCTGACAGATATAAACAACTATAACTCCGCTTCTATTCGCCGAATGCAAATCTGCGACATAGCAATTTGTAGCTTAAAACACGTCACATCGACCCACCTTATACCGATCTGCGACGAACTTGCATAGTTTTGTCAAACATCGATCGTTTCGAGTGGAAAGCAATCCGGCCGTCAATGGTGATTCATGGCCTCACAGATATAAACAACTATAACTCCGCTTCTATTCGCCGTATGCAAATCTGCGACGTAGCAATTTGTAGCATAAAACACGGCCCAACGACCCACCTTATACCGATCTGCGACGAACTTGCATAGTTTAGTCAAACATCGATCGTTTCGAGTGGAAAGCAATCCGGCCGTCAATGGTGATTCATGGCCTGACAGATATAAACAACTATAACTCCGCTTCTATTCGTCGAATGCAAATCTGCGACGTAACAATTTGTAGCATAAAGCACGGCCCAACGACCCACCTTATACCGATTTGCGACGAACTTGCATAGTTTTGTCAAACGTCGATCGTTTCGAGTGGTAGGGAATCCGGCCGTCAATGGTGATTCATGGCCTCACAGATATAAACAACAATAACTCCGCTTCTATTCGTCGTATGCAAATCTGCGACATAGCAATTTGTAGCTTAAAACACGTCACATCGACCCACCTTGTGCCGATCTGGGACGAACTTGCATAGTTTCGTCAAACACCGATCGTTTGGAGTGGAAAGCAATCCGGCCGTCAATGGTGATTCATGGCCTCACAGATATAAACAACAATAACTCCGCTTCTATACGTCGTATGCAAATCTGCGACATAGCAATTTATAGCATAAAACACGACCCAACGACCCACCATTTACCGATCTGCGACAAACTTGCATAGTTTCGTCAAACATCGATCGTTTCGAGTGGTAGGCAATCCGGCCGTCAATGGTGATTCATGGCCTCACAGATACAAACAATTATAACTCCGCTTCTATACGTCGTATGCGAATCTGCGACATAGCAATTTATAGCTTAAAACACGCCCCAACGAACCACCTTATACCGATTTGCGACGAACATGCATAGATTCGTCAAACATCGATCGTTTCGAGTGGAAAGCAATCCGGCCGTCAATGGTGAATCATGGCCTCACAGATATAAACAACAATAACTCCGCTTCTATTCGTCGTATGCAAATCTGCGACATAGCAATTTGTAGCATAAAACACGCCCCAACGAACCACCTTATACCGATCTGCGACGAACTTGCATAGTTTCGTCAAACATCGATCGATTCTAGTGGAAAGCAATCCGGCCGTCAATGGTGATTCATGGCCAGACAGATGTAAACAACTATAACTCCGCTTCTATTCGTCGAATGCAAATCTGCGACGTAACAATTTGTAGCATAAAACACGGCCCAACGACCCACTTTATACCGATCTGCGACGAACTTGCATAGTTTTGTCAAACATCGATCGTTTTGAGTGGAAAGCAATCCGGCCGTCAATGGTGATTCATGGCCTGACAGATATAAACAACTATAACTCCGCTTCTATTCGTCGAATGCAAATCTGCGACATAGCAATTTGTAGCTTAAAACACGTCACATCAAACCACCTTGTGCCGATCAGCGACGAACTTGCATGGTTTCGTCAAACGTCGATCGTTTCGAGTGGTAGGGAATCCGGCCGTCAATGGTGACTCATGGCCTCACAGATATAAACAACAATAACTCCGCTTCTATTCGTCGTATGCAAATCTGCGACATAGCAATTTGTAGCTTAAAACACGTCACATCGACCCACATTGTGCCGATCTGGGACGAACTTGCATAGTTTCGTCAAACATCGATCGTTTGGAGTGGAAAGCAATCCGGCCGTCAATGGTGATTCATGGCCTCACAGATATAAACAACAATAACTCCGCTTCTATACGTCGTATGCAAATCTGCGACATAGCGATTTATAGCATAAAACACGACCCAACGACCCACCATTTACCGATCTGCGACAAACTTGCATAGTTTCGTCAAACATCGATCGTTTCGAGTGGTAGGCAATCCGGCCGTCAATGGTGATTCATGGCCTCACAGATATAAACAACTATAACTCCGCTTCTATTCGCCGTATGCAAATCTGCGACGTAGCAATTTGTAGCATAAAACACGTCACATCGAACCACCTTATACCGATCTGCGACGAACTTGCATAGTTTTGTCAAACATCGATCGTTTCGAGTGGAAAGCAATCCGGCCGTCAATGGTGATTCATGGCCTGACAGATATAAACAACTATAACTCCGCTTCTATTCGTCGAATGCAAATCTGCGACATAGCAATTTGTAGCCTAAAACACGTCACATCGACCCACCTTGTGCCGATCTGCGACGAACTTGCATAGTTTCGTCAAACATCGATCGTTTCGAGTGGTAGGCAATCTGGCCGTCAATGGTGATTCATGGCCTCACAGATATAAACAACAATAACTCCGCTTCTATTCGTCGTATGCAAATCTGCGACATAGCAATTTGTAGCTTAAAACACGTCACATCGACCCACCTTGTGCCGATCTGCGACGAACTTGCATAGTTTCGTCAAACATCGATCGTTTCGAGTGGTAGGCAATCCGGCCGTCAATGGTGATTAATGGCCTCACAGATATAAACAACAATAACTCCGCATCTATTCGTCGTATGCAAATCTGCGACATAGCAATTTGTAGCTTAAAACACGTCACATCGACCCACCTTGTGCCGATCTGGGACGAACTTGCATAGTTTCGTCAAACATCGATCGTTTGGAGTGGAAAGCAACCCGGCCGTCAATGGTGATTCATGGCCTCACAGATATAAACAACAATAACTCCGCTTCTATACGTCGTATGCAAATCTGCGACATAGCAATTTGTAGGTTAAAACACGCCCCAATGAACCACCTTATACCGATCTGCGACGAACTTGCATAGTTTCGTCAAACATCGATCGATTCTAGTGGAAAGCAATCCGGCCGTCAATGGTGATTCATGGCCAGACAGATATAAACAACTATAACTCCGCTTCTATTCGCCGTATGCAAATCGGCGACGTAGCAATTTGTAGCATAAAACACGTCACATCGAACCACCTTATACCGATCTGCGACGAACTTGCATAGTTTTGTCAAACATCGATCGTTTCGAGTGGAAAGCAATCCGGCCGTCAATGGTGATTCATGGCCTGACAGATATAAACAACAATAACTCCGCTTCTATTCGTCGTATGCAAATCTGCGACATAGAAATTTGTAGCATAAAACACGCCTCAACGAACCACCTTATACCGATCGGCGACGAACTTGCATAGTTTTGTCAGACATCGATCGTTTCGAGTGGAAAGCAATCCGGCCGTCAATGGTGATTCATGGCCTGACAGATATAAACAACTATAACTCCGCTTCTATTCGTCGAATGCAAATCTGCGACATAGCAATTTGTAGCTTAAAACACGTCACATCGAACCACCTTGTGCCGATCTGCGACGAACTTGCATAGTTTCGTCAAACGTCGATCGTTTCGAGTGGTAGGCAATCCGGCCGTCAATGGTGATTCATGGCCTCACAGATATAAACAACTGTAACTCCGCTTCTATTCGTCGAATGCAAATCTGCGAGGTAGCAATTTGTAGCATAAAACACGGCCCAACGACCCACCTTATACCGATCTGGGACGAACTTGCATAGTTTCGTCAAACATCGATCGTTTGGAGTGGAAAGCAATCCGGCCGTCAATGGTGATTCATGGCCTTACAGATATAAACAACAATAACTCCGCTTCTATTTGTCGTATGCGAATCTGCGACATAGCAATTTTTAGCTTAAAACACGCCCCAACGAACCACCTTATACCGATTTGCGACGAACTTGCATAGTTTCGTCAAACATCGATCGATTCTAGTGGAAAGCAATCCGGCCGTCAATGGTGATTCATGGCCAGACAGATATAAACAACTATGACACCGTTTCTATTCGTCGAATGCAAATCTGCGACATAGCAATTTGTAGCATAAAACACGTCACATCGACCCACCTTGTGCCGATCTGCGACGAAGTTGCATGGTTTCGTCAAACGTCGATCGTTTCGAGTGGTAGGGAATCCGGCCGTCAATGGTGATTCATGGCCTCACAGATATAAACAACAATAACTCCGCTTCTATTCGTCGAATGCAAATCTGCGACATAGCAATTTGTAGCTTAAAACACGTCACATCGAACCACCTTGTGCCGATCTGCGACGAACTTGCATAGTTTCGTCAAACATCGATCGTTTCGAGTGGTAGGCAATCCGGCCGTCAATGGTGATTCATGGCCTCACAGATATAAACAACAATAACTCCGCTTCTATTCGTCGTATGCAAATCTGCGACATAGCAATTTGTAGCTTAAAACACGTCACATCGACCCACCTTGTGCCGATCTGGGACGAACTTGCATAGTTTCGTCAAACATCGATCGTTTGGAGTGGAAAGCAATCCGGCCGTCAATGGTGATTCATGGCCTCACAGATATAAACAACAATAACTCCGCTTCTATTTGTCGTATGCGAATCTGCGACATAGCAATTTTTAGCTTAAAACACGCCCCAACGAACCACCTTATACAGATCTGCGACGAACTCGCATAGTTTTGTCAAACATCGATCGTTTCGAGTGGAAAGCAATTCGGCCGTCAATGGTGATTCATGGCCTGACAGATATAAACAACTATAACTCCGCTTCTATTCGTCGAATGCAAATCTGCGACATAGCAATTTGTAGCTTAAAACACGTCACATCGACCCACCTTGTGCCGATCTGGGACGAACTTGCATAGTTTCGTCAAACATCGATCGTTTGGAGTGGAAAGCAATCCGGCCGTCAATGGTGATTCATGGCCTCACAGATATAAACAACAATAACTCCGCTTCAATACGTCGTATGCAAATCTGCGACATAGCAATTTGTAGCATAAAACACGACCCAACGACCCACCATTTACCGATCAGCGACGAACTTGCATAGTTTTGTCAAACATCGATCGTTTCGAGTGGAAAGCAATCCGGCCATCAATGGTGATTCATGGCCTGACAGATATAAACAACTATAACTCCGCTTCTATTCGCCGTATGCAAATCTGCGACGTAGCAATTTGTAGCATAAAACACGGCCCAACCACCCACCTTATACCGATCTGCGACGAACTTGCATAGTTTTGTCAAAAATCGATCGTTTCGAGTGGTAGGCAATCCGGCCGTGAATGGTGATTCATGGCCTCACAGATATAAACAACAATAACTCCGCTTCTATTTGTCGAATGCAAATCTGCGACATAGCAATTTCTAGCTTACAACACGCCACATCGACCCACCTTGTGCCGAACTGCGACGAACTTGCATAGTTTCGTCAAACATCAATCGTTTCGAGTTGTAAGCAATACGGCCGTCAATGGTGATTCATGGCCTCACAGATATAAACAACAATAACTCCGCTTCTATTCGTCGTATGCGAATATGCGACATAGCAATTTGTAGCTTAAAACACGTCACATCGACCCACCTTGTGCCGATCTGCGACGAACTTGCATAGTTTCGTCAAACATCGATCGTTTCGAGTGGTAGGCAATCCGGCCGTCAATGGTGATTCATGGCCTCACAGATATAAACAACAATAACTTCGCTTCTATTCGTCGTATGCAAATCTGCGACATAGCAATTTGTAGCTTAAAACGCGTCACATCGACCCACCTTGTGCCGATCTGGGACGAACTTGCATAGTTTCGTCAAACATCGATCGTTTGGAGTGGAAAGCAATCCGGCCGTCAATGGTGATTCATGGCCTCACAGATATAAACAACAATAACTCCGCTTCTATTTGTCGTATGCGAATCTGCGACATAGCAATTTTTAACTTAAAACACGCCCCAACGAACCACCTTATACAGATCTGCAACGAACTTGCATAGTTTTGTCAAACATCGATCGTTTCGAGTGGAAAGCAATCCGGCCGTCAATGGTGATTCATGGCCTGACAGATATAAACAACTATAACTCCGCTTCTATTCGTCGAATGCAAATCTGCGACATAGTAATTTGTAGCTTAAAACACGTCACATCGACCCACCTTGTGCCGATCTGCGACGAACTTGCATAGTTTCGTCAAACATCGATCGTTTCGAGTGGTAGGAAATCCGGCCGTCAATGGTGATTCATGGCCTCACAGATATAAACAACAATAACTCCGCTTCTATTCGTCGTATGCAAATCTGCGACATAGCAATTTGTAGCTTAAAACACGTCACATCGACCCACCTTGTGCCGATCTGGGACGAACTTGCATAGTTTCGTCAAACATCGATCGTTTGGAGTGGAAAGCAATCCGGCCGTCAATGGTGATTCATGGCCTCACAGATATAAACAACAATAACTCCGCTTCAATACGTCGTATGCAAATCTGCGACATAGCGTTTTATAGCATAAAACACGACCCAACGACCCACCATTTACCGATCTGCGACAAACTTGCATAGTTTCGTCAAACATCGATCGTTTCGAGTGGTAGGCAATCCGGCCGTCAATGGTGATTCATGGCCTCACAGATACAAACAATTATAACTCCGCTTCTATTAGTCGTATGCGAATCTGCGACATAGCAATTTGTAGCTTAAAACACGCCCCAACGAACCACCTTATACCGATTTGCGACGAACTTGCATAGTTTCGTCAAACATCGATCGTTTCGAGTGGAAAACAATCCGGCCGTTAATGGTGATTCATGGCCTCACAGATATAAACAACAATAACTCCGCTTCTATTCGTCGTATGCAAATCTGCGACATAGCAATTTGTAGCATAAAACACGCCCCAACGAACCACCTTATACCGATCTGCGACGAACTTCCATAGTTTTGTCAGACATCGATCGTTTCGAGTGGAAAGCAATCCGGCCGTCAATGGTGATTCATAGCCTCACAGATATAAACAACAGTAACTCCGCTTCTATTCGTCGTATGCGAATCTGCGACATAGCAATTTTTAGCCTAAAACACGCCCTAATGAACAACCTTATACCGATCTGCGACGAACTTGCATAGTTTTGTCAAACATCGATCGTTTCGAGTGGAAAGCAATCCGGCCGTCAATGGTGATTCATGGCCTGACAGATATAAACAACTAAAACTCCGCTTCTATTCGTCGAATGCAAATCTGCGACATAGCAATTTGTAGCTTAAAACACGTCACATCGACCGACCTTGTGCCGATCAGCGACGAACTTGCATGGTTTCGTCAAACGTCGATCGTTTCGAGTGGTAGGGAATCCGGCCGTCAATGGTGATTCATGGCCTCACAGATATAAACAACTATAACTCCGCTTCTATTCGTCGAATGCAAATATGCGACATAGCAATTTGTAGCTTAAAACACGTCACATCGACCCACCTTGTGCCGATCTGCGACGAACTTGCATAGTTTCGTCAAACATCGATCGTTTCGAGTGGTAGGCAATCCGGCCGTCAATCGTGATTCATGGCCTCACAGATATAAACAACAATAACTCCGCTTCTATTCGTCGTATGCGAATATGCGACATAGCAATTTGTAGCTTAAAACACGTCACATCGACCCACCTTCTGCCGATCTGCGACGAACTTGCATGGTTTCGTCAAACGTCGATCGTTTCGAGTGGTAGGGAATCCGGCCGTCAATGGTGATTCATGGCCTCACAGATATAAACAACTATAACTCTGCTTCTATTCGTCGAATGCAAATCTGCGACATAGCAATTTTTAGCTTAAAACACGCCCCAACGAACCACCTTATACCGATCTGCGACGAACTTGCATAGTTTTGTCAAACATCGATCGTTTCGAGTGGAAAGCAATCCGGCCGTCAATGGTGATTCATGGCCTGACAGATATAAACAACTATAACTCCGCTTCTATTCGTCGAATGCAAATCTGCAACATAGCAATTTGTAGCCTAAAACACGTCACATCGGCCCACCTTGTTCCGATCTGGGACAAACTTGCATGGTTTCGTCAAACGTCGATCGTTTCGAGTGGTAGGGAATCCGGCCGTCAATGGTGATTCATGGCCTCACAGATATAAACAACAATAACTCCGCTTCTATTCGTCGTATGCGAATCTGCGACTTAGCACTTTGTAGCTTAAAACACGCCCTAACGAACCACCTTATACCGATCAGCGACGAACTTGCATAGTTTTGTCAAACATCGATCGTTTCGAGTGGAAAGCAATCCGGCCGTCAATGGTGATTCATGGCCTGACAGATATAAACAACTATACCTCCGCTTCTATTCGCCGTATGCAAATCTGCGACGTAGCAATTTGTAGCATAAAACACGGCCCAACCACCCACCTTATACCGATCTGCGACGAACTTGCATAGTTTTGTCAAACATCGATCGTTTCGAGTGGAAAGCAATCCGGCCGTCAATGGTGATTCATGGCCTCACAGATATAAACAACAATAACTCCGCTTCTATTCGTCGAATGCAAATATGCGACATAGCAATTTGTAGCTTAAAACACGTCACATCGACCCACCTTGTGCCGATCTGCGACGAACTTGCATGGTTTCGTCAAACGTCGATCGTTTCGAGTGGTAGGGAATCCGGCCGTCAATGGTGATTCATGGCCTCACAGATATAAACAACTATAACTCCGCTTCTATTCGTCGAATGCAAATATGCGACATAGCAATTTGTAGCTTAAAACACGTCACATCGACCCACCTTGTGCCGATCTGCGACGAACTTGCATAGTTTCGTCAAACATCGATCGTTTCGAGTGGTAGGCAATCCGGCCGTCAATGGTGATTCATGGCCTCACAGATACAAACAATTATAACTCCGCTTCTATTAGTCGTATGCGAATCTGCGACATAGCAATTTGTAGCTTAAAACACGCCCCAACGAACCACCTTATACCGATTTGCGACGAACTTGCATAGTTTCGTCAAACATCGATCGTTTCGAGTGGAAAACAATCCGGCCGTCAATGGTGATTCATGGCCTCACAGATATAAACAACAATAACTCCGCTTCTATTCGTCGAATGCAAATCTGCGACATAGCAATTTGTAGCTTAAAACACGGCCCAATGAGCCACCTTATACCGATCTGCGACGAACTTGCATTGTTTTGTCAAACATCGATCGTTTCGAGTGGAAAGCAATCCGGCCGTCAATGGTGATTCATGGCCTCACAGATATATACAACTATAACTCCGCTTCTATTCGTCGAATGCAAATCTGCGACATAGCAATTTGTAGCTTAAAACACGTCACATCGACCCACCTTGTGCCGATCTGGGACGAACTTGCATAGTTTCGTCAAACATCGATCGTTTGGAGTGGAAAGCAATCCGGCCGTCAATGGTGATTCATGGCCTCACAGATATAAACAACAATAACTCCGCTTCAATACGTCGTATGCAAATCTGCGACATAGCAATTTATAGCATAAAACACGATCCAACGACCCACCATTTACCGATCTGCGACGAACTTGCATACTTTCGTCAAACATCGATCGTTTCGAGTGGTAGGCAATCCGGCCGTCAATGGTGATTCATGGCCTCACAGATATAAACAACAATAACTCCGCTTCTATTCGTCGTACGCGAATATGCGACATAGCAATTTGTAGCTTAAAACACGTCACATCGACCCACCTTGTGCCGATCTGCGACGAACTTGCATAGTTTCGTCAAACATCGATCGTTTCGAGTGGTAGGCAATCCGGCCGTCAATGGTGATTCATGGCCTCACAGATATAAACAACAATAACTCCGCTTCTATTCGTCGTATGCAAATCTGCGACATAGCAATTTGTAGCTTAAAACACGTCACATCGACCCACCTTGTGCCGATCTGGGACGAACTTGCATAGTTTTGTCAAACATCGATCGTTTGGAGTGGAAAGCAATCCGGCCGTCAATGGTGATTCATGGCCTCACAGATATAAACAACAATAACTCCGCTTCTATTTGTCGTATGCGAATCTGCGACATAGCAATTTTTAGCTTAAAACACGCCCCAACGAACCACCTTATACAGATCTGCGACGAACTTGCATAGTTTTGTCAAACATCGATCGTTTCGAGTGGAAAGCAATCCGGCCGTCAATGGTGATTCATGGCCTGACAGATATAAACAACTATAATTTCGCTTCTATTCGTCGAATGCAAATCTGCGACATAGCAATTTGTAGCTTAAAACACGTCACATCGACCCACCTTGTGCCGATCTGCGACGAACTTGCATAGTTTCGTCAAACATCGATCGTTTCGAGTGGTAGGAAATCCGGCCGTCAATGGTGATTCATGGCCTCACAGATATAAACAACAATAACTCCGCTTCTATTCGTCGTATGCAAATCTGCGACATAGCAATTTGTAGCTTAAAACACGTCACATCGACCCACCTTGTGCCGATCTGGGACGAACTTGCATAGTTTCGTCAAACATCGATCGTTTGGAGTGGAAAGCAATCCGGCCGTCAATGGTGATTCATGGCCTCACAGATATAAACAACAATAACTCCGCTTCTATTCGTCGAATGCAAATCTGCGACATAGCAATTTGTAGCTTAAAACACGTCACATCGACCCACCTTGTGCCGATCTGCGACGAACTTGCATAGTTTCGTCAAACATCGATCGTTTCGAGTGGTAGGCAATCCGGCCGTCAATGGTGATTCATGGCCTCACAGATATAAACAAATATAACTCCGCTTCTATTCGTCGTATGCAAATCTGCGACATAGCAATTTGTAGCTTAAAACACGTCACATCGACCCACCTTGTGCCGATCTGGGACGAACTTGCATAGTTTCGTCAAACATCGATCGTTTGGAGTGGAAAGCAATCCGGCCGTCAATGGTGATTCATGGCCTCACAGATATAAACAACAATAACTCCGCTTCAATACGTCGTATGCAAATCTGCGACATAGCAATTTATAGCATAAAACACGATCCAACGACCCACCATTTACCGATCTGCGACGAACTTGCATACTTTCGTCAAACATCGATCGTTTCGAGTGGTAGGCAATCCGGCCGTCAATGGTGATTCATGGCCTCACAGATATAAACAACAATAACTCCGCTTCTATTCGTCGTACGCGAATATGCGACATAGCAATTTGTAGCTTAAAACACGTCACATCGACCCACCTTGTGCCGATCTGCGACGAACTTGCATAGTTTCGTCAAACATCGATCGTTTCGAGTGGTAGGCAATCCGGCCGTCAATGGTGATTCATGGCCTCACAGATATAAACAACAATAACTCCGCTTCTATTCGTCGTATGCAAATCTGCGACATAGCAATTTGTAGCTTAAAACACGTCACATCGAACCACCTTGTGCCGATCTGGGACGAACTTGCATAGTTTTGTCAAACATCGATCGTTTGGAGTGGAAAGCAATCCGGCCGTCAATGGTGATTCATGGCCTCACAGATATAAACAACAATAACTCCGCTTCTATTTGTCGTATGCGAATCTGCGACATAGCAATTTTTAGCTTAAAACACGCCCCAACGAACCACCTTATACAGATCTGCGACGAACTTGCATAGTTTTGTCAAACATCGATCGTTTCGAGTGGAAAGCAATCCGGCCGTCAATGGTGATTCATGGCCTGACAGATATAAACAACTATAATTTCGCTTCTATTCGTCGAATGCAAATCTGCGACATAGCAATTTGTAGCTTAAAACACGTCACATCGACCCACCTTGTGCCGATCTGCGACGAACTTGCATAGTTTCGTCAAACATCGATCGTTTCGAGTGGTAGGAAATCCGGCCGTCAATGGTGATTCATGGCCTCACAGATATAAACAACAATAACTCCGCTTCTATTCGTCGTATGCAAATCTGCGACATAGCAATTTGTAGCTTAAAACACGTCACATCGACCCACCTTGTGCCGATCTGGGACGAACTTGCATAGTTTCGTCAAACATCGATCGTTTGGAGTGGAAAGCAATCCGGCCGTCAATGGTGATTCATGGCCTCACAGATATAAACAACAATAACTCCGCTTCTATTCGTCGAATGCAAATCTGCGACATAGCAATTTGTAGCTTAAAACACGTCACATCGACCCACCTTGTGCCGATCTGCGACGAACTTGCATAGTTTCGTCAAACATCGATCGTTTCGAGTGGTAGGCAATCCGGCCGTCAATGGTGATTCATGGCCTCACAGATATAAACAAATATAACTCCGCTTCTATTCGTCGTATGCAAATCTGCGACATAGCAATTTGTAGCTTAAAACACGTCACATCGACCCACCTTGTGCCGATCTGGGACGAACTTGCATAGTTTCGTCAAACATCGATCGTTTGGAGTGGAAAGCAATCCGGCCGTCAATGGTGATTCATGGCCTCACAGATATAAACAACAATAACTCCGCTTCAATACGTCGTATGCAAATCTGCGACATAGCAATTTATAGCATAAAACACGATCCAACGACCCACCATTTACCGATCTGCGACGAACTTGCATACTTTCGTCAAACATCGATCGTTTCGAGTGGTAGGCAATCCGGCCGTCAATGGTGATTCATGGCCTCACAGATATAAACAACAATAACTCCGCTTCTATTCGTCGTACGCGAATATGCGACATAGCAATTTGTAGCTTAAAACACGTCACATCGACCCACCTTGTGCCGATCTGCGACGAACTTGCATAGTTTCGTCAAACATCGATCGTTTCGAGTGGTAGGCAATCCGGCCGTCAATGGTGATTCATGGCCTCACAGATATAAACAACAATAACTCCGCTTCTATTCGTCGTATGCAAATCTGCGACATAGCAATTTGTAGCTTAAAACACGTCACATCGACCCACCTTGTGCCGATCTGGGACGAACTTGCATAGTTTTGTCAAACATCGATCGTTTGGAGTGGAAAGCAATCCGGCCGTCAATGGTGATTCATGGCCTCACAGATATAAACAACAATAACTCCGCTTCTATTTGTCGTATGCGAATCTGCGACATAGAAATTTTTAGCTTAAAACACGCCCCAACGAACCACCTTATACAGATCTGCGACGAACTTGCATAGTTTTGTCAAACATCGATCGTTTCGAGTGGAAAGCAATCCGGCCGTCAATGGTGATTCATGGCCTGACAGATATAAACAACTATAATTTCGCTTCTATTCGTCGAATGCAAATCTGCGACATAGCAATTTGTAGCTTAAAACACGTCACATCGACCCACCTTGTGCCGATCTGCGACGAACTTGCATAGTTTCGTCAAACATCGATCGTTTCGAGTGGTAGGAAATCCGGCCGTCAATGGTGATTCATGGCCTCACAGATATAAACAACAATAACTCCGCTTCTATTCGTCGTATGCAAATCTGCGACATAGCAATTTGTAGCTTAAAACACGTCACATCGACCCACCTTGTGCCGATCTGGGACGAACTTGCATAGTTTCGTCGAACATCGATCGTTTGGAGTGGAAAGCAATCCGGCCGTCAATGGTGATTCATGGCCTCACAGATATAAACAACAATAACTCCGCTTCTATTCGTCGAATGCAAATCTGCGACATAGCAATTTGTAGCTTAAAACACGTCACATCGACCCACCTTGTGCCGATCTGCGACGAACTTGCATAGTTTCGTCAAACATCGATCGTTTCGAGTGGTAGGCAATCCGGCCGTCAATGGTGATTCATGGCCTCACAGATATAAACAAATATAACTCCGCTTCTATTCGTCGTATGCAAATCTGCGACATAGCAATTTGTAGCTTAAAACACGTCACATCGACCCACCTTGTGCCGATCTGGGACGAACTTGCATAGTTTCGTCAAACATCGATCGTTTGGAGTGGAAAGCAATCCGGCCGTCAATGGTGATTCATGGCCTGACAGATATAAACAACTATAACTCCGCTTCTATTTGTCGAATGCAAATCTGCGACATAGCAATTTCTAGCTTACAACACGTCACATCGACCCACCTTGTGCCGATCTGCGACGAACTTGCATAGTTTCGTCAAACATCGATCGTTTCGAGTGGTAAGCAATCCGGCCGTCAATGGTGATTCATGGCCTCACAGATATAAACAACAATAACTCCGCTTCTATTCGTCGTATGCGAATATGCGACATAGCAATTTGTAGCTTAAAACACGTCACATCGACCCACCTTGTGCCGATCTGCGACGAACTTGCATAGTTTCGTCAAACATCGATCGTTTCGAGTGGTAGGCAATCCGGCCGTCAATGGTGATTCATGGCCTCACAGATATAAACAACAATAACTCCGCTTCTATTCGTCGTATGCAAATCTGCGACATAGCAATTTGTAGCTTAAAACACGTCACATCGACCCACCTTGTGCCGATCTGGGACGAACTTGCATAGTTTCGTCAAACATCGATCGTTTGGAGTGGAAAGCAATCCGGCCGTCAATGGTGATTCATGGCCTCACAGATATAAACAACAATAACTCCGCTTCTATTTGTCGTATGCGAATCTGCGACATAGCAATTTTTAGCTTAAAACACGCCCCAACGAACCACCTTATACAGATCTGCGACGAACTTGCATAGTTTTGTCAAACATCGATCGTTTCGAGTGGAAAGCAATCTGGCCGTCAATGGTGATTCATGGCCTGACAGATATAAACAACTATAATTTCGCTTCTATTCGTCGAATGCAAATCTGCGACATAGCAATTTGTAGCTTAAAACACGTCACATCGACCCACCTTGTGCCGATCTGCGACGAACTTGCATAGTTTCGTCAAACATCGATCGTTTCGAGTGGTAGGAAATCCGGCCGTCAATGGTGATTCATGGCCTCACAGATATAAACAACAATAACTCCGCTTCTATTCGTCGTATGCAAATCTGCGACATAGCAATTTGTAGCTTAAAACACGGCACATCGACCCACCTTGTGCCGATCTGGGACGAACTTGCATAGTTTCGTCAAACATCGATCGTTTGGCGTGGAAAGCAATCCGGCCGTCAATGGTGATTCATGGCCTCACAGATATAAACAACAATAACTCCGCTTCTATACGTCGTATGCAAATCTGCGACATAGCAATTTATAGCATAAAACACGACCCAACGACCCAGCATTTAACGATCTGCGACGAACTTGCATACTTTCGTCAAACATCGATCGTTTCGAGTGGTAGGCAATCCGGCCGTCAATGGTGATTCATGGCCTCACAGATATAAACAACAATAACTCCGCTTCTATTCGTCGTATGCGAATATGAAACATAGCAATTTGTAGCTTAAAACACGTCACATCGACCCACCTTGTGCCGATCTGCGACGAACTTGCATAGTTTCGTCAAACATCGATCGTTTCGAGTGGTAGGGAATCCGGCCGTCAATGGTGATTCATGGCCTCACAGATATAAACAACAATAACTCCGCTTCTATTCGTCGTATGCAAATCTGCGACATAGCAATTTGTAGCTTAAAACACGTCACATCGACCCACCTTGTGCCGATCTGGGACGAACTTGCATAGTTTCGTCAAACATCGATCGTTTGGAGTGGAAAGCAATCCGGCCGTCAATGGTGATTCATGGCCTCACAGATATAAACAACAATAACTCCGCTTCTATTTGTCGTATGCGAATCTGCGACATAGCAATTTTTAGCTTAAAACACGCCCCAACGAACCACCTTATACAGATCTGCGACGAACTTGCATAGTTTTGTCAAACATCGATCGTTTCGAGTGGAAAGCAATCCGGCCGTCAATGGTGATTCATGGCCTGACAGATATAAACAACTATAATTTCGCTTCTATTCGTCGAATGCAAATCTGCGACATAGCAATTTGTAGCTTAAAACACGTCACATCGACCCACCTTGTGCCGATCTGCGACGAACTTGCATAGTTTCGTCAAACATCGATCGTTTCGAGTGGTAGGAAATCCGGCCGTCAATGGTGATTCATGGCCTCACAGATATAAACAACAATAACTCCGCTTCTATTCGTCGTATGCAAATCTGCGACATAGCAATTTGTAGCTTAAAACACGTCACATCGACCCACCTTGTGCCGATCTGGGACGAACTTGCATAGTTTCGTCAAACATCGATCGTTTGGAGTGGAAAGCAATCCGGCCGTCAATGGTGATTCATGGCCTCACAGATATAAACAACAATAACTCCGCTTCTATTCGTCGAATGCAAATCTGCGACATAGCAATTTGTAGCTTAAAACACGTCACATCGACCCACCTTGTGCCGATCTGCGACGAACTTGCATAGTTTCGTCAAACATCGATCGTTTCGAGTGGTAGGCAATCCGGCCGTCAATGGTGATTCATGGCCTCACAGATATAAACAACAATAACTCCGCTTCTATTCGTCGTATGCGAATATGAAACATAGCAATTTGTAGCTAAAAACACGTCACATCGACCCACCTTCTGCCGATCTGCGACGAACTTGCATGGTTTCGTCAAACGTCGATCGTTTCGAGTGGTAGGGAATCCGGCCGTCAATGGTGATTCATGGCCTCACAGATATAAACAACAATAACTCCGCTTCTATTCGTCGTATGCGAATCTGCGACATAGCAATTTTTAGCCTAAAACACACCCCAATGAACCACCTTATACCGATCTGCGACGAACTTGCATAGTTTTGTCAAACATTGATCGTTTCGAGTGGAAAGAAATCCGGCCGTCAATGGTGATTCATGGCCTGACAGATATAAACAACAATAACTCCGCTTCTATTCGTCGAATGCAAATCTGCGACATAGCAATTTGTAGCTTAAAACACGTCACATCGACCCACCTTGTGCCGATCTGCGACGAACTTGCATAGTTTCGTCAAACATCGATCGTTTCGAGTGGTAGGCAATCCGGCCGTCAATGGTGATTCATGGCCTCACAGATATAAACAACAATAACTCCGCTTCTATTCGTCGTATGCGAATATGAAACATAGCAATTTGTAGCTAAAAACACGTCACATCGACCCACCTTCTGCCGATCTGCGACGAACTTGCATGGTTTCGTCAAACGTCGATCGTTTCGAGTGGTAGGGAATCCGGCCGTCAATGGTGATTCATGGCCTCACAGATATAAACAACAATAACTCCGCTTCTATTCGTCGTATGCGAATCTGCGACATAGCAATTTTTAGCCTAAAACACACCCCAATGAACCACCTTATACCGATCTGCGACGAACTTGCATAGTTTTGTCAAACATTGATCGTTTCGAGTGGAAAGCAATCCGGCCGTCAATGGTGATTCATGGCCTGACAGATATAAACAACTATAACTCCGCTTCTATTCGTCGTATGCAAATCTGCGACATAGCAATTTGTAGCTTAAAACACGTCACATCGACCCACCTTGTGCCGATCTGGGACGAACTTGCATAGTTTCGTCAAACATCGATCGTTTGGAGTGGAAAGCAATCCGGCCGTCAATGGTGATTCATGGCCTCACAGATATAAACAACAATAACTCCGCTTCTATTCGTCGTATGCGAATCTGCGACCTAGCAATTTGTAGCTTAAAACACGCCCCAATGAACCACCTTATACCGATCTGCGACGAACTTGCATAGTTTCGTCAAACATCGATCGATTCTAGTGGAAAGCAATCCGGCCGTCAATGGGGATTCATGGCCAGACAGATATAAACAACTATAACTCCGCTTCTATTCGTCGAATGCAAATCTGCGACGTAACAATTTGTAGCATAAAATACGGCCCAACGAACCACCTTATACAGATCTGCGACGAACTTGCATAGTTTTGTCAAACATCGATCGTTTCGAGTGGAAAGCAATCCGGCCGTCAATGGTGATTCATGGCCTGACAGATATAAACAACTATAACTCCGCTTCTATTCGTCGAATGCAAATCTGCGACATAGCAATGTGTAGCTTAAAACAGGTCACATCGACCCACCTTGTGCCGATCTGCGACGAACTTGCATAGTTTCGTCAAACATCGATCGTTTCGAGTGGTAGGCAATCCGGCCGTCAATGGTGATTCATGGCCTCACAGATATAAACAACAATAACTCCGCTTCAATACGTCGTATGCAAATCTGCGACATAGCAATTTGTAGCATAAAACACGACCCAACGACCCACCATTTACCGATCAGCAACGAACTTGCATAGTTTTGTCAAACATCGATCGTTTCGAGTGGAAAGCAATTCGGCCATCAATGGTGATTCATGGCCTGACAGATATAAACAACTATAACTCCGCTTCTATTCGCCGTATGCAAATCTGCGACGTAGCAATTTGTAGCATAAAACACGTCACATCGACCCACCTTGTGCCGATCTGCGACGAACTTGCATAGTTTCGTCAAACATCGATCGTTTCGAGTGGTAGGCAATCCGGCCGTCAATGGTGATTCATGGCCTCACAGATATAAACAACAATAACTCCGCTTCAATACGTCGTATGCAAATCTGCGACATAGCAATTTGTAGCATAAAACACGACCCAACGACCCACCATTTACCGATCAGCGACGAACTTGCATAGTTTTGTCAAACATCGATCGTTTCGAGTGGAAAGCAATTCGGCCATCAATGGTGATTCATGGCCTGACAGATATAAACAACTATAACTCCGCTTCTATTCGCCGTATGCAAATCTGCGACGTAGCAATTTGTAGCATAAAACACGTCACATCGACCCACCTTGTGCCGATCTGCGACGAACTTGCATAGTTTCGTCAAACATCGATCGTTTCGAGTGGTAGGCAATCCGGCCGTCAATGGTGATTCATGGCCTCACAGATATAAACAACTATAACTCCGCTTCAATTCGCCGTATGCAAATCTGCGTCGTAGCAATTTGTAGCATAAAACACGGCCCAACGACCCACCTTATACCGATCTGCAACGAACTTGCATAGTTTTGTCAAACATCGATCGTTTCGAGTGGAAAGCAATCCGGCCGTCAATGGTGATTCTTGGCCTGACAGATATAAACAACTATAACTCCGCTTCTATTTGTCGAATGCAAATCTGCGACATAGCAATTTCTAGCTTACAACACGTCACATCGACCCACCTTGTGCCGATCTGCGACGAACTTGCATAGTTTCGTCAAACATCGATCGTTTCGAGTGGTAAGCAATCCGGCCGTCAATGGTGATTCATGGCCTCACAGATATAAACAACAATAACTCCGCTTCTATTCGTCGTATGCGAATATGCGACATAGCAATTTGTAGCTTAAAACACGTCACATCGACCCACCTTGTGCCGATCTGCGACGAACTTGCATAGTTTCGTCAAACATCGATCGTTTCGAGTGGTAGGCAATCCGGCCGTCAATGGTGATTCATGGCCTCACAGATATAAACAACAATAACTCCGCTTCTATTCGTCGTATGCAAATCTGCGACATAGCAATTTGTAGCTTAAAACACGTCACATCGACCCACCTTGTGCCGATCTGGGACGAACTTGCATAGTTTCGTCAAACATCGATCGTTTGGAGTGGAAAGCAATCCGGCCGTCAATGGTGATTCATGGCCTCACAGATATAAACAACAATAACTCCGCTTCTATTTGTCGTATGCGAATCTGCGACATAGCAATTTTTAGCTTAAAACACGCCCCAACGAACCACCTTATACAGATCTGCGACGAACTTGCATAGTTTTGTCAAACATCGATCGTTTCGAGTGGAAAGCAATCTGGCCGTCAATGGTGATTCATGGCCTGACAGATATAAACAACTATAATTTCGCTTCTATTCGTCGAATGCAAATCTGCGACATAGCAATTTGTAGCTTAAAACACGTCACATCGACCCACCTTGTGCCGATCTGCGACGAACTTGCATAGTTTCGTCAAACATCGATCGTTTCGAGTGGTAGGAAATCCGGCCGTCAATGGTGATTCATGGCCTCACAGATATAAACAACAATAACTCCGCTTCTATTCGTCGTATGCAAATCTGCGACATAGCAATTTGTAGCTTAAAACACGTCACATCGACCCACCTTGTGCCGATCTGGGACGAACTTGCATAGTTTCGTCAAACATCGATCGTTTGGCGTGGAAAGCAATCCGGCCGTCAATGGTGATTCATGGCCTCACAGATATAAACAACAATAACTCCGCTTCTATACGTCGTATGCAAATCTGCGACATAGCAATTTATAGCATAAAACACGACCCAACGACCCAGCATTTAACGATCTGCGACGAACTTGCATACTTTCGTCAAACATCGATCGTTTCGAGTGGTAGGCAATCCGGCCGTCAATGGTGATTCATGGCCTCACAGATATAAACAACAATAACTCCGCTTCTATTCGTCGTATGCGAATATGAAACATAGCAATTTGTAGCTTAAAACACGTCACATCGACCCACCTTGTGCCGATCTGCGACGAACTTGCATAGTTTCGTCAAACATCGATCGTTTCGAGTGGTAGGGAATCCGGCCGTCAATGGTGATTCATGGCCTCACAGATATAAACAACAATAACTCCGCTTCTATTCGTCGTATGCAAATCTGCGACATAGCAATTTGTAGCTTAAAACACGTCACATCGACCCACCTTGTGCCGATCTGGGACGAACTTGCATAGTTTCGTCAAACATCGATCGTTTGGAGTGGAAAGCAATCCGGCCGTCAATGGTGATTCATGGCCTCACAGATATAAACAACAATAACTCCGCTTCTATTTGTCGAATGCGAATCTGCGACATAGCAATTTTTAGCTTAAAACACGCCCCAACGAACCACCTTATACAGATCTGCGACGAACTTGCATAGTTTTGTCAAACATCGATCGTTTCGAGTGGAAAGCAATCCGGCCGTCAATGGTGATTCATGGCCTGACAGATATAAACAACTATAATTTCGCTTCTATTCGTCGAATGCAAATCTGCGACATAGCAATTTGTAGCTTAAAACACGTCACATCGACCCACCTTGTGCCGATCTGCGACGAACTTGCATAGTTTCGTCAAACATCGATCGTTTCGAGTGGTAGGAAATCCGGCCGTCAATGGTGATTCATGGCCTCACAGATATAAACAACAATAACTCCGCTTCTATTCGTCGAATGCAAATCTGCGACATAGCAATTTGTAGCTTAAAACACGTCACATCGACCCACCTTGTGCCGATCTGCGACGAACTTGCATAGTTTCGTCAAACATCGATCGTTTCGAGTGGTAGGCAATCCGGCCGTCAATGGTGATTCATGGCCTCACAGATATAAACAACAATAACTCCGCTTCTATTCGTCGTATGCAAATCTGCGACATAGCAATTTGTAGCTTAAAACACGTCACATCGACCCACCTTGTGCCGATCTGGGACGAACTTGCATAGTTTCGTCAAACATCGATCGTTTGGAGTGGAAAGCAATCCGGCCGTCAATGGTGATTCATGGCCTCACAGATATAAACAACAATAACTCCGCTTCAATACGTCGTATGCAAATCTGCGACATAGCAATTTATAGCATAAAACACGATCCAACGACCCACCATTTACCGATCTGCGACGAACTTGCATACTTTCGTCAAACATCGATCGTTTCGAGTGGTAGGCAATCCGGCCGTCAATGGTGATTCATGGCCTCACAGATATAAACAACAATAACTCCGCTTCTATTCGTCGTATGCGAATATGCGACATAGCAATTTGTAGCTTAAAACACGTCACATCGACCCACCTTGTGCCGATCTGCGACGAACTTGCATAGTTTCGTCAAACATCGATCGTTTCGAGTGGTAGGCAATCCGGCCGTCAATGGTGATTCATGGCCTCACAGATATAAACAACAATAACTCCGCTTCTATTCGTCGTATGCAAATCTGCGACATAGCAATTTGTAGCTTAAAACACGTCACATCGACCCACCTTGTGCCGATCTGGGACGAACTTGCATAGTTTCGTCAAACATCGATCGTTTGGAGTGGAAAGCAATCCGGCCGTCAATGGTGATTCATGGCCTCACAGATATAAACAACAATAACTCCGCTTCTATTTGTCGTATGCGAATCTGCGACATAGCAATTTTTAGCTTAAAACACGCCCCAACGAACCACCTTATACAGATCTGCGACGAACTTGCATAGTTTTGTCAAACATCGATCGTTTCGAGTGGAAAGCAATCCGGCCGTCAATGGTGATTCATGGCCTGACAGATATAAACAACAATAACTCCGCTTCTATTCGTCGTATGCAAATCTGCGACATAGCAATTTGTAGCTTAAAACACGTCACATCGACCCACCTTGTGCCGATCTGGGACGAACTTGCATAGTTTCGTCAAACATCGATCGTTTGGAGTGGAAAGCAATCCGGCCGTCAATGGTGATTCATGGCCTCACAGATATAAACAACAATAACTCCGCTTCTATTTGTCGTATGCGAATCTGCGACATAGCAATTTTTAGCTTAAAACACGCCCCAACGAACCACCTTATACAGATCTGCGACGAACTTGCATAGTTTTGTCAAACATCGATCGTTTCGAGTGGAAAGCAATCCGGCCGTCAATGGTGATTCATGGCCTGACAGATATAAACAACAATAACTCCGCTTCTATTCGTCGTATGCAAATCTGCGACATAGCAATTTGTAGCTTAAAACACGTCACATCGACCCACCTTGTGCCGATCTGGGACGAACTTGCATAGTTTCGTCAAACATCGATCGTTTGGAGTGGAAAGCAATCCGGCCGTCAATGGTGATTCATGGCCTCACAGATATAAACAACAATAACTCCGCTTCTATTCGTCGAATGCAAATCTGCGACATAGCAATTTGTAGCTTAAAACACGTCACATCGACCCACCTTGTGCCGATCTGCGACGAACTTGCATAGTTTCGTCAAACATCGATCGTTTCGAGTGGTAGGAAATCCGGCCGTCAATGGTGATTCATGGCCTCACAGATATAAACAACAATAACTCCGCTTCTATTCGTCGTATGCAAATCTGCGACATAGCAATTTGTAGCTTAAAACACGTCACATCGACCCACCTTGTGCCGATCTGGGACGAACTTGCATAGTTTCGTCAAACATCGATCGTTTGGAGTGGAAAGCAATCCGGCCGTCAATGGTGATTCATGGCCTCACAGATATAAACAACAATAACACCGCTTCTATTCGTCGAATGCAAATCTGCGACATAGCAATTTGTAGCTTAAAACACGTCACATCGACCCACCTTGTGCCGATCTGCGACGAACTTGCATAGTTTCGTCAAACATCGATCGTTTCGAGTGGTAGGCAATCCGGCCGTCAATGGTGATTCATGGCCTCACAGATATAAACAACAATAACTCCGCTTCTGTTCGTCGTATGCAAATCTGCGACATAGCAATTTGTAGCTTAAAACACGTCACATCGACCCACCTTGTGCCGATCTGGGACGAACTTGCATAGTTTCGTCAAACATCGATCGTTTGGAGTGGAAAGCAATCCGGCCGTCAATGGTGATTCATGGCCTCACAGATATAAACAACAATAACTCCGCTTCTATACGTCGTATGCAAATATGCGACATAGCAATTTATAGCATAAAACACGACCCAACGACCCAGCATTTAACGATCTGCGACGAACTTGCATACTTTCGTCAAACATCGATCGTTTCGAGTGGTAGGCAATCCGGCCGTCAATGGTGATTCATGGCCTCACAGATATAAACAACAATAACTCCGCTTCTATTCGTCGTATGCGAATATGAAACATAGCAATTTGTAGCTAAAAACACGTCACATCGATCCACCTTCTGCCGATCTGCGACGAACTTGCATGGTTTCGTCAAACGTCGATCGTTTCGAGTGGTAGGGAATCCGGCCGTCAATGGTGATTCATGGCCTCACAGATATAAACAACAATAACTCCGCTTCTATTCGTCGTATGCGAATCTGCGACATAGCAATTTTTAGCCTAAAACACACCCCAATGAACCACCTTATACCGATCTGCGACGAACTTGCATAGTTTTGTCAAACATTGATCGTTTCGAGTGGAAAGCAATCCGGCCGTCAATGGTGATTCATGGCCTGACAGATATAAACAACTATAACTCCGCTTCTATTCGTCGTATGCAAATCTGCGACATAGCAATTTGTAGCTTAAAACACGTCACATCGACCCACCTTGTGCCGATCTGGGACGAACTTGCATAGTTTCGTCAAACATCGATCGTTTGGAGTGGAAAGCAATCCGGCCGTCAATGGTGATTCATGGCCTCACAGATATAAACAACAATAACTCCGCTTCTATTCGTCGTATGCGAATCTGCGACCTAGCAATTTGTAGGTTAAAACACGCCCCAATGAACCACCTTATACCGATCTGCGACGAACTTGCATAGTTTCGTCAAACATCGATCGATTCTAGTGGAAAGCAATCCGGCCGTCAATGGTGATTCATGGCCAGACAGATATAAACAACTATAACTCCGCTTCTATTCGTCGAATGCAAATCTGCGACGTAACAATTTGTAGCATAAAAAACGGCCCAACGAACCACCTTATACAGATCTGCGACGAACTTGCATAGTTTTGTCAAACATCGATCGTTTCGAGTGGAAAGCAATCCGGCCGTCAATGGTGATTCATGGCCTGACAGATATAAACAACTATAACTCCGCTTCTATTCGTCGAATGCAAATCTGCGACATAGCAATGTGTAGCTTAAAACAGGTCACATCGACCCACCTTGTGCCGATCTGCGACGAACTTGCATAGTTTCGTCAAACATCGATCGTTTCGAGTGGTAGGCAATCCGGCCGTCAATGGTGATTCATGGCCTCACAGATATAAACAACAATAACTCCGCTTCAATACGTCGTATGCAAATCTGCGACATAGCAATTTGTAGCATAAAACACGACCCAACGACCCACCATTTACCGATCAGCGACGAACTTGCATAGTTTTGTCAAACATCGATCGTTTCGAGTGGAAAGCAATTCGGCCATCAATGGTGATTCATGGCCTGACAGATATAAACAACTATAACTCCGCTTCTATTCGCCGTATGCAAATCTGCGACGTAGCAATTTGTAGCATAAAACACGTCACATCGACCCACCTTGTGCCGATCTGCGACGAACTTGCATAGTTTCGTCAAACATCGATCGTTTCGAGTGGTAGGCAATCCGGCCGTCAATGGTGATTCATGGCCTCACAGATATAAACAACTATAACTCCGCTTCAATTCGCCGTATGCAAATCTGCGTCGTAGCAATTTGTAGCATAAAACACGGCCCAACGACCCACCTTATACCGATCTGCAACGAACTTGCATAGTTTTGTCAAACATCGATCGTTTCGAGTGGAAAGCAATCCGGCCGTCAATGGTGATTCTTGGCCTGACAGATATAAACAACTATAACTCCGCTTCTATTTGTCGAATGCAAATCTGCGACATAGCAATTTCTAGCTTACAACACGTCACATCGACCCACCTTGTGCCGATCTGCGACGAACTTGCATAGTTTCGTCAAACATCGATCGTTTCGAGTGGTAAGCAATCCGGCCGTCAATGGTGATTCATGGCCTCACAGATATAAACAACAATAACTCCGCTTCTATTCGTCGTATGCGAATATGCGACATAGCAATTTGTAGCTTAAAACACGTCACATCGACCCACCTTGTGCCGATCTGCGACGAACTTGCATAGTTTCGTCAAACATCGATCGTTTCGAGTGGTAGGCAATCCGGCCGTCAATGGTGATTCATGGCCTCACAGATATAAACAACAATAACTCCGCTTCTATTCGTCGTATGCAAATCTGCGACATAGCAATTTGTAGCTTAAAACACGTCACATCGACCCACCTTGTGCCGATCTGGGACGAACTTGCATAGTTTCGTCAAACATCGATCGTTTGGAGTGGAAAGCAATCCGGCCGTCAATGGTGATTCATGGCCTCACAGATATAAACAACAATAACTCCGCTTCTATTTGTCGTATGCGAATCTGCGACATAGCAATTTTTAGCTTAAAACACGCCCCAACGAACCACCTTATACAGATCTGCGACGAACTTGCATAGTTTTGTCAAACATCGATCGTTTCGAGTGGAAAGCAATCTGGCCGTCAATGGTGATTCATGGCCTGACAGATATAAACAACTATAATTTCGCTTCTATTCGTCGAATGCAAATCTGCGACATAGCAATTTGTAGCTTAAAACACGTCACATCGACCCACCTTGTGCCGATCTGCGACGAACTTGCATAGTTTCGTCAAACATCGATCGTTTCGAGTGGTAGGAAATCCGGCCGTCAATGGTGATTCATGGCCTCACAGATATAAACAACAATAACTCCGCTTCTATTCGTCGTATGCAAATCTGCGACATAGCAATTTGTAGCTTAAAACACGTCACATCGACCCACCTTGTGCCGATCTGGGACGAACTTGCATAGTTTCGTCAAACATCGGTCGTTTGGCGTGGAAAGCAATCCGGCCGTCAATGGTGATTCATGGCCTCACAGATATAAACAACAATAACTCCGCTTCTATACGTCGTATGCAAATCTGCGACATAGCAATTTATAGCATAAAACACGACCCAACGACCCAGCATTTAACGATCTGCGACGAACTTGCATACTTTCGTCAAACATCGATCGTTTCGAGTGGTAGGCAATCCGGCCGTCAATGGTGATTCATGGCCTCACAGATATAAACAACAATAACTCCGCTTCTATTCGTCGTATGCGAATATGAAACATAGCAATTTGTAGCTTAAAACACGTCACATCGACCCACCTTGTGCCGATCTGCGACGAACTTGCATTGTTTCGTCAAACATCGATCGTTTCGAGTGGTAGGAAATCCGGCCGTCAATGGTGATTCATGGCCTCACAGATATAAACAACAATAACTCCGCTTCTATTCGTCGTATGCAAATCTGCGACATAGCAATTTGTAGCTTAAAACACGTCACATCGACCCACCTTGTGCCGATCTGGGACGAACTTGCATAGTTTCGTCAAACATCGATCGTTTGGAGTGGAAAGCAATCCGGCCGTCAATGGTGATTCATGGCCTCACAGATATAAACAACAATAACTCCGCTTCTATTCGTCGAATGCAAATCTGCGACATAGCAATTTGTAGCTTAAAACACGTCACATCGACCCACCTTGTGCCGATCTGCGACGAACTTGCATAGTTTCGTCAAACATCGATCGTTTCGAGTGGTAGGCAATCCGGCCGTCAATGGTGATTCATGGCCTCACAGATATAAACAACAATAACTCCGCTTCTATTCGTCGTATGCAAATCTGCGTAATAGCAATTTGTAGCTTAAAACACGTCACATCGACCCACCTTGTGCCGATCTGGGACGAACTTGCATAGTTTCGTCAAACATCGATCGTTTGGAGTGGAAAGCAATCCGGCCGTCAATGGTGATTCATGGCCTCACAGATATAAACAACAATAACTCCGCTTCAATACGTCGTATGCAAATCTGCGACATAGCAATTTATAGCATAAAACACGATCCAACGACCCACCATTTACCGATCTGCGACGAACTTCCATACTTTCGTCAAACATCGATCGTTTCGAGTGGTAGGCAATCCGGCCGTCAATGGTGATTCATGGCCTCACAGATATAAACAACAATATCTCCGCTTCTATTCGTCGTATGCGAATATGCGACATAGCAATTTGTAGCTTAAAACACGTCACATCGACCCACCTTGTGCCGATCTGCGACGAACTTGCATAGTTTCGTCAAACATCGATCGTTTCGAGTGGTAGGCAATCCGGCCGTCAATGGTGATTCATGGCCTCACAGATATAAACAACAATAACTCCGCTTCTATTCGTCGTATGCAAATCTGCGACATAGCAATTTGTAGCTTAAAACACGTCACATCGACCCACCTTGTGCCGATCTGGGACGAACTTGCATAGTTTCGTCAAACGTCGATCGTTTCGAGTGGTAGGGAATCCGGCCGTCAATGGTGATTCATGGCCTCACAGATATAAACAACAATAACTCCGCTTCTATTTGTCGTATGCGAATCTGCGACATAGCAATTTTTAGCTTAAAACACGCCCCAACGAACCACCTTATACAGATCTGCGACGAACTTGCATAGTTTTGTCAAACATCGATCGTTTCGAGTGGAAAGCAATCCGGCCGTCAATGGTGATTCATGGCCTGACAGATATAAACAACTATAATTTCGCTTCTATTCGTCGAATGCAAATCTGCGACATAGCAATTTGTAGCTTAAAACACGTCACATCGACCCACCTTGTGCCGATCTGCGACGAACTTGCATAGTTTCGTCAAACATCGATCGTTTCGAGTGGTAGGAAATCCGGCCGTCAATGGTGATTCATGGCCTCACAGATATAGACAACAATAACTCCGCTTCTATTCGTCGTATGCAAATCTGCGACATAGCAATTTGTAGCTTAAAACACGTCACATCGACCCACCTTGTGCCGATCTGGGACGAACTTGCATAGTTTCGTCAAACATCGATCGTTTGGAGTGGAAAGCAATCCGGCCGTCAATGGTGATTCATGGCCTCACAGATATAAACAACAATAACTCCGCTTCTATACGTCGTATGCAAATATGCGACATAGCAATTTATAGCATAAAACACGACCCAACGACCCAGCATTTAACGATCTGCGACGAACTTGCATACTTTCGTCAAACATCGATCGTTTCGAGTGGTAGGCAATCCGGCCGTCAATGGTGATTCATGGCCTCACAGATATAAACAACAATAACTCCGCTTCTATTCGTCGTATGCGAATATGAAACATAGCAATTTGTAGCTAAAAACACGTCACATCGACCCACCTTCTGCCGATCTGCGACGAACTTGCATGGTTTCGTCAAACGTCGATCGTTTCGAGTGGTAGGGAATCCGGCCGTCAATGGTGATTCATGGCCTCACAGATATAAACAACAATAACTCCGCTTCTATTCGTCGTATGCGAATCTGCGACATAGCAATTTTTAGCCTAAAACACACCCCAATGAACCACCTTATACCGATCTGCGACGAACTTGCATAGTTTTGTCAAACATTGATCGTTTCGAGTGGAAAGCAATCCGGCCGTCAATGGTGATTCATGGCCTGACAGATATAAACAACTATAACTCCGCTTCTATTCGTCGTATGCAAATCTGCGACATAGCAATTTGTAGCTTAAAACACGTCACATCGACCCACCTTGTGCCGATCTGGGACGAACTTGCATAGTTTCGTCAAACATCGATCGTTTGGAGTGGAAAGCAATCCGGCCGTCAATGGTGATTCATGGCCTCACAGATATAAACAACAATAACTCCGCTTCTATTCGTCGTATGCGAATCTGCGACCTAGCAATTTGTAGGTTAAAACACGCCCCAATGAACCACCTTATACCGATCTGCGACGAACTTGCATAGTTTCGTCAAACATCGATCGATTCTAGTGGAAAGCAATCCGGCCGTCAATGGTGATTCATGGCCAGACAGATATAAACAACTATAACTCCGCTTCTATTCGTCGAATGCAAATCTGCGACGTAACAATTTGTAGCATAAAATACGGCCCAACGAACCACCTTATACAGATCTGCGACGAACTTGCATAGTTTTGTCAAACATCGATCGTTTCGAGTGGAAAGCAATCCGGCCGTCAATGGTGATTCATGGCCTGACAGATATAAACAACTATAACTCCGCTTCTATTCGTCGAATGCAAATCTGCGACATAGCAATGTGTAGCTTAAAACAGGTCACATCGACCCACCTTGTGCCGATCTGCGACGAACTTGCATAGTTTCGTCAAACATCGATCGATTCGAGTGGTAGGCAATCCGGCCGTCAATGGTGATTCATGGCCTCACAGATATAAACAACAATAACTCCGCTTCAATACGTCGTATGCAAATCTGCGACATAGCAATTTGTAGCATAAAACACGACCCAACGACCCACCATTTACCGATCAGCGACGAACTTGCATAGTTTTGTCAAACATCGATCGTTTCGAGTGGAAAGCAATTCGGCCATCAATGGTGATTCATGGCCTGACAGATATAAACAACTATAACTCCGCTTCTATTCGCCGTATGCAAATCTGCGACGTAGCAATTTGTAGCATAAAACACGTCACATCGACCCACCTTGTGCCGATCTGCGACGAACTTGCATAGTTTCGTCAAACATCGATCGTTTCGAGTGGTAGGCAATCCGGCCGTCAATGGTGATTCATGGCCTCACAGATATAAACAACTATAACTCCGCTTCAATTCGCCGTATGCAAATCTGCGTCGTAGCAATTTGTAGCATAAAACACGGCCCAACGACCCACCTTATACCGATCTGCAACGAACTTGCATAGTTTTGTCAAACATCGATCGTTTCGAGTGGAAAGCAATCCGGCCGTCAATGGTGATTCTTGGCCTGACAGATATAAACAACTATAACTCCGCTTCTATTTGTCGAATGCAAATCTGCGACATAGCAATTTCTAGCTTACAACACGTCACATCGACCCACCTTGTGCCGATCTGCGACGAACTTGCATAGTTTCGTCAAACATCGATCGTTTCGAGTGGTAAGCAATCCGGCCGTCAATGGTGATTCATGGCCTCACAGATATAAACAACAATAACTCCGCTTCTATTCGTCGTATGCGAATATGCGACATAGCAATTTGTAGCTTAAAACACGTCACATCGACCCACCTTCTGCCGATCTGCGACGAACTTGCATAGTTTCGTCAAACATCGATCGTTTCGAGTGGTAGGCAATCCGGCCGTCAATGGTGATTCATGGCCTCACAGATATAAACAACAATAACTCCGCTTCTATTCGTCGTATGCAAATCTGCGACATAGCAATTTGTAGCTTAAAACACGTCACATCGACCCACCTTGTGCCGATCTGGGACGAACTTGCATAGTTTCGTCAAACATCGATCGTTTGGAGTGGAAAGCAATCCGGCCGTCAATGGTGATTCATGGCCTCACAGATATAAACAACAATAACTCCGCTTCTATTTGTCGTATGCGAATCTGCGACATAGCAATTTTTAGCTTAAAACACGCCCCAACGAACCACCTTATACAGATCTGCGACGAACTTGCATAGTTTTGTCAAACATCGATCGTTTCGAGTGGAAAGCAATCTGGCCGTCAATGGTGATTCATGGCCTGACAGATATAAACAACTATAATTTCGCTTCTATTCGTCGAATGCAAATCTGCGACATAGCAATTTGTAGCTTAAAACACGTCACATCGACCCACCTTGTGCCGATCTGCGACGAACTTGCATAGTTTCGTCAAACATCGATCGTTTCGAGTGGTAGGAAATCCGGCCGTCAATGGTGATTCATGGCCTCACAGATATAAACAACAATAACTCCGCTTCTATTCGTCGTATGCAAATCTGCGACATAGCAATTTGTAGCTTAAAACACGTCACATCGACCCACCTTGTGCCGATCTGGGACGAACTTGCATAGTTTCGTCAAACATCGATCGTTTCGAGTGGTAGGCAATCCGGCCGTCAATGGTGATTCATGGCCTCACAGATATAAACAACAATAACTCCGCTTCTATTCGTCGTATGCAAATCTGCGACATAGCAATTTGTAGCTTAAAACACGTCACATCGACCCACCTTGTGCCGATCTGGGACGAACTTGCATAGTTTCGTCAAACATCGATCGTTTGGAGCGGAAAGCAATCCGGCCGTCAATGGTGATTCATGGCCTCACAGATATAAACAACAATAACTCCGCTTCTATTTGTCGTATGCGAATCTGCGACATAGCAATTTTTAGCTTAAAACACGCCCCAACGAACCACCTTATACAGATCTGCGACGAACTTGCATAGTTTTGTCAAACATCGATCGTTTCGAGTGGAAAGCAATCTGGCCGTCAATGGTGATTCATGGCCTGACAGATATAAACAACTATAATTTCGCTTCTATTCGTCGAATGCAAATCTGCGACATAGCAATTTGTAGCTTAAAACACGTCACATCGACCCACCTTGTGCCGATCTGCGACGAACTTGCATAGTTTCGTCAAACATCGATCGTTTCGAGTGGTAGGAAATCCGGCCGTCAATGGTGATTCATGGCCTCACAGATATAAACAACAATAACTCCGCTTCTATTCGTCGTATGCAAATCTGCGACATAGCAATTTGTAGCTTAAAACACGTCACATCGACCCACCTTGTGCCGATCTGGGACGAACTTGCATAGTTTCGTCAAACATCGATCGTTTGGCGTGGAAAGCAATCCGGCCGTCAATGGTGATTCATGGCCTCACAGATATAAACAACAATAACTCCGCTTCTATACGTCGTATGCAAATCTGCGACATAGCAATTTATAGCATAAAACACGACCCAACGACCCAGCATTTAACGATCTGCGACGAACTTGCATACTTTCGTCAAACATCGATCGTTTCGAGTGGTAGGCAATCCGGCCGTCAATGGTGATTCATGGCCTCACAGATATAAACAACAATAACTCCGCTTCTATTCGTCGTATGCGAATATGAAACATAGCAATTTGTAGCTTAAAACACGTCACATCGACCCACCTTGTGCCGATCTGCGACGAACTTGCATAGTTTCGTCAAACATCGATCGTTTCGAGTGGTAGGGAATCCGGCCGTCAATGGTGATTCATGGCTTCACAGATATAAACAACAATAACTCCGCTTCTATTCGTCGTATGCAAATCTGCGACATAGCAATTTGTAGCTTAAAACACGTCACATCGACCCACCTTGTGCCGATCTGGGACGAACTTGCATAGTTTCGTCAAACATCGATCGTTTGGAGTGGAAAGCAATCCGGCCGTCAATGGTGATTCATGGCCTCACAGATATAAACAACAATAACTCCGCTTCTATTTGTCGTATGCGAATCTGCGACATAGCAATTTTTAGCTTAAAACACGCCCCAACGAACCACCTTATACAGATCTGCGACGAACTTGCATAGTTTTGTCAAACATCGATCGTTTCGAGTGGAAAGCAATCCGGCCGTCAATGGTGATTCATGGCCTGACAGATATAAACAACTATAATTTCGCTTCTATTCGTCGAATGCAAATCTGCGACATAGCAATTTGTAGCTTAAAACACGTCACATCGACCCACCTTGTGCCGATCTGCGACGAACTTGCATAGTTTCGTCAAACATCGATCGTTTCGAGTGGTAGGAAATCCGGCCGTCAATGGTGATTCAGGGCCTCACAGATATAAACAACAATAACTCCGCTTCTATTCGTCGTATGCAAATCTGCGACATAGCAATTTGTAGCTTAAAACACGTCACATCGACCCACCTTGTGCCGATCTGGGACGAACTTGCATAGTTTCGTCAAACATCGATCGTTTGGAGTGGAAAGCAATCCGGCCGTCAATGGTGATTCATGGCCTCACAGATATAAACAACAATAACTCCGCTTCTATTCGTCGTATGCGAATATGCGACATAGCAATTTGTAGCTTAAAACACGTCACATCGACCCACCTTGTGCCGATCTGCGACGAACTTGCATAGTTTCGTCAAACATCGATCGTTTCGAGTGGCAGGCAATCCGGCCGTCAATGGTGATTCATGGCCTCACAGATATAAACAACAATAACTCCGCTTCTATTCGTCGTATGCAAATCTGCGACATAGCAATTTGTAGCTTAAAACACGTCACATCGACCCACCTTGTGCCGATCTGGGACGAACTTGCATAGTTTCGTCAAACATCGATCGTTTGGAGTGGAAAGCAATCCGGCCGTCAATGGTGATTCATGGCCTCACAGATATAAACAACAATAACTCCGCTTCTATTTGTCGTATGCGAATCTGCGACATAGCAATTTTTAGCTTAAAACACGCCCCAACGAACCACCTTATACAGATCTGCGACGAACTTGCATAGTTTTGTCAAACATCGATCGTTTCGAGTGGAAAGCAATCCGGCCGTCAATGGTGATTCATGGCCTGACAGATATAAACAACTATAATTTCGCTTCTATTCGTCGAATGCAAATCTGCGACATAGCAATTTGTAGCTTAAAACTCGTCACATCGACCCACCTTGTGCCGATCTGCGACGAACTTGCATAGTTTCGTCAAACATCGATCGTTTCGAGTGGTAGGAAATCCGGCCGTCAATGGTGATTCATGGCCTCACAGATATAAACAACAATAACTCCGCTTCTATTCGTCGTATGCAAATCTGCGACATAGCAATTTGTAGCTTAAAACACGTCACATCGACCCACCTTGTGCCGATCTGGGACGAACTTGCATAGTTTCGTCAAACATCGATCGTTTGGAGTGGAAAGCAATCCGGCCGTCAATGGTGATTCATGGCCTCACAGATATAAACAACAATAACTCCGCTTCTATTCGTCGAATGCAAATCTGCGACATAGCAATTTGTAGCTTAAAACACGTCACATCGACCCACCTTGTGCCGATCTGCGACGAACTTGCATAGTTTCGTCAAACATCGATCGTTTCGAGTGGTAGGCAATCCGGCCGTCAATGGTGATTCATGGCCTCACAGATATAAACAAATATAACTCCGCTTCTATTCGTCGTATGCAAATCTGCGACATAGCAATTTGTAGCTTAAAACACGTCACATCGACCCACCTTGTGCCGATCTGGGACGAACTTGCATAGTTTCGTCAAACATCGATCGTTTGGAGTGGAAAGCAATCCGGCCGTCAATGGTGATTCATGGCCTCACAGATATAAACAACTATAACTCCGCTTCAATACGTCGTATGCAAATCTGCGACATAGCAATTTATAGCATAAAACACGATCCAACGACCCACCATTTACCGATCTGCGACGAACTTGCATACTTTCGTCAAACATCGATCGTTTCGAGTGTTAGGCAATCCGGCCGTCAATGGTGATTCATGGCCTCACAGATATAAACAACAATAACTCCGCTTCTATTCGTCGTATGCGAATATGCGACATAGCAATTTGTAGCTTAAAACACGTCACATCGACCCACCTTGTGCCGATCTGCGACGAACTTGCATAGTTTCGTCAAACATCGATCGTTTCGAGTGGTAGGCAATCCGGCCGTCAATGGTGATTCATGGCCTCACAGATATAAACAACAATAACTCCGCTTCTATTCGTCGTATGCAAATCTGCGACATAGCAATTTGTAGCTTAAAACACGTCACATCGACCCACCTTGTGCCGATCTGGGACGAACTTGCATAGTTTCGTCAAACATCGATCGTTTGGAGTGGAAAGCAATCCGGCCGTCAATGGTGATTCATGGCCTCACAGATATAAACAACAATAACTCCGCTTCTATTTGTCGTATGCGAATCTGCGACATAGCAATTTTTAGCTTAAAACACGCCCCAACGAACCACCTTATACAGATCTGCGACGAACTTGCATAGTTTTGTCAAACATCGATCGTTTCGAGTGGAAAGCAATCCGGCCGTCAATGGTGATTCATGGCCTGACAGATATAAACAACTATAATTTCGCTTCTATTCGTCGAATGCAAATCTGCGACATAGCAATTTGTAGCTTAAAACACGTCACATCGACCCACCTTGTGCCGATCTGCGACGAACTTGCATAGTTTCGTCAAACATCGATCGTTTCGAGTGGTAGGAAATCCGGCCGTCAATGGTGATTCATGGCCTCACAGATATAAACAACAATAACTCCGCTTCTATTCGTCGTATGCAAATCTGCGACATAGCAATTTGTAGCTTAAAACACGTCACATCGACCCACCTTGTGCCGATCTGGGACGAACTTGCATAGTTTCGTCAAACATCGATCGTTTGGAGTGGAAAGCAATCCGGCCGTCAATGGTGATTCATGGCCTCACAGATATAAACAACAATAACTCCGCTTCTATACGTCGAATGCAAATATGCGACATAGCAATTTATAGCATAAAACACGACCCAACGACCCAGCATTTAACGATCTGCGACGAACTTGCATACTTTCGTCAAACATCGATCGTTTCGAGTGGTAGGCAATCCGGCCGTCAATGGTGATTCATGGCCTCACAGATATAAACAACAATAACTCCGCTTCTATTCGTCGTATGCGAATCTGCGACATAGCAATTTTTAGCTTAAAACACGCCCCAACGAACCACCTTATACAGATCTGCGACGAACTTGCATAGTTTTGTCAAACATCGATCGTTTCGAGTGGAAAGCAATCCGGCCGTCAATGGTGATTCATGGCCTGACAGATATAAACAACTATAATTTCGCTTCTATTCGTCGAATGCAAATCTGCGACATAGCAATTTGTAGCTTAAAACACGTCACATCGACCCACCTTGTGCCGATCTGCGACGAACTTGCATAGTTTCGTCAAACATCGATCGTTTCGAGTGGTAGGAAATCCGGCCGTCAATGGTGATTCATGGCCTCACAGATATAAACAACAATAACTCCGCTTCTATTCGTCGTATGCGAATCTGCGACTTAGCACTTTGTAGCTTAAAACACGCCCTAACGAACCACCTTATACCGATCAGCGACGAACTTGCATAGTTTTGTCAAACATCGATCGTTTCGAGTGGAAAGCAATCCGGCCGTCAATGGTGATTCATGGCCTGACAGATATAAACAACTATACCTCCGCTTCTATTCGCCGTATGCAAATCTGCGACGTAGCAATTTGTAGCATAAAACACGGCCCAACCACCCACCTTATACCGATCTGCGACGAACTTGCATAGTTTTGTCAAACATCGATTGTTTCGAGTGGAAAGCAATCCGGCCGTCAATGGTGATTCATGGCCTCACAGATATAAACAACAATAACTCCGCTTCTATTCGTCGTATGCGAATATGCGACATAGCAATTTGTAGCTTAAAACACGTCACATCGACCCACCTTCTGCCGATCTGCGACGAACTTGCATGGTTTCGTCAAACGTCGATCGTTTCGAGTGGTAGGGAATCCGGCCGTCAATGGTGATTCATGGCCTCACAGATATAAACAACTATAACTCCGCTTCTATTCGTCGAATGCCAATCTGCGACATAGCAATTTGTAGCTTAAAACACGTCACATCGACCCACCTTGTGCCGATCTGCGACGAACTTGCATGGTTTCGTCAAACGTCGATCGTTTCGAGTGGTAGGGAATCCGGCCGTCAATGGTGATTCATGGCCTCACAGATATAAACAACTAAAACTCCGCTTCTATTCGTCGAATGCAAATCTGCGACATAGCAATTTGTAGCTTAAAACACGTCACATCGACCGACCTTGTGCCGATCAGCGACGAACTTGCATGGTTTCGTCAAACGTCGATCGTTTCGAGTGGTAGGGAATCCGGCCGTCAATGGTGATTCATGGCCTGACAGATATAAACAACTATACCTCCGCTTCTATTCGCCGTATGCAAATCTGCGACGTAGCAATTTGTAGCATAAAACACGGCCCAACCACCCACCTTATACCGATCTGCGACGAACTTGCATAGTTTTGTCAAACATCGATTGTTTCGAGTGGAAAGCAATCCGGCCGTCAATGGTGATTCATGGCCTCACAGATATAAACAACAATAACTCCGCTTCTATTCGTCGTATGCGAATATGCGACATAGCAATTTGTAGCTTAAAACACGTCACATCGACCCACCTTCTGCCGATCTGCGACGAACTTGCATGGTTTCGTCAAACGTCGATCGTTTCGAGTGGTAGGGAATCCGGCCGTCAATGGTGATTCATGGCCTCACAGATATAAACAACTATAACTCCGCTTCTATTCGTCGAATGCAAATCTGCGACATAGCAATTTGTAGCTTAAAACACGTCACATCGACCCACCTTGTTCCGATCAGCGACGAACTTGCATGGTTTCGTCAAACGTCGATCGTTTCGAGTGGTAGGGAATCCGGCCGTCAATGTTGATTCATGGCCTCACAGATATAAACAACTAAAACTCCGCTTCTATTCGTCGAATGCAAATCTGCGACATAGCAATTTGTAGCTTAAAACACGTCACATCGACCGACCTTGTGCCGATCAGCGACGAACTTGCATGGTTTCGTCAAACGTCGATCGTTTCGAGTGGTAGGGAATCCGGCCGTTAATGGTGATTCATGGCCTCACAGATATAAACAACTATAACTCCGCTTCTATTCGTCGAATGCAAATATGCGACATAGCAATTTGTAGCTTAAAACACGTCACATCGACCCACCTTGTGCCGATCTGCGACGAACTTGCATAGTTTCGTCAAACATCGATCGTTTCGAGTGGTAGGCAATCCGGCCGTCAATGGTGATTCATGGCCTCACAGATACAAACAATTATAACTCCGCTTCTATTAGTCGTATGCGAATCTGCGACATAGCAATTTGTAGCTTAAAACACGCCCCAACGAACCACCTTATACCGATTTGCGACGAACTTGCATAGTTTCGTCAAACATCGATCGTTTCGAGTGGAAAACAATCCGGCCGTCAATGGTGATTCATGGCCTCACAGATATAAACAACAATAACTCCGCTTCTATTCGTCGAATGCAAATCTGCGACATAGCAATTTGTAGCTTAAAACACGGCCCAATGAGCCACCTTATACCGATCTGCGACGAACTTGCATTGTTTTGTCAAACATCGATCGTTTCGAGTGGAAAGCAATCCGGCCGTCAATGGTGATTCATGGCCTCACAGATATATACAACTATAACTCCGCTTCTATTCGTCGTATGCGAATCTGCGACCTAGCAATTTGTAGCTTTAACACGCCCTAATGAACCACCTTATACCGATTTGCGACGAACTTGCATAGTTTCGTCAAACATCGATCGATTCTAGTGGAAAGCAATCCGGCCGTCAATGGTGAATCATGGCCAGACAGATATAAACAACTATGCCACCGCTTCTATTCGTCGAATGCAAATCTGCGACATAGCAATTTGTAGCTTAAAACACGTCACATCGACCCACCTTGTGCCGATCTGGGACGAACTTGCATAGTTTCGTCAAACATCGATCGTTTGGAGTGGAAAGCAATCCGGCCGTCAATGGTGATTCATGGCCTCACAGATATAAACAACAATAACTCCGCTTCAATACGTCGTATGCAAATCTGCGACATAGCAATTTATAGCATAAAACACGATCCAACGACCCACCATTTACCGATCTGCGACGAACTTGCATACTTTCGTCAAACATCGATCGTTTCGAGTGGTATGCAATCCGGCCGTCAATGGTGATTCATGGCCTCACAGATATAAACAACAATAACTCCGCTTCTATTCGTCGTACGCGAATATGCGACATAGCAATTTGTAGCTTAAAACACGTCACATCGACCCACCTTGTGCCGATCTGCGACGAACTTGCATAGTTTCGTCAAACATCGATCGTTTCGAGTGGTAGGCAATCCGGCCGTCAATGGTGATTCATGGCCTCACAGATATAAACAACAATAACTCCGCTTCTATTCGTCGTATGCAAATCTGCGACATAGCAATTTGTAGCTTAAAACACGTCACATCGACCCACCTTGTGCCGATCTGGGACGAACTTGCATAGTTTTGTCAAACATCGATCGTTTGGAGTGGAAAGCAATCCGGCCGTCAATGGTGATTCATGGCCTCACAGATATAAACAACAATAACTCCGCTTCTATTTGTCGTATGCGAATCTGCGACATAGCAATTTTTAGCTTAAAACACGCCCCAACGAACCACCTTATACAGATCTGCGACGAACTTGCATAGTTTTGTCAAACATCGATCGTTTCGAGTGGAAAGCAATCCGGCCGTCAATGGTGATTCATGGCCTGACAGATATAAACAACTATAATTTCGCTTCTATTCGTCGAATGCAAATCTGCGACATAGCAATTTGTAGCTTAAAACACGTCACATCGACCCACCTTGTGCCGATCTGCGACGAACTTGCATAGTTTCGTCAAACATCGATCGTTTCGAGTGGTAGGAAATCCGGCCGTCAATGGTGATTCATGGCCTCACAGATATAAACAACAATAACTCCGCTTCTATTCGTCGTATGCAAATCTGCGACATAGCAATTTGTAGCTTAAAACACGTCACATCGACCCACCTTGTGCCGATCTGGGACGAACTTGCATAGTTTCGTCAAACATCGATCGTTTGGAGTGGAAAGCAATCCGGCCGTCAATGGTGATTCATGGCCTCACAGATATAAACAACAATAACTCCGCTTCTATTCGTCGAATGCAAATCTGCGACATAGCAATTTGTAGCTTAAAACACGTCACATCGACCCACCTTGTGCCGATCTGCGACGAACTTGCATAGTTTCGTCAAACATCGATCGTTTCGAGTGGTAGGCAATCCGGCCGTCAATGGTGATTCATGGCCTCACAGATATAAACAAATATAACTCCGCTTCTATTCGTCGTATGCAAATCTGCGACATAGCAATTTGTAGCTTAAAACACGTCACATCGACCCACCTTGTGCCGATCTGGGACGAACTTGCATAGTTTCGTCAAACATCGATCGTTTGGAGTGGAAAGCAATCCGGCCGTCAATGGTGATTCATGGCCTCACAGATATAAACAACAATAACTCCGCTTCAATACGTCGTATGCAAATCTGCGACATAGCAATTTATAGCATAAAACACGATCCAACGACCCACCATTTACCGATCTGCGACGAACTTGCATACTTTCGTCAAACATCGATCGTTTCGAGTGGTAGGCAATCCGGCCGTCAATGGTGATTCATGGCCTCACAGATATAAACAACAATAACTCCGCTTCTATTCGTCGTATGCGAATATGCGACATAGCAATTTGTAGCTTAAAACACGTCACATCGACCCACCTTGTGCCGATCTGCGACGAACTTGTATAGTTTCGTCAAACATCGATCGTTTCGAGTGGTAGGCAATCCGGCCGTCAATGGTGATTCATGGCCTCACAGATATAAACAACAATAACTCCGCTTCTATTCGTCGTATGCAAATCTGCGACATAGCAATTTGTAGCTTAAAACACGTCACATCGACCCACCTTGTGCCGATCTGGGACGAACTTGCATAGTTTCGTCAAACATCGATCGTTTGGAGTGGAAAGCAATCCGGCCGTCAATGGTGATTCATGGCCTCACAGATATAAACAACAATAACTCCGCTTCTATTTGTCGTATGCGAATCTGCGACATAGCAATTTTTAGCTTAAAACACGCCCCAACGAACCACCTTATACAGATCTGCGACGAACTTGCATAGTTTTGTCAAACATCGATCGTTTCGAGTGGAAAGCAATCCGGCCGTCAATGGTGATTCATGGCCTGACAGATATAAACAACTATAATTTCGCTTCTATTCGTCGAATGCAAATCTGCGACATAGCAATTTGTAGCTTAAAACACGTCACATCGACCCACCTTGTGCCGATCTGCGACGAACTTGCATAGTTTCGTCAAACATCGATCGTTTCGAGTGGTAGGAAATCCGGCCGTCAATGGTGATTCATGGCCTCACAGATATAAACAACAATAACTCCGCTTCTATTCGTCGTATGCAAATCTGCGACATAGCAATTTGTAGCTTAAAACACGTCACATCGACCCACCTTGTGCCGATCTGGGACGAACTTGCATAGTTTCGTCAAACATCGATCGTTTGGAGTGGAAAGCAATCCGGCCGTCAATGGTGATTCATGGCCTCACAGATATAAACAACAATAACTCCGCTTCTATACGTCGTATGCAAATATGCGACATAGCAATTTATAGCATAAAACACGACCCAACGACCCAGCATTTAACGATCTGCGACGAACTTGCATACTTTCGTCAAACATCGATCGTTTCGAGTGGTAGGCAATCCGGCCGTCAATGGTGATTCATGGCCTCACAGATATAAACAACAATAACTCCGCTTCTATTCGTCGTATGCGAATCTGCGACATAGCAATTTTTAGCTTAAAACACGCCCCAACGAACCACCTTATACAGATCTGCGACGAACTTGCATAGTTTTGTCAAACATCGATCGTTTCGAGTGGAAAGCAATCCGGCCGTCAATGGTGATTCATGGCCTGACAGATATAAACAACTATAATTTCGCTTCTATTCGTCGAATGCAAATCTGCGACATAGCAATTTGTAGCTTAAAACACGTCACATCGACCCACCTTGTGCCGATCTGCGACGAACTTGCATAGTTTCGTCAAACATCGATCGTTTCGAGTGGTAGGAAATCCGGCCGTCAATGGTGATTCATGGCCTCACAGATATAAACAACAATAACTCCGCTTCTATTCGTCGTATGCAAATCTGCGACATAGCAATTTGTAGCTTAAAACACGTCACATCGACCCACCTTGTGCCGATCTGGGACGAACTTGCATAGTTTCGTCAAACATCGATCGTTTGGAGTGGAAAGCAATCCGGCCGTCAATGGTGATTCATGGCCTCACAGATATAAACAACAATAACTCCGCTTCTATTCGTCGAATGCAAATCTGCGACATAGCAATTTGTAGCTTAAAACACGTCACATCGACCCACCTTGTGCCGATCTGCGACGAACTTGCATAGTTTCGTCAAACATCGATCGTTTCGAGTGGTAGGCAATCCGGCCGTCAATGGTGATTCATGGCCTCACAGATATAAACAAATATAACTCCGCTTCTATTCGTCGTATGCAAATCTGCGACATAGCAATTTGTAGCTTAAAACACGTCACATCGACCCACCTTGTGCCGATCTGGGACGAACTTGCATAGTTTCGTCAAACATCGATCGTTTGGAGTGGAAAGCAATCCGGCCGTCAATGGTGATTCATGGCCTCACAGATATAAACAACAATAACTCCGCTTCAATACGTCGTATGCAAATCTGCGACATAGCAATTTATAGCATAAAACACGATCCAACGACCCACCATTTACCGATCTGCGACGAACTTGCATACTTTCGTCAAACATCGATCGTTTCGAGTGGTAGGCAATCCGGCCGTCAATGGTGATTCATGGCCTCACAGATATAAACAACAATAACTCCGCTTCTATTCGTCGTATGCGAATATGCGACATAGCAATTTGTAGCTTAAAACACGTCACATCGACCCACCTTGTGCCGATCTGCGACGAACTTGCATAGTTTCGTCAAACATCGATCGTTTCGAGTGGTAGGCAATCCGGCCGTCAATGGTGATTCATGGCCTCACAGATATAAACAACAATAACTCCGCTTCTATTCGCCGTATGCAAATCTGCGACATAGCAATTTGTAGCATAAAACACGTCACATCGACCCACCTTGTGCCGATCTGCGACGAACTTGCATAGTTTCGTCAAACATCGATCGTTTCGAGTGGTAGGCAATCCGGCCGTCAATGGTGATTCATGGCCTCACAGATATAAACAACTATAACTCCGCTTCAATTCGCCGTATGCAAATCTGCGTCGTAGCAATTTGTAGCATAAAACACGGCCCAACGACCCACCTTATACCGATCTGCAACGAACTTGCATAGTTTTGTCAAACATCGATCGTTTCGAGTGGAAAGCAATCCGGCCGTCAATGGTGATTCTTGGCCTGACAGATATAAACAACTATAACTCCGCTTCTATTTGTCGAATGCAAATCTGCGACATAGCAATTTCTAGCTTACAACACGTCACATCGACCCACCTTGTGCCGATCTGCGACGAACTTGCATAGTTTCGTCAAACATCGATCGTTTCGAGTGGTAAGCAATCCGGCCGTCAATGGTGATTCATGGCCTCACAGATATAAACAACAATAACTCCGCTTCTATTCGTCGTATGCGAATATGCGACATAGCAATTTGTAGCTTAAAACACGTCACATCGACCCACCTTGTGCCGATCTGCGACGAACTTGCATAGTTTCGTCAAACATCGATCGTTTCGAGTGGTAGGCAATCCGGCCGTCAATGGTGATTCATGGCCTCACAGATATAAACAACAATAACTCCGCTTCTATTCGTCGTATGCGAATCTGCGACATAGCAATTTTTAGCTTAAAACACGCCCCAACGAACCACCTTATACAGATCTGCGACGAACTTGCATAGTTTTGTCAAACATCGATCGTTTCGAGTGGAAAGCAATCCGGCCGTCAATGGTGATTCATGGCCTGACAGATATAAACAACTATAATTTCGCTTCTATTCGTCGAATGCAAATCTGCGACATAGCAATTTGTAGCTTAAAACACGTCACATCGACCCACCTTGTGCCGATCTGCGACGAACTTGCATAGTTTCGTCAAACATCGATCGTTTCGAGTGGTAGGAAATCCGGCCGTCAATGGTGATTCATGGCCTCACAGATATAAACAACAATAACTCCGCTTCTATTCGTCGTATGCAAATCTGCGACATAGCAATTTGTAGCTTAAAACACGTCACATCGACCCACCTTGTGCCGATCTGCGACGAACTTGCATAGTTTCGTCAAACATCGATCGTTTCGAGTGGTAGGAAATCCGGCCGTCAATGGTGATTCATGGCCTCACAGATATAAACAACAATAACTCCGCTTCTATTCGTCGTATGCAAATCTGCGACATAGCAATTTGTAGCTTAAAACACGTCACATCGACCCACCTTGTGCCGATCTGCAACGAACTTGCATAGTTTTGTCAAACATTGATCGTTTCGAGTGGAAAGCAATCCGGCCGTCAATGGTGATTCATGGCCTGACAGATATAAACAACTATAACTCCGCTTCTATTCGTCGTATGCAAATCTGCGACATAGCAATTTGTAGCTTAAAACACGTCACATCGACCCACCTTGTGCCGATCTGGGACGAACTTGCATAGTTTCGTCAAACATCGATCGTTTGGAGTGGAAAGCAATCCGGCCGTCAATGGTGATTCATGGCCTCACAGATATAAACAACAATAACTCCGCTTCTATTCGTCGTATGCGAATCTGCGACCTAGCAATTTGTAGGTTAAAACACGCCCCAATGAACCACCTTATACCGATCTGCGACGAACTTGCATAGTTTCGTCAAACATCGATCGATTCTAGTGGAAAGCAATCCGGCCGTCAATGGTGATTCATGGCCAGACAGATCTAAACAACTATAACTCCGCTTCTATTCGTCGAATGCAAATCTGCGACGTAACAATTTGTAGCATAAAATACGGCCCAACGAACCACCTTATACAGATCTGCGACGAACTTGCATAGTTTTGTCAAACATCGATCGTTTCGAGTGGAAAGCAATCCGGCCGTCAATGGTGATTCATGGCCTGACAGATATAAACAACTATAACTCCGCTTCTATTCGTCGAATGCAAATCTGCGACATAGCAATGTGTAGCTTAAAACAGGTCACATCGACCCACCTTGTGCCGATCTGCGACGAACTTGCATAGTTTCGTCAAACATCGATCGTTTCGAGTGGTAGGCAATCCGGCCGTCAATGGTGATTCATGGCCTCACAGATATAAACAACAATAACTCCGCTTCAATACGTCGTATGCAAATCTGCGACATAGCAATTTGTAGCATAAAACACGACCCAACGACCCACCATTTACCGATCAGCGACGAACTTGCATAGTTTTGTCAAACATCGATCGTTTCGAGTGGAAAGCAATTCGGCCATCAATGGTGATTCATGGCCTGACAGATATAAACAACTATAACTCCGCTTCTATTCGCCGTATGCAAATCTGCGACGTAGCAATTTGTAGCATAAAACACGTCACATCGACCCACCTTGTGCCGATCTGCGACGAACTTGCATAGTTTCGTCAAACATCGATCGTTTCGAGTGGTAGGCAATCCGGCCGTCAATGGTGATTCATGGCCTCACAGATATAAACAACAATAACTCCGCTTCAATACGTCGTATGCAAATCTGCGACATAGCAATTTGTAGCATAAAACACGACCCAACGACCCACCATTTACCGATCAGCGACGAACTTGCATAGTTTTGTCAAACATCGATCGTTTCGAGTGGAAAGCAATTCGGCCATCAATGGTGATTCATGGCCTGACAGATATAAACAACTATAACTCCGCTTCTATTCGCCGTATGCAAATCTGCGACGTAGCAATTTGTAGCATAAAACACGTCACATCGACCCACCTTGTGCCGATCTGCGACGAACTTGCATAGTTTCGTCAAACATCGATCGTTTCGAGTGGTAGGCAATCCGGCCGTCAATGGTGATTCATGGCCTCACAGATATAAACAACTATAACTCCGCTTCAATTCGCCGTATGCAAATCTGCGTCGTAGCAATTTGTAGCATAAAACACGGCCCAACGACCCACCTTATACCGATCTGCAACGAACTTGCATAGTTTTGTCAAACATCGATCGTTTCGAGTGGAAAGCAATCCGGCCGTCAATGGTGATTCTTGGCCTGACAGATATAAACAACTATAACTCCGCTTCTATTTGTCGAATGCAAATCTGCGACATAGCAATTTCTAGCTTACAACACGTCACATCGACCCACCTTGTGCCGATCTGCGACGAACTTGCATAGTTTCGTCAAACATCGATCGTTTCGAGTGGTAAGCAATCCGGCCGTCAATGGTGATTCATGGCCTCACAGATATAAACAACAATAACTCCGCTTCTATTCGTCGTATGCGAATATGCGACATAGCAATTTGTAGCTTAAAACACGTCACATCGACCCACCTTGTGCCGATCTGCGACGAACTTGCATAGTTTCGTCAAACATCGATCGTTTCGAGTGGTAGGCAATCCGGCCGTCAATGGTGATTCATGGCCTCACAGATATAAACAACAATAACTCCGCTTCTATTCGTCGTATGCAAATCTGCGACATAGCAATTTGTAGCTTAAAACACGTCACATCGACCCACCTTGTGCCGATCTGGGACGAACTTGCATAGTTTCGTCAAACATCGATCGTTTGGAGTGGAAAGCAATCCGGCCGTCAATGGTGATTCATGGCCTCACAGATATAAACAACAATAACTCCGCTTCTATTTGTCGTATGCGAATCTGCGACATAGCAATTTTTAGCTTAAAACACGCCCCAACGAACCACCTTATACAGATCTGCGACGAACTTGCATAGTTTTGTCAAACATCGATCGTTTCGAGTGGAAAGCAATCTGGCCGTCAATGGTGATTCATGGCCTGACAGATATAAACAACTATAATTTCGCTTCTATTCGTCGAATGCAAATCTGCGACATAGCAATTTGTAGCTTAAAACACGTCACATCGACCCACCTTGTGCCGATCTGCGACGAACTTGCATAGTTTCGTCAAACATCGATCGTTTCGAGTGGTAGGAAATCCGGCCGTCAATGGTGATTCATGGCCTCACAGATATAAACAACAATAACTCCGCTTCTATTCGTCGTATGCAAATCTGCGACATAGCAATTTGTAGCTTAAAACACGTCACATCGACCCACCTTGTGCCGATCTGGGACGAACTTGCATAGTTTCGTCAAACATCGATCGTTTGGCGTGGAAAGCAATCCGGCCGTCAATGGTGATTCATGGCCTCACAGATATAAACAACAATAACTCCGCTTCTATACGTCGTATGCAAATCTGCGACATAGCAATTTATAGCATAAAACACGACCCAACGACCCAGCATTTAACGATCTGCGACGAACTTGCATACTTTCGTCAAACATCGATCGTTTCGAGTGGTAGGCAATCCGGCCGTCAATGGTGATTCATGGCCTCACAGATATAAACAACAATAACTCCGCTTCTATTCGTCGTATGCGAATATGAAACATAGCAATTTGTAGCTTAAAACACGTCACATCGACCCACCTTGTGCCGATCTGCGACGAACTTGCATAGTTTCGTCAAACATCGATCGTTTCGAGTGGTAGGGAATCCGGCCGTCAATGGTGATTCATGGCCTCACAGATATAAACAACAATAACTCCGCTTCTATTCGTCGTATGCAAATCTGCGACATAGCAATTTGTAGCTTAAAACACGTCACATCGACCCACCTTGTGCCGATCTGGGACGAACTTGCATAGTTTCGTCAAACATCGATCGTTTGGAGTGGAAAGCAATCCGGCCGTCAATGGTGATTCATGGCCTCACAGATATAAACAACAATAACTCCGCTTCTATTTGTCGTATGCGAATCTGCGACATAGCAATTTTTAGCTTAAAACACGCCCCAACGAACCACCTTATACAGATCTGCGACGAACTTGCATAGTTTTGTCAAACATCGATCGTTTCGAGTGGAAAGCAATCCGGCCGTCAATGGTGATTCATGGCCTGACAGATATAAACAACTATAATTTCGCTTCTATTCGTCGAATGCAAATCTGCGACATAGCAATTTGTAGCTTAAAACACGTCACATCGACCCACCTTGTGCCGATCTGCGACGAACTTGCATAGTTTCGTCAAACATCGATCGTTTCGAGTGGTAGGAAATCCGGCCGTCAATGGTGATTCATGGCCTCACAGATATAAACAACAATAACTCCGCTTCTATTCGTCGTATGCAAATCTGCGACATAGCAATTTGTAGCTTAAAACACGTCACATCGACCCACCTTGTGCCGATCTGGGACGAACTTGCATAGTTTCGTCAAACATCGATCGTTTGGAGTGGAAAGCAATCCGGCCGTCAATGGTGATTCATGGCCTCACAGATATAAACAACAATAACTCCGCTTCTATTCGTCGAATGCAAATCTGCGACATAGCAATTTGTAGCTTAAAACACGTCACATCGACCCACCTTGTGCCGATCTGCGACGAACTTGCATAGTTTCGTCAAACATCGATCGTTTCGAGTGGTAGGCAATCCGGCCGTCAATGGTGATTCATGGCCTCACAGATATAAACAACAATAACTCCGCTTCTATTCGTCGTATGCGAATATGAGACATAGCAATTTGTAGCTAAAAACACGTCACATCGACCCACCTTCTGCCGATCTGCGACGAACTTGCATGGTTTCGTCAAACGTCGATCGTTTCGAGTGGTAGGGAATCCGGCCGTCAATGGTGATTCATGGCCTCACAGATATAAACAACAATAACTCCGCTTCTATTCGTCGTATGCGAATCTGCGACATAGCAATTTTTAGCCTAAAACACACCCCAATGAACCACCTTATACCGATCTGCGACGAACTTGCATAGTTTTGTCAAACATTGATCGTTTCGAGTGGAAAGCAATCCGGCCGTCAATGGTGATTCATGGCCTGACAGATATAAACAACTATAACTCCGCTTCTATTCGTCGTATGCAAATCTGCGACATAGCAATTTGTAGCTTAAAACACGTCACATCGACCCACCTTGTGCCGATCTGGGACGAACTTGCATAGTTTCGTCAAACATCGATCGTTTGGAGTGGAAAGCAATCCGGCCGTCAATGGTGATTCATGGCCTCACAGATATAAACAACAATAACTCCGCTTCTATTCGTAGTATGCGAATCTGCGACCTAGCAATTTGTAGGTTAAAACACGCCCCAATGAACCACCTTATACCGATCTGCGACGAACTTGCATAGTTTCGTCAAACATCGATCGATTCTAGTGGAAAGCAATCCGGCCGTCAATGGGGATTCATGGCCAGACAGATATAAACAACTATAACTCCGCTTCTATTCGTCGAATGCAAATCTGCGACGTAACAATTTGTAGCATAAAATACGGCCCAACGAACCACCTTATACAGATCTGCGACGAACTTGCATAGTTTTGTCAAACATCGATCGTTTCGAGTGGAAAGCAATCCGGCCGTCAATGGTGATTCATGGCCTGACAGATATAAACAACTATAACTCCGCTTCTATTCGTCGAATGCAAATCTGCGACATAGCAATGTGTAGCTTAAAACAGGTCACATCGACCCACCTTGTGCCGATCTGCGACGAACTTGCATAGTTTCGTCAAACATCGATCGTTTCGAGTGGTAGGCAATCCGGCCGTCAATGGTGATTCATGGCCTCACAGATATAAACAACAATAACTCCGCTTCAATACGTCGTATGCAAATCTGCGACATAGCAATTTGTAGCATAAAACACGACCCAACGACCCACCATTTACCGATCAGCAACGAACTTGCATAGTTTTGTCAAACATCGATCGTTTCGAGTGGAAAGCAATTCGGCCATCAATGGTGATTCATGGCCTGACAGATATAAACAACTATAACTCCGCTTCTATTCGCCGTATGCAAATCTGCGACGTAGCAATTTGTAGCATAAAACACGTCACATCGACCCACCTTGTGCCGATCTGCGACGAACTTGCATAGTTTCGTCAAACATCGATCGTTTCGAGTGGTAGGCAATCCGGCCGTCAATGGTGATTCATGGCCTCACAGATATAAACAACAATAACTCCGCTTCAATACGTCGTATGCAAATCTGCGACATAGCAATTTGTAGCATAAAACACGACCCAACGACCCACCATTTACCGATCAGCGACGAACTTGCATAGTTTTGTCAAACATCGATCGTTTCGAGTGGAAAGCAATTCGGCCATCAATGGTGATTCATGGCCTGACAGATATAAACAACTATAACTCCGCTTCTATTCGCCGTATGCAAATCTGCGACGTAGCAATTTGTAGCATAAAACACGTCACATCGACCCACCTTGTGCCGATCTGCGACGAACTTGCATAGTTTCGTCAAACATCGATCGTTTCGAGTGGTAGGCAATCCGGCCGTCAATGGTGATTCATGGCCTCACAGATATAAACAACTATAACTCCGCTTCAATTCGCCGTATGCAAATCTGCGTCGTAGCAATTTGTAGCATAAAACACGGCCCAACGACCCACCTTATACCGATCTGCAACGAACTTGCATAGTTTTGTCAAACATCGATCGTTTCGAGTGGAAAGCAATCCGGCCGTCAATGGTGATTCATGGCCTCACAGATATAAACAACAATAACTCCGCTTCTATTTGTCGTATGCGAATCTGCGACATAGCAATTTTTAGCTTAAAACACGCCCCAACGAACCACCTTATACAGATCTGCGACGAACTTGCATAGTTTTGTCAAACATCGATCGTTTCGAGTGGAAAGCAATCTGGCCGTCAATGGTGATTCATGGCCTGACAGATATAAACAACTATAATTTCGCTTCTATTCGTCGAATGCAAATCTGCGACATAGCAATTTGTAGCTTAAAACACGTCACATCGACCCACCTTGTGCCGATCTGCGACGAACTTGCATAGTTTCGTCAAACATCGATCGTTTCGAGTGGTAGGAAATCCGGCCGTCAATGGTGATTCATGGCCTCACAGATATAAACAACAATAACTCCGCTTCTATTCGTCGTATGCAAATCTGCGACATAGCAATTTGTAGCTTAAAACACGTCACATCGACCCACCTTGTGCCGATCTGGGACGAACTTGCATAGTTTCGTCAAACATCGATCGTTTGGCGTGGAAAGCAATCCGGCCGTCAATGGTGATTCATGGCCTCACAGATATAAACAACAATAACTCCGCTTCTATACGTCGTATGCAAATCTGCGACATAGCAATTTATAGCATAAAACACGACCCAACGACCCAGCATTTAACGATCTGCGACGAACTTGCATACTTTCGTCAAACATCGATCGTTTCGAGTGGTAGGCAATCCGGCCGTCAATGGTGATTCATGGCCTCACAGATATAAACAACAATAACTCCGCTTCTATTCGTCGTATGCGAATATGAAACATAGCAATTTGTAGCTTAAAACACGTCACATCGACCCACCTTGTGCCGATCTGCGACGAACTTGCATAGTTTCGTCAAACATCGATCGTTTCGAGTGGTAGGGAATCCGGCCGTCAATGGTGATTCATGGCCTCACAGATATAAACAACAATAACTCCGCTTCTATTCGTCGTATGCAAATCTGCGACATAGCAATTTGTAGCTTAAAACACGTCACATCGACCCACCTTGTGCCGATCTGGGACGAACTTGCATAGTTTCGTCAAACATCGATCGTTTGGAGTGGAAAGCAATCCGGCCGTCAATGGTGATTCATGGCCTCACAGATATAAACAACAATAACTCCGCTTCTATTTGTCGTATGCGAATCTGCGACATAGCAATTTTTAGCTTAAAACACGCCCCAACGAACCACCTTATACAGATCTGCGACGAACTTGCATAGTTTTGTCAAACATCGATCGTTTCGAGTGGAAAGCAATCCGGCCGTCAATGGTGATTCATGGCCTGACAGATATAAACAACTATAATTTCGCTTCTATTCGTCGAATGCAAATCTGCGACATAGCAATTTGTAGCTTAAAACACGTCACATCGACCCACCTTGTGCCGATCTGCGACGAACTTGCATAGTTTCGTCAAACATCGATCGTTTCGAGTGGTAGGAAATCCGGCCGTCAATGGTGATTCATGGCCTCACAGATATAAACAACAATAACTCCGCTTCTATTCGTCGTATGCAAATCTGCGACATAGCAATTTGTAGCTTAAAACACGTCACATCGACCCACCTTGTGCCGATCTGGGACGAACTTGCATAGTTTCGTCAAACATCGATCGTTTGGAGTGGAAAGCAATCCGGCCGTCAATGGTGATTCATGGCCTCACAGATATAAACAACAATAACTCCGCTTCTATTCGTCGAATGCAAATCTGCGACATAGCAATTTGTAGCTTAAAACACGTCACATCGACCCACCTTGTGCCGATCTGCGACGAACTTGCATAGTTTCGTCAAACATCGATCGTTTCGAGTGGTAGGCAATCCGGCCGTCAATGGTGATTCATGGCCTCACAGATATAAACAACAATAACTCCGCTTCTATTCGTCGTATGCAAATCTGCGACATAGCAATTTGTAGCTTAAAACACGTCACATCGACCCACCTTGTGCCGATCTGGGACGAACTTGCATAGTTTCGTCAAACATCGATCGTTTGGAGTGGAAAGCAATCCGGCCGTCAATGGTGATTCATGGCCTCACAGATATAAACAACAATAACTCCGCTTCAATACGTCGTATGCAAATCTGCGACATAGCAATTTATAGCATAAAACACGATCCAACGACCCACCATTTACCGATCTGCGACGAACTTGCATACTTTCGTCAAACATCGATCGTTTCGAGTGGTAGGCAATCCGGCCGTCAATGGTGATTCATGGCCTCACAGATATAAACAACAATAACTCCGCTTCTATTCGTCGTATGCAAATCTGCGACATAGCAATTTGTAGCTTAAAACACGTCACATCGACCCACCTTGTGCCGATCTGGGACGAACTTGCATAGTTTCGTCAAACATCGATCGTTTGGAGTGGAAAGCAATCCGGCCGTCAATGGTGATTCATGGCCTCACAGATATAAACAACAATAACTCCGCTTCTATACGTCGTATGCAAATATGCGACATAGCAATTTATAGCATAAAACACGACCCAACGACCCAGCATTTAACGATCTGCGACGAACTTGCATACTTTCGTCAAACATCGATCGTTTCGAGTGGTAGGCAATCCGGCCGTCAATGGTGATTCATGGCCTCACAGATATAAACAACAATAACTCCGCTTCTATTCGTCGTATGCGAATATGAAACATAGCAATTTGTAGCTAAAAACACGTCACATCGATCCACCTTCTGCCGATCTGCGACGAACTTGCATGGTTTCGTCAAACGTCGATCGTTTCGAGTGGTAGGGAATCCGGCCGTCAATGGTGATTCATGGCCTCACAGATATAAACAACAATAACTCCGCTTCTATTCGTCGTATGCGAATCTGCGACATAGCAATTTTTAGCCTAAAACACACCCCAATGAACCACCTTATACCGATCTGCGACGAACTTGCATAGTTTTGTCAAACATTGATCGTTTCGAGTGGAAAGCAATCCGGCCGTCAATGGTGATTCATGGCCTGACAGATATAAACAACTATAACTCCGCTTCTATTCGTCGAATGCAAATCTGCGACATAGCAATTTGTAGCTTAAAACACGTCACATCGACCCACCTTGTGCCGATCTGGGACGAACTTGCATAGTTTCGTCAAACATCGATCGTTTGGAGTGGAAAGCAATCCGGCCGTCAATGGTGATTCATGGCCTCACAGATATAAACAACAATAACTCCGCTTCTATTCGTCGTATGCGAATCTGCGACCTAGCAATTTGTAGGTTAAAACACGCCCCAATGAACCTCCTTATACCGATCTGCGACGAACTTGCATAGTTTCGTCAAACATCGATCGATTCTAGTGGAAAGCAATCCGGCCGTCAATGGTGATTCATGGCCAGACAGATATAAACAACTATAACTCCGCTTCTATTCGTCGAATGCAAATCTGCGACGTAACAATTTGTAGCATAAAATACGGCCCAACGAACCACCTTATACAGATCTGCGACGAACTTGCATAGTTTTGTCAAACATCGATCGTTTCGAGTGGAAAGCAATCCGGCCGTCAATGGTGATTCATGGCCTGACAGATATAAACAACTATAACTCCGCTTCTATTCGTCGAATGCAAATCTGCGACATAGCAATGTGTAGCTTAAAACAGGTCACATCGACCCACCTTGTGCCGATCTGCGACGAACTTGCATAGTTTCGTCAAACATCGATCGTTTCGAGTGGTAGGCAATCCGGCCGTCAATGGTGATTCATGGCCTCACAGATATAAACAACAATAACTCCGCTTCAATACGTCGTATGCAAATCTGCGACATAGCAATTTGTAGCATAAAACACGACCCAACGACCCACCATTTACCGATCAGCGACGAACTTGCATAGTTTTGTCAAACATCGATCGTTTCGAGTGGAAAGCAATTCGGCCATCAATGGTGATTCATGGCCTGACAGATATAAACAACTATAACTCCGCTTCTATTCGCCGTATGCAAATCTGCGACGTAGCAATTTGTAGCATAAAACACGTCACATCGACCCACCTTGTGCCGATCTGCGACGAACTTGCATAGTTTCGTCAAACATCGATCGTTTCGAGTGGTAGGCAATCCGGCCGTCAATGGTGATTCATGGCCTCACAGATATAAACAACTATAACTCCGCTTCAATTCGCCGTATGCAAATCTGCGTCGTAGCAATTTGTAGCATAAAACACGGCCCAACGACCCACCTTATACCGATCTGCAACGAACTTGCATAGTTTTGTCAAACATCGATCGTTTCGAGTGGAAAGCAATCCGGCCGTCAATGGTGATTCTTGGCCTGACAGATATAAACAACTATAACTCCGCTTCTATTTGTCGAATGCAAATCTGCGACATAGCAATTTCTAGCTTACAACACGTCACATCGACCCACCTTGTGCCGATCTGCGACGAACTTGCATAGTTTCGTCAAACATCGATCGTTTCGAGTGGTAAGCAATCCGGCCGTCAATGGTGATTCATGGCCTCACAGATATAAACAACAATAACTCCGCTTCTATTCGTCGTATGCGAATATGCGACATAGCAATTTGTAGCTTAAAACACGTCACATCGACCCACCTTCTGCCGATCTGCGACGAACTTGCATAGTTTCGTCAAACATCGATCGTTTCGAGTGGTAGGCAATCCGGCCGTCAATGGTGATTCATGGCCTCACAGATATAAACAACAATAACTCCGCTTCTATTCGTCGTATGCAAATCTGCGACATAGCAATTTGTAGCTTAAAACACGTCACATCGACCCACCTTGTGCCGATATGGGACGAACTTGCATAGTTTCGTCAAACATCGATCGTTTGGAGTGGAAAGCAATCCGGCCGTCAATGGTGATTCATGGCCTCACAGATATAAACAACAATAACTCCGCTTCTATTTGTCGTATGCGAATCTGCGACATAGCAATTTTTAGCTTAAAACACGCCCCAACGAACCACCTTATACAGATCTGCGACGAACTTGCATAGTTTTGTCAAACATCGATCGTTTCGAGTGGAAAGCAATCTGGCCGTCAATGGTGATTCATGGCCTGACAGATATAAACAACTATAATTTCGCTTCTATTCGTCGAATGCAAATCTGCGACATAGCAATTTGTAGCTTAAAACACGTCACATCGACCCACCTTGTGCCGATCTGCGACGAACTTGCATAGTTTCGTCAAACATCGATCGTTTCGAGTGGTAGGAAATCCGGCCGTCAATGGTGATTCATGGCCTCACAGATATAAACAACAATAACTCCGCTTCTATTCGTCGTATGCAAATCTGCGACATAGCAATTTGTAGCTTAAAACACGTCACATCGACCCACCTTGTGCCGATCTGGGACGAACTTGCATAGTTTCGTCAAACATCGATCGTTTGGCGTGGAAAGCAATCCGGCCGTCAATGGTGATTCATGGCCTCACAGATATAAACAACAATAACTCCGCTTCTATACGTCGTATGCAAATCTGCGACATAGCAATTTATAGCATAAAACACGACCCAACGACCCAGCATTTAACGATCTGCGACGAACTTGCATACTTTCGTCAAACATCGATCGTTTCGAGTGGTAGGCAATCCGGCCGTCAATGGTGATTCATGGCCTCACAGATATAAACAACAATAACTCCGCTTCTATTCGTCGTATGCGAATATGAAACATAGCAATTTGTAGCTTAAAACACGTCACATCGACCCACCTTGTGCCGATCTGCGACGAACTTGCATAGTTTCGTCAAACATCGATCGTTTCGAGTGGTAAGCAATCCGGCCGTCAATGGTGATTCATGGCCTCACAGATATAAACAACAATAACTCCGCTTCTATTCGTCGTATGCGAATATGCGACATAGCAATTTGTAGCTTAAAACACGTCACATCGACCCACCTTGTGCCGATCTGCGACGAACTTGCATAGTTTCGTCAAACATCGATCGTTTCGAGTGGTAGGCAATCCGGCCGTCAATGGTGATTCATGGCCTCACAGATATAAACAACAATAACTCCGCTTCTATTCGTCGTATGCAAATCTGCGACATAGCAATTTGTAGCTTAAAACACGTCACATCGACCCACCTTGTGCCGATCTGGGACGAACTTGCATAGTTTCGTCAAACATCGATCGTTTGGAGTGGAAAGCAATCCGGCCGTCAATGGTGATTCATGGCCTCACAGATATAAACAACAATAACTCCGCTTCTATTTGTCGTATGCGAATCTGCGACATAGCAATTTTTAGCTTAAAACACGCCCCAACGAACCACCTTATACAGATCTGCGACGAACTTGCATAGTTTTGTCAAACATCGATCGTTTCGAGTGGAAAGCAATCTGGCCGTCAATGGTGATTCATGGCCTGACAGATATAAACAACTATAATTTCGCTTCTATTCGTCGAATGCAAATCTGCGACATAGCAATTTGTAGCTTAAAACACGTCACATCGACCCACCTTGTGCCGATCTGCGACGAACTTGCATAGTTTCGTCAAACATCGATCGTTTCGAGTGGTAGGAAATCCGGCCGTCAATGGTGATTCATGGCCTCACAGATATAAACAACAATAACTCCGCTTCTATTCGTCGTATGCAAATCTGCGACATAGCAATTTGTAGCTTAAAACACGTCACATCGACCCACCTTGTGCCGATCTGGGACGAACTTGCATAGTTTCGTCAAACATCGATCGTTTCGAGTGGTAGGCAATCCGGCCGTCAATGGTGATTCATGGCCTCACAGATATAAACAACAATAACTCCGCTTCTATTCGTCGTATGCAAATCTGCGACATAGCAATTTGTAGCTTAAAACACGTCACATCGACCCACCTTGTGCCGATCTGGGACGAACTTGCATAGTTTCGTCAAACATCGATCGTTTGGAGTGGAAAGCAATCCGGCCGTCAATGGTGATTCATGGCCTCACAGATATAAACAACAATAACTCCGCTTCTATTTGTCGTATGCGAATCTGCGACATAGCAATTTTTAGCTTAAAACACGCCCCAACGAACCACCTTATACAGATCTGCGACGAACTTGCATAGTTTTGTCAAACATCGATCGTTTCGAGTGGAAAGCAATCTGGCCGTCAATGGTGATTCATGGCCTGACAGATATAAACAACTATAACTTCGCTTCTATTCGTCGAATGCAAATCTGCGACATAGCAATTTGTAGCTTAAAACACGTCACATCGACCCACCTTGTGCCGATCTGCGACGAACTTGCATAGTTTCGTCAAACATCGATCGTTTCGAGTGGTAGGAAATCCGGCCGTCAATGGTGATTCATGGCCTCACAGATATAAACAACAATAACTCCGCTTCTATTCGTCGTATGCAAATCTGCGACATAGCAATTTGTAGCTTAAAACACGTCACATCGACCCACCTTGTGCCGATCTGGGACGAACTTGCATAGTTTCGTCAAACATCGGTCGTTTGGCGTGGAAAGCAATCCGGCCGTCAATGGTGATTCATGGCCTCACAGATATAAACAACAATAACTCCGCTTCTATACGTCGTATGCAAATCTGCGACATAGCAATTTATAGCATAAAACACGACCCAACGACCCAGCATTTAACGATCTGCGACGAACTTGCATACTTTCGTCAAACATCGATCGTTTCGAGTGGTAGGCAATCCGGCCGTCAATGGTGATTCATGGCCTCACAGATATAAACAACAATAACTCCGCTTCTATTCGTCGTATGCGAATATGAAACATAGCAATTTGTAGCTTAAAACACGTCACATCGACCCACCTTGTGCCGATCTGCGACGAACTTGCATAGTTTCGTCAAACATCGATCGTTTCGAGTGGTAGGGAATCCGGCCGTCAATGGTGATTCATGGCCTCACAGATATAAACAACAATAACTCCGCTTCTATTCGTCGTATGCAAATCTGCGACATAGCAATTTGTAGCTTAAAACACGTCACATCGACCCACCTTGTGCCGATCTGGGACGAACTTGCATAGTTTCGTCAAACATCGATCGTTTGGAGTGGAAAGCAATCCGGCCGTCAATGGTGATTCATGGCCTCACAGATATAAACAACAATAACTCCGCTTCTATTTGTCGTATGCGAATCTGCGACATAGCAATTTTTAGCTTAAAACACGCCCCAACGATCCACCTTATACAGATCTGCGACGAACTTGCATAGTTTTGTCAAACATCGATCGTTTCGAGTGGAAAGCAATCCGGCCGTCAATGGTGATTCATGGCCTGACAGATATAAACAACTATAATTTCGCTTCTATTCGTCGAATGCAAATCTGCGACATAGCAATTTGTAGCTTAAAACACGTCACATCGACCCACCTTGTGCCGATCTGCGACGAACTTGCATAGTTTCGTCAAACATCGATCGTTTCGAGTGGTAGGAAATCCGGCCGTCAATGGTGATTCAGGGCCTCACAGATATAAACAACAATAACTCCGCTTCTATTCGTCGTATGCAAATCTGCGACATAGCAATTTGTAGCTTAAAACACGTCACATCGACCCACCTTGTGCCGATCTGGGACGAACTTGCATAGTTTCGTCAAACATCGATCGTTTGGAGTGGAAAGCAATCCGGCCGTCAATGGTGATTCATGGCCTCACAGATATAAACAACAATAACTCCGCTTCTATTCGTCGAATGCAAATCTGCGACATAGCAATTTGTAGCTTAAAACACGTCACATCGACCCACCTTGTGCCGATCTGCGACGAACTTGCATAGTTTCGTCAAACATCGATCGTTTCGAGTGGTAGGCAATCCGGCCGTCAATGGTGATTCATGGCCTCACAGATATAAACAACAATAACTCCGCTTCAATTCGTCGTATGCAAATCTGCGACATAGCAATTTGTAGCTTAAAACACGTCACATCGACCCACCTTGTGCCGATCTGGGACGAACTTGCATAGTTTCGTCAAACATCGATCGTTTGGAGTGGAAAGCAATCCGGCCGTCAATGGTGATTCATGGCCTCACAGATATAAACAACAATAACTCCGCTTCAATACGTCGTATGCAAATCTGCGACATAGCAATTTATAGCATAAAACACGATCCAACGACCCACCATTTACCGATCTGCGACGAACTTGCATACTTTCGTCAAACATCGATCGTTTCGAGTGGTAGGCAATCCGGCCGTCAATGGTGATTCATGGCCTCACAGATATAAACAACAATAACTCCGCTTCTATTCGTCGTATGCGAATATGCGACATAGCAATTTGTAGCTTAAAACACGTCACATCGACCCACCTTGTGCCGATCTGCGACGAACTTGCATAGTTTCGTCAAACATCGATCGTTTCGAGTGGCAGGCAATCCGGCCGTCAATGGTGATTCATGGCCTCACAGATATAAACAACAATAACTCCGCTTCTATTCGTCGAATGCAAATCTGCGACATAGCAATTTGTAGCTTAAAACACGTCACATCGACCCACCTTGTGCCGATCTGGGACGAACTTGCATAGTTTCGTCAAACATCGATCGTTTGGAGTGGAAAGCAATCCGGCCGTCAATGGTGATTCATGGCCTCACAGATATAAACAACAATAACTCCGCTTCTATTTGTCGTATGCGAATCTGCGACATAGCAATTTTTAGCTTAAAACACGCCCCAACGAACCACCTTATACAGATCTGCGACGAACTTGCATAGTTTTGTCAAACATCGATCGTTTCGAGTGGAAAGCAATCCGGCCGTCAATGGTGATTCATGGCCTGACAGATATAAACAACTATAATTTCGCTTCTATTCGTCGAATGCAAATCTGCGACATAGCAATTTGTAGCTTAAAACACGTCACATCGACCCACCTTGTGCCGATCTGCGACGAACTTGCATAGTTTCGTCAAACATCGATCGTTTCGAGTGGTAGGAAATCCGGCCGTCAATGGTGATTCATGGCCTCACAGATATAAACAACAATAACTCCGCTTCTATTCGTCGTATGCAAATCTGCGACATAGCAATTTGTAGCTTAAAACACGTCACATCGACCCACCTTGTGCCGATCTGGGACGAACTTGCATAGTTTCGTCAAACATCGATCGTTTGGAGTGGAAAGCAATCCGGCCGTCAATGGTGATTCATGGCCTCACAGATATAAACAACAATAACTCCGCTTCTATTCGTCGAATGCAAATCTGCGACATAGCAATTTGTAGCTTAAAACACGTCACATCGACCCACCTTGTGCCGATCTGCGACGAACTTGCATAGTTTCGTCAAACATCGATCGTTTCGAGTGGTAGGCAATCCGGCCGTCAATGGTGATTCATGGCCTCACAGATATAAACAACAATAACTCCGCTTCTATTCGTCGTATGCAAATCTGCGACATAGCAATTTGTAGCTTAAAACACGTCACATCGACCCACCTTGTGCCGATCTGGGACGAACTTGCATAGTTTCGTCAAACATCGATCGTTTGGAGTGGAAAGCAATCCGGCCGTCAATGGTGATTCATGGCCTCACAGATATAAACAACAATAACTCCGCTTCTATACGTCGTATGCAAATATGCGACATAGCAATTTATAGCATAAAACACGACCCAACGACCCAGCATTTAACGATCTGCGACGAACTTGCATACTTTCGTCAAACATCGATCGTTTCGAGTGGTAGGCAATCCGGCCGTCAATGGTGATTCATGGCCTCACAGATATAAACAACAATAACTCCGCTTCTATTCGTCGTATGCGAATATGAAACATAGCAATTTGTAGCTAAAAACACGTCACATCGACCCACCTTCTGCCGATCTGCGACGAACTTGCATGGTTTCGTCAAACGTCGATCGTTTCGAGTGGTAGGGAATCCGGCCGTCAATGGTGATTCATGGCCTCACAGATATAAACAACAATAACTCCGCTTCTATTTGTCGTATGCGAATCTGCGACATAGCAATTTTTAGCCTAAAACACACCCCAATGAACCACCTTATACCGATCTGCGACGAACTTGCATAGTTTTGTCAAACATTGATCGTTTCGAGTGGAAAGCAATCCGGCCGTCAATGGTGATTCATGGCCTGACAGATATAAACAACTATAACTCCGCTTCTATTCGTCGTATGCAAATCTGCGACATAGCAATTTGTAGCTTAAAACACGTCACATCGACCCACCTTGTGCCGATCTGGGACGAACTTGCATAGTTTCGTCAAACATCGATCGTTTGGAGTGGAAAGCAATCCGGCCGTCAATGGTGATTCATGGCCTCACAGATATAAACAACAATAACTCCGCTTCTATTCGTCGTATGCGAATCTGCGACCTAGCAATTTGTAGGTTAAAACACGCCCCAATGAACCACCTTATACCGATCTGCGACGAACTTGCATAGTTTCGTCAAACATCGATCGATTCTAGTGGAAAGCAATTCGGCCATCAATGGTGATTCATGGCCTGACAGATATAAACAACTATAACTCCGCTTCTATTCGCCGTATGCAAATCTGCGACGTAGCAATTTGTAGCATAAAGCACGTCACATCGACCCACCTTGTGCCGATCTGCGACGAACTTGCATAGTTTCGTCAAACATCGATCGTTTCGAGTGGTAGGCAATCCGGCCGTCAATGGTGATTCATGGCCTCACAGATATAAACAACTATAACTCCGCTTCAATTCGCCGTATGCAAATCTGCGTCGTAGCAATTTGTAGCATAAAACACGGCCCAACGACCCACCTTATACCGATCTGCAACGAACTTGCATAGTTTTGTCAAACATCGATCGTTTCGAGTGGAAAGCAATCCGGCCGTCAATGGTGATTCTTGGCCTGACAGATATAAACAACTATAACTCCGCTTCTATTTGTCGAATGCAAATCTGCGACATAGCAATTTCTAGCTTACAACACGTCACATCGACCCACCTTGTGCCGATCTGCGACGAACTTGCATAGTTTCGTCAAACATCGATCGTTTCGAGTGGTAAGCAATCCGGCCGTCAATGGTGATTCATGGCCTCACAGATATAAACAACAATAACTCCGCTTCTATTCGTCGTATGCGAATATGCGACATAGCAATTTGTAGCTTAAAACACGTCACATCGACCCACCTTGTGCCGATCTGCGACGAACTTGCATAGTTTCGTCAAACATCGATCGTTTCGAGTGGTAGGCAATCCGGCCGTCAATGGTGATTCATGGCCTCACAGATATAAACAACAATAACTCCGCTTCTATTCGTCGTATGCAAATCTGCGACATAGCAATTTGTAGCTTAAAACACGTCACATCGACCCACCTTGTGCCGATCTGGGACGAACTTGCATAGTTTCGTCAAACATCGATCGTTTGGAGTGGAAAGCAATCCGGCCGTCAATGGTGATTCATGGCCTCACAGATATAAACAACAATAACTCCGCTTCTATTCGTCGTATGCGAATCTGCGACCTAGCAATTTGTAGGTTAAAACACGCCCCAATGAACCACCTTATACCGATCTGCGACGAACTTGCATAGTTTCGTCAAACATCGATCGATTCTAGTGGAAAGCAATTCGGCCATCAATGGTGATTCATGGCCTGACAGATATAAACAACTATAACTCCGCTTCTATTCGCCGTATGCAAATCTGCGACGTAGCAATTTGTAGCATAAAGCACGTCACATCGACCCACCTTGTGCCGATCTGCGACGAACTTGCATAGTTTCGTCAAACATCGATCGTTTCGAGTGGTAGGCAATCCGGCCGTCAATGGTGATTCATGGCCTCACAGATATAAACAACTATAACTCCGCTTCAATTCGCCGTATGCAAATCTGCGTCGTAGCAATTTGTAGCATAAAACACGGCCCAACGACCCACCTTATACCGATCTGCAACGAACTTGCATAGTTTTGTCAAACATCGATCGTTTCGAGTGGAAAGCAATCCGGCCGTCAATGGTGATTCTTGGCCTGACAGATATAAACAACTATAACTCCGCTTCTATTTGTCGAATGCAAATCTGCGACATAGCAATTTCTAGCTTACAACACGTCACATCGACCCACCTTGTGCCGATCTGCGACGAACTTGCATAGTTTCGTCAAACATCGATCGTTTCGAGTGGTAAGCAATCCGGCCGTCAATGGTGATTCATGGCCTCACAGATATAAACAACAATAACTCCGCTTCTATTCGTCGTATGCGAATATGCGACATAGCAATTTGTAGCTTAAAACACGTCACATCGACCCACCTTGTGCCGATCTGCGACGAACTTGCATAGTTTCGTCAAACATCGATCGTTTCGAGTGGTAGGCAATCCGGCCGTCAATGGTGATTCATGGCCTCACAGATATAAACAACAATAACTCCGCTTCTATTCGTCGTATGCAAATCTGCGACATAGCAATTTGTAGCTCAAAACACGTCACATCGACCCACCTTGTGCCGATCTGGGACGAACTTGCATAGTTTCGTCAAACATCGATCGTTTGGAGTGGAAAGCAATCCGGCCGTCAATGGTGATTCATGGCCTCACAGATATAAACAACAATAACTCCGCTTCTATTTGTCGTATGCGAATCTGCGACATAGCAATTTTTAGCTTAAAACACGCCCCAACGAACCACCTTATACAGATCTGCGACGAACTTGCATAGTTTTGTCAAACATCGATCGTTTCGAGTGGAAAGCAATCTGGCCGTCAATGGTGATTCATGGCCTGACAGATATAAACAACTATAATTTCGCTTCTATTCGTCGAATGCAAATCTGCGACATAGCAATTTGTAGCTTAAAACACGTCACATCGACCCACCTTGTGCCGATCTGCGACGAACTTGCATAGTTTCGTCAAACATCGATCGTTTCGAGTGGTAGGAAATCCGGCCGTCAATGGTGATTCATGGCCTCACAGATATAAACAACAATAACTCCGCTTCTATTCGTCGTATGCAAATCTGCGACATAGCAATTTGTAGCTTAAAACACGTCACATCGACCCACCTTGTGCCGATCTGGGACGAACTTGCATAGTTTCGTCAAACATCGATCGTTTGGCGTGGAAAGCAATCCGGCCGTCAATGGTGATTCATGGCCTCACAGATATAAACAACAATAACTCCGCTTCTATACGTCGTATGCAAATCTGCGACATAGCAATTTATAGCATAAAACACGACCCAACGACCCAGCATTTAACGATCTGCGACGAACTTGCATACTTTCGTCAAACATCGATCGTTTCGAGTGGTAGGCAATCCGGCCGTCAATGGTGATTCATGGCCTCACAGATATAAACAACAATAACTCCGCTTCTATTCGTCGTATGCGAATATGAAACATAGCAATTTGTAGCTTAAAACACGTCACATCGACCCACCTTGTGCCGATCTGCGACGAACTTGCATAGTTTCGTCAAACATCGATCGTTTCGAGTGGTAGGGAATCCGGCCGTCAATGGTGATTCATGGCCTCACAGATATAAACAACAATAACTCCGCTTCTATTCGTCGTATGCAAATCTGCGACATAGCAATTTGTAGCTTAAAACACGTCACATCGACTCACCTTGTGCCGATCTGGGACGAACTTGCATAGTTTCGTCAAACATCGATCGTTTGGAGTGGAAAGCAATCCGGCCGTCAATGGTGATTCATGGCCTCACAGATATAAACAACAATAACTCCGCTTCTATACGTCGTATGCAAATCTGCGACATAGCAATTTATAGCATAAAACACGACCCAACGACCCAGCATTTAACGATCTGCGACGAACTTGCATACTTTCGTCAAACATCGATCGTTTCGAGTGGTAGGCAATCCGGCCGTCAATGGTGATTCATGGCCTCACAGATATAAACAACAATAACTCCGCTTCTATTCGTCGTATGCGAATATGCGACATAGCAATTTGTAGCTTAAAACACGTCACATCGACCCACCTTGTGCCGATCTGCGACGAACTTGCATAGTTTCGTCAAACATCGATCGTTTGGAGTGGAAAGCAATCCGGCCGTCAATGGTGATTCATGGCCTCACAGATATAAACAACAATAACTCCGCTTCTATTTGTCGTATGCGAATCTGCGACATAGCAATTTTTAGCTTAAAACACGCCCCAACGAACCACCTTATACAGATCTGCGACGAACTTGCATAGTTTTGTCAAACATCGATCGTTTCGAGTGGAAAGCAATCTGGCCGTCAATGGTGATTCATGGCCTGACAGATATAAACAACTATAATTTCGCTTCTATTCGTCGAATGCAAATCTGCGACATAGCAATTTGTAGCTTAAAACACGTCACATCGACCCACCTTGTGCCGATCTGCGACGAACTTGCATAGTTTCGTCAAACATCGATCGTTTCGAGTGGTAGGAAATCCGGCCGTCAATGGTGATTCATGGCCTCACAGATATAAACAACAATAACTCCGCTTCTATTCGTCGTATCCAAATCTGCGACATAGCAATTTGTAGCTTAAAACACGTCACATCGACCCACCTTGTGCCGATCTGGGACGAACTTGCATAGTTTCGTCAAACATCGATCGTTTGGCGTGGAAAGCAATCCGGCCGTCAATGGTGATTCATGGCCTCACAGATATAAACAACAATAACTCCGCTTCTATACGTCGTATGCAAATCTGCGACATAGCAATTTATAGCATAAAACACGACCCAACGACCCAGCATTTAACGATCTGCGACGAACTTGCATACTTTCGTCAAACATCGATCGTTTCGAGTGGTAGGCAATCCGGCCGTCAATGGTGATTCATGGCCTCACAGATATAAACAACAATAACTCCGCTTCTATTCGTCGTATGCGAATATGAAACATAGCAATTTGTAGCTTAAAACACGTCACATCGACCCACCTTGTGCCGATCTGCGACGAACTTGCATAGTTTCGTCAAACATCGATCGTTTCGAGTGGTAGGGAATCCGGCCGTCAATGGTGATTCATGGCCTCACAGATATAAACAACAATAACTCCGCTTCTATTCGTCGTATGCAAATCTGCGACATAGCAATTTCTAGCTTAAAACACGTCACATCGACCCACCTTGTGCCGATCTGGGACGAACTTGCATAGTTTCGTCAAACATCGATCGTTTGGAGTGGAAAGCAATCCGGCCGTCAATGGTGATTCATGGCCTCACAGATATAAACAACAATAACTCCGCTTCTATACGTCGTATGCAAATCTGCGACATAGCAATTTATAGCATAAAACACGACCCAACGACCCAGCATTTAACGATCTGCGACGAACTTGCATACTTTCGTCAAACATCGATCGTTTCGAGTGGTAGGCAATCCGGCCGTCAATGGTGATTCATGGCCTCACAGATATAAACAACAATAACTCCGCTTCTATTCGTCGTATGCGAATATGAAACATAGCAATTTGTAGCTAAAAACACGTCACATCGACCCACCTTCTGCCGATCTGCGACGAACTTGCATGGTTTCGTCAAACGTCGATCGTTTCGAGTGGTAGGGAATCCGGCCGTCAATGGTGATTCATGGCCTCACAGATATAAACCACAATAACTCCGCTTCTATTCGTCGTATGCGAATCTGCGACATAGCAATTTTTAGCCTAAAACACACCCCAATGAACCACCTTATACCGATCTGCGACGAACTTGCATAGTTTTGTCAAACATTGATCGTTTCGAGTGGAAAGCAATCCGGCCGTCAATGGTGATTCATGGCCTGACAGATATAAACAACTATAACTCCGCTTCTATTCGTCGTATGCAAATCTGCGACATAGCAATTTGTAGCTTAAAACACGTCACATCGACCCACCTTGTGCCGATCTGGGACGAACTTGCATAGTTTCGTCAAACATCGATCGTTTCGAGTGGTAGGCAATCCGGCCGTCAATGGTGATTCATGGCCTCACAGATATAAACAACAATAACTCCGCTTCAATACGTCGTATGCAAATCTGCGACATAGCAATTTGTAGCATAAAACACGACCCAACGACCCACCATTTACCGATCAGCGACGAACTTGCATAGTTTTGTCAAACATCGATCGTTTCGAGTGGAAAGCAATTCGGCCATCAATGGTGATTCATGGCCTGACAGATATAAACAACTATAACTCCGCTTCTATTCGTCGTATGCAAATCTGCGACATAGCAATTTGTAGCTTAAAACACGTCACATCGACCCACCTTGTGCCGATCTGGGACGAACTTGCATAGTTTCGTCAAACATCGATCGTTTCGAGTGGTAGGCAATCCGGCCGTCAATGGTGATTCATGGCCTCACAGATATAAACAACAATAACTCCGCTTCAATACGTCGTATGCAAATCTGCGACATAGCAATTTGTAGCATAAAACACGACCCAACGACCCACCATTTACCGATCAGCGACGAACTTGCATAGTTTTGTCAAACATCGATCGTTTCGAGTGGAAAGCAATTCGGCCATCAATGGTGATTCATGGCCTGACAGATATAAACAACTATAACTCCGCTTCTATTCGCCGTATGCAAATCTGCGACGTAGCAATTTGTAGCATAAAACACGTCACATCGACCCACCTTGTGCCGATCTGCGACGAACTTGCATAGTTTCGTCAAACATCGATCGTTTCGAGTGGTAGGCAATCCGGCCGTCAATGGTGATTCATGGCCTCACAGATATAAACAACTATAACTCCGCTTCAATTCGCCGTATGCAAATCTGCGTCGTAGCAATTTGTAGCATAAAACACGGCCCAACGACCCACCTTATACCGATCTGCAACGAACTTGCATAGTTTTGTCAAACATCGATCGTTTCGAGTGGAAAGCAATCCGGCCGTCAATGGTGATTCTTGGCCTGACAGATATAAACAACTATAACTCCGCTTCTATTTGTCGAATGCAAATCTGCGACATAGCAATTTCTAGCTTACAACACGTCACATCGACCCACCTTGTGCCGATCTGCGACGAACTTGCATAGTTTCGTCAAACATCGATCGTTTCGAGTGGTAAGCAATCCGGCCGTCAATGGTGATTCATGGCCTCACAGATATAAACAACAATAACTCCGCTTCTATTCGTCGTATGCGAATCTGCGACATAGCAATTTGTAGCTTAAAACACGTCACATCGACCCACCTTGTGCCGATCTGCGACGAACTTGCATAGTTTCGTCAAACATCGATCGTTTCGAGTGGTAGGCAATCCGGCCGTCAATGGTGATTCATGGCCTCACAGATATAAACAACAATAACTCCGCTTCTATTCGTCGTATGCAAATCTGCGACATAGCAATTTGTAGCTTAAAACACGTCACATCGACCCACCTTGTGCCGATCTGGGACGAACTTGCATAGTTTCGTCAAACATCGATCGTTTGGAGTGGAAAGCAATCCGGCCGTCAATGGTGATTCATGGCCTCACAGATATAAACAACAATAACTCCGCTTCTATTTGTCGTATGCGAATCTGCGACATAGCAATTTTTAGCTTAAAACACGCCCCAACGAACCACCTTATACAGATCTGCGACGAACTTGCATAGTTTTGTCAAACATCGATCGTTTCGAGTGGAAAGCAATCTGGCCGTCAATGGTGATTCATGGCCTGACAGATATAAACAACTATAATTTCGCTTCTATTCGTCGAATGCAAATCTGCGACATAGCAATTTGTAGCTTAAAACACGTCACATCGACCCACCTTGTGCCGATCTGCGACGAACTTGCATAGTTTCGTCAAACATCGATCGTTTCGAGTGGTAGGAAATCCGGCCGTCAATGGTGATTCATGGCCTCACAGATATAAACAACAATAACTCCGCTTCTATTCGTCGTATGCAAATCTGCGACATAGCAATTTGTAGCTTAAAACACGTCACATCGACCCACCTTGTGCCGATCTGGGACGAACTTGCATAGTTTCGTCAAACATCGATCGTTTGGCGTGGAAAGCAATCCGGCCGTCAATGGTGATTCATGGCCTCACAGATATAAACAACAATAACTCCGCTTCTATACGTCGTATGCAAATCTGCGACATAGCAATTTATAGCATAAAACACGACCCAACGATTCAGCATTTAACGATCTGCGACGAACTTGCATACTTTCGTCAAACATCGATCGTTTCGAGTGGTAGGCAATCCGGCCGTCAATGGTGATTCATGGCCTCACAGATATAAACAACAATAACTCCGCTTCTATTCGTCGTATGCGAATATGAAACATAGCAATTTGTAGCTTAAAACACGTCACATCGACCCACCTTGTGCCGATCTGCGACGAACTTGCATAGTTTCGTCAAACATCGATCGTTTCGAGTGGTAGGGAATCCGGCCGTCAATGGTGATTCATGGCCTCACAGATATAAACAACAATAACTCCGCTTCTATTCGTCGTATGCAAATCTGCGACATAGCAATTTGTAGCTTAAAACACGTCACATCGACCCACCTTGTGCCGATCTGGGACGAACTTGCATAGTTTCGTCAAACATCGATCGTTTGGAGTGGAAAGCAATCCGGCCGTCAATGGTGATTCATGGCCTCACAGATATAAACAACAATAACTCCGCTTCTATACGTCGTGTGCAAATCTGCGACATAGCAATTTATAGCATAAAACACGACCCAACGACCCAGCATTTAACGATCTGCGACGAACTTGCATACTTTCGTCAAACATCGATCGTTTCGAGTGGTAGGCAATCCGGCCGTCAATGGTGATTCATGGCCTCACAGATACAAACAACAATAACTCCGCTTCTATTCGTCGTATGCGAATATGAAACATAGCAATTTGTAGCTAAAAACACGTCACATCGACCCACCTTCTGCCGATCTGCGACGAACTTGCATGGTTTCGTCAAACGTCGATCGTTTCGAGTGGTAGGGAATCCGGCCGTCAATGGTGATTCATGGCCTCACAGATATAAACCACAATAACTCCGCTTCTATTCGTCGTATGCAAATCTGCGACATAGCAATTTGTAGCTTAAAACACGTCACATCGACCCACATTGTGCCGATCTGGGACGAACTTGCATAGTTTCGTCAAACATCGATCGTTTGGAGTGGAAAGCAATCCGGCCGTCAATGGTGATTCATGGCCTCACAGATATAAACAACAATAACTCCGCTTCTATACGTCGTATGCAAATCTGCGACATAGCGTTTTATAGCATAAAACACGACCCAACGACCCACCATTTACCGATCTGCGACAAACTTGCATAGTTTCGTCAAACATCGATCGTTTCGAGTGGTAGGCAATCCGGCCGTCAATGGTGATTCATGGCCTCACAGATACAAACAATTATAACTCCGCTTCTATACGTCGTATGCGAATCTGCGACATAGCAATTTGTTGCTTAAAACACGCCCCAACGAACCACCTTATACCGATTTGCGACGAACTTGCATAGTTTCGTCAAACATCGATCGTTTCGAGTGGAAAGCAATCCGGCCGTCAATGGTGATTCATGGCCTCACAGATATAAACAACAATAACTCCGCTTCTATTCGTCGTATGCAAATCTGCGACATAGCAATTTGTAGCATAAAACACGCCCCAACGAACCACCTTATACCGATCTGCGACGAACTTGCATAGTTTTGTCAGACATCGATCGTTTCGAGTGGAAAGCAATCCGGCCGTCAATGGTGATTCATAGCCTCACAGATATAAACAACAATAACTCCGCTTCTATTCGTCGTATGCGAATCTGCGACATAGCAATTTTTAGCCTAAAACACGCCCCAATGAACCACCTTATACCGATCTGCGACGAACTTGCATAGTTTTGTCAAACATCGATCGTTTCGAGTGGAAAGCAATCCGGCCGTCAATGGTGATTCATGGCCTGACAGATATAAACAACTATAATTTCGCTTCTATTCGTCGAATGCAAATCTGCGACATAGCAATTTGTAGCTTAAAACACGTCACATCGACCCACCTTGTGCCGATCTGGGACGAACTTGCATAGTTTCGTCAAACATCGATCGTTTGGAGTGGAAAGCAATCCGGCCGTCAATGGTGATTCATGGCCTCACAGATATAAACAACAATAACTCCGCTTCTATTTGTCGTATGCGAATCTGCGACATAGCAATTTTTAGCTTAAAACACGCCCCAACGAACCACCTTATACAGATCTGCGACGAACTTGCATAGTTTTGTCAAACATCGATCGTTTCGAGTGGAAAGCAATCTGGCCGTCAATGGTGATTCATGGCCTGACAGATATAAACAACTATAATTTCGCTTCTATTCGTCGAATGCAAATCTGCGACATAGCAATTTGTAGCTTAAAACACGTCACATCGACCCACCTTGTGCCGATCTGCGACGAACTTGCATAGTTTCGTCAAACATCGATCGTTTCGAGTGGTAGGAAATCCGGCCGTCAATGGTGATTCATGGCCTCACAGATATAAACAACAATAACTCCGCTTCTATTCGTCGTATGCAAATCTGCGACATAGCAATTTGTAGCTTAAAACACGTCACATCGACCCACCTTGTGCCGATCTGGGACGAACTTGCATAGTTTCGTCAAACATCGATCGTTTGGAGTGGAAAGCAATCCGGCCGTCAATGGTGATTCATGGCCTCACAGATATAAACAACAATAACTCCGCTTCTATACGTCGTATGCAAATCTGCGACATAGCAATTTATAGCATAAAACACGACCCAACGACCCAGCATTTAACGATCTGCGACGAACTTGCATACTTTCGTCAAACATCGATCGTTTCGAGTGGTAGGCAATCCGGCCGTCAATGGTGATTCATGGCCTCACAGATATAAACAACAATAACTCCGCTTCTATTCGTCGTATGCGAATATGAAACATAGCAATTTGTAGCTAAAAACACGTCACATCGACCCACCTTCTGCCGATCTGCGACGAACTTGCATGGTTTCGTCAAACGTCGATCGTTTCGAGTGGTAGGGAATCCGGCCGTCAATGGTGATTCATGGCCTCACAGATATAAACCACAATAACTCCGCTTCTATTCGTCGTATGCGAATCTGCGACATAGCAATTTTTAGCCTAAAACACACCCCAATGAACCACCTTATACCGATCTGCGACGAACTTGCATAGTTTTGTCAAACATTGATCGTTTCGAGTGGAAAGCAATCCGGCCGTCAATGGTGATTCATGGCCTGACAGATATAAACAACTATAACTCCGCTTCTATTCGTCGTATGCAAATCTGCGACATAGCAATTTGTAGCTTAAAACACGTCACATCGACCCACCTTGTGCCGATCTGGGACGAACTTGCATAGTTTCGTCAAACATCGATCGTTTGGAGTGGAAAGCAATCCGGCCGTCAATGGTGATTCATGGCCTCACAGATATAAACAACAATAACTCCGCTTCTATTCGTCGTATGCGAATCTGCGACCTAGCAATTTGTAGGTTAAAACACGCCCCAATGAACCACCTTATACCGATCTGCGACGAACTTGCATAGTTTCGTCAAACATCGATCGATTCTAGTGGAAAGCAATCCGGCCGTCAATGGTGATTCATGGCCAGACAGATATAAACTACTATAACTCCGCTTCTATTCGTCGAATGCAAATCTGCGACGTAACAATTTGTAGCATAAAATACGGCCCCACGAACCACCTTATACAGATCTGCGACGAACTTGCATAGTTTTGTCAAACATCGATCGTTTCGAGTGGAAAGCAATCCGGCCGTCAATGGTGATTCATGGCCTGACAGATATAAACAACTATAATTTCGCTTCTATTCGTCGAATGCAAATCTGCGACATAGCAATTTGTAGCTTAAAACACGTCACATCGACCCACCTTGTGCCGATCTGCGACGAACTTGCATAGTTTCGACAAACATCGATCGTTTCGAGTGGTAGGAAATCCGGCCGTCAATGGTGATTCATGGCCTCACAGATATAAACAACAATAACTCCGCTTCTATTCGTCGTATGCAAATCTGCGACATAGCAATTTGTAGCTTAAAACACGTCACATCGACCCACCTTGTGCCGATCTGGGACGAACTTGCATAGTTTCGTCAAACATCGATCGTTTGGAGTGGAAAGCAATCCGGCCGTCAATGGTGATTCATGGCCTCACAGATATAAACAACAATAACTCCGCTTCTATTTGTCGTATGCGAATCTGCGACATAGCAATTTTTAGCTTAAAACACGCCCCAACGAACCACCTTATACAGATCTGCGACGAACTTGCATAGTTTTGTCAAACATCGATCGTTTCGAGTGGAAAGCAATCCGGCCGTCAATGGTGATTCATGGCCTGACAGATATAAACAACTATAATTTCGCTTCTATTCGTCGAATGCAAATCTGCGACATAGCAATTTGTAGCTTAAAACACGTCACATCGACCCACCTTGTGCCGATCTGCGACGAACTTGCATAGTTTCGTCAAACATCGATCGTTTCGAGTGGTAGGAAATCCGGCCGTCAATGGTGATTCATGGCCTCACAGATATAAACAACAATAACTCCGCTTCTATTCGTCGTATGCAAATCTGCGACATAGCAATTTGTAGCTTAAAACACGTCACATCGACCCACCTTGTGCCGATCTGGGACGAACTTGCATAGTTTCGTCAAACATCGATCGTTTGGAGTGGAAAGCAATCCGGCCGTCAATGGTGATTCATGGCCTCACAGATATAAACAACAATAACTCCGCTTCTATTCGTCGAATGCAAATCTGCGACATAGCAATTTGTAGCTTAAAACACGTCACATCGACCCACCTTGTGCCGATCTGCGACGAACTTGCATAGTTTCGTCAAACATCGATCGTTTCGAGCGGTAGGCAATCCGGCCGTCAATGGTGATTCATGGCCTCACAGATATAAACAACAATAACTCCGCTTCTATTCGTCGTATGCAAATCTGCGACATAGCAATTTGTAGCTTAAAACACGTCACATCGACCCACCTTGTGCCGATCTGGGACGAACTTGCATAGTTTCGTCAAACATCGATCGTTTGGAGTGGAAAGCAATCCGGCCGTCAATGGTGATTCATGGCCTCACAGATATAAACAACAATAACTCCGCTTCAATACGTCGTATGCAAATCTGCGACATAGCAATTTATAGTATAAAACACGATCCAACGACCCACCATTTACCGATCTGCGACGAACTTGCATACTTTCGTCAAACATCGATCGTTTCGAGTGGTAGGCAATCCGGCCGTCAATGGTGATTCATGGCCTCACAGATATAAACAACAATAACTCCGCTTCTATTCGTCGTATGCGAATATGCGACATAGCAATTTGTAGCTTAAAACACGTCACATCGACCCACCTTGTGCCGATCTGCGACGAACTTGCATAGTTTCGTCAAACATCGATCGTTTCGAGTGGTAGGCAATCCGGCCGTCAATGGTGATTCATGGCCTCACAGATATAAACAACAATAACTCCGCTTCTATTCGTCGTATGCAAATCTGCGACATAGCAATTTGTAGCTTAAAACACGTCACATCGACCCACCTTGTGCCGATCTGGGACGAACTTGCATAGTTTCGTCAAACATCGATCGTTTGGAGTGGAAAGCAATCCGGCCGTCAATGGTGATTCATGGCCTCACAGATATAAACAACAATAACTCCGCTTCTATACGTCGTATGCAAATCTGCGACATAGCAATTTATAGCATAAAACACGACCCAACGACCCAGCATTTAACGATCTGCGACGAACTTGCAAACTTTCGTCAAACATCGATCGTTTCGAGTGGTAGGCAATCCGGCCGTCAATGGTGATTCATGGCCTCACAGATATAAACAACAATAACTCCGCTTCTATTCGTCGTATGCGAATATGAAACATAGCAATTTGTAGCTAAAAACACGTCACATCGACCCACCTTCTGCCGATCTGCGACGAACTTGCATGGTTTCGTCAAACGTCGATCGTTTCGAGTGGTAGGGAATCCGGCCGTCAATGGTGATTCATGGCCTCACAGATATAAACAACAATAACTCCGCTTCTACTCGTCGTATGCGAATCTGCGACATAGCAATTTTTAGCCTAAAACACACCCCAATGAACCACCTTATACCGATCTGCGTCGAACTTGCATAGTTTTGTCAAACATTGATCGTTTCGAGTGGAAAGCAATCCGGCCGTCAATGGTGATTCATGGCCTGACAGATATAAACAACTATAACTCCGCTTCTATTCGTCGTATGCAATCTGCGACATAGCAATTTGTAGCTTAAAACACGTCACATCGACCCACCTTGTGCCGATCTGGGACGAACTTGCATAGTTTCGTCAAACATCGATCGTTTGGGGTGGAAAGCAATCCGGCCGTCAATGGTGATTCATGGCCTCACAGATATAAACAACAATAACTCCGCTTCTATTCGACGTATGCGAATCTGCGACCTAGCAATTTGTAGCTTAAAACACGTCACATCGACCCACCTTGTGCCGATCGGCGACGAACTTGCATAGTTTCGTCAAACATCGATCGTTTCGAGTGGTAGGCAATCCGGCCGTCAATGGTGATTCATGGCCTCACAGATATAAACAACAATAACTCCGCTTCAATACGTCGTATGCAAATCTGCGACATAGCAATTTGTAGCATAAAACACGACCCAACGACCCACCATTTACCGATCAGCGACGAACTTGCATAGTTTTGTCAAACATCGATCGTTTCGAGTGGAAAGCAATTCGGCCATCAATGGTGATTCATGGCCTGACAGATATAAACAACTATAACTCCGCTTCTATTCGCCGTATGCAAATCTGCGACGTAGCAATTTGTAGCATAAAACACGTCACATCGACCCACCTTGTGCCGATCTGCGACGAACTTGCATAGTTTCGTCAAACATCGATCGTTTGGAGTGGAAAGCAATCCGGCCGTCAATGGTGATTCATGGCCTCACAGATATAAACAACAATAACTCCGCTTCAATACGTCGTATGCAAATCTGCGACATAGCAATTTATAGCATAAAACACGATCCAACGACCCACCATTTACCGATCTGCGACGAACTTGCATACTTTCGTCAAACATCGATCGTTTCGAGTGGTAGGCAATCCGGCCGTCAATGGTGATTCATGGCCTCACAGATATAAACAACAATAGCTCCGCTTCTATTCGTCGTATGCGAATATGCGACATAGCAATTTGTAGCTTAAAACACGTCACATCGACCCACCTTGTGCCGATCTGCGACGAACTTGCATAGTTTCGTCAAACATCGATCGTTTCGAGTGGAAAGCAATCCGGCCGTCAATGGTGATTCATGGCCTCACAGATATAAACAACAATAACTCCGCTTCTATTTGTCGTATGCGAATCTGCGACATAGCAATTTTTAGCTTAAAACACGCCCCAACGAACCACCTTATACAGATCTGCGACGAACTTGCATAGTTTTGTCAAACATCGATCGTTTCGAGTGGAAAGCAATCCGGCCGTCAATGGTGATTCATGGCCTGACAGATATAAACAACTATAATTTCGCTTCTTTTCGTCGAATGCAAATCTGCGACATAGCAATTTGTAGCATAAAACACGATCCAACGACCCACCATTTACCGATCTGCGACAAACTTGCATAGTTTCGTCAAACATCGATCGTTTCGAGTGGTAGGCAATCCGGCCGTCAATGGTGATTCATGGCCTCACAGATACAAACAATTATAACTCCGCTTCTATACGTCGTATGCGAATCTGCGACATAGCAATTTGTTGCTTAAAACACGCCCCAACGAACCACCTTATACCGATTTGCGACGAACTTGCATAGTTTCGTCAAACATCGATCGTTTCGAGTGGAAAGCAATCCGGCCGTCAATGGTGATTCATGGCCTCACAGATATAAACAACAATAACTCCGCTTCTATTCGTCGTATGCGAATCTGCGACATAGCAATTTTTAGCTTAAAACACGCCCCAACGAACCACCTTATACAGATCTGCGACGAACTTGCATAGTTTTGTCAAACATCGATCGTTTCGAGTGGAAAGCAATCCGGCCGTCAATGGTGATTCATGGCCTGACAGATATAAACAACTATAACTCCGCTTCTATTTGTCGAATGCAAATCTGCGACATAGCAATTTCTAGCTTACAACACGTCACATCGACCCACCTTGTGCCGATCTGCGACGAACTTGCATAGTTTCGTCAAACATAGATCGTTTCGAGTGGTAAGCAATCCGGCCGTCAATGGTGATTCATGGCCTCACAGATATAAACAACAATAACTCCGCTTCTATTCGTCGTATGCGAATATGCGACATAGCAATTTGTAGCTTAAAACACGTCACATCGACCCACCTTGTGCCGATCTGCGACGAACTTGCATAGTTTCGTCAAACATCGATCGTTTCGAGTGGTAGGCAATCCGGCCGTCAATGGTGATTCATGGCCTCACAGATATAAACAACAATAACTCCGCTTCTATTCGTCGTATGCAAATCTGCGACATAGCAATTTGTAGCTTAAAACACGTCACATCGACCCACCTTGTGCCGATCTGGGACGAACTTGCATAGTTTCGTCAAACATCGATCGTTTCGAGTGGTAGGAAATCCGGCCGTCAATGGTGATTCATGGCCTCACAGATATAAACAACAATAACTCCGCTTCTATTCGTCGTATGCAAATCTGCGACATAGCAATTTGTAGCTTAAAACACGTCACATCGACCCACCTTGTGCCGATCTGGGACGAACTTGCATAGTTTCGTCAAACATCGATCGTTTGGAGTGGAAAGCAATCCGGCCGTCAATGGTGATTCATGGCCTCACAGATATAAACAACAATAACTCCGCTTCAATAAGTCGTATGCAAATCTGCGACATAGCAATTTATAGCATAAAACACGATCCAACGACCCACCATTTACCGATCTGCGACGAACTGGCATACTTTCGTCAAACATCGATCGTTTCGAGTGGTAGGCAATCCGGCCGTCAATGGTGATTCATGGCCTCACAGATATAAACAACAATAACTCCGCTTCTATTCGTCGTATGCGAATATGCGACATAGCAATTTGTAGCTTAAAACACGTCACATCGACCCACCTTGTGCCGATCTGCGACGAACTTGCATAGTTTCGTCAAACATCGATCGTTTCGAGTGGAAAGCAATCCGGCCGTCAATGGTGATTCATGGCCTCACAGATATAAACAACAATAACTCCGCTTCTATTCGTCGTATGCAAATCTGCGACATAGCAATTTGTAGCTTAAAACACGTCACATCGACCCACCTTGTGCCGATCTGGGACGAACTTGCATAGTTTCGTCAAACATCGATCGTTTGGAGTGGAAAGCAATCCGGCCGTCAATGGTGATTCATGGCCTAACAGATATAAACAACAATAACTCCGCTTCAATACGTCGTATGCAAATCTGCGACATAGCAATTTATAGCATAAAACACGATCCAACGACCCACCATTTACCGATCTGCGACGAACTTGCATACTTTCGTCAAACATCGATCGTTTCGAGTGGTAGGCAATCCGGCCGTCAATGGTGATTCATGGCCTCACAGATATAAACAACAATAACTCCGCTTCTATTCGTCGTATGCGAATATGCGACATAGCAATTTGTAGCTTAAAACACGTCACATCGACCCACCTTGTGCCGATCTGCGACGAACTTGCATAGTTTCGTCAAACATCGATCGTTTCGAGTGGAAAGCAATCCGGCCGTCAATGGTGATTCATGGCCTCACAGATATAAACAACAATAACTCCGCTTCTATTGGTCGTATGCGAATCTGCGACATAGCAATTTTTAGCTTAAAACACGCCCCAACGAACCACATTATACAGATCTGCGACGAACTTGCATAGTTTTGTCAAACATCGATCGTTTGGAGTGGAAAGCAATCCGGCCGTCAATGGTGATTCATGGCCTCACAGATATAAACAACAATAACTCCGCTTCTATACGTCGTATGCAAATCTGCGACATAGCAATTTATAGCATAAAACACGACCCAACGACCCAGCATTTACCGATCTGCGACGAACTTGCATACTTTCGTCAAACATCGATCGTTTCGAGTGGTAGGCAATCCGGCCGTCAATGGTGATTCATGGCCTCACAGATATAAACAACAATAACTCCGCTTCTATTCGTCGAATGCAAATCTGCGACATAGCAATTTGTAGCTTAAAACACGTCACATCGACCCACATTGTGCCGATCTGGGACGAACTTGCATAGTTTCGTCAAACATCGATCGTTTGGAGTGGAAAGCAATCCGGCCGTCAATGGTGATTCATGGCCTCACAGATATAAACAACAATAACTCCGCTTCTATACGTCGTATGCAAATCTGCGACATAGCGTTTTATAGCATAAAACACGACCCAACGACCCACCATTTACCGATCTGCGACAAACTTGCATAGTTTCGTCAAACATCGATCGTTTCGAGTGGTAGGCAATCCGGCCGTCAATGGTGATTCATGGCCTCACAGATACAAACAATTATAACTCCGCTTCTATACGTCGTATGCGAATCTGCGACATAGCAATTTGTTGCTTAAAACACGCCCCAACGAACCACCTTATACCGATTTGCGACGAACTTGCATAGTTTCGTCAAACATCGATCGTTTCGAGTGGTAGGGAATCCGGCCGTCAATGGTGATTCATGGCCTCACAGATATAAACAACAATAACTCCGCTTCTATTCGTCGTATGCGAATCTGCGACATAGCAATTTTTAGCTTAAAACACGCCCCAACGAACCACCTTATACAGATCTGCGACGAACTTGCATAGTTTTGTCAAACATCGATCGTTTCGAGTGGAAAGCAATCCGGCCGTCAATGGTGATTCATGGCCTGACAGATATAAACAACTATAACTCCGCTTCTATTTGTCGAATGCAAATCTGCGACATAGCAATTTCTAGCTTACAACACGTCACATCGACCCACCTTGTGCCGATCTGCGACGAACTTGCATAGTTTCGTCAAACATCGATCGTTTCGAGTGGTAAGCAATCCGGCCGTCAATGGTGATTCATGGCCTCACAGATATAAACAACAATAACTCCGCTTCTATTCGTCGTATGCGAATATGCGACATAGCAATTTGTAGCTTAAAACACGTCACATCGACCCACCTTGTGCCGATCTGCGACGAACTTGCATAGTTTCGTCAAACATCGATCGTTTCGAGTGGTAGGCAATCCGGCCGTCAATGGTGATTCATGGCCTCACAGATATAAACAACAATAACTCCGCTTCTATTCGTCGTATGCAAATCTGCGACATAGCAATTTGTAGCTTAAAACACGTCACATCGACCCATCTTGTGCCGATCTGGGACGAACTTGCATAGTTTCGTCAAACATCGATCGTTTGGAGTGGAAAGCAATCCGGCCGTCAATGGTGATTCATGGCCTCACAGATATAAACAACAATAACTCCGCTTCTATTTGTCGTATGCGAATCTGCGACATAGCAATTTTTAGCTTAAAACACGCCCCAACGAACCACCTTATACAGATCTGCGACGAACTTGCATAGTTTTGTCAAACATCGATCGTTTCGAGTGGAAAGCAATCTGGCCGTCAATGGTGATTCATGGCCTGACAGATATAAACAACTATAATTTCGCTTCTATTCGTCGAATGCAAATCTGCGACATAGCAATTTGTAGCTTAAAACACGTCACATCGACCCACCTTGTGCCGATCTGCGACGAACTTGCATGGTTTCGTCAAACGTCGATCGTTTCGAGTGGTAGGGAATCCGGCCGTCAATGGTGATTCATGGCCTCACAGATATAAACAACAATAACTCCGCTTCTATTCGTCGTATGCGAATCTGCGACATAGCAATTTTTAGCCTAAAACACACCCCAATGAACCACCTTATACCGATCTGCGACGAACTTGCATAGTTTTGTCAAACATTGATCGTTTCGAGTGGAAAGCAATCCGGCCGTCAATGGTGATTCATGGCCTCACAGATATAAACAACAATAACTCCGCTTCTATTCGTCGTATGCGAATCTGCGACATAGCAATTTTTAGCTTAAAACACGCCCCAACGAACCACCTTATACAGATCTGCGACGAACTTGCATAGTTTTGTCAAACATCGATCGTTTCGAGTGGAAAGCAATCCGGCCGTCAATGGTGATTCATGGCCTGACAGATATAAACAACTATAACTCCGCTTCTATTTGTCGAATGCAAATCTGCGACATAGCAATTTCTAGCTTACAACACGTCACATCGACCCACCTTGTGCCGATCTGCGACGAACTTGCATAGTTTCGTCAAACATCGATCGTTTCGAGTGGTAAGCAATCCGGCCGTCAATGGTGATTCATGGCCTCACAGATATAAACAACAATAACTCCGCTTCTATTCGTCGTATGCGAATATGCGACATAGCAATTTGTAGCTTAAAACACGTCACATCGACCCACCTTGTGCCGATCTGCGACGAACTTGCATAGTTTCGTCGAACATCGATCGTTTCGAGTGGTAGGCAATCCGGCCGTCAATGGTGATTCATGGCCTCACAGATATAAACAACAATAACTCCGCTTCTATTCGTCGTATGCAAATCTGCGACATAGCAATTTGTAGCTTAAAACACGTCACATCGACCCACCTTGTGCCGATCTGGGACGAACTTGCATAGTTTCGTCAAACATCGATCGTTTGGAGTGGAAAGCAATCCGGCCGTCAATGGTGATTCATGGCCTCACAGATATAAACAACAATAACTCCGCTTCTATTTGTCGTATGCGAATCTGCGACATAGCAATTTGTAGCTTAAAACACGCCCCAACGAACCACCTTATACAGATCTGCGACGAACTTGCATAGTTTTGTCAAACATCGATCGTTTCGAGTGGAAAGCAATCTGGCCGTCAATGGTGATTCATGGCCTGACAGATATAAACAACTATAATTTCGCTTCTATTCGTCGAATGCAAATCTGCGACATAGCAATTTGTAGCTTAAAACACGTCACATCGACCCACCTTGTGCCGATCTGGGACGAACTTGCATAGTTTCGTCAAACATCGATCGTTTCGAGTGGTAGGAAATCCGGCCGTCAATGGTGATTCATGGCCTCACAGATATATACAACAATAACTCCGCTTCTATTCGTCGTATGCAAATCTGCGACATAGCAATTTATAGCATAAAACACGATCCAACGACCCACCATTTACCGATCTGCGACGAACTTGCATACTTTCGTCAAACATCGATCGTTTCGAGTGGAAAGCAATCCGGCCGTCAATGGTGATTCATGGCCTCACAGATATAAACAACAATAACTCCGCTTCTATTCGTCGTATGCGAATATGCGACCTAGCAATTTGTAGCTTAAAACACGTCACATCGACCCACCTTGTGCCGATCTGCGACGAACTTGCATAGTTTCGTCAAACATCGATCGTTTCGAGTGGAAAGCAATCCGGCCGTCAATGGTGATTCATGGCCTCACAGATATAAACAACAATAACTCCGCTTCTATTGGTCGTATGCGAATCTGCGACCTAGCAATTTGTAGGTTAAAACACGCCCCAATGAACCACCTTATACCGATCTGCGACGAACTTGCATGGTTTCGTCAAACGTCGATCGTTTCGAGTGGTAGGGAATCCGGCCGTCAATGGTGATTCATGGCCTCACAGATATAAACAACAATAACTCCGCTTCTATTCGTCGTATGCGAATCTGCGACATAGCAATTTTTAGCCTAAAACACACCCCAATGAACCACCTTATACCGATCTGCGACGAACTTGCATAGTTTTGTCAAACATTGATCGTTTCGAGTGGAAAGCAATCCGGCCGTCAATGGTGATTCATGGCCTGACAGATATAAACAACTATAACTCCGCTTCTATTCGTCGTATGCAAATCTGCGACATAGCAATTTGTAGCTTAAAACACGTCACATCGACCCACCTTGTGCCGATCTGGGACGAACTTGCATAGTTTCGTCAAACATCGATCGTTTGGAGTGGAAAGCAATCCGGCCGTCAATGGTGATTCATGGCCTCACAGATATAAACAACAATAACTCCGCTTCTATTCGTCGTATGCGAATCTGCGACCTAGCAATTTGTAGGTTAAAACACGCCCCAATGAACCACCTTATACCGATCTGCGACGAACTTGCATAGTTTCGTCAAACATCGATCGATTCTAGTGGAAAGCAATCCGGCCGTCAATGGTGATTCATGGCCAGACAGATATAAACAACTATAACTCCGCTTCTATTCGTCGAATGCAAATCTGCGACGTAACAATTTGTAGCATAAAACACGGCCCAACGACCCACTTTATACCGATCTGCGACGAACTTGCATAGTTTTGTCAAACATCGATCGTTTTGAGTGGAAAGCAATCCGGCCGTCAATGGTGATTCATGGCCTGACAGATATAAACAACTATAACTCCGCTTCTATTCGTCGAATGCAAATCTGCGACATAGCAATTTGTAGCTTAAAACACGTCACATCGACCCACCTTGTGCCGATCAGCGACGAACTTGCATGGTTTCGTCAAACGTCGATCGTTTCGAGTGGTAGGGAATCCGGCCGTCAATGGTGACTCATGGCCTCACAGATATAAACAACAATAACTCCGCTTCTATTCGTCGTATGCAAATCTGAGACATAGCAATTTGTAGCATAAAACACGCCCCAACGAATCACCTTATACCGATCTGCGACGAACTTGCATAGTTTTGTCAGACATCGATCGTTTCGAGTGGAAAGCAATCCGGCCGTCAATGGTGATTCATGGCCTGACAGATATAAACAACTATAACTCCGCTTCTATTCGTCGAATGCAAATCTACGACATAGCAATTTGTAGCTTAAAACACGTCACATCGAACCACCTTGTGCCGATCTGCGACGAACTTGCATAGTTTCGTCAAACGTCGATCGTTTCGAGTGGTAGGCAATCCGGCCGTCAATGGTGATTCATGGCCTCACAGATATAAACTATAACTCCGCTTCTATTCGTCGAATGCAAATCTGCGACGTAGCAATTTGTAGCATAAAGCACGGCCCAACGACCCACCTTATACCGATTTGCGACGAACTTGCATAATTTTGTCAAACGTCGATCGTTTCGAGTGGTAGGGAATCCGGCCGTCAATGGTGATTCATGGCCTCACAGATATAAACAACAATAACTCCGCTTCTATTCGTCGTATGCAAATCTGCGACATAGCAATTTGTAGCTTAAAACACGTCACATCGACCCACCTTGTGCCGATCTGGGACGAACTTGCATAGTTTCGTCAAACATCGATCGTTTGGAGTGGAAAGCAATCCGGCCGTCAATGGTGATTCATGGCCTCACAGATATAAACAACAATAACTCCGCTTCTATACGTCGTATGCAAATCTGCGACATAGCAATTTATAGCATAAAACACGACCCAACGACCCACCATTTACCGATCTGCGACGAACTTGCATACTTTCGTCAAACATCGATCGTTTCGAGTGGTAGGCAATCCGGCCGTCAATGGTGATTCATGGCCTCACAGATATAAACAACAATAACTCCGCTTCTATTCGTCGTATGCGAATATGAAACATAGCAATTTGTAGCTAAAAACACGTCACATCGACCCACCTTCTGCCGATCTGCGACGAACTTGCATGGTTTCGTCAAACGTCGATCGTTTCGAGTGGTAGGGAATCCGGCCGTCAATGGTGATTCATGGCCTCACAGATATAAACAACAATAACTCCGCTTCTATTCGTCGTATGCAAATCTGCGACATAGCAATTTGTAGCTTAAAACACGTCACATCGACCCACCTTGTGCCGATCTGGGACGAACTTGCATAGTTTCGTCAAACATCGATCGTTTGGAGTGGAAAGCAATCCGGCCGTCAATGGTGATTCATGGCCTCACAGATATAAACAACAATAACTCCGCTTCTATTTGTCGTATGCGAATCTGCGACATAGCAATTTTTAGCTTAAAACACGCCCCAACGAACCACCTTATACAGATCTGCGACGAACTTGCATAGTTTTGTCAAACATCGATCGTTTCGAGTGGAAAGCAATCTGGCCGTCAATGGTGATTCATGGCCTGACAGATATAAACAACTATAATTTCGCTTCTATTCGTCGAATGCAAATCTGCGACATAGCAATTTGTAGCTTAAAACACGTCACATCGACCCACCTTGTGCCGATCTGCGACGAACTTGCATAGTTTCGTCAAACATCGATCGTTTCGAGTGGTAGGAAATCCGGCCGTCAATGGTGATTCATGGCCTCACAGATATATACAACAATAACTCCGCTTCTATTCGTCGTATGCAAATCTGCGACATAGCAATTTATAGCATAAAACACGATCCAACGACCCACCATTTACCGATCTGCGACGAACTTGCATACTTTCGTCAAACATCGATCGTTTCGAGTGGTAGGCAATCCGGCCGTCAATGGTGATTCATGGCCTCACAGATATAAACAACAATAACTCCGCTTCTATTCGTCGTATGCGAATATGCGACATAGCAATTTGTAGCTTAAAACACGTCACATCGACCCACCTTGTGCCGATCTGCGACGAACTTGCATAGTTTCGTCAAACATCGATCGTTTCGAGTGGAAAGCAATCCGGCCGTCAATGGTGATTCATGGCCTCACAGATATAAACAACAATAACTCCGCTTCTATTGGTCGTATGCGAATCTGCGACCTAGCAATTTGTAGGTTAAAACACGCCCCAATGAACCACCTTATACCGATCTGCGACGAACTTGCATGGTTTCGTCAAACGTCGATCGTTTCGAGTGGTAGGGAATCCGGCCGTCAATGGTGATTCATGGCCTCACAGATATAAACAACAATAACTCCGCTTCTATTCGTCGTATGCGAATCTGCGACATAGCAATTTTTAGCCTAAAACACACCCCAATGAACCACCTTATACCGATCTGCGACGAACTTGCATAGTTTTGTCAAACATTGATCGTTTCGAGTGGAAAGCAATCCGGCCGTCAATGGTGATTCATGGCCTGACAGATATAAACAACTATAACTCCGCTTCTATTCGTCGTATGCAAATCTGCGACATAGCAATTTGTAGCTTAAAACACGTCACATCGACCCACCTTGTGCCGATCTGGGACGAACTTGCATAGTTTCGTCAAACATCGATCGTTTGGAGTGGAAAGCAATCCGGCCGTCAATGGTGATTCATGGCCTCACAGATATAAACAACAATAACTCCGCTTCTATTCGTCGTATGCGAATCTGCGACCTAGCAATTTGTAGGTTAAAACACGCCCCAATGAACCACCTTATACCGATCTGCGACGAACTTGCATAGTTTCGTCAAACATCGATCGATTCTAGTGGAAAGCAATCCGGCCGTCAATGGTGATTCATGGCCAGACAGATATAAACAACTATAACTCCGCTTCTATTCGTCGAATGCAAATCTGCGACGTAACAATTTGTAGCATAAAACACGACCCAACGACCCACCATTTACCGATCTGCGACAAACTTGCATAGTTTCGTCAAACATCGATCGTTTCGAGTGGTAGGCAATCCGGCCGTCAATGGTGATTCATGGCCTCACAGATACAAACAATTATAACTCCGCTTCTATACGTCGTATGCGAATCTGCGACATAGCAATTTATAGCTTAAAACACGCCCCAACGAACCACCTTATACCGATTTGCGACGAACATGCATAGATTCGTCAAACATCGATCGTTTCGAGTGGAAAGCAATCCGGCCGTCAATGGTGAATCATGGCCTCACAGATATAAACAACAATAACTCCGCTTCTATTCGTCGTATGCAAATCTGCGACATAGCAATTTGTAGCATAAAACACGCCCCAACGAACCACCTTATACCGATCTGCGACGAACTTGCATAGTTTTGTCAGACATCGATCGTTTCGAGTGGAAAGCAATCCGGCCGTCAATGGTGATTCATGGCCTGACAGATATAAACAACTAAAACTCCGCTTCTATTCGTCGAATGCAAATCTGCGACATAGCAATTTGTAGCTTAAAACACGTCACATCGACCCACCTTGTGCCGATCTGCGACGAACTTGCATAGTTTCGTCAAACATCGATCGTTTCGAGTGGTAAGCAATCCGGCCGTCAATGGTGATTCATGGCCTCACAGATATAAACAACAATAACTCCGCTTCTATTCGTCGTATGCGAATATGCGACATAGCAATTTGTAGCTTAAAACACGTCACATCGACCCACCTTGTGCCGATCTGCGACGAACTTGCATAGTTTCGTCGAACATCGATCGTTTCGAGTGGTAGGCAATCCGGCCGTCAATGGTGATTCATGGCCTCACAGATATAAACAACAATAACTCCGCTTCTATTCGTCGTATGCAAATCTGCGACATAGCAATTTGTAGCTTAAAACACGTCACATCGACCCACCTTGTGCCGATCTGGGACGAACTTGCATAGTTTCGTCAAACATCGATCGTTTGGAGTGGAAAGCAATCCGGCCGTCAATGGTGATTCATGGCCTCACAGATATAAACAACAATAACTCCGCTTCTATTTGTCGTATGCGAATCTGCGACATAGCAATTTGTAGCTTAAAACACGCCCCAACGAACCACCTTATACAGATCTGCGACGAACTTGCATAGTTTTGTCAAACATCGATCGTTTCGAGTGGAAAGCAATCTGGCCGTCAATGGTGATTCATGGCCTGACAGATATAAACAACTATAATTTCGCTTCTATTCGTCGAATGCAAATCTGCGACATAGCAATTTGTAGCTTAAAACACGTCACATCGACCCACCTTGTGCCGATCTGCGACGAACTTGCATAGTTTCGTCAAACATCGATCGTTTCGAGTGGTAGGAAATCCGGCCGTCAATGGTGATTCATGGCCTCACAGATATATACAACAATAACTCCGCTTCTATTCGTCGTATGCAAATCTGCGACATAGCAATTTATAGCATAAAACACGATCCAACGACCCACCATTTACCGATCTGCGACGAACTTGCATACTTTCGTCAAACATCGATCGTTTCGAGTGGTAGGCAATCCGGCCGTCAATGGTGATTCATGGCCTCACAGATATAAACAACAATAACTCCGCTTCTATTCGTCGTATGCGAATATGCGACCTAGCAATTTGTAGCTTAAAACACGTCACATCGACCCACCTTGTGCCGATCTGCGACGAACTTGCATAGTTTCGTCAAACATCGATCGTTTCGAGTGGAAAGCAATCCGGCCGTCAATGGTGATTCATGGCCTCACAGATATAAACAACAATAACTCCGCTTCTATTGGTCGTATGCGAATCTGCGACCTAGCAATTTGTAGGTTAAAACACGCCCCAATGAACCACCTTATACCGATCTGCGACGAACTTGCATGGTTTCGTCAAACGTCGATCGTTTCGAGTGGTAGGGAATCCGGCCGTCAATGGTGATTCATGGCCAGACAGATATAAACAACTATAACTCCGCTTCTATTCGTCGAATGCAAATCTGCGACGTAACAATTTGTAGCATAAAACACGGCCCAACGACCCACTTTATACCGATCTGCGACGACCTTGCATAGTTTTGTCAAACATCGATCGTTTTGAGTGGAAAGCAATCCGGCCGTCAATGGTGATTCATGGCCTGACAGATATAAACAACTATAACTCCGCTTCTATTCGTCGAATGCAAATCTGCGACATAGCAATTTGTAGCTTAAAACACGTCACATCGACCCACCTTGTGCCGATCAGCGACGAACTTGCATGGTTTCGTCAAACGTCGATCGTTTCGAGTGGTAGGGAATCCGGCCGTCAATGGTGACTCATGGCCTCACAGATATAAACAACAATAACTCCGCTTCTATTCGTCGTATGCAAATCTGAGACATAGCAATTTGTAGCATAAAACACGCCCCAACGAATCACCTTATACCGATCTGCGACGAACTTGCATAGTTTTGTCAGACATCGATCGTTTCGAGTGGAAAGCAATCCGGCCGTCAATGGTGATTCATGGCCTGACAGATATAAACAACTATAACTCCGCTTCTATTCGTCGAATGCAAATCTACGACATAGCAATTTGTAGCTTAAAACACGTCACATCGAACCACCTTGTGCCGATCTGCGACGAACTTGCATAGTTTCGTCAAACGTCGATCGTTTCGAGTGGTAGGCAATCCGGCCGTCAATGGTGATTCATGGCCTCACAGATATAAACTATAACTCCGCTTCTATTCGTCGAATGCAAATCTGCGACGTAGCAATTTGTAGCATAAAGCACGGCCCAACGACCCACCTTATACCGATTTGCGACGAACTTGCATAATTTTGTCAAACGTCGATCGTTTCGAGTGGTAGGGAATCCGGCCGTCAATGGTGATTCATGGCCTCACAGATATAAACAACAATAACTCCGCTTCTATTCGTCGTATGCAAATCTGCGACATAGCAATTTGTAGCTTAAAACACGTCACATCGACCCACCTTGTGCCGATCTGGGACGAACTTGCATAGTTTCGTCAAACATCGATCGTTTGGAGTGGAAAGCAATCCGGCCGTCAATGGTGATTCATGGCCTCACAGATATAAACAACAATAACTCCGCTTCTATACGTCGTATGCAAATCTGCGACATAGCAATTTATAGCATAAAACACGACCCAACGACCCACCATTTACCGATCTGCGACGAACTTGCATACTTTCGTCAAACATCGATCGTTTCGAGTGGTAGGCAATCCGGCCGTCAATGGTGATTCATGGCCTCACAGATATAAACAACAATAACTCCGCTTCTATTCGTCGTATGCGAATATGAAACATAGCAATTTGTAGCTAAAAACACGTCACATCGACCCACCTTCTGCCGATCTGCGACGAACTTGCATGGTTTCGTCAAACGTCGATCGTTTCGAGTGGTAGGGAATCCGGCCGTCAATGGTGATTCATGGCCTCACAGATATAAACAACAATAACTCCGCTTCTATTCGTCGTATGCAAATCTGCGACATAGCAATTTGTAGCTTAAAACACGTCACATCGACCCACCTTGTGCCGATCTGGGACGAACTTGCATAGTTTCGTCAAACATCGATCGTTTGGAGTGGAAAGCAATCCGGCCGTCAATGGTGATTCATGGCCTCACAGATATAAACAACAATAACTCCGCTTCTATTTGTCGTATGCGAATCTGCGACATAGCAATTTTTAGCTTAAAACACGCCCCAACGAACCACCTTATACAGATCTGCGACGAACTTGCATAGTTTTGTCAAACATCGATCGTTTCGAGTGGAAAGCAATCTGGCCGTCAATGGTGATTCATGGCCTGACAGATATAAACAACTATAATTTCGCTTCTATTCGTCGAATGCAAATCTGCGACATAGCAATTTGTAGCTTAAAACACGTCACATCGACCCACCTTGTGCCGATCTGCGACGAACTTGCATAGTTTCGTCAAACATCGATCGTTTCGAGTGGTAGGAAATCCGGCCGTCAATGGTGATTCATGGCCTCACAGATATAAACAACAATAACTCCGCTTCTATTCGTCGAATGCAAATCTGCGACGTAACAATTTGTAGCATAAAATACGGCCCAACGAACCACCTTATACAGATCTGCGACGAACTTGCATAGTTTTGTCAAACATCGATCGTTTCGAGTGGAAAGCAATCCGGCCGTCAATGGTGATTCATGGCCTGACAGATATAAACAACTATAATTTCGCTTCTATTCGTCGTATGCAAATCTGCGACATAGCAATTTATAGCATAAAACACGATCCAACGACCCACCATTTACCGATCTGCGACGAACTTGCATACTTTCGTCAAACATCGATCGTTTCGAGTGGTAGGCAATCCGGCCGTCAATGGTGATTCATGGCCTCACAGATATAAACAACAATAACTCCGCTTCTATTCGTCGTATGCGAATATGCGACATAGCAATTTGTAGCTTAAAACACGTCACATCGACCCACCTTGTGCCGATCTGCGACGAACTTGCATAGTTTCGTCAAACATCGATCGTTTCGAGTGGAAAGCAATCCGGCCGTCAATGGTGATTCATGGCCTCACAGATATAAACAACAATAACTCCGCTTCTATTGGTCGTATGCGAATCTGCGACCTAGCAATTTGTAGGTTAAAACACGCCCCAATGAACCACCTTATACCGATCTGCGACGAACTTGCATGGTTTCGTCAAACGTCGATCGTTTCGAGTGGTAGGGAATCCGGCCGTCAATGGTGATTCATGGCCTCACAGATATAAACAACAATAACTCCGCTTCTATTCGTCGTATGCGAATCTGCGACATAGCAATTTTTAGCCTAAAATACACCCCAATGAACCACCTTATACCGATCTGCGACGAACTTGCATAGTTTTGTCAAACATTGATCGTTTCGAGTGGAAAGCAATCCGGCCGTCAATGGTGATTCATGGCCTGACAGATATAAACAACTATAACTCCGCTTCTATTCGTCGTATGCATATCTGCGACATAGCAATTTGTAGCTTAAAACACGTCACATCGACCCACCTTGTGCCGATCTGGGACGAACTTGCATAGTTTCGTCAAACATCGATCGTTTGGAGTGGAAAGCAATCCGGCCGTCAATGGTGATTCATGGCCTCACAGATATAAACAACAATAACTCCGCTTCTATTCGTCGTATGCGAATCTGCGACCTAGCAATTTGTAGGTTAAAACACGCCCCAATGAACCACCTTATACCGATCTGCGACGAACTTGCATAGTTTCGTCAAACATCGATCGATTCTAGTGGAAAGCAATCCGGCCGTCAATGGTGATTCATGGCCTCACAGATACAAACAATTATAACTCCGCTTCTATTTGTCGTATGCGAATCTGCGACATAGCAATTTTTAGCTTAAAACACGCCCCAACGAACCACCTTATACAGATCTGCGACGAACTTGCATAGTTTTGTCAAACATCGATCGTTTCGAGTGGAAAGCAATCTGGCCGTCAATGGTGATTCATGGCCTGACAGATATAAACAACTATAATTTCGCTTCTATTCGTCGAATGCAAATCTGCGACATAGCAATTTGTAGCTTAAAACACGTCACATCGACCCACCTTGTGCCGATCTGCGACGAACTTGCATAGTTTCGTCAAACATCGATCGTTTCGAGTGGTAGGAAATCCGGCCGTCAATGGTGATTCATGGCCTCACAGATATATACAACAATAACTCCGCTTCTATTCGTCGAATGCAAATCTGCGACGTAACAATTTGTAGCATAAAATACGGCCCAACGAACCACCTTATACAGATCTGCGACGAACTTGCATAGTTTTGTCAAACATCGATCGTTTCGAGTGGAAAGCAATCCGGCCGTCAATGGTGATTCATGGCCTGACAGATATAAACAACTATAATTTCGCTTCTATTCGTCGTATGCAAATCTGCGACATAGCAATTTATAGCATAAAACACGATCCAACGACCCACCATTTACCGATCTGCGACGAACTTGCATACTTTCGTCAAACATCGATCGTTTCGAGTGGTAGGCAATCCGGCCGTCAATGGTGATTCATGGCCTCACAGATATAAACAACAATAACTCCGCTTCTATTCGTCGTATGCGAATATGCGACATAGCAATTTGTAGCTTAAAACACGTCACATCGACCCACCTTGTGCCGATCTGCGACGAACTTGCATAGTTTCGTCAAACATCGATCGTTTCGAGTGGAAAGCAATCCGGCCGTCAATGGTGATTCATGGCCTCACAGATATAAACAACAATAACTCCGCTTCTATTCGTCGTATGCGAATCTGCGACCTAGCAATTTGTAGGTTAAAACACGCCCCAATGAACCACCTTATACCGATCTGCGACGAACTTGCATGGTTTCGTCAAACGTCGATCGTTTCGAGTGGTAGGGAATCCGGCCGTCAATGGTGATTCATGGCCTCACAGATATAAACAACAATAACTCCGCTTCTATTCGTCGTATGCGAATCTGCGACATAGCAATTTTTAGCCTAAAATACACCCCAATGAACCACCTTATACCGATCTGCGACGAACTTGCATAGTTTTGTCAAACATTGATCGTTTCGAGTGGAAAGCAATCCGGCCGTCAATGGTGATTCATGGCCTGACAGATATAAACAACTATAACTCCGCTTCTATTCGTCGTATGCAAATCTGCGACATAGCAATTTGTAGCTTAAAACACGTCACATCGACCCACCTTGTGCCGATCTGGGACGAACTTGCATAGTTTCGTCAAACATCGATCGTTTGGAGTGGAAAGCAATCCGGCCGTCAATGGTGATTCATGGCCTCACAGATATAAACAACAATAACTCCGCTTCTATTCGTCGTATGCGAATCTGCGACCTAGCAATTTGTAGGTTAAAACACGCCCCAATGAACCACCTTATACCGATCTGCGACGAACTTGCATAGTTTCGTCAAACATCGATCGATTCTAGTGGAAAGCAATCCGGCCGTCAATGGTGATTCATGGCCTCACAGATACAAACAATTATAACTCCGCTTCTATACGTCGTATGCGAATCTGCGACATAGCAATTTATAGCTTAAAACACGCCCCAACGAACCACCTTATACCGATTTGCGACGAACATGCATAGATTCGTCAAACATCGATCGTTTCGAGTGGAAAGCAATCCGGCCGTCAATGGTGAATCATGGCCTCACAGATATAAACAACAATAACTCCGCTTCTATTCGTCGTATGCAAATCTGCGACATAGCAATTTGTAGCATAAAACACGCCCCAACGAACCACCTTATACCGATCTGCGACGAACTTGCATAGTTTTGTCAGACATCGATCGTTTCGAGTGGAAAGCAATCCGGCCGTCAATGGTGATTCATGGCCTGACAGATATAAACAACTAAAACTCCGCTTCTATTCGTCGAATGCAAATCTGCGACATAGCAATTTGTAGCTTAAAACACGTCACATCGACCCACATTGTGCCGATCAGCGACGAACTTGCATGGTTTCGTCAAACGTCGATCGTTTCGAGTGGTAGGGAATCCGGCCGTCAATGGTGATTCATGGCCTCACAGATATAAACAACAATAACTCCGCTTCTATTCGTCGTATGCGAATCTGAGACATAGCAATTTTTAGCTTAAAACACGCCCCAACGAACCACCTTATACAGATCTGCGACGAACTTGCATAGTTTTGTCAAACATCGATCGTTTCGAGTGGAAAGCAATCCGGCCGTCAATGGTGATTCATGGCCAGACAGATATAAACAACTATAACTCCGCTTCTATTCGTCGAATGCAAATCTGCGACGTAACAATTTGTAGCATAAAACACGGCCCAACGACCCACTTTATACCGATCTGCGACGAACTTGCATAGTTTTGTCAAACATCGATCGTTTTGAGTGGAAAGCAATCCGGCCGTCAATGGTGATTCATGGCCTGACAGATATAAACAACTATAACTCCGCTTCTATTCGTCGAATGCAAATCTGCGACATAGCAATTTGTAGCTTAAAACACGTCACATCGACCCACCTTGTGCCGATCAGCGACGAACTTGCATGGTTTCGTCAAACGTCGATCGTTTCGAGTGGTAGGGAATCCGGCCGTCAATGGTGACTCATGGCCTCACAGATATAAACAACAATAACTCCGCTTCTATTCGTCGTATGCAAATCTGCGACATAGCAATTTGTAGCTTAAAACACGTCACATCGACCCACCTTGTGCCGATCTGGGACGAACTTGCATAGTTTCGTCAAACATCGATCGTTTGGAGTGGAAAGCAATCCGGCCGTCAATGGTGATTCATGGCCTCACAGATATAAACAACAATAACTCCGCTTCTATTTGTCGTATGCGAATCTGCGACATAGCAATTTTTAGCTTAAAACACGCCCCAACGAACCACCTTATACAGATCTGCGACGAACTTGCATAGTTTTGTCAAACATCGATCGTTTCGAGTGGAAAGCAATCTGGCCGTCAATGGTGATTCATGGCCTGACAGATATAAACAACTATAATTTCGCTTCTATTCGTCGAATGCAAATCTGCGACATAGCAATTTGTAGCTTAAAACACGTCACATCGACCCACCTTGTGCCGATCTGCGACGAACTTGCATAGTTTCGTCAAACATCGATCGTTTCGAGTGGTAGGAAATCCGGCCGTCAATGGTGATTCATGGCCTCACAGATATATACAACAATAACTCCGCTTCTATTCGTCGTATGCAAATCTGCGACATAGCAATTTATAGCATAAAACACGATCCAACGACCCACCATTTACCGATCTGCGACGAACTTGCATACTTTCGTCAAACATCGATCGTTTCGAGTGGTAGGCAATCCGGCCGTCAATGGTGATTCATGGCCTCACAGATATAAACAACAATAACTCCGCTTCTATTCGTCGTATGCGAATATGCGACATAGCAATTTGTAGCTTAAAACACGTCACATCGACCCACCTTGTGCCGATCTGCGACGAACTTGCATAGTTTCGTCAAACATCGATCGTTTCGAGTGGAAAGCAATCCGGCCGTCAATGGTGATTCATGGCCTCACAGATATAAACAACAATAACTCCGCTTCTATTGGTCGTATGCGAATCTGCGACCTAGCAATTTGTAGGTTAAAACACGCCCCAATGAACCACCTTATACCGATCTGCGACGAACTTGCATGGTTTCGTCAAACGTCGATCGTTTCGAGTGGTAGGGAATCCGGCCGTCAATGGTGATTCATGGCCTCACAGATATAAACAACAATAACTCCGCTTCTATTCGTCGTATGCGAATCTGCAACATAGCAATTTTTAGCCTAAAACACACCCCAATGAACCACCTTATACCGATCTGCGACGAACTTGCATAGTTTTGTCAAACATTGATCGTTTCGAGTGGAAAGCAATCCGGCCGTCAATGGTGATTCATGGCCTGACAGATATAAACAACTATAACTCCGCTTCTATTCGTCGTATGCAAATCTGCGACATAGCAATTTGTAGCTTAAAACACGTCACATCGACCCACCTTGTGCCGATCTGGGACGAACTTGCATAGTTTCGTCAAACATCGATCGTTTGGAGTGGAAAGCAATCCGGCCGTCAATGGTGATTCATGGCCTCACAGATATAAACAACAATAACTCCGCTTCTATTCGTCGTATGCGAATCTGCGACCTAGCAATTTGTAGGTTAAAACACGCCCCAATGAACCACCTTATACCGATCTGCGACGAACTTGCATAGTTTCGTCAAACATCGATCGATTCTAGTGGAAAGCATTCCGGCCGTCAATGGTGATTCATGGCCAGACAGATATAAACAACTATAACTCCGCTTCTATTCGTCGAATGCAAATCTGCGACGTAACAATTTGTAGCATAAAACACGGCCCAACGACCCACTTTATACCGATCTGCGACGAACTTGCATAGTTTTGTCAAACATCGATCGTTTTGAGTGGAAAGCAATCCGGCCGTCAATGGTGATTCATGGCCTGACAGATATAAACAACTATAACTCCGCTTCTATTCGTCGTATGCGAATCTGCGACATAGCAATTTTTAGCCTAAAACACACCCCAATGAACCACCTTATACCGATCTGCGACGAACTTGCATAGTTTTGTCAAACATTGATCGTTTCGAGTGGAAAGCAATCCGGCCGTCAATGGTGATTCATGGCCTGACAGATATAAACAACTATAACTCCGCTTCTATTCGTCGTATGCAAATCTGCGACATAGCAATTTGTAGCTTAAAACACGTCACATCGACCCACCTTGTGCCGATCTGGGACGAACTTGCATAGTTTCGTCAAACATCGATCGTTTGGAGTGGAAAGCAATCCGGCCGTCAATGGTGATTCATGGCCTCACAGATATAAACAACATTAACTCCGCTTCTATTCGTCGTATGCGAATCTGCGACCTAGCAATTTGTAGGTTAAAACACGCCCCAATGAACCACCTTATACCGATCTGCGACGAACTTGCATAGTTTCGTCAAACATCGATCGATTCTAGTGGAAAGCAATCCGGCCGTCAATGGTGATTCATGGCCAGACAGATATAAACAACTATAACTCCGCTTCTATTCGTCGAATGCAAATCTGCGACGTAACAATTTGTAGCATAAAACACGGCCCAACGACCCACTTTATACCGATCTGCGACGAACTTGCATAGTTTTGTCAAACATCGATCGTTTTGAGTGGAAAGCAATCCGGCCGTCAATGGTGATTCATGGCCTGACAGATATAAACAACTATAACTCCGCTTCTATTCGTCGAATGCAAATCTGCGACATAGCAATTTGTAGCTTAAAACACGTCACATCGACCCACCTTGTGCCGATCAGCGACGAACTTGCATGGTTTCGTCAAACGTCGATCGTTTCGAGTGGTAGGGTATCCGGCCGTCAATAGTGACTCATGGCCTCACAGATATAAACAACAATAACTCCGCTTCTATTCGTCGTATGCAAATCTGAGACATAGCAATTTGTAGCATAAAACACGCCCCAACGAATCACCTTATACCGATCTGCGACGAACTTGCATAGTTTTGTCAGACATCGATCGTTTCGAGTGGAAAGCAATCCGGCCGTCAATGGTGATTCATGGCCTGACAGATATAAACAACTACAACTCCGCTTCTATTCGTCGAATGCAAATCTGCGACATAGCAATTTGTAGCTTAAAACACGTCACATCGAACCACCTTGTGCCGATCTGCGACGAACTTGCATAGTTTCGTCAAACGTCGATCGTTTCGAGTGGTAGGCAATCCGGCCGTCAATGGTGATTCATGGCCTCACAGATATAAACTATAACTCCGCTTCTATTCGTCGAATGCAAATCTGCGACGTAGCAATTTGTAGCATAAAGCACGGCCCAACGACCCACCTTATACCGATTTGCGACGAACTTGCATAGTTTTGTCAAACGTCGATCGTTTCGAGTGGTAGGGAATCCGGCCGTCAATGGTGATTCATGGCCTCACAGATATAAACAACAATAACTCCGCTTCTATACGTCGTATGCAAATCTGCGACATAGCAATTTATAGCATAAAACACGACCCAACGACCCACCATTTACCGATCTGCGACGAACTTGCATACTTTCGTCAAACATCGATCGTTTCGAGTGGTAGGCAATCCGGCCGTCAATGGTGATTCATGGCCTCACAGATATAAACAACAATAGCTCCGCTTCTATTCGTCGTATGCGAATATGAAACATAGCAATTTGTAGCTAAAAACACGTCACATCGACCCACCTTCTGCCGATCTGCGACGAACTTGCATGGTTTCGTCAAACGTCGATCGTTTCGAGTGGTAGGGAATCCGGCCGTCAATGGTGATTCATGGCCTCACAGATATAAACAACAATAACTCCGCTTCTATTCGTCGTATGCAAATCTGCGACATAGCAATTTGTAGCTTAAAACACGTCACATCGACCCACCTTGTGCCGATCTGGGACGAACTTGCATAGTTTCGTCAAACATCGATCGTTTGGAGTGGAAAGCAATCCGGCCGTCAATGGTGATTCATGGCCTCACAGATATAAACAACAATAACTCCGCTTCTATACGTCGTATGCAAATCTGCGACATAGCGTTTTATAGCATAAAACACGACCCAACGACCCACCATTTACCGATCTGCGACAAACTTGCATAGTTTCGTCAAACATCGATCGTTTCGAGTGGTAGGCAATCCGGCCGTCAATGGTGATTCATGGCCTCACAGATACAAACAATTATAACTCCGCTTCTATACGTTGTATGCGAATCTGCGACATAGCAATTTATAGCTTAAAACACGCCCCAACGAACCACCTTATACCGATTTGCGACGAACATGCATAGATTCGTCAAACATCGATCGTTTCGAGTGGAAAGCAATCCGGCCGTCAATGGTGAATCATGGCCTCACAGATATAAACAACAATAACTCCGCTTCTATTCGTCGTATGCAAATCTGCGACATAGCAATTTGTAGCATAAAACACGCCCCAACGAACCACCTTATACCGATCTGCGACGAACTTGCATAGTTTTGTCAGACATCGATCGTTTCGAGTGGAAAGCAATCCGGCCGTCAATGGTGATTCATAGCCTCACAGATATAAACAACAATAACTCCGCTTCTATTCGTCGTATGCGAATATGAAACATAGCAATTTGTAGCTAAAAACACGTCACATCGACCCACCTTCTGCCGATCTGCGACGAACTTGCATGGTTTCGTCAAACGTCGATCGTTTCGAGTGGTAGGGAATCCGGCCGTCAATGGTGATTCATGGCCAGACAGATATAAACAACTATAACTCCGCTTCTATTCGTCGAATGCAAATCTGCGACGTAACAATTTGTAGCATAAAACACGGCCCAACGACCCACTTTATACCGATCTGCGACGAACTTGCATAGTTTTGTCAAACATCGATCGTTTTGAGTGGAAAGCAATCCGGCCGTCAATGGTGATTCATGGCCTGACAGATATAAACAACTATAACTCCGCTTCTATTCGTCGAATGCAAATCTGCGACATAGCAATTTGTAGCTTAAAACACGTCACATCGACCCACCTTGTGCCGATCAGCGACGAACTTGCATGGTTTCGTCAAACGTCGATCGTTTCGAGTGGAAAGCAATCCGGCCGTCAATGGTGATTCATGGCCTGACAGATATAATCAACTATAACTCCGCTTCTATTCGTCGAATGCAAATCTGCGACATAGCAATTTGTAGCTTAAAACACGTCACATCGAACCACCTTGTGCCGATCTGCGACGAACTTGCATAGTTTCGTCAAACGTCGATCGTTTCGAGTGGTAGGCAATCCGGCCGTCAATGGTGATTCATGGCCTCACAGATATAAACTATAACTCCGCTTCTATTCGTCGAATGCAAATCTGCGACGTAGCAATTTGTAGCATAAAGCACGGCCCAACGACCCACCTTATACCGATTTGCGACGAACTTGCATAGTTTTGTCAAACGTCGATCGTTTCGAGTGGTAGGGAATCCGGCCGTCAATGGTGATTCATGGCCTCACAGATATAAACAACAATAACTCCGCTTCTATTCGTCATATGCAAATCTGCGACATAGCAATTTGTAGCTTAAAACACGTCACATCGACCCACCTTGTGCCGATCTGGGACGAACTTGCATAGTTTCGTCAAACACCGATCGTTTGGAGTGGAAAGCAATCCGGCCGTCAATGGTGATTCATGGCCTCACAGATGTAAACAACAATAACTCCGCTTCTATACGTCGTATGCAAATCTGCGACATAGCAATTTATAGCATAAAACACGACCCAACGACCCACCATTTACCGATCTGCGACGAACGTGCATACTTTCGTCAAACATCGATCGTTTCGAGTGGTAGGCAATCCGGCCGTCAATGGTGATTCATGGCCTCACAGATACAAACAATTATAACTCCGCTTCTATACGTCGTATGCGAATCTGCGACATAGCATTTTATAGCTTAAAACACGCCCCAACGAACCACCTTATACCGATTTGCGACGAACATGCATAGATTCGTCAAACATCGATCGTTTCGAGTGGAAAGCAATCCGGCCGTCAATGGTGAATCATGGCCTCACAGATATAAACAACAATAACTCCGCTTCTATTCGTCGTATGCAAATCTGCGACATAGCAATTTGTAGCATAAAACACGCCCCAACGAACCACCTTATACCGATCTGCGACGAACTTGCATAGTTTTGTCAGACATCGATCGTTTCGAGTGGAAAGCAATCCGGCCGTCAATGGTGATTCATAGCCTCACAGATATAAACAACAATAACTCCGCTTCTATTCGTCGTATGCGAATCTGCGACATAGCAATTTTTAGCCTAAAACAAGCCCCAATGAACCACCTTATACCGATCTGCGACGAACTTGCATAGTTTTGTCAAACATCGATCGTTTCGAGTGGAAAGCAATCCGGCCGTCAATGGTGATTCATGGCCTGACAGATATAAACAACTAAAACTCCGCTTCTATTCGTCGAATGCAAATCTGCGACATAGCAATTTGTAGCTTAAAACACGTCACATCGACCCACCTTGTGCCGATCAGCGACGAACTTGCATGGTTTCGTCAAACGTCGATCGTTTCGAGTGGTAGGGAATCCGGCCGTCAATGGTGATTCATGGCCTCACAGATATAAACAACAATAACTCCGCTTCTATTCGTCGTATGCGAATCTGCGACATAGCAATTTTTAGCTTAAAACACGCCCAACGAACCACCTTATACAGATCTGCGACGAACTTGCATAGTTTTGTCAAACATCGATCGTTTCGAGTGGAAAGCAATCCGGCCGTCAATGGTGATTCATGGCCTGACAGATATAAACAACTATAACTCCGCTTCTATTCGTCGAATGCAAATCTGCGACATAGCAATTTGTAGCTTAAAACACGTCACATCGACCCACCTTGTGCCGATCTGCGACGAACTTGCATGGTTTCGTCAAACATCGATCGTTTCGAGTGGTAGGCAATCCGGCCGTCAATGGTGATTCATGGCCTCACAGATATAAACAACAATAACTCCGCTTCTATTCGTCGTATGCAAATCTGCGACATAGCAATTTGTAGCTTAAAACACGTCACATCGACCCACCTTATACCGATCTGCGACGAACTTGCATAGTTTTGTCAGACATCGATCGTTTCGAGTGGAAAGCAATCCGGCCGTCAATGGTGATTCATGGCCTCACAGATATAAACAACTATAACTCCGCTTCTATTCGTCGAATGCAAATCTGCGACATAGCAATTTGTAGCTTAAAACACGTCACATCGACCCACCTTGTGCCGATCTGGGACGAACTTGCATAGTTTCGTCAAACGTCGATCGTTTCGAGTGGAAAGCAATCCGGCCGTCAATGGTGATTCATGGCCTCACAGATATAAACAACAATAACTCCGCTTCTATACGTCGTATGCAAATCTGCGACATAGCAATTTATAGCATAAAACACGACCCAACGACCCACCATTTACCGATCTGCGACGAACTTGCATACTTTCGTCAAACATCGATCGTTTCGAGTGGTAGGCAATCCGGCCGTCAATGGTGATTCATGGCCTCACAGATATAAACAACAATAGCTCCGCTTCTATTCGTCGTATGCGAATATGAAACATAGCAATTTGTAGCTAAAAACACGTCACATCGACCCACCTTCTGCCGATCAGCGACGAACTTGCATGGTTTCGTCAAACGTCGATCGTTTCGAGTGGTAGGGAATCCGGCCGTCAATGGTGATTCATGGCCTCACAGATATAAACAACAATAACTCCGCTTCTATTCGTCGTATGCAAATCTGCGACATAGCAATTTGTAGCTTAAAACACGTCACATCGACCCACCTTGTGCCGATCTGGGACGAACTTGCATAGTTTCGTCAAACATCGATCGTTTGGAGTGGAAAGCAATCCGGCCGTCAATGGTGATTCATGGCCTCACAGATATAAACAACAATAACTCCGCTTCTATACGTCGTATGCAAATCTGCGACATAGCGTTTTATAGCATAAAACACGACCCAACGACCCACCATTTACCGATCTGCGACAAACTTGCATAGTTTCGTCAAACATCGATCGTTTCGAGTGGTAGGCAATCCGGCCGTCAATGGTGATTCATGGCCTCACAGATACAAACAATTATAACTCCGCTTCTATACGTTGTATGCGAATCTGCGACATAGCAATTTATAGCTTAAAACACGCCCCAACGAACCACCTTATACCGATTTGCGACGAACATGCATAGATTCGTCAAACATCGATCGTTTCGAGTGGAAAGCAATCCGGCCGTCAATGGTGAATCATGGCCTCACAGATATAAACAACAATAACTCCGCTTCTATTCGTCGTATGCAAATCTGCGACATAGCAATTTGTAGCTAAAAACACGTCACATCGACCCACCTTCTGCCGATCTGCGACGAACTTGCATGGTTTCGTCAAACATCGATCGTTTTGAGTGGAAAGCAATCCGGCCGTCAATGGTGATTCATGGCCTGACAGATATAAACAAGTATAACTCCGCTTCTATTCGTCGAATGCAAATCTGCGACATAGCAATTTGTAGCTTAAAACACGTCACATCGACCCACCTTGTGCCGATCAGCGACGAACTTGCATGGTTTCGTCAAACGTCGATCGTTTCGAGTGGAAAGCAATCCGGCCGTCAATGGTGATTCATGGCCTGACAGATATAAACAACTATAACTCCGCTTCTATTCGTCGAATGCAAATCTGCGACATAGCAATTTGTAGCTTAAAACACGTCACATCGAACCACCTTGTGCCGATCTGCGACGAACTTGCATAGTTTCGTCAAACGTCGATCGTTTCGAGTGGTAGGCAATCCGGCCGTCAATGGTGATTCATGGCCTCACAGATATAAACTATAACTCCGCTTCTATTCGTCGAATGCAAATCTGCGACGTAGCAATTTGTAGCATAAAGCACGGCCCAACGACCCACCTTATACCGATTTGCGACGAACTTGCATAGTTTTGTCAAACGTCGATCGTTTCGAGTGGTAGGGAATCCGGCCGTCAATGGTGATTCATGGCCTCACAGATATAAACAACAATAACTCCGCTTCTATTCGTCATATGCAAATCTGCGACATAGCAATTTGTAGCTTAAAACACGTCACATCGACCCACCTTGTGCCGATCTGGGACGAACTTGCATAGTTTCGTCAAACACCGATCGTTTGGAGTGGAAAGCAATCCGGCCGTCAATGGTGATTCATGGCCTCACAGATGTAAACAACAATAACTCCGCTTCTATACGTCGTATGCAAATCTGCGACATAGCAATTTATAGCATAAAACACGACCCAACGACCCACCATTTACCGATCTGCGACGAACGTGCATACTTTCGTCAAACATCGATCGTTTCGAGTGGTAGGCAATCCGGCCGTCAATGGTGATTCATGGCCTCACAGATATAAACAACAACAACTCCGCTTCTATACGTCGTATGCAAATCTGCGACATAGCGTTTTATAGCATAAAACACGACCCAACGACCCACCATTTACCGATCTGCGACAAACTTGCATAGTTTCGTCAAACATCGATCGTTTCGAGTGGTAGGCAATCCGGCCGTCAATGGTGATTCATGGCCTCACAGATACAAACAATTATAACTCCGCTTCTATACGTCGTATGCGAATCTGCGACATAGCATTTTATAGCTTAAAACACGCCCCAACGAACCACCTTATACCGATTTGCGACGAACATGCATAGATTCGTCAAACATCGATCGTTTCGAGTGGAAAGCAATCCGGCCGTCAATGGTGAATCATGGCCTCACAGATATAAACAACAATAACTCCGCTTCTATTCGTCGTATGCAAATCTGCGACATAGCAATTTGTAGCATAAAACACGCCCCAACGAACCACCTTATACCGATCTGCGACGAACTTGCATAGTTTTGTCAGACATCGATCGTTTCGAGTGGAAAGCAATCCGGCCGTCAATGGTGATTCATGGCCTCACAGATATAAACAACAATAACTCCGCTTCTATTCGTCGTATGCGAATCTGCGACATAGCAATTTTTAGCCTAAAACACACCCCAATGAACCACCTTATACCGATCTGCGACGAACTTGCATAGTTTTGTCAAACATTGATCGTTTCGAGTGGAAAGCAATCCGGCCGTCAATGGTGATTCATGACCTGACAGATATAAACAACTATAACTCCGCTTCTATTCGTCGTATGCAAATCTGCGACATAGCAATTTGTAGCTTAAAACACGTCACATCGACCCACCTTGTGCCGATCTGGGACGAACTTGCATAGTTTCGTCAAACATCGATCGTTTGGAGTGGAAAGCAATCCGGCCGTCAATGGTGATTCATGGCCTCACAGATATAAACAACAATAACTCCGCTTCTATTCGTCGTATGCGAATCTGCGACCTAGCAATTTGTAGGTTAAAACACGCCCCAATGAACCACCTTATACCGATCTGCGACGAACTTGCATAGTTTCGTCAAACATCGATCGATTCTAGTGGAAAGCAATCCGGCCGTCAATGGTGATTCATGGCCAGACAGATATAAACAAGTATAACTCCGCTTCTATTCGTCGAATGCAAATCTGCGACGTAACAATTTGTAGCATAAAACACGGCCCAACGACCCACTTTATACCGATCTGCGACGAACTTGCATAGTTTCGTCAAACATCGATCGTTCCGAGTGGTAGGCAATCCGGCCGTCAATGGTGATTCATGGCCTCACAGATATAAACAACAATAACTTCGCTTCTATTCGTCGTATGCAAATCTGCGACATAGCAATTTGTAGCTTAAAACGCGTCACATCGACCCACCTTGTGCCGATCTGGGACGAACTTGCATAGTTTCGTCAAACATCGATCGTTTGGAGTGGAAAGCAATCCGGCCGTCAATGGTGATTCATGGCCTCACAGATATAAACAACAATAACTCCGCTTCTATTTGTCGTATGCGAATCTGCGACATAGCAATTTTTAGCTTAAAACACGCCCCAACGAACCACCTTATACAGATCTGCAACGAACTTGCATAGTTTTGTCAAACATCGATCGTTTCGAGTGGAAAGCAATCCGGCCGTCAATGGTGATTCATGGCCGACAGATATAAACAACTATAACTCCGCTTCTATTCGTCGAATGCAAATCTGCGACATAGTAATTTGTAGCTTAAAACACGTCACATCGACCCACCTTGTGCCGATCTGCGACGAACTTGCATAGTTTCGTCAAACATCGATCGTTTCGAGTGGTAGGAAATCCGGCCGTCAATGGTGATTCATGGCCTCACAGATATAAACAACAATAACTCCGCTTCTATTCGTCGTATGCAAATCTGCGACATAGCAATTTGTAGCTTAAAACACGTCACATCGACCCACCTTGTGCCGATCTGGGACGAACTTGCATAGTTTCGTCAAACATCGATCGTTTGGAGTGGAAAGCAATCCGGCCGTCAATGGTGATTCATGGCCTCACAGATATAAACAACAATAACTCCGCTTCAATACGTCGTACGCAAATCTGCGACATAGCAATTTATAGCATAAAACACGACCCAACGACTCACCATTTACCGATCTGCGACGAACTTGCATACTTTCGTCAAACATCGATCGTTTCGAGTGGTAGGCAATCCGGCCGTCAATGGTGATTCATGGCCTCACAGATATAAACAACAATAACTCCGCTTCTATTCGTCGTATGCGAATATGAAACATAGCAATTTGTAGCTAAAAACACGTCACATCGACCCACCTTCTGCCGATCTGCGACGAACTTGCATGGTTTCGTCAAACGTCGATCGTTTCGAGTGGTAGGGAATCCGGCCGTCAATGGTGATTCATGGCCTCACAGATATAAACAACAATAACTCCGCTTCTATTCGTCGTATGCAAATCTGCGACATAGCAATTTGTAGCTTAAAACACGTCACATCGACCCACATTGTGCCGATCTGGGACGAACTTGCATAGTTTCGTCAAACATCGATCGTTTGGAGTGGAAAGCAATCCGGCCGTCAATGGTGATTCATGGCCTCACAGATATAAACAACAATAACTCCGCTTCTATTTGTCGTATGCGAATCTGCGACATAGCAATTTTTAACTTAAAACACGCCCCAACGAACCACCTTATACAGATCTGCAACGAACTTGCATAGTTTTGTCAAACATCGATCGTTTCGAGTGGAAAGCAATCCGGCCGTCAATGGTGATTCATGGCCTGACAGATATAAACAACTATAACTCCGCTTCTATTCGTCGAATGCAAATCTGCGACATAGTAATTTGTAGCTTAAAACACGTCACATCGACCCACCTTGTGCCGATCTGCGACGAACTTGCATAGTTTCGTCAAACATCGATCGTTTCGAGTGGTAGGAAATCCGGCCGTCAATGGTGATTCATGGCCTCACAGATATAAACAACAATAACTCCGCTTCTATTCGTCGTATGCAAATCTGCGACATAGCAATTTGTAGCTTAAAACACGTCACATCGACCCACCTTGTGCCGATCTGGGACGAACTTGCATAGTTTCGTCAAACATCGATCGTTTGGAGTGGAAAGCAATCCGGCCGTCAATGGTGATTCATGGCCTCACAGATATAAACAACAATAACTCCGCTTCAATACGTCGTATGCAAATCTGCGACATAGCGTTTTATAGCATAAAACACGACCCAACGACCCACCATTTACCGATCTGCGACAAACTTGCATAGTTTCGTCAAACATCGATCGTTTCGAGTGGTAGGCAATCCGGCCGTCAATGGTGATTCATGGCCTCACAGATACAAACAATTATAACTCCGCTTCTATTAGTCGTATGCGAATCTGCGACATAGCAATTTGTAGCTTAAAACACGCCCCAACGAACCACCTTATACCGATTTGCGACGAACTTGCATAGTTTCGTCAAACATCGATCGTTTCGAGTGGAAAACAATCCGGCCGTTAATGGTGATTCATGGCCTCACAGATATAAACAACAATAACTCCGCTTCTATTCGTCGTATGCAAATCTGCGACATAGCAATTTGTAGCATAAAACACGCCCCAACGAACCACCTTATACCGATCTGCGACGAACTTGCATAGTTTTGTCAGACATCGATCGTTTCGAGTGGAAAGCAATCCGGCCGTCAATGGTGATTCATAGCCTCACAGATATAAACAACAGTAACTCCGCTTCTATTCGTCGTATGCGAATCTGCGACATAGCAATTTTTAGCCTAAAACACGCCCTAATGAACCACCTTATACCGATCTGCGACGAACTTGCATAGTTTTGTCAAACATCGATCGTTTCGAGTGGAAAGCAATCCGGCCGTCAATGGTGATTCATGGCCTGACAGATATAAACAACTAAAACTCCGCTTCTATTCGTCGAATGCAAATCTGCGACATAGCAATTTGTAGCTTAAAACACGTCACATCGACCGACCTTGTGCCGATCAGCGACGAACTTGCATGGTTTCGTCAAACGTCGATCGTTTCGAGTGGTAGGGAATCCGGCCGTCAATGGTGATTCATGGCCTCACAGATATAAACAACTATAACTCCGCTTCTATTCGTCGAATGCAAATATGCGACATAGCAATTTGTAGCTTAAAACACGTCACATCGACCCACCTTGTGCCGATCTGCGACGAACTTGCATAGTTTCGTCAAACATCGATCGTTTCGAGTGGTAGGCAATCCGGCCGTCAATCGTGATTCATGGCCTCACAGATATAAACAACAATAACTCCGCTTCTATTCGTCGTATGCGAATATGCGACATAGCAATTTGTAGCTTAAAACACGTCACATCGACCCACCTTCTGCCGATCTGCGACGAACTTGCATGGTTTCGTCAAACGTCGATCGTTTCGAGTGGTAGGGAATCCGGCCGTCAATGGTGATTCATGGCCTCACAGATATAAACAACTATAACTCTGCTTCTATTCGTCGAATGCAAATCTGCGACATAGCAATTTTTAGCTTAAAACACGCCCCAACGAACCACCTTATACCGATCTGCGACGAACTTGCATAGTTTTGTCAAACATCGATCGTTTCGAGTGGAAAGCAATCCGGCCGTCAATGGTGATTCATGGCCTGACAGATATAAACAACTATAACTCCGCTTCTATTCGTCGAATGCAAATCTGCAACATAGCAATTTGTAGCCTAAAACACGTCACATCGGCCCACCTTGTTCCGATCTGGGACAAACTTGCATGGTTTCGTCAAACGTCGATCGTTTCGAGTGGTAGGGAATCCGGCCGTCAATGGTGATTCATGGCCTCACAGATATAAACAACAATAACTCCGCTTCTATTCGTCGTATGCGAATCTGCGACTTAGCACTTTGTAGCTTAAAACACGCCCTAACGAACCACCTTATACCGATCAGCGACGAACTTGCATAGTTTTGTCAAACATCGATCGTTTCGAGTGGAAAGCAATCCGGCCGTCAATGGTGATTCATGGCCTGACAGATATAAACAACTATACCTCCGCTTCTATTCGCCGTATGCAAATCTGCGACGTAGCAATTTGTAGCATAAAACACGGCCCAACCACCCACCTTATACCGATCTGCGACGAACTTGCATAGTTTTGTCAAACATCGATCGTTTCGAGTGGAAAGCAATCCGGCCGTCAATGGTGATTCATGGCCTCACAGATATAAACAACAATAACTCCGCTTCTATTCGTCGAATGCAAATATGCGACATAGCAATTTGTAGCTTAAAACACGTCACATCGACCCACCTTGTGCCGATCTGCGACGAACTTGCATGGTTTCGTCAAACGTCGATCGTTTCGAGTGGTAGGGAATCCGGCCGTCAATGGTGATTCATGGCCTCACAGATATAAACAACTATAACTCCGCTTCTATTCGTCGAATGCAAATATGCGACATAGCAATTTGTAGCTTAAAACACGTCACATCGACCCACCTTGTGCCGATCTGCGACGAACTTGCATAGTTTCGTCAAACATCGATCGTTTCGAGTGGTAGGCAATCCGGCCGTCAATGGTGATTCATGGCCTCACAGATACAAACAATTATAACTCCGCTTCTATTAGTCGTATGCGAATCTGCGACATAGCAATTTGTAGCTTAAAACACGCCCCAACGAACCACCTTATACCGATTTGCGACGAACTTGCATGGTTTCGTCAAACATCGATCGTTTCGAGTGGAAAACAATCCGGCCGTCAATGGTGATTCATGGCCTCACAGATATAAACAACAATAACTCCGCTTCTATTCGTCGAATGCAAATCTGCGACATAGCAATTTGTAGCTTAAAACACGGCCCAATGAGCCACCTTATACCGATCTGCGACGAACTTGCATTGTTTTGTCAAACATCGATCGTTTCGAGTGGAAAGCAATCCGGCCGTCAATGGTGATTCATGGCCTCACAGATATATACAACTATAACTCCGCTTCTATTCGTCGAATGCAAATCTGCGACATAGCAATTTGTAGCTTAAAACACGTCACATCGACCCACCTTGTGCCGATCTGGGACGAACTTGCATAGTTTCGTCAAACATCGATCGTTTGGAGTGGAAAGCAATCCGGCCGTCAATGGTGATTCATGGCCTCACAGATATAAACAACAATAACTCCGCTTCTATTCGTCGTACGCGAATATGCGACATAGCAATTTGTAGCTTAAAACACGTCACATCGACCCACCTTGTGCCGATCTGCGACGAACTTGCATAGTTTCGTCAAACATCGATCGTTTCGAGTGGTAGGCAATCCGGCCGTCAATGGTGATTCATGGCCTCACAGATATAAACAACAATAACTCCGCTTCTATTCGTCGTATGCAAATCTGCGACATAGCAATTTGTAGCTTAAAACACGTCACATCGACCCACCTTGTGCCGATCTGGGACGAACTTGCATAGTTTTGTCAAACATCGATCGTTTGGAGTGGAAAGCAATCCGGCCGTCAATGGTGATTCATGGCCTGACAGATATAAACAACAATAACTCCGCTTCTATTTGTCGTATGCGAATCTGCGACATAGCAATTTTTAGCTTAAAACACGCCCCAACGAACCACCTTATACAGATCTGCGACGAACTTGCATAGTTTTGTCAAACATCGATCGTTTCGAGTGGAAAGCAATCCGGCCGTCAATGGTGATTCATGGCCTGACAGATATAAACAACTATAATTTCGCTTCTATTCGTCGAATGCAAATCTGCGACATAGCAATTTGTAGCTTAAAACACGTCACATCGACCCACCTTGTGCCGATCTGCGACGAACTTGCATAGTTTCGTCAAACATCGATCGTTTCGAGTGGTAGGAAATCCGGCCGTCAATGGTGATTCATGGCCTCACAGATATAAACAACAATAACTCCGCTTCTATTCGTCGTATGCAAATCTGCGACATAGCAATTTGTAGCTTAAAACACGTCACATCGACCCACCTTGTGCCGATCTGGGACGAACTTGCATAGTTTCGTCAAACATCGATCGTTTGGAGTGGAAAGCAATCCGGCCGTCAATGGTGATTCATGGCCTCACAGATATAAACAACAATAACTCCGCTTCTATTCGTCGAATGCAAATCTGCGACATAGCAATTTGTAGCTTAAAACACGTCACATCGACCCACCTTGTGCCGATCTGCGACGAACTTGCATAGTTTCGTCAAACATCGATCGTTTCGAGTGGTAGGCAATCCGGCCGTCAATGGTGATTCATGGCCTCACAGATATAAACAAATATAACTCCGCTTCTATTCGTCGTATGCAAATCTGCGACATAGCAATTTGTAGCTTAAAACACGTCACATCGACCCACCTTGTGCCGATCTGGGACGAACTTGCATAGTTTCGTCAAACATCGATCGTTTGGAGTGGAAAGCAATCCGGCCGTCAATGGTGATTCATGGCCTCACAGATATAAACAACAATAACTCCGCTTCAATACGTCGTATGCAAATCTGCGACATAGCAATTTATAGCATAAAACACGATCCAACGACCCACCATTTACCGATCTGCGACGAACTTGCATACTTTCGTCAAACATCGATCGTTTCGAGTGGTAGGCAATCCGGCCGTCAATGGTGATTCATGGCCTCACAGATATAAACAACAATAACTCCGCTTCTATTCGTCGTACGCGAATATGCGACATAGCAATTTGTAGCTTAAAACACGTCACATCGACCCACCTTGTTCCGATCTGCGACGAACTTGCATAGTTTCGTCAAACATCGATCGTTTCGAGTGGTAGGCAATCCGGCCGTCAATGGTGATTCATGGCCTCACAGATATAAACAACAATAACTCCGCTTCTATTCGTCGTATGCAAATCTGCGACATAGCAATTTGTAGCTTAAAACACGTCACATCGACCCACCTTGTGCCGATCTGGGACGAACTTGCATAGTTTTGTCAAACATCGATCGTTTGGAGTGGAAAGCAATCCGGCCGTCAATGGTGATTCATGGCCTCACAGATATAAACAACAATAACTCCGCTTCTATTTGTCGTATGCGAATCTGCGACATAGCAATTTTTAGCTTAAAACACGCCCCAACGAACCACCTTATACAGATCTGCGACGAACTTGCATAGTTTTGTCAAACATCGATCGTTTCGAGTGGAAAGCAATCCGGCCGTCAATGGTGATTCATGGCCTGACAGATATAAACAACTATAATTTCGCTTCTATTCGTCGAATGCAAATCTGCGACATAGCAATTTGTAGCTTAAAACACGTCACATCGACCCACCTTGTGCCGATCTGCGACGAACTTGCATAGTTTCGTCAAACATCGATCGTTTCGAGTGGTAGGAAATCCGGCCGTCAATGGTGATTCATGGCCTCACAGATATAAACAACAATAACTCCGCTTCTATTCGTCGTATGCAAATCTGCGACATAGCAATTTGTAGCTTAAAACACGTCACATCGACCCACCTTGTGCCGATCTGGGACGAACTTGCATAGTTTCGTCAAACATCGATCGTTTGGAGTGGAAAGCAATCCGGCCGTCAATGGTGATTCATGGCCTCACAGATATAAACAACAATAACTCCGCTTCTATTCGTCGAATGCAAATCTGCGACATAGCAATTTGTAGCTTAAAACACGTCACATCGACCCACCTTGTGCCGATCTGCGACGAACTTGCATAGTTTCGTCAAACATCGATCGTTTCGAGTGGTAGGCAATCCGGCCGTCAATGGTGATTCATGGCCTCACAGATATAAACAAATATAACTCCGCTTCTATTCGTCGTATGCAAATCTGCGACATAGCAATTTGTAGCTTAAAACACGTCACATCGACCCACCTTGTGCCGATCTGGGACGAACTTGCATAGTTTCGTCAAACATCGATCGTTTGGAGTGGAAAGCAATCCGGCCGTCAATGGTGATTCATGGCCTCACAGATATAAACAACAATAACTCCGCTTCAATACGTCGTATGCAAATCTGCGACATAGCAATTTATAGCATAAAACACGATCCAACGACCCACCATTTACCGATCTGCGACGAACTTGCATACTTTCGTCAAACATCGATCGTTTCGAGTGGTAGGCAATCCGGCCGTCAATGGTGATTCATGGCCTCACAGATATAAACAACAATAACTCCGCTTCTATTCGTCGTATGCGAATATGCGACATAGCAATTTGTAGCTTAAAACACGTCACATCGACCTACCTTGTGCCGATCTGCGACGAACTTGCATAGTTTCGTCAAACATCGATCGTTTCGAGTGGTAGGCAATCCGGCCGTCAATGGTGATTCATGGCCTCACAGATATAAACAACAATAACTCCGCTTCTATTCGTCGTATGCAAATCTGCGACATAGCAATTTGTAGCTTAAAACACGTCACATCGACCCACCTTGTGCCGATCTGGGACGAACTTGCATAGTTTCGTCAAACATCGATCGTTTGGAGTGGAAAGCAATCCGGCCGTCAATGGTGATTCATGGCCTCACAGATATAAACAACAATAACTCCGCTTCTATTTGTCGTATGCGAATCTGCGACATAGCAATTTTTAGCTTAAAACACGCCCCAACGAACCACCTTATACAGATCTGCGACGAACTTGCATAGTTTTGTCAAACATCGATCGTTTCGAGTGGAAAGCAATCCGGCCGTCAATGGTGATTCATGGCCTGACAGATATAAACAACTATAATTTCGCTTCTATTCGTCGAATGCAAATCTGCGACATAGCAATTTGTAGCTTAAAACACGTCACATCGACCCACCTTGTGCCGATCTGCGACGAACTTGCATAGTTTCGTCAAACATCGATCGTTTCGAGTGGTAGGAAATCCGGCCGTCAATGGTGATTCATGGCCTCACAGATATAAACAACAATAACTCCGCTTCTATTCGTCGTATGCAAATCTGCGACATAGCAATTTGTAGCTTAAAACACGTCACATCGACCCACCTAGTGCCGATCTGGGACGAACTTGCATAGTTTCGTCAAACATCGATCGTTTGGAGTGGAAAGCAATCCGGCCGTCAATGGTGATTCATGGCCTCACAGATATAAACAACAATAACTCCGCTTCTATACGTCGTATGCAAATATGCGACATAGCAATTTATAGCATAAAACACGACCCAACGACCCAGCATTTAACGATCTGCGACGAACTTGCATACTTTCGTCAAACATCGATCGTTTCGAGTGGTAGGCAATCCGGCCGTCAATGGTGATTCATGGCCTCACAGATATAAACAACAATAACTCCGCTTCTATTCGTCGTATGCGAATCTGCGACATAGCAATTTTTAGCTTAAAACACGCCCCAACGAACCACCTTATACCGATCTGCGACGAACTTGCATAGTTTTGTCAAACATCGATCGTTTCGAGTGGAATGCAATCCGGCCGTCAATGGTGATTCATGGCCTGACAGATATAAACAACTATAATTTCGCTTCTATTCGTCGAATGCAAATCTGCGACATAGCAATTTGTAGCTTAAAACACGTCACATCGACCCACCTTGTGCCGATCTGCGACGAACTTGCATAGTTTCGTCAAACATCGATCGTTTCGAGTGGTAGGAAATCCGGCCGTCAATGGTGATTCATGGCCTCACAGATATAAACAACAATAACTCCGCTTCTATTCGTCGTATGCAAATCTGCGACATAGCAATTTGTAGCTTAAAACACGTCACATCGACCCACCTTGTGCCGATCTGGGACGAACTTGCATAGTTTCGTCAAACATCGATCGTTTGGAGTGGAAAGCAATCCGGCCGTCAATGGTGATTCATGGCCTCACAGATATAAACAACAATAACTCCGCTTCTATACGTCGTATGCAAATATGCGACATAGCAATTTATAGCATAAAACACGACCCAACGACCCAGCATTTAACGATCTGCGACGAACTTGCATACTTTCGTCAAACATCGATCGTTTCGAGTGGTAGGCAATCCGGCCGTCAATGGTGATTCATGGCCTCACAGATATAAACAACAATAACTCCGCTTCTATTCGTCGTATGCGAATATGAAACATAGCAATTTGTAGCTAAAAACACGTCACATCGACCCACCTTCTGCCGATCTGCGACGAACTTGCATGGTTTCGTCAAACGTCGATCGTTTCGAGTGGTAGGGAATCCGGCCGTCAATGGTGATTCATGGCCTCACAGATATAAACAACAATAACTCCGCTTCTATTCGTCGTATGCGAATCTGCGACATAGCAATTTTTAGCCTAAAACACACCCCAATGAACCACCTTATACCGATCTGCGACGAACTTGCATAGTTTTGTCAAACATTGATCGTTTCGAGTGGAAAGCAATCCGGCCGTCAATGGTGATTCATGGCCTGACAGATATAAACAACTATAACTCCGCTTCTATTCGTCGTATGCAAATCTGCGACATAGCAATTTGTAGCTTAAAACACGTCACATCGACCCACCTTGTGCCGATCTGGGACGAACTTGCATAGTTTCGTCAAACATCGATCGTTTGGAGTGGAAAGCAATCCGGCCGTCAATGGTGATTCATGGCCTCACAGATATAAACAACAATAACTCCGCTTCTATTCGTCGTATGCGAATCTGCGACCTAGCAATTTGTAGGTTAAAACACGCCCCAATGAACCACCTTATACCGATCTGCGACGAACTTGCATAGTTTCGTCAAACATCGATCGATTCTAGTGGAAAGCAATCCGGCCGTCAATGGTGATTCATGGCCAGACAGATATAAACAACTATAACTCCGCTTCTATTCGTCGAATGCAAATCTGCGACGTAACAATTTGTAGCATAAAATACGGCCCAACGAACCACCTTATACAGATCTGCGACGAACTTGCATAGTTTTGTCAAACATCGATCGTTTCGAGTGGAAAGCAATCCGGCCGTCAATGGTGATTCATGGCCTGACAGATATAAACAACTATAACTCCGCTTCTATTCGTCGAATGCAAATCTGCGACATAGCAATGTGTAGCTTAAAACAGGTCACATCGACCCACCTTGTGCCGATCTGCGACGATCTTGCATAGTTTCGTCAAACATCGATCGTTTCGAGTGGTAGGCAATCCGGCCGTCAATGGTGATTCATGGCCTCACAGATATAAACAACAATAACTCCGCTTCAATACGTCGTATGCAAATCTGCGACATAGCAATTTGTAGCATAAAACACGACCCAACGACCCACCATTTACCGATCAGCGACGAACTTGCATAGTTTTGTCAAACATCGATCGTTTCGAGTGGAAAGCAATTCGGCCATCAATGGTGATTCATGGCCTGACAGATATAAACAACTATAACTCCGCTTCTATTCGCCGTATGCAAATCTGCGACGTAGCAATTTGTAGCATAAAACACGTCACATCGACCCACCTTGTGCCGATCTGCGACGAACTTGCATAGTTTCGTCAAACATCGATCGTTTCGAGTGGTAGGCAATCCGGCCGTCAATGGTGATTCATGGCCTCACAGATATAAACAACAATAACTCCGCTTCAATACGTCGTATGCAAATCTGCGACATAGCAATTTGTAGCATAAAACACGACCCAACGACCCACCATTTACCGATCAGCGACGAACTTGCATAGTTTTGTCAAACATCGATCGTTTCGAGTGGAAAGCAATTCGGCCATCAATGGTGATTCATGGCCTGACAGATATAAACAACTATAACTCCGCTTCTATTCGCCGTATGCAAATCTGCGACGTAGCAATTTGTAGCATAAAACACGTCACATCGACCCACCTTGTGCCGATCTGCGACGAACTTGCATAGTTTCGTCAAACATCGATCGTTTCGAGTGGTAGGCAATCCGGCCGTCAATGGTGATTCATGGCCTCACAGATATAAACAACTATAACTCCGCTTCAATTCGCCGTATGCAAATCTGCGTCGTAGCAATTTGTAGCATAAAACACGGCCCAACGACCCACCTTATACCGATCTGCAACGAACTTGCATAGTTTTGTCAAACATCGATCGTTTCGAGTGGAAAGCAATCCGGCCGTCAATGGTGATTCTTGGCCTGACAGATATAAACAACTATAACTCCGCTTCTATTTGTCGAATGCAAATCTGCGACATAGCAATTTCTAACTTACAACACGTCACATCGACCCACCTTGTGCCGATCTGCGACGAACTTGCATAGTTTCGTCAAACATCGATCGTTTCGAGTGGTAAGCAATCCGGCCGTCAATGGTGATTCATGGCCTCACAGATATAAACAACAATAACTCCGCTTCTATTCGTCGTATGCGAATATGCGACATAGCAATTTGTAGCTTAAAACACGTCACATCGACCCACCTTGTGCCGATCTGCGACGAACTTGCATAGTTTCGTCAAACATCGATCGTTTCGAGTGGTAGGCAATCCGGCCGTCAATGGTGATTCATGGCCTCACAGATATAAACAACAATAACTCCGCTTCTATTCGTCGTATGCAAATCTGCGACATAGCAATTTGTAGCTTAAAACACGTCACATCGACCCACCTTGTGCCGATCTGGGACGAACTTGCATAGTTTCGTCAAACATCGATCGTTTGGAGTGGAAAGCAATCCGGCCGTCAATGGTGATTCATGGCCTCACAGATATAAACAACAATAACTCCGCTTCTATTTGTCGTATGCGAATCTGCGACATAGCAATTTTTAGCTTAAAACACGCCCCAACGAACCACCTTATACAGATCTGCGACGAACTTGCATAGTTTTGTCAAACATCGATCGTTTCGAGTGGAAAGCAATCTGGCCGTCAATGGTGATTCATGGCCTGACAGATATAAACAACTATAATTTCGCTTCTATTCGTCGAATGCAAATCTGCGACATAGCAATTTGTAGCTTAAAACACGTCACATCGACCCACCTTGTGCCGATCTGCGACGAACTTGCATAGTTTCGTCAAACATCGATCGTTTCGAGTGGTAGGAAATCCGGCCGTCAATGGTGATTCATGGCCTCACAGATATAAACAACAATAACTCCGCTTCTATTCGTCGTATGCAAATCTGCGACATAGCAATTTGTAGCTTAAAACACGTCACATCGACCCACCTTGTGCCGATCTGGGACGAACTTGCATAGTTTCGTCAAACATCGATCGTTTGGCGTGGAAAGCAATCCGGCCGTCAATGGTGATTCATGGCCTCACAGATATAAACAACAATAACTCCGCTTCTATACGTCGTATGCAAATCTGCGACATAGCAATTTATAGCATAAAACACGACCCAACGACCCAGCATTTAACGATCTGCGACGAACTTGCATACTTTCGTCAAACATCGATCGTTTCGAGTGGTAGGCAATCCGGCCGTCAATGGTGATTCATGGCCTCACAGATATAAACAACAATAACTCCGCTTCTATTCGTCGTATGCGAATATGAAACATAGCAATTTGTAGCTTAAAACACGTCACATCGACCCACCTTGTGCCGATCTGCGACGAACTTGCATAGTTTCGTCAAACATCGATCGTTTCGAGTGGTAGGGAATCCGGCCGTCAATGGTGATTCATGGCCTCACAGATATAAACAACAATAACTCCGCTTCTATTCGTCGTATGCAAATCTGCGACATAGCAATTTGTAGCTTAAAACACGTCACATCGACCCACCTTGTGCCGATCTGGGACGAACTTGCATAGTTTCGTCAAACATCGATCGTTTGGAGTGGAAAGCAATCCGGCCGTCAATGGTGATTCATGGCCTCACAGATATAAACAACAATAACTCCGCTTCTATTTGTCGTATGCGAATCTGCGACATAGCAATTTTTAGCTTAAAACACGCCCCAACGAACCACCTTATACAGATCTGCGACGAACTTGCATAGTTTTGTCAAACATCGATCGTTTCGAGTGGAAAGCAATCCGGCCGTCAATGGTGATTCATGGCCTGACAGATATAAACAACTATAATTTCGCTTCTATTCGTCGAATGCAAATCTGCGACATAGCAATTTGTAGCTTAAAACACGTCACATCGACCCACCTTGTGCCGATCTGCGACGAACTTGCATAGTTTCGTCAAACATCGATCGTTTCGAGTGGTAGGAAATCCGGCCGTCAATGGTGATTCATGGCCTCACAGATATAAACAACAATAACTCCGCTTCTATTCGTCGTATGCAAATCTGCGACATAGCAATTTGTAGCTTAAAACACGTCACATCGACCCACCTTGTGCCGATCTGGGACGAACTTGCATAGTTTCGTCAAACATCGATCGTTTGGAGTGGAAAGCAATCCGGCCGTCAATGGTGATTCATGGCCTCACAGATATAAACAACAATAACTCCGCTTCTATTCGTCGAATGCAAATCTGCGACATAGCAATTTGTAGCTTAAAACACGTCACATCGACCCACCTTGTGCCGATCTGCGACGAACTTGCATAGTTTCGTCAAACATCGATCGTTTCGAGTGGTAGGCAATCCGGCCGTCAATGGTGATTCATGGCCTCACAGATATAAACAACAATAACTCCGCTTCTATTCGTCGTATGCGAATATGAAACATAGCAATTTGTAGCTAAAAACACGTCACATCGACCCACCTTCTGCCGATCTGCGACGAACTTGCATGGTTTCGTCAAACGTCGATCGTTTCGAGTGGTAGGGAATCCGGCCGTCAATGGTGATTCATGGCCTCACAGATATAAACAACAATAACTCCGCTTCTATTCGTCGTATGCGAATCTGCGACATAGCAATTTTTAGCCTAAAACACACCCCAATGAACCACCTTATACCGATCTGCGACGAACTTGCATAGTTTTGTCAAACATTGATCGTTTCGAGTGGAAAGCAATCCGGCCGTCAATGGTGATTCATGGCCTGACAGATATAAACAACAATAACTCCGCTTCTATTCGTCGAATGCAAATCTGCGACATAGCAATTTGTAGCTTAAAACACGTCACATCGACCCACCTTGTGCCGATCTGCGACGAACTTGCATAGTTTCGTCAAACATCGATCGTTTCGAGTGGTAGGCAATCCGGCCGTCAATGGTGATTCATGGCCTCACAGATATAAACAACAATAACTCCGCTTCTATTCGTCGTATGCGAATATGAAACATAGCAATTTGTAACTAAAAACACGTCACATCGACCCACCTTCTGCCGATCTGCGACGAACTTGCATGGTTTCGTCAAACGTCGATCGTTTCGAGTGGTAGGGAATCCGGCCGTCAATGGTGATTCATGGCCTCACAGATATAAACAACAATAACTCCGCTTCTATTCGTCGTATGCGAATCTGCGACATAGCAATTTTTAGCCTAAAACACACCCCAATGAACCACCTTATACCGATCTGCGACGAACTTGCATAGTTTTGTCAAACATTGATCGTTTCGAGTGGAAAGCAATCCGGCCGTCAATGGTGATTCATGGCCTGACAGATATAAACAACTATAACTCCGCTTCTATTCGTCGTATGCAAATCTGCGACATAGCAATTTGTAGCTTAAAACACGTCACATCGACCCACCTTGTGCCGATCTGGGACGAACTTGCATAGTTTCGTCAAACATCGATCGTTTGGAGTGGAAAGCAATCCGGCCGTCAATGGTGATTCATGGCCTCACAGATATAAACAACAATAACTCCGCTTCTATTCGTCGTATGCGAATCTGCGACCTAGCAATTTGTAGCTTAAAACACGCCCCAATGAACCACCTTATACCGATCTGCGACGAACTTGCATAGTTTCGTCAAACATCGATCGATTCTAGTGGAAAGCAATCCGGCCGTCAATGGGGATTCATGGCCAGACAGATATAAACAACTATAACTCCGCTTCTATTCGTCGAATGCAAATCTGCGACGTAACAATTTGTAGCATAAAATACGGCCCAACGAACCACCTTATACAGATCTGCGACGAACTTGCATAGTTTTGTCAAACATCGATCGTTTCGAGTGGAAAGCAATCCGGCCGTCAATGGTGATTCATGGCCTGACAGATATAAACAACTATAACTCCGCTTCTATTCGTCGAATGCAAATCTGCGACATAGCAATGTGTAGCTTAAAACAGGTCACATCGACCCACCTTGTGCCGATCTGCGACGAACTTGCATAGTTTCGTCAAACATCGATCGTTTCGAGTGGTAGGCAATCCGGCCGTCAATGGTGATTCATGGCCTGACAGATATAAACAACTATAACTCCGCTTCAATTCGTCGTATGCAAATCTGCGACATAGCAATTTGTAGCATAAAACACGACCCAACGACCCACCATTTACCGATCAGCAACGAACTTGCATAGTTTTGTCAAACATCGATCGTTTCGAGTGGAAAGCAATTCGGCCATCAATGGTGATTCATGGCCTGACAGATATAAACAACTATAACTCCGCTTCTATTCGCCGTATGCAAATCTGCGACGTAGCAATTTGTAGCATAAAACACGTCACATCGACCCACCTTGTGCCGATCTGCGACGAACTTGCATAGTTTCGTCAAACATCGATCGTTTCGAGTGGTAGGCAATCCGGCCGTCAATGGTGATTCATGGCCTCACAGATATAAACAACAATAACTCCGCTTCAATACGTCGTATGCAAATCTGCGACATAGCAATTTGTAGCATAAAACACGACCCAACGACCCACCATTTACCGATCAGCGACGAACTTGCATAGTTTTGTCAAACATCGATCGTTTCGAGTGGAAAGCAATTCGGCCATCAATGGTGATTCATGGCCTGACAGATATAAACAACTATAACTCCGCTTCTATTCGCCGTATGCAAATCTGCGACGTAGCAATTTGTAGCATAAAACACGTCACATCGACCCACCTTGTGCCGATCTGCGACGAACTTGCATAGTTTCGTCAAACATCGATCGTTTCGAGTGGTAGGCAATCCGGCCGTCAATGGTGATTCATGGCCTCACAGATATAAACAACTATAACTCCGCTTCAATTCGCCGTATGCAAATCTGCGTCGTAGCAATTTGTAGCATAAAACACGGCCCAACGACCCACCTTATACCGATCTGCAACGAACTTGCATAGTTTTGTCAAACATCGATCGTTTCGAGTGGAAAGCAATCCGGCCGTCAATGGTGATTCTTGGCCTGACAGATATAAACAACTATAACTCCGCTTCTATTTGTCGAATGCAAATCTGCGACATAGCAATTTCTAGCTTACAACACGTCACATCGACCCACCTTGTGCCGATCTGCGACGAACTTGCATAGTTTCGTCAAACATCGATCGTTTCGAGTGGTAAGCAATCCGGCCGTCAATGGTGATTCATGGCCTCACAGATATAAACAACAATAACTCCGCTTCTATTCGTCGTATGCGAATATGCGACATAGCAATTTGTAGCTTAAAACACGTCACATCGACCCACCTTGTGCCGATCTGCGACGAACTTGCATAGTTTCGTCAAACATCGATCGTTTCGAGTGGTAGGCAATCCGGCCGTCAATGGTGATTCATGGCCTCACAGATATAAACAACAATAACTCCGCTTCTATTCGTCGTATGCAAATCTGCGACATAGCAATTTGTAGCTTAAAACACGTCACATCGACCCACCTTGTGCCGATCTGGGACGAACTTGCATAGTTTCGTCAAACATCGATCGTTTGGAGTGGAAAGCAATCCGGCCGTCAATGGTGATTCATGGCCTCACAGATATAAACAACAATAACTCCGCTTCTATTTGTCGTATGCGAATCTGCGACATAGCAATTTTTAGCTTAAAACACGCCCCAACGAACCACCTTATACAGATCTGCGACGAACTTGCATAGTTTTGTCAAACATCGATCGTTTCGAGTGGAAAGCAATCTGGCCGTCAATGGTGATTCATGGCCTGACAGATATAAACAACTATAATTTCGCTTCTATTCGTCGAATGCAAATCTGCGACATAGCAATTTGTAGCTTAAAACACGTCACATCGACCCACCTTGTGCCGATCTGCGACGAACTTGCATAGTTTCGTCAAACATCGATCGTTTCGAGTGGTAGCAAATCCGGCCGTCAATGGTGATTCATGGCCTCACAGATATAAACAACAATAACTCCGCTTCTATTCGTCGTATGCAAATCTGCGACATAGCAATTTGTAGCTTAAAACACGTCACATCGACCCACCTTGTGCCGATCTGGGACGAACTTGCATAGTTTCGTCAAACATCGATCGTTTGGCGTGGAAAGCAATCCGGCCGTCAATGGTGATTCATGGCCTCACAGATATAAACAACAATAACTCCGCTTCTATACGTCGTATGCAAATCTGCGACATAGCAATTTATAGCATAAAACACGACCCAACGACCCAGCATTTAACGATCTGCGACGAACTTGCATACTTTCGTCAAACATCGATCGTTTCGAGTGGTAGGCAATCCGGCCGTCAATGGTGATTCATGGCCTCACAGATATAAACAACAATAACTCCGCTTCTATTCGTCGTATGCGAATATGAAACATAGCAATTTGTAGCTTAAAACACGTCACATCGACCCACCTTGTGCCGATCTGCGACGAACTTGCATAGTTTCGTCAAACATCGATCGTTTCGAGTGGTAGGGAATCCGGCCGTCAATGGTGATTCATGGCCTCACAGATATAAACAACAATAACTCCGCTTCTATTCGTCGTATGCAAATCTGCGACATAGCAATTTGTAGCTTAAAACACGTCACATCGACCCACCTTGTGCCGATCTGGGACGAACTTGCATAGTTTCGTCAAACATCGATCGTTTGGAGTGGAAAGCAATCCGGCCGTCAATGGTGATTCATGGCCTCACAGATATAAACAACAATAACTCCGCTTCTATTTGTCGAATGCGAATCTGCGACATAGCAATTTTTAGCTTAAAACACGCCCCAACGAACCACCTTATACAGATCTGCGACGAACTTGCATAGTTTTGTCAAACATCGATCGTTTCGAGTGGAAAGCAATCCGGCCGTCAATGGTGATTCATGGCCTGACAGATATAAACAACTATAATTTCGCTTCTATTCGTCGAATGCAAATCTGCGACATAGCAATTTGTAGCTTAAAACACGTCACATCGACCCACCTTGTGCCGATCTGCGACGAACTTGCATAGTTTCGTCAAACATCGATCGTTTCGAGTGGTAGGAAATCCGGCCGTCAATGGTGATTCATGGCCTCACAGATATAAACAACAATAACTCCGCTTCTATTCGTCGTATGCAAATCTGCGACATAGCAATTTGTAGCTTAAAACACGTCACATCGACCCACCTTGTGCCGATCTGGGACGAACTTGCATAGTTTCGTCAAACATCGATCGTTTGGAGTGGAAAGCAATCCGGCCGTCAATGGTGATTCATGGCCTCACAGATATAAACAACAATAACTCCGCTTCTATTCGTCGAATGCAAATCTGCGACATAGCAATTTGTAGCTTAAAACACGTCACATCGACCCACCTTGTGCCGATCTGCGACGAACTTGCATAGTTTCGTCAAACATCGATCGTTTCGAGTGGTTGGCAATCCGGCCGTCAATGGTGATTCATGGCCTCACGGATATAAACAACAATAACTCCGCTTCTATTCGTCGTATGCAAATCTGCGACATAGCAATTTGTAGCTTAAAACACGTCACATCGACCCACCTTGTGCCGATCTGGGACGAACTTGCATAGTTTCGTCAAACATCGATCGTTTGGAGTGGAAAGCAATCCGGCCGTCAATGGTGATTCATGGCCTCACAGATATAAACAACAATAACTCCGCTTCAATACGTCGTATGCAAATCTGCGACATAGCAATTTATAGCATAAAACACGATCCAACGACCCACCATTTACCGATCTGCGACGAACTTGCATACTTTCGTCAAACATCGATCGTTTCGAGTGGTAGGCAATCCGGCCGTCAATGGTGATTCATGGCCTCACAGATATAAACAACAATAACTCCGCTTCTATTCGTCGTATGCGAATATGCGACATAGCAATTTGTAGCTTAAAACACGTCACATCGACCCACCTTGTGCCGATCTGCGACGAACTTGCATAGTTTCGTCAAACATCGATCGTTTCGAGTGGTAGGCAATCCGGCCGTCAATGGTGATTCATGGCCTCACAGATATAAACAACAATAACTCCGCTTCTATTCGTCGTATGCAAATCTGCGACATAGCAATTTGTAGCTTAAAACACGTCACATCGACCCACCTTGTGCCGATCTGGGACGAACTTGCATAGTTTCGTCAAACATCGATCGTTTGGAGTGGAAAGCAATCCGGCCGTCAATGGTGATTCATGGCCTCACAGATATAAACAACAATAACTCCGCTTCTATTCGTCGTATGCGAATCTGCGACATAGCAATTTTTAGCTTAAAACACGCCCCAACGAACCACCTTATACAGATCTGCGACGAACTTGCATAGTTTTGTCAAACATCGATCGTTTCGAGTGGAAAGCAATCCGGCCGTCAATGGTGATTCATGGCCTGACAGATATAAACAACAATAACTCCGCTTCTATTCGTCGTATGCAAATCTGCGACATAGCAATTTGTAGCTTAAAACACGTCACATCGACCCACCTTGTGCCGATCTGGGACGAACTTGCATAGTTTCGTCAAACATCGATCGTTTGGAGTGGAAAGCAATCCGGCCGTCAATGGTGATTCATGGCCTCACAGATATAAACAACAATAACTCCGCTTCTATTCGTCGAATGCAAATCTGCGACATAGCAATTTGTAGCTTAAAACACGTCACATCGACCCACCTTGTGCCGATCTGCGACGAACTTGCATAGTTTCGTCAAACATCGATCGTTTCGAGTGGTAGGAAATCCGGCCGTCAATGGTGATTCATGGCCTCACAGATATAAACAACAATAACTCCGCTTCTATTCGTCGTATGCAAATCTGCGACATAGCAATTTGTAGCTTAAAACACGTCACATCGACCCACCTTGTGCCGATCTGGGACGAACTTGCATAGTTTCGTCAAACATCGATCGTTTCGAGTGGAAAGCAATCCGGCCGTCAATGGTGATTCATGGCCTCACAGATATAAACAACAATAACTCCGCTTCTATTCGTCGAATGCAAATCTGCGACATAGCAATTTGTAGCTTAAAACACGTCACATCGACCCACCTTGTGCCGATCTGCGACGAACTTGCATAGTTTCGTCAAACATCGATCGTTTCGAGTGGTAGGCAATCCGGCCGTCAATGGTGATTCATGGCCTCACAGATATAAACAACAATAACTCCGCTTCTGTTCGTCGTATGCAAATCTGCGACATAGCAATTTGTAGCTTAAAACACGTCACATCGACCCACCTTGTGCCGATCTGGGACGAACTTGCATAGTTTCGTCAAACATCGATCGTTTGGAGTGGAAAGCAATCCGGCCGTCAATGGTGATTCATGGCCTCACAGATATAAACAACAATAACTCCGCTTCTATACGTCGTATGCAAATATGCGACATAGCAATTTATAGCATAAAACACGACCCAACGACCCAGCATTTAACGATCTGCGACGAACTTGCATACTTTCGTCAAACATCGATCGTTTCGAGTGGTAGGCAATCCGGCCGTCAATGGTGATTCATGGCCTCACAGATATAAACAACAATAACTCCGCTTCTATTCGTCGTATGCGAATATGAAACATAGCAATTTGTAGCTAAAAACACGTCACATCGATCCACCTTCTGCCGATCTGCGACGAACTTGCATGGTTTCGTCAAACGTCGATCGTTTCGAGTGGTAGGGAATCCGGCCGTCAATGGTGATTCATGGCCTCACAGATATAAACAACAATAACTCCGCTTCTATTCGTCGTATGCGAATCTGCGACATAGCAATTTTTAGCCTAAAACACACCCCAATGAACCACCTTATACCGATCTGCGACGAACTTGCATAGTTTTGTCAAACATTGATCGTTTCGAGTGGAAAGCAATCCGGCCGTCAATGGTGATTCATGGCCTGACAGATATAAACAACTATAACTCCGCTTCTATTCGTCGTATGCAAATCTGCGACATAGCAATTTGTAGCTTAAAACACGTCACATCGACCCACCTTGTGCCGATCTGGGACGAACTTGCATAGTTTCGTCAAACATCGATCGTTTGGAGTGGAAAGCAATCCGGCCGTCAATGGTGATTCATGGCCTCACAGATATAAACAACAATAACTCCGCTTCTATTCGTCGTATGCGAATCTGCGACCTAGCAATTTGTAGGTTAAAACACGCCCCAATGAACCACCTTATACCGATCTGAGACGAACTTGCATAGTTTCGTCAAACATCGATCGATTCTAGTGGAAAGCAATCCGGCCGTCAATGGTGATTCATGGCCAGACAGATATAAACAACTATAACTCCGCTTCTATTCGTCGAATGCAAATCTGCGACGTAACAATTTGTAGCATAAAATACGGCCCAACGAACCACCTTATACAGATCTGCGACGAACTTGCATAGTTTTGTCAAACATCGATCGTTTCGAGTGGAAAGCAATCCGGCCGTCAATGGTGATTCATGGCCTGACAGATATAAACAACTATAACTCCGCTTCTATTCGTCGAATGCAAATCTGCGACATAGCAATGTGTAGCTTAAAACAGGTCACATCGACCCACCTTGTGCCGATCTGCGACGAACTTGCATAGTTTCGTCAAACATCGATCGTTTCGAGTGGTAGGCAATCCGGCCGTCAATGGTGATTCATGGCCTCACAGATATAAACAACAATAACTCCGCTTCAATACGTCGTATGCAAATCTGCGACATAGCAATTTGTAGCATAAAACACGACCCAACGACCCACCATTTACCGATCAGCGACGAACTTGCATAGTTTTGTCAAACATCGATCGTTTCGAGTGGAAAGCAATTCGGACATCAATGGTGATTCATGGCCTGACAGATATAAACAACTATAACTCCGCTTCTATTCGCCGTATGCAAATCTGCGACGTAGCAATTTGTAGCATAAAACACGTCACATCGACCCACCTTGTGCCGATCTGCGACGAACTTGCATAGTTTCGTCAAACATCGATCGTTTCGAGTGGTAGGCAATCCGGCCGTCAATGGTGATTCATGGCCTCACAGATATAAACAACTATAACTCCGCTTCAATTCGCCGTATGCAAATCTGCGTCGTAGCAATTTGTAGCATAAAACACGGCCCAACGACCCACCTTATACCGATCTGCAACGAACTTGCATAGTTTTGTCAAACATCGATCGTTTCGAGTGGAAAGCAATCCGGCCGTCAATGGTGATTCTTGGCCTGACAGACTTAAACAACTATAACTCCGCTTCTATTTGTCGAATGCAAATCTGCGACATAGCAATTTCTAGCTTACAACACGTCACATCGACCCACCTTGTGCCGATCTGCGACGAACTTGCATAGTTTCGTCAAACATCGATCGTTTCGAGTGGTAAGCAATCCGGCCGTCAATGGTGATTCATGGCCTCACAGATATAAACAACAATAACTCCGCTTCTATTCGTCGTATGCGAATATGCGACATAGCAATTTGTAGCTTAAAACACGTCACATCGACCCACCTTGTGCCGATCTGCGACGAACTTGCATAGTTTCGTCAAACATCGATCGTTTCGAGTGGTAGGCAATCCGGCCGTCAATGGTGATTCATGGCCTCACAGATATAAACAACAATAACTCCGCTTCTATTCGTCGTATGCAAATCTGCGACATAGCAATTTGTAGCTTAAAACACGTCACATCGACCCACCTTGTGCCGATCTGGGACGAACTTGCATAGTTTCGTCAAACATCGATCGTTTGGAGTGGAAAGCAATCCGGCCGTCAATGGTGATTCATGGCCTCACAGATATAAACAACAATAACTCCGCTTCTATTTGTCGTATGCGAATCTGCGACATAGCAATTTTTAGCTTAAAACACGCCCCAACGAACCACCTTATACAGATCTGCGACGAACTTGCATAGTTTTGTCAAACATCGATCGTTTCGAGTGGAAAGCAATCTGGCCGTCAATGGTGATTCATGGCCTGACAGATATAAACAACTATAATTTCGCTTCTATTCGTCGAATGCAAATCTGCGACATAGCAATTTGTAGCTTAAAACACGTCACATCGACCCACCTTGTGCCGATCTGCGACGAACTTGCATAGTTTCGTCAAACATCGATCGTTTCGAGTGGTAGGAAATCCGGCCGTCAATGGTGATTCATGGCCTCACAGATATAAACAACAATAACTCCGCTTCTATTCGTCGTATGCAAATCTGCGACATAGCAATTTGTAGCTTAAAACACGTCACATCGACCCACCTTGTGCCGATCTGGGACGAACTTGCATAGTTTCGTCAAACATCGATCGTTTGGCGTGGAAAGCAATCCGGCCGTCAATGGTGATTCATGGCCTCACAGATATAAACAACAATAACTCCGCTTCTATACGTCGTATGCAAATCTGCGACATAGCAATTTATAGCATAAAACACGACCCAACGACCCAGCATTTAACGATCTGCGACGAACTTGCATACTTTCGTCAAACATCGATCGTTTCGAGTGGTAGGCAATCCGGCCGTCAATGGTGATTCATGGCCTCACAGATATAAACAACAATAACTCCGCTTCTATTCGTCGTATGCGAATATGAAACATAGCAATTTGTAGCTTAAAACACGTCACATCGACCCACCTTGTGCCGATCTGCGACGAACTTGCATAGTTTCGTCAAACATCGATCGTTTCGAGTGGTAGGAAATCCGGCCGTCAATGGTGATTCATGGCCTCACAGATATAAACAACAATAACTCCGCTTCTATTCGTCGTATGCAAATCTGCGACATAGCAATTTGTAGCTTAAAACACGTCACATCGACCCACCTTGTGCCGATCTGGGACGAACTTGCATAGTTTCGTCAAACATCGATCGTTTGGAGTGGAAAGCAATCCGGCCGTCAATGGTGATTCATGGCCTCACAGATATAAACAACAATAACTCCGCTTCTATTCGTCGAATGCAAATCTGCGACATAGCAATTTGTAGCTTAAAACACGTCACATCGACCCACCTTGTGCCGATCTGCGACGAACTTGCATAGTTTCGTCAAACATCGATCGTTTCGAGTGGTAGGCAATCCGGCCGTCAATGGTGATTCATGGCCTCACAGATATAAACAACAATAACTCCGCTTCTATTCGTCGTATGCAAATCTGCGACATAGCAATTTGTAGCTTAAAACACGTCACATCGACCCACCTTGTGCCGATCTGGGACGAACTTGCATAGTTTCGTCAAACATCGATCGTTTGGAGTGGAAAGCAATCCGGCCGTCAATGGTGATTCATGGCCTCACAGATATAAACAACAATAACTCCGCTTCAATACGTCGTATGCAAATCTGCGACATAGCAATTTATAGCATAAAACACGATCCAACGACCCACCATTTACCGATCTGCGACGAACTTCCATACTTTCGTCAAACATCGATCGTTTCGAGTGGTAGGCAATCCGGCCGTCAATGGTGATTCATGGCCTCACAGATATAAACAACAATAACTCCGCTTCTATTCGTCGTATGCGAATATGCGACATAGCAATTTGTAGCTTAAAACACGTCACATCGACCCACCTTGTGCCGATCTGCGACGAACTTGCATAGTTTCGTCAAACATCGATCGTTTCGAGTGGTAGGCAATCCGGCCGTCAATGGTGATTCATGGCCTCACAGATATAAACAACAATAACTCCGCTTCTATTCGTCGTATGCAAATCTGCGACATAGCAATTTGTAGCTTAAAACACGTCACATCGACCCACCTTGTGCCGATCTGGGACGAACTTGCATAGTTTCGTCAAACGTCGATCGTTTCGAGTGGTAGGGAATCCGGCCGTCAATGGTGATTCATGGCCTCACAGATATAAACAACAATAACTCCGCTTCTATTTGTCGTATGCGAATCTGCGACATAGCAATTTTTAGCTTAAAACACGCCCCAACGAACCACCTTATACAGATCTGCGACGAACTTGCATAGTTTTGTCAAACATCGATCGTTTCGAGTGGAAAGCAATCCGGCCGTCAATGGTGATTCATGGCCTGACAGATATAAACAACTATAATTTCGCTTCTATTCGTCGAATGCAAATCTGCGACATAGCAATTTGTAGCTTAAAACACGTCACATCGACCCACCTTGTGCCGATCTGCGACGAACTTGCATAGTTTCGTCAAACATCGATCGTTTCGAGTAGTAGGAAATCCGGCCGTCAATGGTGATTCATGGCCTCACAGATATAGACAACAATAATTCCGCTTCTATTCGTCGTATGCAAATCTGCGACATAGCAATTTGTAGCTTAAAACACGTCACATCGACCCACCTTGTGCCGATCTGGGACGAACTTGCATAGTTTCGTCAAACATCGATCGTTTGGAGTGGAAAGCAATCCGGCCGTCAATGGTGATTCATGGCCTCACAGATATAAACAACAATAACTCCGCTTCTATACGTCGTATGCAAATATGCGACATAGCAATTTATAGCATAAAACACGACCCAACGACCCAGCATTTAACGATCTGCGACGAACTTGCATACTTTCGTCAAACATCGATCGTTTCGAGTGGTAGGCAATCCGGCCGTCAATGGTGATTCATGGCCTCACAGATATAAACAACAATAACTCCGCTTCTATTCGTCGTATGCGAATATGAAACATAGCAATTTGTAGCTAAAAACACGTCACATCGACCCACCTTCTGCCGATCTGCGACGAACTTGCATGGTTTCGTCAAACGTCGATCGTTTCGAGTGGTAGGGAATCCGGCCGTCAATGGTGATTCATGGCCTCACAGATATAAACAACAATAACTCCGCTTCTATTCGTCGTATGCGAATCTGCGACATAGCAATTTTTAGCCTAAAACACACCCCAATGAACCACCTTATACCGATCTGCGACGAACTTGCATAGTTTTGTCAAACATTGATCGTTTCGAGTGGAAAGCAATCCGGCCGTCAATGGTGATTCATGGCCTGACAGATATAAACAACTATAACTCCGCTTCTATTCGTCGTATGCAAATCTGCGACATAGCAATTTGTAGCTTAAAACACGTCACATCGACCCACCTTGTGCCGATCTGGGACGAACTTGCATAGTTTCGTCAAACATCGATCGTTTGGAGTGGAAAGCAATCCGGCCGTCAATGGTGATTCATGGCCTCACAGATATAAACAACAATAACTCCGCTTCTATTCGTCGTATGCGAATCTGCGACCTAGCAATTTGTAGGTTAAAACACGCCCCAATGAACCACCTTATACCGATCTGCGACGAACTTGCATAGTTTCGTCAAACATCGATCGATTCTAGTGGAAAGCAATCCGGCCGTCAATGGTGATTCATGGCCAGACAGATATAAACAACTATAACTCCGCTTCTATTCGTCGAATGCAAATCTGCGACGTAACAATTTGTAGCATAAAATACGGCCCAACGAACCACCTTATACAGATCTGCGACGAACTTGCATAGTTTTGTCAAACATCGATCGTTTCGAGTGGAAAGCAATCCGGCCGTCAATGGTGATTCATGGCCTGACAGATATAAACAACTATAACTCCGCTTCTATTCGTCGAATGCAAATCTGCGACATAGCAATGTGTAGCTTAAAACAGGTCACATCGACCCACCTTGTGCCGATCTGCGACGAACTTGCATAGTTTCGTCAAACATCGATCGTTTCGAGTGGTAGGCAATCCGGCCGTCAATGGTGATTCATGGCCTCACAGATATAAACAACAATAACTCCGCTTCAATACGTCGTATGCAAATCTGCGACATAGCAATTTGTAGCATAAAACACGACCCAACGACCCACCATTTACCGATCAGCGACGAACTTGCATAGTTTTGTCAAACATCGATCGTTTCGAGTGGAAAGCAATTCGGCCATCAATGGTGATTCATGGCCTGACAGATATAAACAACTATAACTCCGCTTCTATTCGCCGTATGCAAATCTGCGACGTAGCAATTTGTAGCATAAAACACGTCACATCGACCCACCTTGTGCCGATCTGCGACGAACTTGCATAGTTTCGTCAAACATCGATCGTTTCGAGTGGTAGGCAATCCGGCCGTCAATGGTGATTCATGGCCTCACAGATATAAACAACTATAACTCCGCTTCAATTCGCCGTATGCAAATCTGCGTCTTAGCAATTTGTAGCATAAAACACGGCCCAACGACCCACCTTATCCCGATCTGCAACGAACTTGCATAGTTTTGTCAAACATCGATCGTTTCGAGTGGAAAGCAATCCGGCCGTCAATGGTGATTCTTGGCCTGACAGATATAAACAACTATAACTCCGCTTCTATTTGTCGAATGCAAATCTGCGACATAGCAATTTCTAGCTTACAACACGTCACATCGACCCACCTTGTGCCGATCTGCGACGAACTTGCATAGTTTCGTCAAACATCGATCGTTTCGAGTGGTAAGCAATCCGGCCGTCAATGGTGATTCATGGCCTCACAGATATAAACAACAATAACTCCGCTTCTATTCGTCGTATGCGAATATGCGACATAGCAATTTGTAGCTTAAAACACGTCACATCGACCCACCTTGTGCCGATCTGCGACGAACTTGCATAGTTTCGTCAAACATCGATCGTTTCGAGTGGTAGGCAATCCGGCCGTCAATGGTGATTCATGGCCTCACAGATATAAACAACAATAACTCCGCTTCTATTCGTCGTATGCAAATCTGCGACATAGCAATTTGTAGCTTAAAACACGTCACATCGACCCACCTTGTGCCGATCTGGGACGAACTTGCATAGTTTCGTCAAACATCGATCGTTTGGAGTGGAAAGCAATCCGGCCGTCAATGGTGATTCATGGCCTCACAGATATAAACAACAATAACTCCGCTTCTATTTGTCGTATGCGAATCTGCGACATAGCAATTTTTAGCTTAAAACACGCCCCAACGAACCACCTTATACAGATCTGCGACGAACTTGCATAGTTTTGTCAAACATCGATCGTTTCGAGTGGAAAGCAATCTGGCCGTCAATGGTGATTCATGGCCTGACAGATATAAACAACTATAATTTCGCTTCTATTCGTCGAATGCAAATCTGCGACATAGCAATTTGTAGCTTAAAACACGTCACATCGACCCACCTTGTGCCGATCTGCGACGAACTTGCATAGTTTCGTCAAACATCGATCGTTTCGAGTGGTAGGAAATCCGGCCGTCAATGGTGATTCATGGCCTCACAGATATAAACAACAATAACTCCGCTTCTATTCGTCGTATGCAAATCTGCGACATAGCAATTTGTAGCTTAAAACACGTCACATCGACCCACCTTGTGCCGATCTGGGACGAACTTGCATAGTTTCGTCAAACATCGATCGTTTCGAGTGGTAGGCAATCCGGCCGTCAATGGTGATTCATGGCCTCACAGATATAAACAACAATAACTCCGCTTCTATTCGTCGTATGCAAATCTGCGACATAGCAATTTGTAGCTTAAAACACGTCACATCGACCCACCTTGTGCCGATCTGGGACGAACTTGCATAGTTTCGTCAAACATCGATCGTTTGGAGTGGAAAGCAATCCGGCCGTCAATGGTGATTCATGGCCTCACAGATATAAACAACAATAACTCCGCTTCTATTTGTCGTATGCGAATCTGCGACATAGCAATTTTTAGCTTAAAACACGCCCCAACGAACCACCTTATACAGATCTGCGACGAACTTGCATAGTTTTGTCAAACATCGATCGTTTCGAGTGGAAAGCAATCTGGCCGTCAATGGTGATTCATGGCCTGACAGATATAAACAACTATAATTTCGCTTCTATTCGTCGAATGCAAATCTGCGACATAGCAATTTGTAGCTTAAAACACGTCACATCGACCCACCTTGTGCCGATCTGCGACGAACTTGCATAGTTTCGTCAAACATCGATCGTTTCGAGTGGTAGGAAATCCGGCCGTCAATGGTGATTCATGGCCTCACAGATATAAACAACAATAACTCCGCTTCTATTCGTCGTATGCAAATCTGCGACATAGCAATTTGTAGCTTAAAACACGTCACATCGACCCACCTTGTGCCGATCTGCGACGAACTTGCATAGTTTCGTCAAACATCGATCGTTTCGAGTGGTAGGAAATCCGGCCGTCAATGGTGATTCATGGCCTCACAGATATAAACAACAATAACTCCGCTTCTATTCGTCGTATGCAAATCTGCGACATAGCAATTTGTAGCTTAAAACACGTCACATCGACCCACCTTGTGCCGATCTGGGACGAACTTGCATAGTTTCGTCAAACATCGATCGTTTGGCGTGGAAAGCAATCCGGCCGTCAATGGTGATTCATGGCCTCACAGATATAAACAACAATAACTCCGCTTCTATACGTCGTATGCAAATCTGCGACATAGCAATTTATAGCATAAAACACGACCCAACGACCCAGCATTTAACGATCTGCGACGAACTTGCATACTTTCGTCAAACATCGATCGTTTCGAGTGGTAGGCAATCCGGCCGTCAATGGTGATTCATGGCCTCACAGATATAAACAACAATAACTCCGCTTCTATTCGTCGTATGCGAATATGAAACATAGCAATTTGTAGCTTAAAACACGTCACATCGACCCACCTTGTGCCGATCTGCGACGAACTTGCATAGTTTCGTCAAACATCGATCGTTTCGAGTGGTAGGGAATCCGGCCGTCAATGGTGATTCATGGCTTCACAGATATAAACAACAATAACTCCGCTTCTATTCGTCGTATGCAAATCTGCGACATAGCAATTTGTAGCTTAAAACACGTCACATCGACCCACCTTGTGCCGATCTGGGACGAACTTGCATAGTTTCGTCAAACATCGATCGTTTGGAGTGGAAAGCAATCCGGCCGTCAATGGTGATTCATGGCCTCACAGATATAAACAACAATAACTCCGCTTCTATTTGTCGTATGCGAATCTGCGACATAGCAATTTTTAGCTTAAAACACGCCCCAACGAACCACCTTATACAGATCTGCGACGAACTTGCATAGTTTTGTCAAACATCGATCGTTTCGAGTGGAAAGCAATCCGGCCGTCAATGGTGATTCATGGCCTGACAGATATAAACAACTATAATTTCGCTTCTATTCGTCGAATGCAAATCTGCGACATAGCAATTTGTAGCTTAAAACACGTCACATCGACCCACCTTGTGCCGATCTGCGACGAACTTGCATAGTTTCGTCAAACATCGATCGTTTCGAGTGGTAGGAAATCCGGCCGTCAATGGTGATTCAGGGCCTCACAGATATAAACAACAATAACTCCGCTTCTATTCGTCGTATGCAAATCTGCGACATAGCAATTTGTAGCTTAAAACACGTCACATCGACCCACCTTGTGCCGATCTGGGACGAACTTGCATAGTTTCGTCAAACATCGATCGTTTGGAGTGGAAAGCAATCCGGCCGTCAATGGTGATTCATGGCCTCACAGATATAAACAACAATAACTCCGCTTCTATTCGTCGTATGCGAATATGCGACATAGCAATTTGTAGCTTAAAACACGTCACATCGAACCACCTTGTGCCGATCTGCGACGAACTTGCATAGTTTCGTCAAACATCGATCGTTTCGAGTGGTAGGCAATCCGGCCGTCAATGGTGATTCATGGCCTCACAGATATAAACAACAATAACTCCGCTTCTATTCGTCGTATGCAAATCTGCGACATAGCAATTTGTAGCTTAAAACACGTCACATCGACCCACCTTGTGCCGATCTGGGACGAACTTGCATAGTTTCGTCAAACATCGATCGTTTGGAGTGGAAAGCAATCCGGCCGTCAATGGTGATTCATGGCCTCACAGATATAAACAACAATAACTCCGCTTCTATTTGTCGTATGCGAATCTGCGACATAGAAATTTGTAGCATAAAACACGCCTCAACGAACCACCTTATACCGATCTGCGACGAACTTGCATAGTTTTGTCAGACATCGATCGTTTCGAGTGGAAAGCAATCCGGCCGTCAATGGTGATTCATGGCCTGACAGATATAAACAACTATAACTCCGCTTCTATTCGTCGAATGCAAATCTGCGACATAGCAATTTGTAGCTTAAAACACGTCACATCGAACCACCTTGTGCCGATCTGCGACGAACTTGCATAGTTTCGTCAAACGTCGATCGTTTCGAGTGGTAGGCAATCCGGCCGTCAATGGTGATTCATGGCCTCACAGATATAAACAACTGTAACTCCGCTTCTATTCGTCGAATGCAAATCTGCGAGGTAGCAATTTGTAGCATAAAACACGGCCCAACGACCCACCTTATACCGATCTGGGACGAACTTGCATAGTTTCGTCAAACATCGATCGTTTGGAGTGGAAAGCAATCCGGCCGTCAATGGTGATTCATGGCCTTACAGATATAAACAACAATAACTCCGCTTCTATTTGTCGTATGCGAATCTGCGACATAGCAATTTTTAGCTTAAAACACGCCCCAACGAACCACCTTATACCGATTTGCGACGAACTTGCATAGTTTCGTCAAACATCGATCGATTCTAGTGGAAAGCAATCCGGCCGTCAATGGTGAATCATGGCCAGACAGATATAAACAACTATGACACCGTTTCTATTCGTCGAATGCAAATCTGCGACATAGCAATTTGTAGCATAAAACACGTCACATCGACCCACCTTGTGCCGATCTGCGACGAAGTTGCATGGTTTCGTCAAACGTCGATCGTTTCGAGTGGTAGGGAATCCGGCCGTCAATGGTGATTCATGGCCTCACAGATATAAACAACAATAACTCCGCTTCTATTCGTCGTATGCGAATATGCGACATAGCAATTTGTAGCTTAAAACACGTCACATCGACCCACCTTGTGCCGATCTGCGACGAACTTGCATAGTTTCGTCAAACATCGATCGTTTCGAGTGGCAGGCAATCCGGCCGTCAATGGTGATTCATGGCCTCACAGATATAAACAACAATAACTCCGCTTCTATTCGTCGTATGCAAATCTGCGACATAGCAATTTGTAGCTTAAAACACGTCACATCGACCCACCTTGTGCCGATCTGGGACGAACTTGCATAGTTTCGTCAAACATCGATCGTTTGGAGTGGAAAGCAATCCGGCCGTCAATGGTGATTCATGGCCTCACAGATATAAACAACAATAACTCCGCTTCTATTTGTCGTATGCGAATCTGCGACATAGCAATTTTTAGCTTAAAACACGCCCCAACGAACCACCTTATACAGATCTGCGACGAACTTGCATAGTTTTGTCAAACATCGATCGTTTCGAGTGGAAAGCAATCCGGCCGTCAATGGTGATTCATGGCCTGACAGATATAAACAACTATAATTTCGCTTCTATTCGTCGAATGCAAATCTGCGACATAGCAATTTGTAGCTTAAAACACGTCACATCGACCCACCTTGTGCCGATCTGCGACGAACTTGCATAGTTTCGTCAAACATCGATCGTTTCGAGTGGTAGGAAATCCGGCCGTCAATGGTGATTCATGGCCTCACAGATATAAACAACAATAACTGCGCTTCTATTCGTCGTATGCAAATCTGCGACATAGCAATTTGTAGCTTAAAACACGTCACATCGACCCACCTTGTGCCGATCTGGGACGAACTTGCATAGTTTCGTCAAACATCGATCGTTTGGAGTGGAAAGCAATCCGGCCGTCAATGGTGATTCATGGCCTCACAGATATAAACAACAATAACTCCGCTTCTATTCGTCGAATGCAAATCTGCGACATAGCAATTTGTAGCTTAAAACACGTCACATCGACCCACCTTGTGCCGATCTGCGACGAACTTGCATAGTTTCGTCAAACATCGATCGTTTCGAGTGGTAGGCAATCCGGCCGTCAATGGTGATTCATGGCCTCACAGATATAAACAACAATAACTCCGCTTCTATTTGTCGTATGCGAATCTGCGACATAGCAATTTTTAGCTTAAAACACGCCCCAACGAACCACCTTATACAGATCTGCGACGAACTTGCATAGTTTTGTCAAACATCGATCGTTTGGAGTGGAAAGCAACCCGGCCGTCAATGGTGATTCATGGCCTCACAGATATAAACAACAATAACTCCGCTTCTATACGTCGTATGCAAATCTGCGACATAGCAATTTGTAGCATAAAACACGTCACATCGAACCACCTTATACCGATCTGCGACGAACTTGCATAGTTTTGTCAAACATCGATCGTTTCGAGTGGAAAGCAATCCGGCCGTCAATGGTGATTCATGGCCTGACAGATATAAACAACAATAACTCCGCTTCTATTCGTCGTATGCAAATCTGCGACATAGAAATTTGTAGCATAAAACACGCCTCAACGAACCACCTTATACCGATCTGCGACGAACTTGCATAGTTTTGTCAGACATCGATCGTTTCGAGTGGAAAGCAATCCGGCCGTCAATGGTGATTCATGGCCTGACAGATATAAACAACTATAACTCCGCTTCTATTCGTCGAATGCAAATCTGCGACATAGCAATTTGTAGCTTAAAACACGTCACATCGAACCACCTTGTGCCGATCTGCGACGAACTTGCATAGTTTCGTCAAACGTCGATCGTTTCGAGTGGTAGGCAATCCGGCCGTCAATGGTGATTCATGGCCTCACAGATATAAACAACTGTAACTCCGCTTCTATTCGTCGAATGCAAATCTGCGACGTAGCAATTTGTAGCATAAAACACGGCCCAACGACCCACCTTATACCGATCTGGGACGAACTTGCATAGTTTCGTCAAACATCGATCGTTTGGAGTGGAAAGCAATCCGGCCGTCAATGGTGATTCATGGCCTTACAGATATAAACAACAATAACTCCGCTTCTATTTGTCGTATGCGAATCTGCGACATAGCAATTTTTAGCTTAAAACACGCCCCAACGAACCACCTTATACCGATTTGCGACGAACTTGCATAGTTTCGTCAAACATCGATCGATTCTAGTGGAAAGCAATCCGGCCGTCAATGGTGAATCATGGCCAGACAGATATAAACAACTATGACACCGATTCTATTCGTCGAATGCAAATCTGCGACATAGCAATTTGTAGCATAAAACACGTCACATCGACCCACCTTGTGCCGATCTGCGACGAAGTTGCATGGTTTCGTCAAACGTCGATCGTTTCGAGTGGTAGGGAATCCGGCCGTCAATGGTGATTCATGGCCTCACAGATATAAACAACAATAACTCCGCTTCTATTCGTCGAATGCAAATCTGCGACATAGCAATTTGTAGCTTAAAACACGTCACATCGAACCACCTTGTGCCGATCTGCGACGAACTTGCATAGTTTCGTCAAACATCGATCGTTTCGAGTGGTAGGCAATCCGGCCGTCAATGGTGATTCATGGCCTCACAGATATAAACAACAATAACTCCGCTTCTATTCGTCGTATGCAAATCTGCGACATAGCAATTTGTAGCTTAAAACACGTCACATCGACCCACCTTGTGCCGATCTGGGACGAACTTGCATAGTTTCGTCAAACATCGATCGTTTGGAGTGGAAAGCAATCCGGCCGTCAATGGTGATTCATGGCCTCACAGATATAAACAACAATAACTCCGCTTCTATTTGTCGTATGCGAATCTGCGACATAGCAATTTTTAGCTTAAAACACGCCCCAACGAACCACCTTATACAGATCTGCGACGAACTCGCATAGTTTTGTCAAACATCGATCGTTTCGAGTGGAAAGCAATTCGGCCGTCAATGGTGATTCATGGCCTGACAGATATAAACAACTATAACTCCGCTTCTATTCGTCGAATGCAAATCTGCGACATAGCAATTTGTAGCTTAAAACACGTCACATCGACCCACCTTGTGCCGATCTGGGACGAACTTGCATAGTTTCGTCAAACATCGATCGTTTGGAGTGGAAAGCAATCCGGCCGTCAATGGTGATTCATGGCCTCACAGATATAAACAACAATAACTCCGCTTCAATACGTCGTATGCAAATCTGCGACATAGCAATTTGTAGCATAAAACACGACCCAACGACCCACCATTTACCGATCAGCGACGAACTTGCATAGTTTTGTCAAACATCGATCGTTTCGAGTGGAAAGCAATCCGGCCATCAATGGTGATTCATGGCCTGACAGATATAAACAACTATAACTCCGCTTCTATTCGCCGTATGCAAATCTGCGACGTAGCAATTTGTAGCATAAAACACGGCCCAACCACCCACCTTATACCGATCTGCGACGAACTTGCATAGTTTTGTCAAAAATCGATCGTTTCGAGTGGTAGGCAATCCGGCCGTGAATGGTGATTCATGGCCTGACAGATATAAACAACTATAACTCCGCTTCTATTCGTCGAATGCAAATCTGCAACATAGCAATTTGTAGCCTAAAACACGTCACATCGGCCCACCTTCTGCCGATCTGCGACGAACTTGCATGGTTTCGTCAAACGTCGATCGTTTCGAGTGGTAGGGAATCCGGCCGTCAATGGTGATTCATGGCCTCACAGATATAAACAACTATAACTCCGCTTCTATTCGTCGAATGCCAATCTGCGACATAGCAATTTGTAGCTTAAAACACGTCACATCGACCCACCTTGTTCCGATCAGCGACGAACTTGCATGGTTTCGTCAAACGTCGATCGTTTCGAGTGGTAGGGAATCCGGCCGTCAATGGTGATTCATGGCCTCACAGATATAAACAACTAAAACTCCGCTTCTATTCGTCGAATGCAAATCTGCGACATAGCAATTTGTAGCTTAAAACACGTCACATCGACCGACCTTGTGCCGATCAGCGACGAACTTGCATGGTTTCGTCAAACGTCGATCGTTTCGAGTGGTAGGGAATCCGGCCGTCAATGGTGATTCATGGCCTGACAGATATAAACAACTATACCTCCGCTTCTATTCGCCGTATGCAAATCTGCGACGTAGCAATTTGTAGCATAAAACACGGCCCAACCACCCACCTTATACCGATCTGCGACGAACTTGCATAGTTTTGTCAAACATCGATTGTTTCGAGTGGAAAGCAATCCGGCCGTCAATGGTGATTCATGGCCTCACAGATATAAACAACAATAACTCCGCTTCTATTCGTCGTATGCGAATATGCGACATAGCAATTTGTAGCTTAAAACACGTCACATCGACCCACCTTCTGCCGATCTGCGACGAACTTGCATGGTTTCGTCAAACGTCGATCGTTTCGAGTGGTAGGGAATCCGGCCGTCAATGGTGATTCATGGCCTCACAGATATAAACAACTATAACTCCGCTTCTATTCGTCGAATGCAAATCTGCGACATAGCAATTTGTAGCTTAAAACACGTCACATCGACCGACCTTGTGCCGATCAGCGACGAACTTGCATGGTTTCGTCAAACGTCGATCGTTTCGAGTGGTAGGGAATCCGGCCGTCAATGGTGATTCATGGCCTCACAGATATAAACAACTATAACTCCGCTTCTATTCGTCGAATGCAAATATGCGACATAGCAATTTGTAGCTTAAAACACGTCACATCGACCCACCTTGTGCCGATCTGCGACGAACTTGCATAGTTTCGTCAAACATCGATCGTTTCGAGTGGTAGGCAATCCGGCCGTCAATGGTGATTCATGGCCTCACAGATACAAACAATTATAACTCCGCTTCTATTAGTCGTATGCGAATCTGCGACATAGCAATTTGTAGCTTAAAACACGCCCCAACGAACCACCTTATACCGATTTGCGACGAACTTGCATAGTTTCGTCAAACATCGATCGTTTCGAGTGGAAAACAATCCGGCCGTCAATGGTGATTCATGGCCTCACAGATATAAACAACAATAACTCCGCTTCTATTCGTCGAATGCAAATCTGCGACATAGCAATTTGTAGCTTAAAACACGCCCCAATGTGCCACCTTATACCGATCTGCGACGAACTTGCATTGTTTTGTCAAACATCGATCGTTTCGAGTGGAAAGCAATCCGGCCGTCAATGGTGATTCATGGCCTCACAGATATATACAACTATAACTCCGCTTCTATTCGTCGTATGCGAATCTGCGACCTAGCAATTTGTAGCTTTAACACGCCCTAATGAACCACCTTATACCGATTTGCGACGAACTTGCATAGTTTCGTCAAACATCGATCGATTCTAGTGGAAAGCAATCCGGCCGTCAATGGTGAATCATGGCCAGACAGATATAAACAACTATGCCACCGCTTCTATTCGTCGAATGCAAATCTGCGACATAGCAATTTGTAGCTTAAAACACGTCACATCGACCCACCTTGTGCCGATCTGGGACGAACTTGCATAGTTTCGTCAAACATCGATCGTTTGGAGTGGAAAGCAATCCGGCCGTCAATGGTGATTCATGGCCTCACAGATATAAACAACAATAACTCCGCTTCAATACGTCGTATGCAAATCTGCGACATAGCAATTTATAGCATAAAACACGATCCAACGACCCACCATTTACCGATCTGCGACGAACTTGCATACTTTCGTCAAACATCGATCGTTTCGAGTGGTAGGCAATCCGGCCGTCAATGGTGATTCATGGCCTCACAGATATAAACAACAATAACTCCGCTTCTATTCGTCGTACGCGAATATGCGACATAGCAATTTGTAGCTTAAAACACGTCACATCGACCCACCTTGTGCCGATCTGCGACGAACTTGCATAGTTTCGTCAAACATCGATCGTTTCGAGTGGTAGGCAATCCGGCCGTCAATGGTGATTCATGGCCTCACAGATATAAACAACAATAACTCCGCTTCTATTCGTCGTATGCAAATCTGCGACATAGCAATTTGTAGCTTAAAACACGTCACATCGACCCACCTTGTGCCGATCTGGGACGAACTTGCATAGTTTTGTCAAACATCGATCGTTTGGAGTGGAAAGCAATCCGGCCGTCAATGGTGATTCATGGCCTGACAGATATAAACAACAATAACTCCGCTTCTATTTGTCGTATGCGAATCTGCGACATAGCAATTTTTAGCTTAAAACACGCCCCAACGAACCACCTTATACAGATCTGCGACGAACTTGCATAGTTTTGTCAAACATCGATCGTTTCGAGTGGAAAGCAATCCGGCCGTCAATGGTGATTCATGGCCTGACAGATATAAACAACTATAATTTCGCTTCTATTCGTCGAATGCAAATCTGCGACATAGCAATTTGTAGCTTAAAACACGTCACATCGACCCACCTTGTGCCGATCTGCGACGAACTTGCATAGTTTCGTCAAACATCGATCGTTTCGAGTGGTAGGAAATCCGGCCGTCAATGGTGATTCATGGCCTCACAGATATAAACAACAATAACTCCGCTTCTATTCGTCGTATGCAAATCTGCGACATAGCAATTTGTAGCTTAAAACACGTCACATCGACCCACCTTGTGCCGATCTGGGACGAACTTGCATAGTTTCGTCAAACATCGATCGTTTGGAGTGGAAAGCAATCCGGCCGTCAATGGTGATTCATGGCCTCACAGATATAAACAACAATAACTCCGCTTCTATTCGTCGAATGCAAATCTGCGACATAGCAATTTGTAGCTTAAAACACGTCACATCGACCCACCTTGTGCCGATCTGCGACGAACTTGCATAGTTTCGTCAAACATCGATCGTTTCGAGTGGTAGGCAATCCGGCCGTCAATGGTGATTCATGGCCTCACAGATATAAACAAATATAACTCCGCTTCTATTCGTCGTATGCAAATCTGCGACATAGCAATTTGTAGCTTAAAACACGTCACATCGACCCACCTTGTGCCGATCTGGGACGAACTTGCATAGTTTCGTCAAACATCGATCGTTTGGAGTGGAAAGCAATCCGGCCGTCAATGGTGATTCATGGCCTCACAGATATAAACAACAATAACTCCGCTTCAATACGTCGTATGCAAATCTGCGACATAGCAATTTATAGCATAAAACACGATCCAACGACCCACCATTTACCGATCTGCGACGAACTTGCATACTTTCGTCAAACATCGATCGTTTCGAGTGGTAGGCAATCCGGCCGTCAATGGTGATTCATGGCCTCACAGATATAAACAACAATAACTCCGCTTCTATTCGTCGTATGCGAATATGCGACATAGCAATTTGTAGCTTAAAACACGTCACATCGACCCACCTTGTGCCGATCTGCGACGAACTTGCATAGTTTCGTCAAACATCGATCGTTTCGAGTGGTAGGCAATCCGGCCGTCAATGGTGATTCATGGCCTCACAGATATAAACAACAATAACTCCGCTTCTATTCGTCGTATGCAAATCTGCGACATAGCAATTTGTAGCTTAAAACACGTCACATCGACCCACCTTGTGCCGATCTGGGACGAACTTGCATAGTTTCGTCAAACATCGATCGTTTGGAGTGGAAAGCAATCCGGCCGTCAATGGTGATTCATGGCCTCACAGATATAAACAACAATAACTCCGCTTCTATTTGTCGTATGCGAATCTGCGACATAGCAATTTTTAGCTTAAAACACGCCCCAACGAACCACCTTATACAGATCTGCGACGAACTTGCATAGTTTTGTCAAACATCGATCGTTTCGAGTGGAAAGCAATCCGGCCGTCAATGGTGATTCATGGCCTGACAGATATAAACAACTATAATTTCGCTTCTATTCGTCGAATGCAAATCTGCGACATAGCAATTTGTAGCTTAAAACACGTCACATCGACCCACCTTGTGCCGATCTGCGACGAACTTGCATAGTTTCGTCAAACATCGATCGTTTCGAGTGGTAGGAAATCCGGCCGTCAATGGTGATTCATGGCCTCACAGATATAAACAACAATAACTCCGCTTCTATTCGTCGTATGCAAATCTGCGACATAGCAATTTGTAGCTTAAAACACGTCACATCGACCCACCTTGTGCCGATCTGGGACGAACTTGCATAGTTTCGTCAAACATCGATCGTTTGGAGTGGTAAGCAATCCGGCCGTCAATGGTGATTCATGGCCTCACAGATATAAACAACAATAACTCCGCTTCTATACGTCGTATGCAAATATGCGACATAGCAATTTATAGCATAAAACACGACCCAACGACCCAGCATTTAACGATCTGCGACGAACTTGCATACTTTCGTCAAACATCGATCGTTTCGAGTGGTAGGCAATCCGGCCGTCAATGGTGATTCATGGCCTCACAGATATAAACAACAATAACTCCGCTTCTATTCGTCGTATGCGAATCTGCGACATAGCAATTTTTAGCTTAAAACACGCCCCAACGAACCACCTTATACAGATCTGCGACGAACTTGCATAGTTTTGTCAAACATCGATCGTTTCGAGTGGAAAGCAATCCGGCCGTCAATGGTGATTCATGGCCTGACAGATATAAACAACTATAATTTCGCTTCTATTCGTCGAATGCAAATCTGCGACATAGCAATTTGTAGCTTAAAACACGTCACATCGACCCACCTTGTGCCGATCTGCGACGAACTTGCATAGTTTCGTCAAACATCGATCGTTTCGAGTGGTAGGAAATCCGGCCGTCAATGGTGATTCATGGCCTCACAGATATAAACAACAATAACTCCGCTTCTATTCGTCGTATGCGAATCTGCGACTTAGCACTTTGTAGCTTAAAACACGCCCTAACGAACCACCTTATACCGATCAGCGACGAACTTGCATAGTTTTGTCAAACATCGATCGTTTCGAGTGGAAAGCAATCCGGCCGTCAATGGTGATTCATGGCCTGACAGATATAAACAACTATACCTCCGCTTCTATTCGCCGTATGCAAATCTGCGACGTAGCAATTTGTAGCATAAAACACGGCCCAACCACCCACCTTATACCGATCTGCGACGAACTTGCATAGTTTTGTCAAACATCGATTGTTTCGAGTGGAAAGCAATCCGGCCGTCAATGGTGATTCATGGCCTCACAGATATAAACAACAATAACTCCGCTTCTATTCGTCGTATGCGAATATGCGACATAGCAATTTGTAGCTTAAAACACGTCACATCGACCCACCTTCTGCCGATCTGCGACGAACTTGCATGGTTTCGTCAAACGTCGATCGTTTCGAGTGGTAGGGAATCCGGCCGTCAATGGTGATTCATGGCCTCACAGATATACACAACTATAACTCCGCTTCTATTCGTCGAATGCCAATCTGCGACATAGCAATTTGTAGCTTAAAACACGTCACATCGACCCACCTTGTTCCGATCAGCGACGAACTTGCATGGTTTCGTCAAACGTCGATCGTTTCGAGTGGTAGGGAATCCGGCCGTCAATGGTGATTCATGGCCTCACAGATATAAACAACTAAAACTCCGCTTCTATTCGTCGAATGCAAATCTGCGACATAGCAATTTGTAGCTTAAAACACGTCACATCGACCCACCTTGTGCCGATCAGCGACGAACTTGCATGGTTTCGTCAAACGTCGATCGTTTCGAGTGGTAGGGAATCCGGCCGTCAATGGTGATTCATGGCCTGACAGATATAAACAACTATACCTCCGCTTCTATTCGCCGTATGCAAATCTGCGACGTAGCAATTTGTAGCATAAAACACGGCCCAACCACCCACCTTATACCGATCTGCGACGAACTTGCATAGTTTTGTCAAACATCGATTGTTTCGAGTGGAAAGCAATCCGGCCGTCAATGGTGATTCATGGCCTCACAGATATAAACAACAATAACTCCGCTTCTATTCGTCGTATGCGAATATGCGACATAGCAATTTGTAGCTTAAAACACGTCACATCGACCCACCTTCTGCCGATCTGCGACGAACTTGCATGGTTTCGTCAAACGTCGATCGTTTCGAGTGGTAGGGAATCCGGCCGTCAATGGTGATTCATGGCCTCACAGATATAAACAACTATAACTCCGCTTCTATTCGTCGAATGCAAATCTGCGACATAGCAATTTGTAGCTTAAAACACGTCACATCGACCCACCTTGTTCCGATCAGCGACGAACTTGCATGGTTTCGTCAAACGTCGATCGTTTCGAGTGGTAGGGAATCCGGCCGTCAATGGTGATTCATGGCCTCACAGATATAAACAACTAAAACTCCGCTTCTATTCGTCGAATGCAAATCTGCGACATAGCAATTTGTAGCTTAAAACACGTCACATCGACCGACCTTGTGCCGATCAGCGACGAACTTGCATGGTTTCGTCAAACGTCGATCGTTTCGAGTGGTAGGGAATCCGGCCGTCAATGGTGATTCATGGCCTCACAGATATAAACAACTATAACTCCGCTTCTATTCGTCGAATGCAAATATGCGACATAGCAATTTGTAGCTTAAAACACGTCACATCGACCCACCTTGTGCCGATCTGCGACGAACTTGCATAGTTTCGTCAAACATCGATCGTTTCGAGTGGTAGGCAATCCGGCCGTCAATGGTGATTCATGGCCTCACAGATACAAACAATTATAACTCCGCTTCTATTAGTCGTATGCGAATCTGCGACATAGCAATTTGTAGCTTAAAACACGCCCCAACGAACCACCTTATACCGATTTGCGACGAACTTGCATAGTTTCGTCAAACATCGATCGTTTCGAGTGGAAAACAATCCGGCCGTCAATGGTGATTCATGGCCTCACAGATATAAACAACAATAACTCCGCTTCTATTCGTCGAATGCAAATCTGCGACATAGCAATTTGTAGCTTAAAACACGCCCCAATGAGCCACCTTATACCGATCTGCGACGAACTTGCATTGTTTTGTCAAACATCGATCGTTTCGAGTGGAAAGCAATCCGGCCGTCAATGGTGATTCATGGCCTCACAGATATATACAACTATAACTCCGCTTCTATTCGTCGTATGCGAATCTGCGACCTAGCAATTTGTAGCTTTAACACGCCCTAATGAACCACCTTATACCGATTTGCGACGAACTTGCATAGTTTCGTCAAACATCGATCGATTCTAGTGGAAAGCAATCCGGCCGTCAATGGTGAATCATGGCCAGACAGATATAAACAACTATGACACCGCTTCTATTCGTCGAATGCAAATCTGCGACATAGCAATTTGTAGCTTAAAACACGTCACATCGACCCACCTTGTGCCGATCTGGGACGAACTTGCATAGTTTCGTCAAACATCGATCGTTTCGAGTGGAAGGCAATCCGGCCGTCAATGGTGATTCATGGCCTCACAGATATAAACAACAATAACTCCGCTTCAATACGTCGTATGCAAATCTGCGACATAGCAATTTATAGCATAAAACACGACCCAACGACCCACCATTTACCGATCTGCGACGAACTTGCATACTTTCGTCAAACATCGATCGTTTCGAGTGGTAGGCAATCCGGCCGTCAATGGTGATTCATGGCCTCACAGATATAAACAACAATAACTCCGCTTCTATTCGTCGTACGCGAATATGCGACATAGCAATTTGTAGCTTAAAACACGTCACATCGACCCACCTTGTGCCGATCTGCGACGAACTTGCATAGTTTCGTCAAACATCGATCGTTTCGAGTGGTAGGCAATCCGGCCGTCAATGGTGATTCATGGCCTCACAGATATAAACAACAATAACTCCGCTTCTATTCGTCGTATGCAAATCTGCGACATAGCAATTTGTAGCTTAAAACACGTCACATCGACCCACCTTGTGCCGATCTGGGACGAACTTGCATAGTTTTGTCAAACATCGATCGTTTGGAGTGGAAAGCAATCCGGCCGTCAATGGTGATTCATGGCCTCACAGATATAAACAACAATAACTCCGCTTCTATTTGTCGTATGCGAATCTGCGACATAGCAATTTTTAGCTTAAAACACGCCCCAACGAACCACCTTATACAGATCTGCGACGAACTTGCATAGTTTTGTCAAACATCGATCGTTTCGAGTGGAAAGCAATCCGGCCGTCAATGGTGATTCATGGCCTGACAGATATAAACAACTATAATTTCGCTTCTATTCGTCGATGCAAATCTGCGACATAGCAATTTGTAGCTTAAAACACGTCACATCGACCCACCTTGTGCCGATCTGCGACGAACTTGCATAGTTTCGTCAAACATCGATCGTTTCGAGTGGTAGGAAATCCGGCCGTCAATGGTGATTCATGGCCTCACAGATATAAACAACAATAACTCCGCTTCTATTCGTCGTATGCAAATCTGCGACATAGCAATTTGTAGCTTAAAACACGTCACATCGACCCACCTTGTGCCGATCTGGGACGAACTTGCATAGTTTCGTCAAACATCGATCGTTTGGAGTGGAAAGCAATCCGGCCGTCAATGGTGATTCATGGCCTCACAGATATAAACAACAATAACTCCGCTTCTATTCGTCGAATGCAAATCTGCGACATAGCAATTTGTAGCTTAAAACACGTCACATCGACCCACCTTGTGCCGATCTGCGACGAACTTGCATAGTTTCGTCAAACATCGATCGTTTCGAGTGGTAGGCAATCCGGCCGTCAATGGTGATTCATGGCCTCACAGATATAAACAACAATAACTCCGCTTCTATTCGTCGTATGCAAATCTGCGACATAGCAATTTGTAGCTTAAAACACGTCACATCGACCCACCTTGTGCCGATCTGGGACGAACTTGCATAGTTTCGTCAAACATCGATCGTTTGGAGTGGAAAGCAATCCGGCCGTCAATGGTGATTCATGGCCTCACAGATATAAACAACAATAACTCCGCTTCTATTCGTCGAATGCAAATCTGCGACATAGCAATTTGTAGCTTAAAACACGTCACATCGACCCACCTTGTGCCGATCTGCGACGAACTTGCATAGTTTCGTCAAACATCGATCGTTTCGAGTGGTAGGCAATCCGGCCGTCAATGGTGATTCATGGCCTCACAGATATAAACAAATATAACTCCGCTTCTATTCGTCGTATGCAAATCTGCGACATAGCAATTTGTAGCTTAAAACACGTCACATCGACCCACCTTGTGCCGATCTGGGACAAACTTGCATAGTTTCGTCAAACATCGATCGTTTGGAGTGGAAAGCAATCCGGCCGTCAATGGTGATTCATGGCCTCACAGATATAAACAACAATAACTCCGCTTCAATACGTCGTATGCAAATCTGCGACATAGCAATTTATAGCATAAAACACGATCCAACGACCCACCATTTACCGATCTGCGACGAACTTGCATACTTTCGTCAAACATCGATCGTTTCGAGTGGTAGGCAATCCGGCCGTCAATGGTGATTCATGGCCTCACAGATATAAACAACAATAACTCCGCTTCTATTCGTCGTATGCGAATATGCGACATAGCAATTTGTAGCTTAAAACACGTCACATCGACCCACCTTGTGCCGATCTGCGACGAACTTGCATAGTTTCGTCAAACATCGATCGTTTCGAGTGGTAGGCAATCCGGCCGTCAATGGTGATTCATGGCCTCACAGATATAAACAACAATAACTCCGCTTCTATTCGTCGTATGCAAATCTGCGACATAGCAATTTGTAGCTTAAAACACGTCACATCGACCCACCTTGTGCCGATCTGGGACGAACTTGCATAGTTTCGTCAAACATCGATCGTTTGGAGTGGAAAGCAATCCGGCCGTCAATGGTGATTCATGGCCTCACAGATATAAACAACAATAACTCCGCTTCTATTTGTCGTAAGCGAATCTGCGACATAGCAATTTTTAGCTTAAAACACGCCCCAACGAACCACCTTTTACAGATCTGCGACGAACTTGCATAGTTTTGTCAAACATCGATCGTTTCGAGTGGAAAGCAATCCGGCCGTCAATGGTGATTCATGGCCTGACAGATATAAACAACTATAATTTCGCTTCTATTCGTCGAATGCAAATCTGCGACATAGCAATTTGTAGCTTAAAACACGTCACATCGACCCACCTTGTGCCGATCTGCGACGAACTTGCATAGTTTCGTCAAACATCGATCGTTTCGAGTGGTAGGAAATCCGGCCGTCAATGGTGATTCATGGCCTCACAGATATAAACAACAATAACTCCGCTTCTATTCGTCGTATGCAAATCTGCGACATAGCAATTTGTAGCTTAAAACACGTCACATCGACCCACCTTGTGCCGATCTGGGACGAACTTGCATAGTTTCGTCAAACATCGATCGTTTGGAGTGGAAAGCAATCCGGCCGTCAATGGTGATTCATGGCCTCACAGATATAAACAACAATAACTCCGCTTCTATACGTCGTATGCAAATATGCGACATAGCAATTTATAGCATAAAACACGACCCAACGACCCAGCATTTAACGATCTGCGACGAACTTGCATACTTTCGTCAAACATCGATCGTTTCGAGTGGTAGGCAATCCGGCCGTCAATGGTGATTCATGGCCTCACAGATATAAACAACAATAACTCCGCTTCTATTCGTCGTATGCGAATCTGCGACATAGCAATTTTTAGCTTAAAACACGCCCCAACGAACCACCTTATACAGATCTGCGACGAACTTGCATAGTTTTGTCAAACATCGATCGTTTCGAGTGGAAAGCAATCCGGCCGTCAATGGTGATTCATGGCCTGACAGATATAAACAACTATAATTTCGCTTCTATTCGTCGAATGCAAATCTGCGACATAGCAATTTGTAGCTTAAAACACGTCACATCGACCCACCTTGTGCCGATCTGCGACGAACTTGCATAGTTTCGTCAAACATCGATCGTTTCGAGTGGTAGGAAATCCGGCCGTCAATGGTGATTCATGGCCTTACAGATATAAACAACAATAACTCCGCTTCTATTCGTCGTATGCAAATCTGCGACATAGCAATTTGTAGCTTAAAACACGTCACATCGACCCACCTTGTGCCGATCTGGGACGAACTTGCATAGTTTCGTCAAACATCGATCGTTTGGAGTGGAAAGCAATCCGGCCGTCAATGGTGATTCATGGCCTCACAGATATAAACAACAATAACTCCGCTTCTATACGTCGTATGCAAATATGCGACATAGCAATTTATAGCATAAAACACGACCCAACGACCCAGCATTTAACGATCTGCGACGAACTTGCATACTTTCGTCAAACATCGATCGTTTCGAGTGGTAGGCAATCCGGCCGTCAATGGTGATTCATGGCCTCACAGATATAAACAACAATAACTCCGCTTCTATTCGTCGTATGCGAATATGAAACATAGCAATTTGTAGCTAAAAACACGTCATATCGACCCACCTTCTGCCGATCTGCGACGAACTTGCATGGTTTCGTCAAACGTCGATCGTTTCGAGTGGTAGGGAATCCGGCCGTCAATGGTGATTCATGGCCTCACAGATATAAACAACAATAACTCCGCTTCTATTCGTCGTATGCGAATCTGCGACATAGCAATTTTTAGCCTAAAACACACCCCAATGAACCACCTTATACCGATCTGCGACGAACTTGCATAGTTTTGTCAAACATTGATCGTTTCGAGTGGAAAGCAATCCGGCCGTCAATGGTGATTCATGGCCTGACAGATATAAACAACTATAACTCCGCTTCTATTCGTCGTATGCAAATCTGCGACATAGCAATTTGTAGCTTAAAACACGTCACATCGACCCACCTTGTGCCGATCTGGGACGAACTTGCATAGTTTCGTCAAACATCGATCGTTTGGAGTGGAAAGCAATCCGGCCGTCAATGGTGATTCATGGCCTCACAGATATAAACAACAATAACTCCGCTTCTATTCGTCGTATGCGAATCTGCGACCTAGCAATTTGTAGGTTAAAACACGCCCCAATGAACCACCTTATACCGATCTGCGACGAACTTGCATAGTTTCGTCAAACATCGATCGATTCTAGTGGAAAGCAATCCGGCCGTCAATGGTGATTCATGGCCAGACAGATATAAACAACTATAACTCCGCTTCTATTCGTCGAATGCAAATCTGCGACGTAACAATTTGTAGCATAAAATACGGCCCAACGAACCACCTTATACAGATCTGCGACGAACTTGCATAGTTTTGTCAAACATCGATCGTTTCGAGTGGAAAGCAATCCGGCCGTCAATGGTGATTCATGGCCTGACAGATATAAACAACTATAACTCCGCTTCTATTCGTCGAATGCAAATCTGCGACATAGCAATGTGTAGCTTAAAACAGGTCACATCGACCCACCTTGTGCCGATCTGCGACGAACTTGCATAGTTTCGTCAAACATCGATCGTTTCGAGTGGTAGGCAATCCGGCCGTCAATGGTGATTCATGGCCTCACAGATATAAACAACAATAACTCCGCTTCAATACGTCGTATGCAAATCTGCGACATAGCAATTTGTAGCATAAAACACGACCCAACGACCCACCATTTACCGATCAGCGACGAACTTGCATAGTTTTGTCAAACATCGATCGTTTCGAGTGGAAAGCAATTCGGCCATCAATGGTGATTCATGGCCTGACAGATATAAACAACTATAACTCCGCTTCTATTCGCCGAATGCAAATCTGCGACGTAGCAATTTGTAGCATAAAACACGTCACAACGACCCACCTTGTGCCGATCTGCGACGAACTTGCATAGTTTCGTCAAACATCGATCGTTTCGAGTGGTAGGCAATCCGGCCGTCAATGGTGATTCATGGCCTCACAGATATAAACAACAATAACTCCGCTTCAATACGTCGTATGCAAATCTGCGACATAGCAATTTGTAGCATAAAACACGACCCAACGACCCACCATTTACCGATCAGCGACGAACTTGCATAGTTTTGTCAAACATCGATCGTTTCGAGTGGAAAGCAATTCGGCCATCAATGGTGATTCATGGCCTGACAGATATAAACAACTATAACTCCGCTTCTATTCGCCGTATGCAAATCTGCGACGTAGCAATTTGTAGCATAAAACACGTCACATCGACCCACCTTGTGCCGATCTGCGACGAACTTGCATAGTTTCGTCAAACATCGATCGTTTCGAGTGGTAGGCAATCCGGCCGTCAATGGTGATTCATGGCCTCACAGATATAAACAACTATAACTCCGCTTCAATTCGCCGTATGCAAATCTGCGTCGTAGCAATTTGTAGCATAAAACACGGCCCAACGACCCACCTTATACCGATCTGCAACGAACTTGCATAGTTTTGTCAAACATCGATCGTTTCGAGTGGAAAGCAATCCGGCCGTCAATGGTGATTCTTGGCCTGACAGATATAAACAACTATAACTCCGCTTCTATTTGTCGAATGCAAATCTGCGACATAGCAATTTCTAGCTTACAACACGTCACATCGACCCACCTTGTGCCGATCTGCGACGAACTTGCATAGTTTCGTCAAACATCGATCGTTTCGAGTGGTAAGCAATCCGGCCGTCAATGGTGATTCATGGCCTCACAGATATAAACAACAATAACTCCGCTTCTATTCGTCGTATGCAAATATGCGACATAGCAATTTGTAGCTTAAAACACGTCACATCGACCCACCTTGTGCCGATCTGCGACGAACTTGCATAGTTTCGTCAAACATCGATCGTTTCGAGTGGTAGGCAATCCGGCCGTCAATGGTGATTCATGGCCTCACAGATATAAACAACAATAACTCCGCTTCTATTCGTCGTATGCAAATCTGCGACATAGCAATTTGTAGCTTAAAACACGTCACATCGACCCACCTTGTGCCGATCTGGGACGAACTTGCATAGTTTCGTCAAACATCGATCGTTTGGAGTGGAAAGCAATCCGGCCGTCAATGGTGATTCATGGCCTCACAGATATAAACAACAATAACTCCGCTTCTATTTGTCGTATGCGAATCTGCGACATAGCAATTTTTAGCTTAAAACACGCCCCAACGAACCACCTTATACAGATCTGCGACGAACTTGCATAGTTTTGTCAAACATCGATCGTTTCGAGTGGAAAGCAATCTGGCCGTCAATGGTGATTCATGGCCTGACAGATATAAACAACTATAATTTCGCTTCTATTCGTCGAATGCAAATCTGCGACATAGCAATTTGTAGCTTAAAACACGTCACATCGACCCACCTTGTGCCGATCTGCGACGAACTTGCATAGTTTCGTCAAACATCGATCGTTTCGAGTGGTAGGAAATCCGGCCGTCAATGGTGATTCATGGCCTCACAGATATAAACAACAATAACTCCGCTTCTATTCGTCGTATGCAAATCTGCGACATAGCAATTTGTAGCTTAAAACACGTCACATCGACCCACCTTGTGCCGATCTGGGACGAACTTGCATAGTTTCGTCAAACATCGATCGTTTGGCGTGGAAAGCAATCCGGCCGTCAATGGTGATTCATGGCCTCACAGATATAAACAACAATAACTCCGCTTCTATACGTCGTATGCAAATCTGCGACATAGCAATTTATAGCATAAAACACGACCCAACGACCCAGCATTTAACGATCTGCGACGAACTTGCATACTTTCGTCAAACATCGATCGTTTCGAGTGGTAGGCAATCCGGCCGTCAATGGTGATTCATGGCCTCACAGATATAAACAACAATAACTCCGCTTCTATTCGTCGTATGCGAATATGAAACATAGCAATTTGTAGCTTAAAACACGTCACATCGACCCACCTTGTGCCGATCTGCGACGAACTTGCATAGTTTCGTCAAACATCGATCGTTTCGAGTGGTAGGGAATCCGGCCGTCAATGGTGATTCATGGCCTCACAGATATAAACAACAATAACTCCGCTTCTATTCGTCGTATGCAAATCTGCGACATAGCAATTTGTAGCTTAAAACACGTCACATCGACCCACCTTGTGCCGATCTGGGACGAACTTGCATAGTTTCGTCAAACATCGATCGTTTGGAGTGGAAAGCAATCCGGCCGTCAATGGTGATTCATGGCCTCACAGATATAAACAACAATAACTCCGCTTCTATTTGTCGTATGCGAATCTGCGACATAGCAATTTTTAGCTTAAAACACGACCCAACGAACCACCTTATACAGATCTGCGACGAACTTGCATAGTTTTGTCAAACATCGATCGTTTCGAGTGGAAAGCAATCCGGCCGTCAATGGTGATTCATGGCCTGACAGATATAAACAACTATAATTTCGCTTCTATTCGTCGAATGCAAATCTGCGACATAGCAATTTGTAGCTTAAAACACGTCACATCGACCCACCTTGTGCCGATCTGCGACGAACTTGCATAGTTTCGTCAAACATCGATCGTTTCGAGTGGTAGGAAATCCGGCCGTCAATGGTGATTCATGGCCTCACAGATATAAACAACAATAACTCCGCTTCTATTCGTCGTATGCAAATCTGCGACATAGCAATTTGTAGCTTAAAACACGTCACATCGACCCACCTTGTGCCGATCTGGGACGAACTTGCATAGTTTCGTCAAACATCGATCGTTTGGAGTGGAAAGCATTCCGGCCGTCAATGGTGATTCATGGCCTCACAGATATAAACAACAATAACTCCGCTTCTATTCGTCGAATGCAAATCTGCGACATAGCAATTTGTAGCTTAAAACACGTCACATCGACCCACCTTGTGCCGATCTGCGACGAACTTGCATAGTTTCGTCAAACATCGATCGTTTCGAGTGGTAGGCAATCCGGCCGTCAATGGTGATTCATGGCCTCACAGATATAAACAACAATAACTCCGCTTCTATTCGTCGTATGCGAATATGAAACATAGCAATTTGTAGCTAAAAACACGTCACATCGACCCACCTTCTGCCGATCTGCGACGAACTTGCATGGTTTCGTCAAACGTCGATCGTTTCGAGTGGTAGGGAATCCGGCCGTCAATGGTGATTCATGGCCTCACAGATATAAACAACAATAACTCCGCTTCTATTCGTCGTATGCGAATCTGCGACATAGCAATTTTTAGCCTAAAACACACCCCAATGAACCACCTTATACCGATCTGCGACGAACTTGCATAGTTTTGTCAAACATTGATCGTTTCGAGTGGAAAGCAATCAGGCCGTCAATGGTGATTCATGGCCTGACAGATATAAACAACTATAACTCCGCTTCTATTCGTCGTATGCAAATCTGCGACATAGCAATTTGTAGCTTAAAACACGTCACATCGACCCACCTTGTGCCGATCTGGGACGAACTTGCATAGTTTCGTCAAACATCGATCGTTTGGAGTGGAAAGCAATCCGGCCGTCAATGGTGATTCATGGCCTCACAGATATAAACAACAATAACTCCGCTTCTATTCGTAGTATGCGAATCTGCGACCTAGCAATTTGTAGGTTAAAACACGCCCCAATGAACCACCTTATACCGATCTGCGACGAACTTGCATAGTTTCGTCAAACATCGATCGATTCTAGTGGAAAGCAATCCGGCCGTCAATGGGGATTCATGGCCAGACAGATATAAACAACTATAACTCCGCTTCTATTCGTCGAATGCAAATCTGCGACGTAACAATTTGTAGCATAAAATACGGCCCAACGAACCACCTTATACAGATCTGCGACGAACTTGCATAGTTTTGTCAAACATCGATCGTTTCGAGTGGAAAGCAATCCGGCCGTCAATGGTGATTCATGGCCTGACAGATATAAACAACTATAACTCCGCTTCTATTCGTCGAATGCAAATCTGCGACATAGCAATGTGTAGCTTAAAACAGGTCACATCGACCCACCTTGTGCCGATCTGCGACGAACTTGCATAGTTTCGTCAAACATCGATCGTTTCGAGTGGTAGGCAATCCGGCCGTCAATGGTGATTCATGGCCTCACAGATATAAACAACAATAACTCCGCTTCAATACGTCGTATGCAAATCTGCGACATAGCAATTTGTAGCATAAAACACGACCCAACGGCCCACCATTTACCGATCAGCAACGAACTTGCATAGTTTTGTCAAACATCGATCGTTTCGAGTGGAAAACAATTCGGCCATCAATGGTGATTCATGGCCTGACAGATATAAACAACTATAACTCCGCTTCTATTCGCCGTATGCAAATCTGCGACGTAGCAATTTGTAGCATAAAACACGTCACATCGACCCACCTTGTGCCGATCTGCGACGAACTTGCATAGTTTCGTCAAACATCGATCGTTTCGAGTGGTAGGCAATCCGGCCGTCAATGGTGATTCATGGCCTCACAGATATAAACAACAATAACTCCGCTTCAATACGTCGTATGCAAATCTGCGACATAGCAATTTGTAGCATAAAACACGACCCAACGACCCACCATTTACCGATCAGCGACGAACTTGCATAGTTTTGTCAAACATCGATCGTTTCGAGTGGAAAGCAATTCGGCCATCAATGGTGATTCATGGCCTGACAGATATAAACAACTATAACTCCGCTTCTATTCGCCGTATGCAAATCTGCGACGTAGCAATTTGTAGCATAAAACACGTCACATCGACCCACCTTGTGCCGATCTGCGACGAACTTGCATAGTTTCGTCAAACATCGATCGTTTCGAGTGGTAGGCAATCCGGCCGTCAATGGTGATTCATGGCCTCACAGATATAAACAACTATAACTCCGCTTCAATTCGCCGTATGCAAATCTGCGTCGTAGCAATTTGTAGCATAAAACACGGCCCAACGACCCACCTTATACCGATCTGCAACGAACTTGCATAGTTTTGTCAAACATCGATCGTTTCGAGTGGAAAGCAATCCGGCCGTCAATGGTGATTCATGGCCTCACAGATATAAACAACAATAACTCCGCTTCTATTTGTCGTATGCGAATCTGCGACATAGCAATTTTTAGCTTAAAACACGCCCCAACGAACCACCTTATACAGATCTGCGACGAACTTGCATAGTTTTGTCAAACATCGATCGTTTCGAGTGGAAAGCAATCTGGCCGTCAATGGTGATTCATGGCCTGACAGATATAAACAACTATAATTTCGCTTCTATTCGTCGAATGCAAATCTGCGACATAGCAATTTGTAGCTTAAAACACGTCACATCGACCCACCTTGTGCCGATCTGCGACGAACTTGCATAGTTTCGTCAAACATCGATCGTTTCGAGTGGTAGGAAATCCGGCCGTCAATGGTGATTCATGGCCTCACAGATATAAACAACAATAACTCCGCTTCTATTCGTCGTATGCAAATCTGCGACATAGCAATTTGTAGCTTAAAACACGTCACATCGACCCACCTTGTGCCGATCTGGGACGAACTTGCATAGTTTCGTCAAACATCGATCGTTTGGCGTGGAAAGCAATCCGGCCGTCAATGGTGATTCATGGCCTCACAGATATAAACAACTATAATTTCGCTTCTATTCGTCGTATGCAAATCTGCGACATAGCAATTTATAGCATAAAACACGACCCAACGACCCAGCATTTAACGATCTGCGACGAACTTGCATACTTTCGTCAAACATCGATCGTTTCGAGTGGTAGGCAATCCGGCCGTCAATGGTGATTCATGGCCTCACAGATATAAACAACAATAACTCCGCTTCTATTCGTCGTATGCGAATATGAAACATAGCAATTTGTAGCTTAAAACACGTCACATCGACCCACCTTGTGCCGATCTGCGACGAACTTGCATAGTTTCGTCAAACATCGATCGTTTCGAGTGGTAGGGAATCCGGCCGTCAATGGTGATTCATGGCCTCACAGATATAAACAACAATAACTCCGCTTCTATTCGTCGTATGCAAATCTGCGACATAGCAATTTGTAGCTTAAAACACGTCACATCGACCCACCTTGTGCCGATCTGGGACGAACTTGCATAGTTTCGTCAAACATCGATCGTTTGGAGTGGAAAGCAATCCGGCCGTCAATGGTGATTCATGGCCTCACAGATATAAACAACAATAACTCCGCTTCTATTTGTCGTATGCGAATCTGCGACATAGCAATTTTTAGCTTAAAACACGCCCCAACGAACCACCTTATACAGATCTGCGACGAACTTGCATAGTTTTGTCAAACATCGATCGTTTCGAGTGGAAAGCAATCCGGCCGTCAATGGTGATTCATGGCCTGACAGATATAAACAACTATAATTTCGCTTCTATTCGTCGAATGCAAATCTGCGACATAGCAATTTGTAGCTTAAAACACGTCACATCGACCCACCTTGTGCCGATCTGCGACGAACTTGCATAGTTTCGTCAAACATCGATCGTTTCGAGTGGTAGGAAATCCGGCCGTCAATGGTGATTCATGGCCTCACAGATATAAACAACAATAACTCCGCTTCTATTCGTCGTATGCAAATCTGCGACATAGCAATTTGTAGCTTAAAACACGTCACATCGACCCACCTTGTGCCGATCTGGGACGAACTTGCATAGTTTCGTCAAACATCGATCGTTTGGAGTGGAAAGCAATCCGGCCGTCAATGGTGATTCATGGCCTCACAGATATAAACAACAATAACTCCGCTTCTATTCGTCGAATGCAAATCTGCGACATAGCAATTTGTAGCTTAAAACACGTCACATCGACCCACCTTGTGCCGATCTGCGACGAACTTGCATAGTTTCGTCAAACATCGATCGTTTCGAGTGGTAGGCAATCCGGCCGTCAATGGTGATTCATGGCCTCACAGATATAAACAACAATAACTCCGCTTCTATTCGTCGTATGCAAATCTGCGACATAGCAATTTGTAGCTTAAAACACGTCACATCGACCCACCTTGTGCCGATCTGGGACGAACTTGCATAGTTTCGTCAAACATCGATCGTTTGGAGTGGAAAGCAATCCGGCCGTCAATGGTGATTCATGGCCTCACAGATATAAACAACAATAACTCCGCTTCAATACGTCGTATGCAAATCTGCGACATAGCAATTTATAGCATAAAACACGATCCAACGACCCACCATTTACCGATCTGCGACGAACTTGCATACTTTCGTCAAACATCGATCGTTTCGAGTGGTAGGCAATCCGGCCGTCAATGGTGATTCATGGCCTCACAGATATAAACAACAATAACTCCGCTTCTATTCGTCGTATGCGAATATGCGACATAGCAATTTGTAGCTTAAAACACGTCACATCGACCCACCTTGTGCCGATCTGCGACGAACTTGCATAGTTTCGTCAAACATCGATCGTTTCGAGTGGTAGGCAATCCGGCCGTCAATGGTGATTCATGGCCTCACAGATATAAACAACAATAACTCCGCTTCTATTCGTCGTATGCAAATCTGCGACATAGCAATTTGTAGCTTAAAACACGTCACATCGACCCACCTTGTGCCGATCTGGGACGAACTTGCATAGTTTCGTCAAACATCGATCGTTTGGAGTGGAAAGCAATCCGGCCGTCAATGGTGATTCATGGCCTCACAGATATAAACAACAATAACTCCGCTTCTATTTGTCGTATGCGAATCTGCGACATAGCAATTTTTAGCTCAAAACACGCCCCAACGAACCACCTTATACAGATCTGCGACGAACTTGCATAGTTTTGTCAAACATCGATCGTTTCGAGTGGAAAGCAATCCGGCCGTCAATGGTGATTCATGGCCTGACAGATATAAACAACAATAACTCCGCTTCTATTCGTCGTATGCAAATCTGCGACATAGCAATTTGTAGCTTAAAACACGTCACATCGACCCACCTTGTGCCGATCTGGGACGAACTTGCATAGTTTCGTCAAACATCGATCGTTTGGAGTGGAAAGCAATCCGGCCGTCAATGGTGATTCATGGCCTCACAGATATAAACAACAATAACTCCGCTTCTATTCGTCGAATGCAAATCTGCGACATAGCAATTTGTAGCTTAAAACACGTCACATCGACCCACCTTGTGCCGATCTGCGACGAACTTGCATAGTTTCGTCAAACATCGATCGTTTCGAGTGGTAGGAAATCCGGCCGTCAATGGTGATTCATGGCCTCACAGATATAAACAACAATAACTCCGCTTCTATTCGTCGTATGCAAATCTGCGACATAGCAATTTGTAGCTTAAAACACGTCACATCGACCCACCTTGTGCCGATCTGGGACGAACTTGCATAGTTTCGTCAAACATCGATCGTTTGGAGTGGAAAGCAATCCGGCCGTCAATGGTGATTCATGGCCTCACAGATATAAACAACAATAACTCCGCTTCTATTCGTCGAATGCAAATCTGCGACATAGCAATTTGTAGCTTAAAACACGTCACATCGACCCACCTTGTGCCGATCTGCGACGAACTTGCATAGTTTCGTCAAACATCGATCGTTTCGAGTGGTAGGCAATCCGGCCGTCAATGGTGATTCATGGCCTCACAGATATAAACAACAATAACTCCGCTTCTATTCGTCGTATGCAAATCTGCGACATAGCAATTTGTAGCTTAAAACACGTCACATCGACCCACCTTGTGCCGATCTGGGACGAACTTGCATAGTTTCGTCAAACATCGATAGTTTGGAGTGGAAAGCAATCCGGCCGTCAATGGTGATTCATGGCCTCACAGATATAAACAACAATAACTCCGCTTCTATACGTCGTATGCAAATATGCGACATAGCAATTTATAGCATAAAACACGACCCAACGACCCAGCATTTAACGATCTGCGACGAACTTGCATACTTTCGTCAAACATCGATCGTTTCGAGTGGTAGGCAATCCGGCCGTCAATGGTGATTCATGGCCTCACAGATATAAACAACAATAACTCCGCTTCTATTCGTCGTATGCGAATATGAAACATAGCAATTTGTAGCTAAAAACACGTCACATCGATCCACCTTCTGCCGATCTGCGACGAACTTGCATGGTTTCGTCAAACGTCGATCGTTTCGAGTGGTAGGGAATCCGGCCGTCAATGGTGATTCATGGCCTCACAGATATAAACAACAATAACTCCGCTTCTATTCGTCGTATGCGAATCTGCGACATAGCAATTTTTAGCCTAAAACACACCCCAATGAACCACCTTATACCGATCTGCGACGAACTTGCATAGTTTTGTCAAACATTGATCGTTTCGAGTGGAAAGCAATCCGGCCGTCAATGGTGATTCATGGCCTGACAGATATAAACAACTATAACTCCGCTTCTATTCGTCGTATGCAAATCTGCGACATAGCAATTTGTAGCTTAAAACACGTCACATCGACCCACCTTGTGCCGATCTGGGACGAACTTGCATAGTTTCGTCAAACATCGATCGTTTGGAGTGGAAAGCAATCCGGCCGTCAATGGTGATTCATGGCCTCACAGATATAAACAACAATAACTCCGCTTCTATTCGTCGTATGCGAATCTGCGACCTAGCAATTTGTAGGTTAAAACACGCCCCAATGAACCTCCTTATACCGATCTGCGACGAACTTGCATAGTTTCGTCAAACATCGATCGATTCTAGTGGAAAGCAATCCGGCCGTCAATGGTGATTCATGGCCAGACAGATATAAACAACTATAACTCCGCTTCTATTCGTCGAATGCAAATCTGCGACGTAACAATTTGTAGCATAAAATACGGCCCAACGAACCACCTTATACAGATCTGCGACGAACTTGCATAGTTTTGTCAAACATCGATCGTTTCGAGTGGAAAGCAATCCGGCCGTCAATGGTGATTCATGGCCTGACAGATATAAACAACTATAACTCCGCTTCTATTCGTCGAATGCAAATCTGCGACATAGCAATGTGTAGCTTAAAACAGGTCACATCGACCCACCTTGTGCCGATCTGCGACGAACTTGCATAGTTTCGTCAAACATCGATCGTTTCGAGTGGTAGGCAATCCGGCCGTCAATGGTGATTCATGGCCTCACAGATATAAACAACAATAACTCCGCTTCTATTCGTCGTATGCAAATCTGCGACATAGCAATTTGTAGCTTAAAACACGTCACATCGACCCACCTTGTGCCGATCTGGGACGAACTTGCATAGTTTCGTCAAACATCGATCGTTTGGAGTGGAAAGCAATCCGGCCGTCAATGGTGATTCATGGCCTCACAGATATAAACAACAATAACTCCGCTTCTATTTGTCGTATGCGAATCTGCGACATAGCAATTTTTAGCTCAAAACACGCCCCAACGAACCACCTTATACAGATCTGCGACGAACTTGCATAGTTTTGTCAAACATCGATCGTTTCGAGTGGAAAGCAATCCGGCCGTCAATGGTGATTCATGGCCTGACAGATATAAACAACAATAACTCCGCTTCTATTCGTCGTATGCAAATCTGCGACATAGCAATTTGTAGCTTAAAACACGTCACATCGACCCACCTTGTGCCGATCTGGGACGAACTTGCATAGTTTCGTCAAACATCGATCGTTTGGAGTGGAAAGCAATCCGGCCGTCAATGGTGATTCATGGCCTCACAGATATAAACAACAATAACTCCGCTTCTATTCGTCGAATGCAAATCTGCGACATAGCAATTTGTAGCTTAAAACACGTCACATCGACCCACCTTGTGCCGATCTGCGACGAACTTGCATAGTTTCGTCAAACATCGATCGTTTCGAGTGGTAGGAAATCCGGCCGTCAATGGTGATTCATGGCCTCACAGATATAAACAACAATAACTCCGCTTCTATTCGTCGTATGCAAATCTGCGACATAGCAATTTGTAGCTTAAAACACGTCACATCGACCCACCTTGTGCCGATCTGGGACGAACTTGCATAGTTTCGTCAAACATCGATCGTTTGGAGTGGAAAGCAATCCGGCCGTCAATGGTGATTCATGGCCTCACAGATATAAACAACAATAACTCCGCTTCTATTCGTCGAATGCAAATCTGCGACATAGCAATTTGTAGCTTAAAACACGTCACATCGACCCACCTTGTGCCGATCTGCGACGAACTTGCATAGTTTCGTCAAACATCGATCGTTTCGAGTGGTAGGCAATCCGGCCGTCAATGGTGATTCATGGCCTCACAGATATAAACAACAATAACTCCGCTTCTATTCGTCGTATGCAAATCTGCGACATAGCAATTTGTAGCTTAAAACACGTCACATCGACCCACCTTGTGCCGATCTGGGACGAACTTGCATAGTTTCGTCAAACATCGATAGTTTGGAGTGGAAAGCAATCCGGCCGTCAATGGTGATTCATGGCCTCACAGATATAAACAACAATAACTCCGCTTCTATACGTCGTATGCAAATATGCGACATAGCAATTTTTAGCATAAAACACGACCCAACGACCCAGCATTTAACGATCTGCGACGAACTTGCATACTTTCGTCAAACATCGATCGTTTCGAGTGGTAGGCAATCCGGCCGTCAATGGTGATTCATGGCCTCACAGATATAAACAACAATAACTCCGCTTCTATTCGTCGTATGCGAATATGAAACATAGCAATTTGTAGCTAAAAACACGTCACATCGATCCACCTTCTGCCGATCTGCGACGAACTTGCATGGTTTCGTCAAACGTCGATCGTTTCGAGTGGTAGGGAATCCGGCCGTCAATGGTGATTCATGGCCTCACAGATATAAACAACAATAACTCCGCTTCTATTCGTCGTATGCGAATCTGCGACATAGCAATTTTTAGCCTAAAACACACCCCAATGAACCACCTTATACCGATCTGCGACGAACTTGCATAGTTTTGTCAAACATTGATCGTTTCGAGTGGAAAGCAATCCGGCCGTCAATGGTGATTCATGGCCTGACAGATATAAACAACTATAACTCCGCTTCTATTCGTCGTATGCAAATCTGCGACATAGCAATTTGTAGCTTAAAACACGTCACATCGACCCACCTTGTGCCGATCTGGGACGAACTTGCATAGTTTCGTCAAACATCGATCGTTTGGAGTGGAAAGCAATCCGGCCGTCAATGGTGATTCATGGCCTCACAGATATAAACAACAATAACTCCGCTTCTATTCGTCGTATGCGAATCTGCGACCTAGCAATTTGTAGGTTAAAACACGCCCCAATGAACCTCCTTATACCGATCTGCGACGAACTTGCATAGTTTCGTCAAACATCGATCGATTCTAGTGGAAAGCAATCCGGCCGTCAATGGTGATTCATGGCCAGACAGATATAAACAACTATAACTCCGCTTCTATTCGTCGAATGCAAATCTGCGACGTAACAATTTGTAGCATAAAATACGGCCCAACGAACCACCTTATACAGATCTGCGACGAACTTGCATAGTTTTGTCAAACATCGATCGTTTCGAGTGGAAAGCAATCCGGCCGTCAATGGTGATTCATGGCCTGACAGATATAAACAACTATAACTCCGCTTCTATTCGTCGAATGCAAATCTGCGACATAGCAATGTGTAGCTTAAAACAGGTCACATCGACCCACCTTGTGCCGATCTGCGACGAACTTGCATAGTTTCGTCAAACATCGATCGTTTCGAGTGGTAGGCAATCCGGCCGTCAATGGTGATTCATGGCCTCACAGATATAAACAACAATAACTCCGCTTCAATACGTCGTATGCAAATCTGCGACATAGCAATTTGTAGCATAAAACACGACCCAACGACCCACCATTTACCGATCAGCGACGAACTTGCATAGTTTTGTCAAACATCGATCGTTTCGAGTGGAAAGCAATTCGGCCATCAATGGTGATTCATGGCCTGACAGATATAAACAACTATAACTCCGCTTCTATTCGCCGTATGCAAATCTGCGACGTAGCAATTTGTAGCATAAAACACGTCACATCGACCCACCTTGTGCCGATCTGCGACGAACTTGCATAGTTTCGTCAAACATCGATCGTTTCGAGTGGTAGGCAATCCGGCCGTCAATGGTGATTCATGGCCTCACAGATATAAACAACTATAACTCCGCTTCAATTCGCCGTATGCAAATCTGCGTCGTAGCAATTTGTAGCATAAAACACGGCCCAACGACCCACCTTATACCGATCTGCAACGAACTTGCATAGTTTTGTCAAACATCGATCGTTTCGAGTGGAAAGCAATCCGGCCGTCAATGGTGATTCTTGGCCTCACAGATATAAACAACTATAACTCCGCTTCTATTTGTCGAATGCAAATCTGCGACATAGCAATTTCTAGCTTACAACACGTCACATCGACCCACCTTGTGCCGATCTGCGACGAACTTGCATAGTTTCGTCAAACATCGATCGTTTCGAGTGGTAAGCAATCCGGCCGTCAATGGTGATTCATGGCCTCACAGATATAAACAACAATAACTCCGCTTCTATTCGTCGAATGCGAATATGCGACATAGCAATTTGTAGCTTAAAACACGTCACATCGACCCACCTTGTGCCGATCTGCGACGAACTTGCATAGTTTCGTCAAACATCGATCGTTTCGAGTGGTAGGCAATCCGGCCGTCAATGGTGATTCATGGCCTCACAGATATAAACAACAATAACTCCGCTTCTATTCGTCGTATGCAAATCTGCGACATAGCAATTTGTAGCTTAAAACACGTCACATCGACCCACCTTGTGCCGATATGGGACGAACTTGCATAGTTTCGTCAAACATCGATCGTTTGGAGTGGAAAGCAATCCGGCCGTCAATGGTGATTCATGGCCTCACAGATATAAACAACAATAACTCCGCTTCTATTTGTCGTATGCGAATCTGCGACATAGCAATTTTTAGCTTAAAACACGCCCCAACGAACCACCTTATACAGATCTGCGACGAACTTGCATAGTTTTGTCAAACATCGATCGTTTCGAGTGGAAAGCAATCTGGCCGTCAATGGTGATTCATGGCCTGACAGATATAAACAACTATAATTTCGCTTCTATTCGTCGAATGCAAATCTGCGACATAGCAATTTGTAGCTTAAAACACGTCACATCGACCCACCTTGTGCCGATCTGCGACGAACTTGCATAGTTTCGTCAAACATCGATCGTTTCGAGTGGTAGGAAATCCGGCCGTCAATGGTGATTCATGGCCTCACAGATATAAACAACAATAACTCCGCTTCTATTCGTCGTATGCAAATCTGCGACATAGCAATTTGTAGCTTAAAACACGTCACATCGACCCACCTTGTGCCGATCTGGGACGAACTTGCATAGTTTCGTCAAACATCGATCGTTTGGCGTGGAAAGCAATCCGGCCGTCAATGGTGATTCATGGCCTCACAGATATAAACAACAATAACTCCGCTTCTATACGTCGTATGCAAATCTGCGACATAGCAATTTATAGCATAAAACACGACCCAACGACCCAGCATTTAACGATCTGCGACGAACTTGCATACTTTCGTCAAACATCGATCGTTTCGAGTGGTAGGCAATCCGGCCGTCAATGGTGATTCATGGCCTCACAGATATAAACAACAATAACTCCGCTTCTATTCGTCGTATGCGAATATGAGACATAGCAATTTGTAGCTTAAAACACGTCACATCGACCCACCTTGTGCCGATCTGCGACGAACTTGCATAGTTTCGTCAAACATCGATCGTTTCGAGTGGTAGGAAATCCGGCCGTCAATGGTGATTCATGGCCTCACAGATATAAACAACAATAACTCCGCTTCTATTCGTCGTATGCAAATCTGCGACATAGCAATTTGTAGCTTAAAACACGTCACATCGACCCACCTTGTGCCGATCTGGGACGAACTTGCATAGTTTCGTCAAACATCGATCGTTTGGAGTGGAAAGCAATCCGGCCGTCAATGGTGATTCATGGCCTCACAGATATAAACAACAATAACTCCGCTTCTATTCGTCGAATGCAAATCTGCGACATAGCAATTTGTAGCTTAAAACACGTCACATCGACCCACCTTGTGCCGATCTGCGACGAACTTGCATAGTTTCGTCAAACATCGATCGTTTCGAGTGGTAGGCAATCCGGCCGTCAATGGTGATTCATGGCCTCACAGATATAAACAACAATAATTTCGCTTCTATTCGTCGAATGCAAATCTGCGACATAGCAATTTGTAGCTTAAAACACGTCACATCGACCCACCTTGTGCCGATCTGCGACGAACTTGCATAGTTTCGTCAAACATCGATCGTTTCGAGTGGTAGGAAATCCGGCCGTCAATGGTGATTCATGGCCTCACAGATATAAACAACAATAACTCCGCTTCTATTCGTCGTATGCAAATCTGCGACATAGCAATTTGTAGCTTAAAACACGTCACATCGACCCACCTTGTGCCGATCTGGGACGAACTTGCATAGTTTCGTCAAACATCGATCGTTTGGCGTGGAAAGCAATCCGGCCGTCAATGGTGATTCATGGCCTCACAGATATAAACAACAATAACTCCGCTTCTATACGTCGTATGCAAATCTGCGACATAGCAATTTATAGCATAAAACACGACCCAACGACCCAGCATTTAACGATCTGCGACGAACTTGCATACTTTCGTCAAACATCGATCGTTTCGAGTGGTAGGCAATCCGGCCGTCAATGGTGATTCATGGCCTCACAGATATAAACAACAATAACTCCGCTTCTATTCGTCGTATGCGAATATGAAACATAGCAATTTGTAGCTTAAAACACGTCACATCGACCCACCTTGTGCCGATCTGCGACGAACTTGCATAGTTTCGTCAAACATCGATCGTTTCGAGTGGTAGGAAATCCGGCCGTCAATGGTGATTCATGGCCTCACAGATATAAACAACAATAACTCCGCTTCTATTCGTCGTATGCAAATCTGCGACATAGCAATTTGTAGCTTAAAACACGTCACATCGACCCACCTTGTGCCGATCTGGGACGAACTTGCATAGTTTCGTCAAACATCGATCGTTTGGAGTGGAAAGCAATCCGGCCGTCAATGGTGATTCATGGCCTCACAGATATAAACAACAATAACTCCGCTTCTATTCGTCGTATGCGAATCTGCGACCTAGCAATTTGTAGGTTAAAACACGCCCCAATGAACCACCTTATACCGATCTGCGACGAACTTGCATAGTTTCGTCAAACATCGATCGATTCTAGTGGAAAGCAATCCGGCCGTCAATGGTGATTCATGGCCAGACAGATATAAACAACTATAACTCCGCTTCTATTCGTCGAATGCAAATCTGCGACGTAACAATTTGTAGCATAAAATACGGCCCAACGAACCACCTTATACAGATCTGCGACGAACTTGCATAGTTTTGTCAAACATCGATCGTTTCGAGTGGAAAGCAATCCGGCCGTCAATGGTGATTCATGGCCTGACAGATATAAACAACTATAACTCCGCTTCTATTCGTCGAATGCAAATCTGCGACATAGCAATGTGTAGCTTAAAACAGGTCACATCGACCCACCTTGTGCCGATCTGCGACGAACTTGCATAGTTTCGTCAAACATCGATCGTTTCGAGTGGTAGGCAATCCGGCCGTCAATGGTGATTCATGGCCTCACAGATATAAACAACAATAACTCCGCTTCAATACGTCGTATGCAAATCTGCGACATAGCAATTTGTAGCATAAAACACGACCCAACGACCCACCATTTACCGATCAGCGACGAACTTGCATAGTTTTGTCAAACATCGATCGTTTCGAGTGGAAAGCAATTCGGCCATCAATGGTGATTCATGGCCTGACAGATATAAACAACTATAACTCCGCTTCTATTCGCCGTATGCAAATCTGCGACGTAGCAATTTGTAGCATAAAACACGTCACATCGACCCACCTTGTGCCGATCTGCGACGAACTTGCATAGTTTCGTCAAACATCGATCGTTTCGAGTGGTAGGCAATCCGGCCGTCAATGGTGATTCATGGCCTCACAGATATAAACAACTATAACTCCGCTTCAATTCGCCGTATGCAAATCTGCGTCGTAGCAATTTGTAGCATAAAACACGGCCCAACGACCCACCTTATACCGATCTGCAACGAACTTGCATAGTTTTGTCAAACATCGATCGTTTCGAGTGGAAAGCAATCCGGCCGTCAATGGTGATTCTTGGCCTGACAGATATAAACAACTATAACTCCGCTTCTATTTGTCGAATGCAAATCTGCGACATAGCAATTTCTAGCTTACAACACGTCACATCGACCCACCTTGTGCCGATCTGCGACGAACTTGCATAGTTTCGTCAAACATCGATCGTTTCGAGTGGTAAGCAATCCGGCCGTCAATGGTGATTCATGGCCTCACAGATATAAACAACAATAACTCCGCTTCTATTCGTCGTATGCGAATATGCGACATAGCAATTTGTAGCTTAAAACACGTCACATCGACCCACCTTGTGCCGATCTGCGACGAACTTGCATAGTTTCGTCAAACATCGATCGTTTCGAGTGGTAGGCAATCCGGCCGTCAATGGTGATTCATGGCCTCACAGATATAAACAACAATAACTCCGCTTCTATTCGTCGTATGCAAATCTGCGACATAGCAATTTGTAGCTTAAAACACGTCACATCGACCCACCTTGTGCCGATCTGGGACGAACTTGCATAGTTTCGTCAAACATCGATCGTTTGGAGTGGAAAGCAATCCGGCCGTCAATGGTGATTCATGGCCTCACAGATATAAACAACAATAACTCCGCTTCTATTCGTCGTATGCGAATCTGCGACATAGCAATTTTTAGCTTAAAACACGCCCCAACGAACCACCTTATACAGATCTGCGACGAACTTGCATAGTTTTGTCAAACATCGATCGTTTCGAGTGGAAAGCAATCTGGCCGTCAATGGTGATTCATGGCCTGACAGATATAAACAACTATAATTTCGCTTCTATTCGTCGAATGCAAATCTGCGACATAGCAATTTGTAGCTTAAAACACGTCACATCGACCCACCTTGTGCCGATCTGCGACGAACTTGCATAGTTTCGTCAAACATCGATCGTTTCGAGTGGTAGGAAATCCGGCCGTCAATGGTGATTCATGGCCTCACAGATATAAACAACAATAACTCCGCTTCTATTCGTCGTATGCAAATCTGCGACATAGCAATTTGTAGCTTAAAACACGTCACATCGACCCACCTTGTGCCGATCTGGGACGAACTTGCATAGTTTCGTCAAACATCGATCGTTTGGCGTGGAAAGCAATCCGGCCGTCAATGGTGATTCATGGCCTCACAGATATAAACAACAATAACTCCGCTTCTATACGTCGTATGCAAATCTGCGACATAGCAATTTATAGCATAAAACACGACCCAACGACCCAGCATTTAACGATCTGCGACGAACTTGCATACTTTCGTCAAACATCGATCGTTTCGAGTGGTAGGCAATCCGGCCGTCAATGGTGATTCATGGCCTCACAGATATAAACAACAATAACTCCGCTTCTATTCGTCGTATGCGAATATGAAACATAGCAATTTGTAGCTTAAAACACGTCACATCGACCCACCTTGTGCCGATCTGCGACGAACTTGCATAGTTTCGTCAAACATCGATCGTTTCGAGTGGTAGGAAATCCGGCCGTCAATGGTGATTCATGGCCTCACAGATATAAACAACAATAACTCCGCTTCTATTCGTCGTATGCAAATCTGCGACATAGCAATTTGTAGCTTAAAACACGTCACATCGACCCACCTTGTGCCGATCTGGGACGAACTTGCATAGTTTCGTCAAACATCGATCGTTTGGAGTGGAAAGCAATCCGGCCGTCAATGGTGATTTATGGCCTCACAGATATAAACAACAATAACTCCGCTTCTATTCGTCGAATGCAAATCTGCGACATAGCAATTTGTAGCTTAAAACACGTCACATCGACCCACCTTGTGCCGATCTGCGACGAACTTGCATAGTTTCGTCAAACATCGATCGTTTCGAGTGGTAGGCAATCCGGCCGTCAATGGTGATTCATGGCCTCACAGATATAAACAACAATAACTCCGCTTCTATTCGTCGTATGCAAATCTGCGACATAGCAATTTGTAGCTTAAAACACGTCACATCGACCCACCTTGTGCCGATCTGGGACGAACTTGCATAGTTTCGTCAAACATCGATCGTTTGGAGTGGAAAGCAATCCGGCCGTCAATGGTGATTCATGGCCTCACAGATATAAACAACAATAACTCCGCTTCAATACGTCGTATGCAAATCTGCGACATAGCAATTTATAGCATAAAACACGATCCAACGACCCACCATTTACCGATCTGCGACGAACTTGCATACTTTCGTCAAACATCGATCGTTTCGAGTGGTAGGCAATCCGGCCGTCAATGGTGATTCATGGCCTCACAGATATAAACAACAATAACTCCGCTTCTATTCGTCGTATGCGAATATGCGACATAGCAATTTGTAGCTTAAAACACGTCACATCGACCCACCTTGTGCCGATCTGCGACGAACTTGCATAGTTTCGTCAAACATCGATCGTTTCGAGTGGTAGGCAATCCGGCCGTCAATGGTGATTCATGGCCTCACAGATATAAACAACAATAACTCCGCTTCTATTCGTCGTATGCAAATCTGCGACATAGCAATTTGTAGCTTAAAACACGTCACATCGACCCACCTTGTGCCGATCTGGGACGAACTTGCATAGTTTCGTCAAACGTCGATCGTTTCGAGTGGTAGGGAATCCGGCCGTCAATGGTGATTCATGGCCTCACAGATATAAACAACAATAACTCCGCTTCTATTTGTCGTATGCGAATCTGCGACATAGCAATTTTTAGCTTAAAACACGCCCCAACGAACCACCTTATACAGATCTGCGACGAACTTGCATAGTTTTGTCAAACATCGATCGTTTCGAGTGGAAAGCAATCCGGCCGTCAATGGTGATTCATGGCCTGACAGATATAAACAACTATAATTTCGCTTCTATTCGTCGAATGCAAATCTGCGACATAGCAATTTGTAGCTTAAAACACGTCACATTGACCCACCTTGTGCCGATCTGCGACGAACTTGCATAGTTTCGTCAAACATCGATCGTTTCGAGTGGTAGGAAATCCGGCCGTCAATGGTGATTCATGGCCTCACAGATATAGACAACAATAACTCCGCTTCTATTCGTCGTATGCAAATCTGCGACATAGCAATTTGTAGCTTAAAACACGTCACATCGACCCACCTTGTGCCGATCTGGGACGAACTTGCATAGTTTCGTCAAACATCGATCGTTTGGAGTGGAAAGCAATCCGGCCGTCAATGGTGATTCATGGCCTCACAGATATAAACAACAATAACTCCGCTTCTATACGTCGTATGCAAATATGCGACATAGCAATTTATAGCATAAAACACGACCCAACGACCCAGCATTTAACGATCTGCGACGAACTTGCATACTTTCGTCAAACATCGATCGTTTCGAGTGGTAGGCAATCCGGCCGTCAATGGTGATTCATGGCCTCACAGATATAAACAACAATAACTCCGCTTCTATTCGTCGTATGCGAATATGAAACATAGCAATTTGTAGCTAAAAACACGTCACATCGACCCACCTTCTGCCGATCTGCGACGAACTTGCATGGTTTCGTCAAACGTCGATCGTTTCGAGTGGTAGGGAATCCGGCCGTCAATGGTGATTCATGGCCTCACAGATATAAACAACAATAACTCCGCTTCTATTCGTCGTATGCGAATCTGCGACATAGCAATTTTTAGCCTAAAACACACCCCAATGAACCACCTTATACCGATCTGCGACGAACTTGCATAGTTTTGTCAAACATTGATCGTTTCGAGTGGAAAGCAATCCGGCCGTCAATGGTGATTCATGGCCTGACAGATATAAACAACTATAACTCCGCTTCTATTCGTCGTATGCAAATCTGCGACATAGCAATTTGTAGCTTAAAACACGTCACATCGACCCACCTTGTGCCGATCTGGGACGAACTTGCATAGTTTCGTCAAACATCGATCGTTTGGAGTGGAAAGCAATCCGGCCGTCAATGGTGATTCATGGCCTCACAGATATAAACAACAATAACTCCGCTTCTATTCGTCGTATGCGAATCTGCGACCTAGCAATTTGTAGGTTAAAACACGCCCCAATGAACCACCTTATACCGATCTGCGACGAACTTGCATAGTTTCGTCAAACATCGATCGATTCTAGTGGAAAGCAATCCGGCCGTCAATGGTGATTCATGGCCAGACAGATATAAACAACTATAACTCCGCTTCTATTCGTCGAATGCAAATCTGCGACGTAACAATTTGTAGCATAAAACACGGCCCAACGAACCACCTTATACAGATCTGCGACGAACTTGCATAGTTTTGTCAAACATCGATCGTTTCGAGTGGAAAGCAATCCGGCCGTCAATGGTGATTCATGGCCTGACAGATATAAACAACTATAACTCCGCTTCTATTCGTCGAATGCAAATCTGCGACATAGCAATGTGTAGCTTAAAACAGGTCACATCGACCCACCTTGTGCCGATCTGCGACGAACTTGCATAGTTTCGTCAAACATCGATCGTTTCGAGTGGTAGGCAATCCGGCCGTCAATGGTGATTCATGGCCTCACAGATATAAACAACAATAACTCCGCTTCAATACGTCGTATGCAAATCTGCGACATAGCAATTTGTAGCATAAAACACGACCCAACGACCCACCATTTACCGATCAGCGACGAACTTGCATAGTTTTGTCAAACATCGATCGTTTCGAGTGGAAAGCAATTCGGCCATCAATGGTGATTCATGGCCTCACAGATATAAACAACTATAACTCCGCTTCTATTCGCCGTATGCAAATCTGCGACGTAGCAATTTGTAGCATAAAACACGTCACATCGACCCACCTTGTGCCGATCTGCGACGAACTTGCATAGTTTCGTCAAACATCGATCGTTTCGAGTGGTAGGCAATCCGGCCGTCAATGGTGATTCATGGCCTCACAGATATAAACAACAATAACTCCGCTTCAATACGTCGTATGCAAATCTGCGACATAGCAATTTGTAGCATAAAACACGACCCAACGACCCACCATTTACCGATCAGCGACGAACTTGCATAGTTTTGTCAAACATCGATCGTTTCGAGTGGAAAGCAATTCGGCCATCAATGGTGATTCATGGCCTGACAGATATAAACAACTATAACTCCGCTTCTATTCGCCGTATGCAAATCTGCGAC